>OY796884.1:33653932-34338932 GCA_963680785.1 Diplosoma virens
GCGAATATTTGCATGCATTATATACTATTACCGTTGGCTAAAGTACTGAACAAAACTGTTGTCTTTAAAAGATACATTGATGACATCATTTGGCTTTCATATAATTATTCTACAACAACAAAAATTAAAGAGCTACTCCAAGCCTAGTTTAATGATTTTAATCTGCAACTAGTTTTTAACAGTATTAACACCGAAAATATGGATAATAAACTAGAATTTTTAGATGTACTCCATGTAACAACCCTAAATGCCACAGGTGGTTTTATTACAAAAAATTTCATAAAATCTACAGCCAAAGACCGATGTTTTCTCAATGGCGCATCACATCATCCTACATCAGTATACAAGTCAATTGTTTTTGGAGAAGCTGTCCGACTTCGTCGCCTTAATGAACGTAAATCCGATTACTTAAAAAGTTTAGTTAATCTAAAAGATAAATGTTTCCGTTCAAATTTTAACCAAAAAATGACAGAATATATGTTGGAAATTGCTAAACACTGGGAAGATCGCTTCGAACCAAAATCGCAACATCACAAGAAAAACAGAATTGTTTGGGCAACGCAGTTTACTAATCTACTTCAACTCTCTAACCAAGAAAAGAAACTAAAACGGAAGCAGCTATTGTATATAAAAAAACCCACCCACATTAGCTACTAAATTAACGAATTACAAAAAATTATCACAGATTCTTCCTAATACGGATAACCGAGGTTCATACCCATGTGGAAAATGTGCTTTATGTGGAAACTTTAAAAACTATAAAAATATGGTTAAAACAGTTGATTATATTACTTCGCACTCAAATAGCAAAAAATTTAATTTAAAACAACATCTTACTTGCAAAAATTATGGTATTTACGTCGCAGAATGTAAATTTTGTAAAATGCAATACGTAGGACAAACTAAAAACAAATTTTCTACCCGATGGAATAACCACCGCTCATTCTGGAACAAATTTAACGTTAAGGATAACAATGACCGAGCTGCCCTCCTTAAACATTTTTATACATTTCATTTTGATGCTTTTAATGGTAAACCTGACATCACTGAATGCTACATGGTCATATTTGTAGAACAACCAGATAAAACTTTATTAGATTGGTGTGAAAATAAATGGATTAATAATTTGAATGCTAAAATTAATATTAATAGAATTTTTTTGTCTTATAATTGCGATTGAATTTTAAACCCGTTTATCCTTTACTATACACAGTTAAACTACAACAGTTTTGCTAATCTTTTCAGTCAACACTTTGAATCTTAGCGGGAGTTTGCGGTTTTAATTTCACTACAAGTTTTTACACTGTACGTTTTCTTCATTATTACGTAATCCATAATCATTATGTCAGTTATTGTGTCGTTTAGCTCTTAGTTTTTATCGAAAGCTTCACTTTGTGTCATTGAGTCAGGACCCGTATAGTATAAGTAGAATTTTCAAAATGTCTTGTCAAATATATGGTAATCTATTTTAATTAATTAATTTTTTACAGAAACTGATGATGACCTTTATAGGTCGAAATCGATTTTTCATAATAATACAGTTGGTTTTTAAATTTTTAACTTTTATTTGCTATAATAAATTGAAAGTTGACCGATTTTATTAATAAATTCATGCATCGCAATTTGATCAGTTAAATAAAATCGTCAATGTAACTTTACTGAAAGAAGGGTAATAGATTTCTGATAAAAAAACTTCAACATTTTTCATAATTGCTTATATTTTTATTAAAGTTTTATATTTTCATTTTCATTTGTTAAGTTAAGGCTTCCTCCTCCAAGTCCATCAATTTATCTCCAAAAATAGAAAGGCGTCATAACACTTGTTTGATGTAAGACTCCCGAATTTCGGGGTGACGACTATAATAACCACATCCAACAAATTTTTCGGAAAGTTTAATTTTCCCGATAGACTTATAGTTAAGCAATCTATTAAAAACTTTGTGCGAGCTTTAAAATTGTTAATTGTTAGTTTAGTCGAGAATATGCACGCATATTCCATTAAGCTTAAGATACTCAAATGCACCAAAATTTAGATTTGGTTACGCTAAAACATGAAATAGCCTTACAACTACATCAAGATGCATACTTTTTCACTTCACAAAATATTGAAAGACATTTAAATTTCGGTTTCTTAATTATGCGTTTTTGTCTATTATTACTACAATATTTTAATTATCGTTTCAACTTAAGTATTTTGTTTGTTTATTGCAGAAGCTGTGATGACAAACCCAGTACGTTTACAGAACGGAATGTCGAAAAGGAGTTAATTTTTGAGTAAGAAACGGCGAGATCAGACGGGTTGCAAAAACTAACAAATTCTGCCAGTAACTTTTAATCCCTTTTATCGGCTATTGTGTCTTCGTTTGCATAAAATTAAATTTTATCCACAAAACTGATTTTGTGCAATTATGTGATAGACTAATTAAGTGTAAAATCTAAGTGAACATTTTTGGAAGAGTTTTTATAATTGCTGCTTATCGAGATTGGGTCTTTCACTAAAATTTAAACCCGGTTCTTGCTCGCACTACGTAGATAGGGAAATTAAGTCTACAAGGTCATTACAGAAAAATTGCTGTTTTCTTGCCTTAGCATTGCATTAGACCGATTGCACATCAATGTACAGAATACCATTAGGACTGTACCCTTCACGGTATATCGTTTCTGTACAAGCTGATAGCGAGTGCCCAAAGGACAGTGTTTGCCGGAAAAACACAGAAATAGCTCAGACAGCGATTACAATTTTAACAAATATCATGCGAGAAAACTACTAAGAGATTTGAAATTTTTGATTTCTGATTTATTTAGCACTTTCAAATTGAAACAAAGTTAATCTATAATTGAGTGCAGTTTTATAAAGCAAATTGCTAAAATTATGCCATCATCATACCGGGTAAGCGTATTACAAAACTTATCCGGTCTCCATACGACGTTTAACCAATAAGACCATCAGCAGAAGTTTGAAATCAAGACCAATTTCCAGATCTATCACTGCCAAGAAAACAAAACGACAAGCGTAGAAAATGCGTTGAAAATGATAATCGCGTTTGCCTTAAATCAGCGCTCCAAACGCGGCCAAAGTAGATCAATGAATGTGAATCGATAGATGTCGGCTTCAAAGTTGTTAAACTTATGGCCAGGGTACTATGGGCATTTAATAAATTTTGCTTTAAAGTGCCGATTTTTAAGATTTACTTCTTGTACGTTTGATATGAACCGTAAGTGTTAGACAACAAATTATTTGATCGCCTCTTAGTATTTAAAATGTACACTGTAAAAAAGTTGAAAGGGTTTCTTTTGATGCGGAATGTTGCAAATTTTTTTTTGATTTTGCTGCACGGTGCTTCAATTCATAAAAAAACTGATTTTTTTAAATAGCAACAAACGCATAAAATAATGGCTTCCGTTGGCCAGTCATTGAAAACAAAAAACTGATGGTTAGGATAATAAAACAAAAAAACTATAATAATCTTAAAACGGTTTTTGGGAAATTAGTGGCATTAATATTGTTTTTTTTGAAAGCAAATAAAGTCAAAATTTTGTTTTTTAAAATGGCTTATTGGTTTAGCATGCGGTATAGCTGTAGGCCTAGGCCTTTAAAAGATTTAGTTGTTTTAGTGTGAATGCAATAGAAAAATACTTGCAATTAGGGTAATATTTAGAGCTACTTGTCACGCTCGCCAGCAGAAGAAAGTGACATATTACCAAGGGCACCACTTTGTGGAGCTAGCTTACTGGTAATTAATTTTTGGTGTAAACTTATTGCTTCTCATTACTGTGATCGTAGGAACAATGATTGGAAAATAGGCATTAGGTAACAAACAATAAGGTTTTTAATTTTATAATAAAAATAACAGTACTATTGATTGATTGATTGATTAATTCAATAAAAATCCTTTTTTACTGCTTTATCTTATTTACGAAATTTAATTGTTGTTTTATCAACTTTATGGGTACTACAAACATTTTACTACCATAAAAGTTTTGCCATAAAATATGCAGTGTGCTTCTTTTTCTAACCCGCATTTATAATACAGTAGAATAAATGCTTAGTTAAGTGATTGCATGTATTTTGAGGTGCCAAGGAATTATTCTTTGTAACGTAAACATACTTCAAAATTTATTAAGACTATTTAGAAATATCTATCAAATGTAAAAACCTTACATGCAGCACGTTCAAAGCGAAAAACACAGTTATTTAGAAAAAGTAACGACGTCAATTTTACTACTTGGAGTTGATATTACCCAACAAAATGCTAAATGATATTTGATTCGTAGCCAACTCGAAAAAGTTGACTAATAAAAAAAGAGACGACTGAAACAGGCAAAAAATAAATAGTTTTTATTTATTAAAGTTTGCATAAGATGAGTTTTCTATATACTGCATTAGAAATTGTACAAGATTGTCGCGTAATGTGAGTACACACACAATTAAATCTTTCTCCAGTAGAATTGATATTAATAAACACTTTGGTAAATACATTTTTTGCCTTTTTATTCTTCACCGTTTTATGGGTAAGTTTAAAAACTATAAAAGGCAAAAAATTTTTTAAAAAATTGTAAAACAGCAAAATTAAATAATAATGAAGCAGTAAAACTAAACTACATAACCATGTGCAATAAAAGCAAACGAATGAATTCCGAGTTCTAAAAATTAAGAAAGACAAAAAGAAATGTACAGCGTATCAGCAAATGGCGGATCATGGTTTAATTTGTTGATGGCACCCAAATTTTCATGTATATACTTTTGCGTTGTTTGTAAACATTTTCCAATGCTTAATTCTTATAATAAAAACGTTTATAAACTTTCCAAAAACTGCCATATTTCTTTTAGCATTCATGCAAATTCACGTTTTCGTTACAGTGATAAAAAATTGCAATAACGAAGTACCGACGACTTTTAATGACCTGTACCAGAGGTAGTGACAAATTGCCACCTTAGTTCATCTCTACTTATTTTGTATAATTCAATAAAATAAATAATAGCCATTACTATAAATTGATAACCAGTAAACACATACTGATAGCCAACATTATTAAATAAAAGCACAAAGCATGACATATTGATGTAATGATGGTACATGAAATTTGAAAAACGTATAGTAAAAATGAGCAATGGAGCTGCAGCTGAAAGACATACCCGTCACTAGTAATAAGGAAAACAATACGAAAAGTAGAAAACACAAAAAAATCTTCATCATAAAATGTTTGAGTATGTCGCTTAGATTTTCAACAACAAAGCATTTTTTACGAGGATTGAATTGTTTCACTCCAGTGAAATTGTAAAATTTGATCGCCTTGGCTGTCTTTCTTGAAACCTGTTTAAACAATAAAAAAATCAAATTGCAAGAAAACAACTAACTAAAACTTGGGAGTCAGGTGCTTTTTGGCATTTATGCTTTTCGCTCCCGACAATTTGGCCTCAAAATCAAAATATTTGCAAAACTGCCAAAGAGACAAAAAACACCAAAAAGCATCAGACTCCCAAGTTTTAAAAGTCGGCAGCGTGGTCGAGTGATTAAAGCGCCGTGCTTATGATCAACATTGTCTCAGTTCAAAACCTACTCGCGCCATTCTGTTATGCCCTTGGGAAAGACACTTTACGGCACTTTCCCCTGCTTGGTGGTCTTGGCAAGCAGTTCTAAATTACAGTCATATTTCTATTAAATTACATATCTTGGCAACTGCGAAAGTAGGTCGGGGTAATTGCATACTCTATGTATTAGCGCCTCCGTCGCTTTCCAGCGAGTCACCAGAATAAATATAAAGATAAAATAAAAAATAAATAAAAGCACCAGACCCTTAGAGGTAGGCCTACAAAAAAAAACAGAAATAATGGTTTAAAGAAACTAATTATATGTGGCAAAAAAAAACGTGTCCAATCTGTTAAAAAGGTGTCAGAGTTATTTCCGTTCAATGCAGAAAACTGGATAAAAGTGCTAAGAAATTAAAAGGCGCTTGACAAAGGTGCAAATGTTTAGAGTGCAATATGTGCCAAACAAACCAGGTTGCTGCAGATTCATTAAAAAGTAAACATGGGTGAAGATGTCATTGAAAAAGGGAAGATGTTTTGCTATCTTGAAAATGTTTTGTGGCCAAAAAAAACCAGATGATAAAAACCTAGACTACCCCTTAGGTAGTCAACAGAAAAAAACAGCCTAGGTAAATAAGGGTTAACGTAAGTCATTCCGTTTTTGTGTTTCAGGCTTTTATATAACATAGTGTTGGTAGCCTTTGTCACACTTTTGTTACTTTAAGTCGCGTTTGTTTGTACTCCGTGCTGTTGGCTGTTACGAAACTGTTAGTAGCTCAAAAATGGAACAACGAATCAACTTGAAGCTGAGGAAGACTCCAACTGAGTGTTTTCAACTTCTTAAATAGGTTTATGGTGAAGATGTGATGTCGAGGACACAAATCTGCAAATGACACAAACATTTTGAGAAAACCAACAACGAAATGGAGGATGACGAAAACATCACCAAAGTGAAGCTGCTGGTGCAAAGTGATCGCAGATTGACAGTACAAATGATATCAGATGAACTAAGCCTAAACAGAAAATCAGTGCAGAAAATCTTGCTGCATAATCTGGGGAAGTGAAAGGTGTGTGCTAAAATGGTGCCCAAGATTTTGTCAGAAGACCAGAAGCAGAACCAGAACCAAGTTTGTAAATTTTGTAAAGACTTGCTGGAGAAAATTAAAGATGATCCAGATATTCTTAGGCAGATCATTACAAGAGATGAAACTTGGGTTTTCCAATACAATCTTAAAACAAAGAGGCAAAGCATGCAGTGGAAGAGTGCAGAATCACCCAGACCCAAGAAGGCGTGCATGTCTAAATAAAAAATCAAGGTCATGCTGATCACTTTTTCAATCAGAAGGGTAGAAGGTTTCAAACCGAAACTATGTTGATCATAAGCATGGTGCTTTAACCACTTGACCATGCTGCTGACTATATTGCTAATTCATCCAAATATAATAAAATATTTACTTAAATTTTTGAAGTTTGTTGACATTTAAAATATCTTCTGCTTTCTTTCCTTTTCTTTTCTTCTAGCCATCTTTATATGAATTGGCAAATATAGCATCAGGTCAAAAGTAGATTGCTTTTGCCTGTGTAATTAAAGAGTTTTCATTTAATTCTGCCTTCCTTGCCCAGCCATTTTAGATGACCACAAAGGAACTCTTGGTTCATTCCTGTAAAATAAATTTGCACCGAATTTTTGAAACTTTCAAATCCTTATAATTATCAACTTAAATTTAGAAATTGCTGCTACTTAGAGCTACTATGCCCATATATAACAAACAACCACCAAAATAAACTTTCACTAAGAAAATATATATAAAAAAATCAAACTAACTGCATATACATACCTTTTCCTCAGAAAACAAATAAACTTCAGCTACAGTTAAAGGTTTTTATCTTTTATAAGGTATTTTTTTCTGCAACATAATGTAGCCAACAAATGAAATCTTTGGAACAGCTATATATAGAATACCATAACTTGTCCAGCACACTTTTGTTTTCTGCAAATTCAAAAAAAATTTATCATACATATTAGATTTCAAATTTTCTAAAGGGAAAAACAAAAACATTTCTTCAGCTTGTTTCATCCTGATCATGAAAGCATCAGGGTTCTGTGCTACAAGAGATAAAAATAAATATTGTAGCGTTCTACTAACTACAATATAACTGCTTAAAACTATAAGCTCAAAAAAACTGCCTTTTTATTAACATAACGAACAACGACTGAACTGTAGCAATACACGAGGCAAGGTTACAACATACGAGTATTGTGATGTCATAATACTCTACAATACTAAAAGTAACAATCATGCTGTATGTTATATAATTAATACACACTTAAATGTAAATAAACTATATGTGTATACATGACTGTAAAAATTATACTTCAAAAATTCATACTTATAATGGTGGTTTTATCACAAGATTTCTAAACAACTGCTATAGTTTCAATCAAAGTTTTAAAAAGTTGGTAACTTTATAAAATCTTTTTAAGCTATAAGATTTTTTGGCAAATTTTAATTCTAAATTTTTAGAAAAGTTTAATATCTATGTTTCGTTCTTAAAAATCGCGCACACTTTATATTTTCACAGTCTCATGGGAAATCTTTTTGATTGCGCTTTGGTCCGGCTCAGGTGGCCGAAGAAATAACGGTTTGATAATCAATTTAAATATTTTACATTTATTTATAAGAAATTGGCAACACTGTCCTCATTGTTATAGTAAATTCTAGACTTTCCGCATGACTTGTTTTGACTATGATGCAATATTGCATGTTTATGAATCGCTGGATCTGGCAAGATGATGCAATATTGGATGATTGTTGTTTTTAACCTGAATTTAAAAAACTTTCGAGATACATGTGACCGAGTGATATACTAAATAAGGCACGCTCGGAAGCATTATTATTGATTCGATTATGATAGAATGTTACGTGGTGATAAATCGGTATTGGAAATTTTGTTAGCTTTTTGAAGTCATAGTTTTTTAAACGCAATTCTCTAGTTGTTTACGTGATTTCTGAACAAGTAAGCTACTGACCCTATATTTGCTGTTTATTGTATACTATTTTGGGCTCCTAGGTTGATTGGAGCATAATTTATTAATAAAGAAGATTAAGAATTTCATCTTGTAAACAGCCAGGATTGTGTTATCGGTGAGAGCCTTTTATAACAGGCACCGAACAAGTATAAGATTAAATCAATTTCTACAAAAAATTTCAAAAACTAAAATTGGTGAAACTCTACAAAATTTAAAAAACTTTTACCAGCGCAACAAAATTTAAAAAACTTGTCACAAGGTTAGAAAGTTTTACAATCAATCAATCAATCAATCTATTTATTTGTTTTGTGCTTCAAAACGAAAAATACACCAATATATGTGAAAAAAAGTTTTCAAAAGCACAGGAAGGCAGCGAAATGACCATACGGTCTTCTAGTCAACTGCCTCCCTCTAAATCAGGGGTTCTTAAACTTTTTGAGACGCGCCCCCCTTTGACGATGCCAGCAAAATCCGCGCCCCAGTTTAAAGCAAAATCAAAAAAATTCAAAGAACAACAATTTAATTGCAATTACATGTCATCAATGGGAAGGATGTAGCTGTTTTTGTGATACCAAAAGCTTAATTCGTGGCTTTGTAGCAGAAAGAACACATCTCAGGTCCGCTTCACAGTTAAGTTTGTTCCTGTGTCTTGTTTTTATATTTACGAGTGCAGAAAAGCCACTTTCACATAGATAAGTGGATGAGAAAGGAAGAAGAGTTCGTAGAGCCACACTACCCACACTCTTGTAGATGTGTACATATTTCGTCCAGAAATCGGTTAATGACATTGCTTCGAAGTCATCTTTAGCAACAGAGTTACACTTCATCTCCACGAATTCCTCTTGCAAATCATCAGGAAGAATGTCCTCGTTAAGACGAAAGGGATTCCTTGTCATCTTCCATTCCGCCAGTTCAGTGTCAACCAAGTCAGGAAAATAGCGTTCAAATTCCTGTTTCAAAAGTCGAAGGTGGGCTTCCACTTCGGTCTTAAGTTCACCCTCCAGTTCAATTCGGCTTTCCGCGAGGGCAATATCCAGGTTGGGAAATGAAGCTGCATTTCCTTTTGCAACTCGGCGTTGCCATAGCCCCAGCTTTGCTACGAAAGCATGGATGGCATCGTAGTCATTGATGCGGTTAGTATTCTTGCCTTGCAACTTCTTGTTTAAGTTATTGAGAACTTCAAAAATATCCACAAGGTATGCCAACGCCAATTGAAATCCTTCTGATGTGAAAGACGTAAGTAGATCCAGTTTCCCATGGGCTTCAAGAAAAAGGTTCAGCTCATCTCTCATTTCATACACACGGGCTAGCATATTACCCTTTGATAACCACCGAACAGATGTATGAAATAGCAGAGTCTCATGATCGGAATCCATGTCCTTGCAGAGCTTGGCAAACAACCTTGTGTTGGCAGCACTTGTTTTGACAAAGTTGACGGCTCGTATGATTACTGTCAGCTTATCTTTCATACCGGCAGATAAAGTCTTGGCAGCCAGAGCTTCTCGGTGGATCACGCAGTGAGACCCAACTGCACTGGGACTTCTCTGCTTCATCCTGGCAATAAATCCACTTCGAGATCCAAGCATTGCCGGGGCACCGTCAGTACAGACGCCTACAAGTTTCTCCCATTTCGTACCATTGTTGTCAAAGAACGTGGCGACCAATTTAAATACATCTTCTGCTTTAGTCGTCGTTTCTAGGGGTCTGCAAAACAGCATTTCCTCTTCAATTGTAAAAGATCCAACGAAACGAACATAGACCAACAACTGAGACAATTGGGCAACATCTGTTGTCTCATCACATTGAATTGCGAAGAAAGGTGATGCGTGTATCTTTCCGAGAACCTGAAGCTCAATATCCTTTGCGAGATCATCGATACGTGTTTTAATAGTAGAATCTGAAAGTGAAATTGTCGCAAGCTTCTTGCTGTTTGACTCCCCCAACACAAGACTGGCTGCTTTTAGCATGCAGGGTTTTATCAATGTTTCACCAATGTTGTGGGGTTTCTTCGCTTGAGCTATCATGTGAGCAATTTCAAATGACGCTTCTACTACATCCGCTGATGACGATTGGCGGAAGCACTCACTACTTGCCATTTTCATTCTTTTAAAAGAGTCCTTTTTGCTTTGAAAAAAAGCCAAAGGTTTATCCTGATGGCAAGGGTGTTTTCTTTGAAGATGGCGCTGCAAACGATTTGGTCTCAAAGCATCGTTGCTGAGATTTTCAAAACATATCACGCACTGTGGCACGACTTGACCATTCACTGTGGTATCTATAAAACCATATTTCAGATAATCTTTGTCATACTTTCTTTTTTTTTTACTCATTTTACCTAGTTAAATCAATGCTAAAACATATTTACAAAGTTAATCAGTCATGCAAACAGGTTTTAAAAAGATCAATATTACTTTTAACATAAATCAAACAGTATTTGCCCTAATGTTTTCATTATCAAAGCCATCTTTTTCTGTTACGACTCACATCTATGTTTTCAGTTTTCACCTGTCTAACTCTTAACGCCTTTCCACAAATATGAATAGATATATACTGTGTTAGTAACAGAAAACATAGCTAGATGCTTCCATTTTCCCTGTTTCTCTTTAGCACTCGACATAAAAGCACTCTAACCACATGCTGATTTCCCGCAAAGGCCCACATGCTGCGAACTTTAACGTCCAATAGCACAACCGAAGCAGCAGGTGTCTGTCCTAAGTAATACCGGCGTGAGAAAGAATGAAAATTTTACCATAAACATAATTATGTAATTGTTTAAACAACATAACACAGTGAATTGTACCAGTTAGCCTACAATTGAGCAGCAAGAAATACAGGCGTTCTTGTAACCACGACTACAACGAAAACATGAAAAAAAACGAGCAATTGTTACATCATAAGTTTCAAAAAATATTTAGTAAAAAAGAGGCAAATTCGACGAAATTCGCCAATTAGCGGCAGATTTGCATCACTGAACAAAAAGTTTGTCATCTCTCACGCCCCCTCTGTGACACTTTCGCGCCCCCCAGTTTAAGAACCACTGCTCTAAATAGTGGGACAAAAAAAAAAAAATTTTTTTTTTATCAGAAAAACACAGCAGTACACTTACAAAAACACAGTACATTTAGAAAAACTATGAAGATTAAATAGCAATATTAGTTGTAAAATTTACAATTGGTTAACAACTAAAAATTCAAAGACTTTTCTCAAGTTTAAGAAGATCAAGTTAATTTGATAAAATAAGAAGAGTTGATTTAAATTCAATAAACTGTTGGTGAATTTAATTAATTTAACTGAACTGTGTGGAAAAAAGAATTTACTTTGAAGACTCCAGAGGGGAATTGCAAGCAAATTCCTCACAACTAAAGGTACCGTAGAATTTGGATTTTCTTCTTTAGCTGTGAACTGATAGTTTAATTTATTTTTGTATTAATTTTTTATTTAATTTGGTGGTGTATCTATTGTTAAGAATTTAGCTATGTCTAGTAAAGATATTGACGTAGGGCTGCCCGACGTTGACCTGTCTGGTGTGGGGTTAGATGAGGTTGTCCCGGGGGGATGCAGATTGGTACTCACTTAGGGATGACCACTAGATCTATGGCCAAGGGGGTAGATAATGATGGGATTATTGATCCAGGGGATAGTGTCTCCAACTTGGGGTCCAGAGCTTCATGTACCTCTGTTTTGTCTGAAGCACAAATTGAAATTCAACGGCAGATGGAGACTAATCGCATCATGGTTGATTTAAGGTTAGCCAAAGTGGCCTGAGAGGAAAGGCAAGCACAACTGGCCCGGGAGGAAAGGCAGGCACAACTGGTCCGGGAGGAAAAAGAGGCAGAGCTCAAGGCGGAGCTGGCCTTAAAAGAGGCAGCATTAAAGGCTGAATTTTTAAAGAAAGACTTGGAATGCCTTAAGTCACGGTCTGGTTCTCAAGTCAGTTCAAGGCGGTCAGCCCACACCAGAACCGATTTACTTCTTGAAACTCATGGTGGGTATCTGAATACTAATAGTCAGCAAAATGAGGCTGTGATCTCTGGTGGTGGTGGTGAAGTGGCTGCTGATGTTTTGCTCCCCAAGACTGCTGTCTGGGAGAATTTAACCTCGCAGAGATTTTTTGATTCAAATGTGCTAGGTAGCAATGATAGGTCTCTGTGGGGCAATGTAACCTTTGGGGCCGCCCAAAGTGTGCCTCCTGATTTTGAAAATTATTTAGTTTCTCCTGGTGTGCCGACTGGTCGGGCAGAGACTTGCCCTAAACATTGTAGCCCATCTGCTGTGAGTGCTGTTGAATATGATGGTGGTGTTAAAAATAAGTATGTTAGTGATGCCTTACCTGCTGTTACGAATGCTAGATCTTGCAATGTTGGTGGTTTAAATTTGAATAATGGATCGTCTCCTGTGCAGTCAGGCTTGACTCAGCAGGACAGTTTCTTTCAGTATCAAAATTGTCGTACTTTCATAGATAAGGCGTCTTTGATTAACTACAACGGAAGTAATATGCCATATATTTTCTTTCACAATCGCATTAAGGTTCTAACGCAGGGGTGCCCAACCTTCTCTGACATGGGATCTACTTTTACATTTTTTAGTCTCTGGAGATCTACTAATCTGGCAAAGCTTTAAAACAAAACAAACCGAGCTTATGCTAGTGAGCCTATCGGTATATCTCAGCTACACATACAATTTACACGTACATGATACAGTGAATAAAAAACATGCACAATGCAGTGAACCAAAATCATATTTTAATTACATTTATTTCAAGAAAGTACATTCATTTTTAACGTTAGTGAGACACTTGGCACTGAGAGGATGTAGCAAGTTCTTCGTAGCTAACGCAGTAGCTGGTGGTTGCAAGTTTCAAACAAGCCAGAAGATGTTGATCTGTCATAACTGATCTGTATCTGGATTTTATTATATTCATGTGAGAAAATGCAGATTCACACAGGTAGGTTGATCCAAAACAGCATAATATATAAAAAGCACATCTTTTTGTATTGGGGTACTTCTCTTTTAACAGCAGTTTCCAGATCTTCTCTCTTTCAGTCGATGCCTTGGATTTTATCTCTATGTCATTTTGAAGGGAGAGCATTTCATTTTCCACTGCAGTTATATCCAGCTGAAAGAGTGCTCCAATTTTTGAGGCAATGTCCTCCACATTTATATCTGTCGCAAATGGGAGGCACATGTAGGTAGCACTAGGCTCGACTGATGCAAAGTCAATGAAACACTTGTCAAACTCTGATGATACGCTTTGCACCTGCTTAATGTAACATGCACTATTGAACTGTGCAGTTGTTTTTCTCTGAAGCACAAGTTCTGAATTCATGTGCTTAAAGTAGTGCAGATCATGGTGATGCAGCTTGGTTGAGTGCAGTTGTAGCTTACGTTTAAACGTGTTTACGGAGCTGATCATATTAACTATATTTTTCTCTTTTTCCTGTAGCTCTAAATTCAGTTCATTTGCAGTGCAATAAGGTCAGTGAGAAAAGCCAAATCTAGGAACCATCGTTCATCCTCAAGCTGTGCATATTCTGTATCTTTAAACTGCTTGAGAAACTCTTTTATTTCAGGCAACAACTCTCTAAATTTTTCTAAAAATCTTCCTCTACTTAACCACCTCACATCTGTATGGAGCAGCAGGTCTGTGTATTCTGCCTCTGCCTCTGCCTCTTCCAATTGAGCGCGGAAAAGTCTTCTCTGCAGACTCCTTGCACGAATTGAGCAAACAATTTTCATGGCAATGTCCATTATCTCTTTCATATTCAATACTTTCCCACATAAGCCTCTTGATGGATGATGCAGTGATAATGAATAAAATTTGGAAAAGGGTTATTCTCTTTGCAGAAAGCAATAAATCCATTACTACTGCCCACCATAGCGGTGCCCCATCAGTTGTAATGGAAATAAGTTTGATGAAAGGCAGCTTGGTCTTGTTAGCAAAATTCATGAATGCTTGGAATGTGTTTTCACCCCGTGTATGTCCTTTAAGAGGCAACATGCAAAGTAGCTCCTCTTTTGCAGTCATGTTTTCAAACAACATTCTTATGAAAACGCACAACTGCGCGATATCCACAGAGTCTGTTGACTCATCAAATTGAAGTGAAAAACACTCACACCATTAATATCTCTCCAACTGAGCTGCAAGATTCTCCTCCATTCCTTCAAATCGCCTTGTCACCGTGCTTCTCGACAACTGAAGGTCTTTCATTGCGGACATGATTTCATCCTTGTTTTTAAAATTTTCAAACAGTGAATCAGCAGCTTCTATAAACGCTTCCTTGACCATTTTTACATCTTGAAATGATTTCTTATACTTGGCAAATATGTGGCAAACTCGATATGATGCTATCTTAGATGCCTTCCCTCTCGTATTTAACTTGGTAAAAATAGACTGTTGTGTAGCTAGTTGTTATTTCAATTCCTCTAACTTTTTTTTCTTAATTCACTTTGGACAGGAAAACCTTTTGTGTACTTATTGTGCATGATTGTGAAATGCCTTTAAAGGTTACCCTTCTTAGGAAGCGAGATGCTGGCATAGCAGATGAGGCACACACATCTGGAATTGAACATCACAAAAAAATAATCTTCTTCCCATTCCTTGTGGAAGTGATAGGTTTTTTTCGCTTCGAATATGTCTTAGCACTCATCATTTGTAAATTTAGGGATATATTTTAATCTAAAAGTAGAAAAAACGTTTTAGAAAAGACTTTGAAGTAAAAATTTTGTAGAATGGAGTTGCGTAATTAGAATCGTCAGTCATTGCATCAAGTATTAAGTTTAAAAAAGAAATTATGTAAAAAACTTACTGCACTAGTAGATAGCTATTACCAAAAACGTTGCTAACAATAACAAAGTTAACTAAATGCTGTTCTTTTTGATAAAAAGTAAAATAACCCACAGCAGATGTAAACTTTCGGCTTTTAATTCAACGTTTCGGCAGTTAAATAGCGACTGGCTTCTTCGGGATAAAGGCTAGAGCAGGAACCACCTGCCTAGCCTAAAAACATGGCTGGAAGCAACGAACAAATTTTAAGAAACTAGCAGATCAGCTGAAGACAACTTATTCGAAAAATTTTTTCTGATTGTTACGTCATATACGAAAACAATGATAACAATTTAGGATTTAACTTTATGAACAGTTTTTCTATGCCGTTTTTTAAATCAGGTCAAAAAACATTTTTTTAAAAAATTATCTAATTATTCCTGATTACCAGTTACAACTTGGTAGCTAAACTTTAATTCAACAATTATGTTGTTGCTGTAGGCTAAATACGGTACAGTTGGAAATAAAATGGATTTTCATAAAGGGGAAAAACGCCAGGTTAAAAATACAAAAAATGTACATATGCATAACTATTTAATTTCTAATTTCTAGTTCGGCAAACTCTTTCTATACCTGCAAAAAATCACCCGCGATCGACTGCCAGGCATTTAAAGATCGACCGGTAGATCGCGATCGACTGGTTGGGCACCCCTGCTCTAGACCATAGGCTAAAACAAACTTTTCAATTTCGAAAAGATTGTAACTAGATAAATTACAAATAGTTTTACCAGAAGGATTAGACGAACCAAAGCGTTGACGACGAAGCCAATTAATGGTATTAAAATGCTTTGTGCGAATTTGTTTTTGTTTAATTAGTTCAATGTTAGCAAGATACCGGCAAAAGCGAATCCAATCAAAATAAGATAAAAATCGTCGTACTTTGGACCAGAGTTTTAAGTAGATTAAACGAAAAGATTCTAATTTAGTCTTACTTCTACTAATTTCATCCAAAAGAAAAGCTCGTTCCATAGTAGAAGTTTGTCTTACCTTGGCTGCTTTAATGCGATGTGACATAAATGTGGGAATTACTTGTTGAGCTTGACAAGTTTTCAAAAATTCAATAGAAAGTTTTGCAGTTCGAATTTTACCTCGAATTTTGACAACATTGTTCAGTTCTTCCAATTGTTCTTTATTGTACCGTCGACGGAAGTACTTAAAAAGTTTTTTGTTGGTACAAAACTTTAAAATAGCTTTTAACAGCAAATGTTTCATTTACAGTAAAGCTCTTTTGTTAATTAAGTAGCCTTAAAAAAGGCTGTTTTGAAAACTCGAACGTTTTCGTCTAGCTCTCTTCAGGAGGTTTCGCTAGAATGAATTGCAGAACTGAATGTAGTATTTCAAAAGTTTTAAAGCTGATTCTGATTGGCTAAAAATTAAGGTTAATAATAGTTATCATAATAATTGAAAAGTATTAATAAATAAAATCACGTTTCGTCAGCGTAAGAAATTTTTTGGCAAAAAAAAGGAACAAAATTATGCAAGCTTTGTGTTAAAATTTGGAACTAAAAAGAAAATTTTTCACAATTATGCTAACAATTTATGTTTGTAAACAAACTCTTTCTGTCTACACAAATTAGGTTTTCGAAGAGTGATGAAAATTGATTCTAAGACTGATAAGTGGAAATCGGATCGTGCTTTAGAGAGAATAAAAAATTGATTGTCCTTATAGTAAGATGCACATTTTTGGTTATGTAACAAATGGTTTCCAATCGCTGAGTCACAGTGCGGTATTGAATTAGCTAGTTTTCCTGGACGTTCTGGTTGTTTACGTTCTTGACTGGTTCTATTCCGAATAGACTTCGGCACATGCTGGCACACGTTCTATTCCGAATAGACTTCGGCACAAAATACTTTCTCTACTATGGAACTCCAACAAATTAGAATAATTTTTCTATTCATGTTGTCATTGTACTAACAATTTGATTGGATGTTTGTAATTAAAAAAAATCGTAATTAATTGTAGATGACTCCGCAGAACCATAAGGTTTCCAAAAAGGTTCTAAGGTTTACAGAAAAAAAAGATGAGGAAATGCACCACGGGACAAGTGAGTTTTTCTCTTAATTTACAATATAGTTTCGTATTTTTTTAGAGTGAATGAAAAATCAACTTGAATGAAATAAAACTTCTAAACAAACAATACAAATTCCATTTGGCAAGATCAAAAAATTAACAGAGTATTAATTTTGTCCTTTAACTAGTTATTTAAAAAGATTCACTATTCTATGATAATCACCACGTGAACTCCAATGGAAACGGAATAAGAAAGACATGATAAATACTTTTTTTACACAAGGTCTCACGAAACATATAGTCTATTTTAAAATTGCATAAGAAAGGAAAAAATATTGAGAAGTCCTTGTAGGTAAAGATTAACTGGAAGTTCTTTACAGCATTACAAATATAGCTCTCGTCGTATAAAACATTGCATATTGTTCTTGATGAATAGCATTTTGTAGAAACAATTAATTACGATCGAAGCTACACCCATAATTCACAATTGAAAACTAAATTCGATGAGCTAAACCTTGTCGTTCGTTTGCCATAGCAACTTGGTTCGAAATAAATTAATAACAAGGCAGGACGTTATCAACACTGAAAGGCAATATGAAGAAACATAAATCAAACACTGTACATCGATAACCGAGGCAGCCGAGAAAAACAGAAAAAAGAATAGTTAAATTCCGTTTAGAAAATTGCTTGGAACGTAACCTTGTTTACCATCGCTTTTTGCGACCAACCACCAGTCGCCAACGCCTTCGATGTCATGAGGCATTATCAACGTCACAACCTCATTACGTTTGACTGAAAGCTCGAGGGAAGAGCTCGACGAAAAGTCATGCAGTACCACGTATAATGCTTTTTTATTTTGGTTTTGGTAATCTAAAATTATTCCATATTCCGTATCATCCAGCATTTCGTCTTCAATATCGTAAACGTCATTTTGAGTGTAGCCGTCATTTATGACGTAATAATCCTCTTCGGGTTCGCTCACGAGATCCTTCGATAGCTTTTGGCGTAAGGAGTAAGGGGAATGATTTAAAGATGAATTTGGAGTTCTTCTTAATTGATTAGGCTTGTTTAATGTTTCCCGAGAATAGATGGGTAAAAATGGAATCGTTTCGTACGTCGGTGATTTCCACTTTGAGTAGGATAAATCCGTTTTATAAGGCTTAAGCAAATCAAATGGAATAAAACCTTCAGCAACTGCAACAAAATATTCAAAAATTAAAAATCTTTATCTTTAAAATTCTCTGGGTCAATAGTAGAGAGAAGCAAAATTATTCCAAATTAAATTGGGTTTTTCACGATTTCATTCACTAGATATCAGGTTGTTTAGAAAAAATTTTGTTTTAGGACAGATGGCACTGAAGAGTACCATCTGTGGCATTGTGTATCATGCACGCCGAGCCCGAGCTCACTGCCCGATCATGGTATACAGTTTTAAACTCTCATCAGGACAGTCTGCTCAACCAGGTTTTGTCGCAGTCATGTATAACGTGAATATTCTTTCAGATTTTAGTATTGAAATTTAACTTGCAAATAACGTAGAAAGTTATTTTCTATGTAAAAAATTCCATGTTTACGATTGCCCATTCTAAATATAGCACCTAGCCAGTTTTTTAAAAGTTTTTTTATAAAAAAGCCAGCAGCTCGTAGGTCGAAGTGAGTTGAAAAATAAAATGTTTATTATTTTATCGGTTATAAAAAATACAAATATATGAAATAAATTTATATTTCATAAATATAAACTTAATAAATGGTATTTTTACGATTCGACAAAAGTTAATGCTTGTTGGTTTTGATAATTGTTGAAAGAATATTCGCAATTTTGAAGCCAAAGTATCTTTTTTTATGATACATTAAAAAACAGGTACATGGCTTGACGTCAGCTTACTTTTCACTGTTTTCAAAATTAAACTCCTGTAAGTCAACAACTTTTATAAAGGTTTAATGGCGTCGATTACACCTTGTAACCTTTTGTAACTTATGCAACTTTTGTAAACGTTTTCCTTACTGGACAAAGATAGCCAATAAGAATAAAAAAGCTTTGATTCGAAATAACAATTTATTTCAACTTTTTACTCTTTGCAAAATCTGCTGATTTTTTTTAATACTCCCAATTAGAAAATACAGAATTGAAATAATTATCTAGATCAATGGTTCTCAAACCAAATTAGCAGACTAACCTCTTTTGCTACTGTAAACTAAAATAGATTTTCATTAATTCTCAAAAAAAAAAAAAAAAAAACTAATTCAAACAACCCAAGGCAAAACTAGCACATTCAAAGTTTTTGAGATCAAAACTTTTGTGTTTCAACTTAGCGCATTTTGTTAAGTCGATAATTTGCAGCAAAAAAATGAATAAGAGTAGGCGCAGTGGCGGCGTGCCCATAGGGGCTGCAGAGCTGTAGCACCCCCAAATATTTGTGCAGTAGCTTTAAATAATATTAGCAACTGTAAAAATTAAATATTTTTTATTTTTCAAAATTTTCTTTTATTAAATTTATGTTTTGGCGGTTTTTTAAAAATTTTTTTAATTTTAAATTGCCAACTTCTTGAGCTGTTTTAAAATCAACTCAAAAATTTCAAGCAAAATGACGCAAAATGACGCATTTCATTGCCGCTTTGTATGGCAGAATGAATGTACAGTATGTCTGAGCTGCAATAAACGCAGCTCACTCGATCTAATCAGAAACGTCTTCAATACAACGCTTCGCTTTCTTTGGCATAAAGCTTTGTAGTAAAAAATGCTTCGTTAACAATAAGCTTTAATATTCATCAAATTAACACAAATTGTGTTTTGCAGATGGCAAAATCAGAGGGTGCCAAAAGTGGGAGGAACAAGGGCAATTGCTTTAGAAATTTGAAGGATAGAAGATTTGTCTCTACAATTATATAATATCGACTAAAATCTAATCCTATAAACTTTGAAAATATCGATTTAGATAAGGGGTCACCTAACTTTTTTTGAAAAGAGCCACCTAATATATGACACTAATTTAGCAAGAAATATAAAATTAAGAAAAAAGGTTCTTTTGTGTTAAAAAGGCAATATCAACAAACGTAGACTTTAGCAAATTGAAAAAAAATTTCTCTAGGTAATTGGTGAAGACCAAAAAAAGGTCTTGAATTGAGTTTGAACTAAAGACGTAATTTTTTTAGTGCAAAACGAAGGGCGATAAAATAGAAAAGGTTTTCTTTGGCAACAGGGACATTCCACACTTTTTGAGTAAATGAAAATATTTTTGGGTTAAGTAAATGAAACACGGCAGAGGAAAAGTGAAGACCTTAACTTATTTTTTTGTCTTTACTAATTTTAATTTTCTGCATTAAATCTACGCTTAAATTTGCGTTTGTCGAAAGTATACTAATAAAAATTTTTCCATTAAACATTCGCTTAAGATTTGCGTTTGTTGAGAGTGTCTTTTTAAAATTTTGTCCCGCCCACCAAAAATCGCCTCTAATCGCAGCGCCTCTTCGTTTTTTACCTGCCAGCCGCCACTGAGTATGTCGGTACTACGACAGTTGATCGAACGACAGTTGATTGAAATGACAATTGAAAAAAAAAGATTTACTTTTGTATATTTCTGAAATTAAACAATTTTTTGTTACTGTAAAATCAGATTTAAAAAAGTAGAAGCCAGTTTATTTTTAATTTTTATAACTTTTTTGCTGTTGTAAAGGACCGGTTTTCTCAACAAGGTCCCTGGGCAAGACATTTTTAGGGGGGGACCAGTAAATCTCTTGTCTTGGTAATGTTTCTTTAGATGTCTATTGCTGCCATTTTTTTGCATTCTTTTTACTTTTCAGTCTTATTTTATTGACACATTGTAAAATATTTCATGTTACAGAGACTCTCAAAATTAAAGTTGTTCTTGCTTCAGCAGAGGAGGTGGCAACTTTGAGAAGTTTTAAATGCGTTGGAATTCACTAAAAATATTCCCTATATCGCAAGAATGTTATTGTCATGCTGATGCATCTTGGAAAATGGCTGAACCAGGCCGAAACAGGCTGAAATTTATCCGGTAGTTATAAACATTTTAATGTTTTGAGAGCAGTATAAAATAATCATAGCTCTGTTTAGCATATTGAACAGTTTTTAATTAAACTTTGCCTTTTCTTGCTTTTTTTTTTTTTTTTTGTTAACCTGCTTCCTGTGTAAAATGTAAATTTTCTTTGGTGCTATCGCTCTTTTCGTTGGTCCGATAGAAATTTAAATTTTTCAGTGGCAACTATTTATAAAAACTTCAAAACGAAGATTCTTTCTTGCGAAGAAAATCAAGATGGCTTTGCAATGTTTTGTTGTACATTTTCTCTTTCATTATTCGAGCAAGTGTCGTTTCGATCAAATGTCGTTTCGATCAAGTGTCATTCGATCAACTGTAAGGTCAAGTTCAATGTCAAGCTACAGGTTTTACGCGAAACTTTTGATAGCCGTTCACAAACCCCAAGTATCTGCAGAACCCAGTTTGAGAACTAAAGATTGGTTTGCCTACGTGAAATACCTCCATTGTCACAGAACCATTTTGTTTGGTTGCCCAATGGATGTTTGCGCTTTTTAACGCCAATAAGGTCGTGCTTGTTGGCCGAAATGTCGGTTTCATCTGTTGAGGAAAAATCTTTGGTCATCAGATATAAATCTTCTTCTTTGAAAGAGGAAAAAAGCTTTTCTTTGATTATACGTGTTTGCTAAAAGAAGTCTTGTGTTAATTAAGTTTAAAAAATTTCATATATTTATTTTCATTCTCAATCAATGTAAAATAAGTTACACAGAAAAATCAAAAAGACTAAAAAAGATCAAGAAAAGAAAGAAATAGCACAACGTTACAGATAATTAAAAGAGTGCAAGAATAGAACAGTAGAAAGCATGGCCGCAACACCTTGATCAGGTAAAACATAAGAAATGACAGAAAAAGAAAAGAAGAAAATATAAAATATCACAAGGAAAACAATCAAACAAATTAGAGATTGAATAACAGTGCATTTTTTAAATTTTTTGTTTAATACGCATTTTCTACCTTTGATCAATACCACGTCTACTTCCGTATTAAAACGTTAGACCTTAAAGCATTTAAAAAATTTATTGATACAACTTAGTCTATATAATTTTATTGTAAGTAGGCAGACAGCGAGAGACATAGATACTAAAACCGTTCTGATGATGACGGCAAAGGTCAAAATGGTTTAAATCTTATTTTGGTTATTTTGTTATATTCTGGAAAGACACTTTACCCAATCTTTTCGGTTTGATAGTCTTATCAAGTAACTATAAACTACGTTCATATCGCTGTTAGAAAACTTCTTCACCATTAGGAATTTTTTAAAATAAAATTGTTAATCAACAGATGTAGTTCTATAGACTCGGGTTATCACTTGGCAGGTGTTCTAACCCAAACACCCTCGCTATCGCAATGAAAGTAAACATGAACAGCAGGTATGAAATACTATAGTAATGCAAATATATTCAATACCCATGTTGAAGTTAATTTCATAGTTCGTAAGAATTCATTTACAGTCTCCGTTTTTATTATGTCCAAAAATTTACTTTCTGCTGATGTCATTTCCCAAAGACTTTGATGCACACTTATTATTTGAGTGAAATGGTTACGACGTTGTTTTTTTAAAAACTTTAAAATGACGTAAAAACTTTGGCGCAAGTTTAAAGATTTCGATAAAATATTTCTGAAAATTGCCACATAAGTATTTACTTGTAAGGATTGGTCATAACTCTAAAGTACAAAATATATAAATAATCCAAAAAAAACTTAAAAAAAGTTAAAATCATTAATCATATCTATTCTTCAAAAATCATTAATTAGCAATTTTATGCATATTCAGCTCATTCTCATACACATTTGTCGTGCTTGTTTTAAAGCAAAGGTCCCTATTGAAAGGAAAACCTAAACGATGAAAATTTACTTACTGCATTTTGCCTTCTCATGTAAATGGGGCTGTATTGATTGCTGCTTTCGGGTATAACAGATGATGCGTATTTTTCTTCAATCAAATCTGGTATTATTGTAAATGAATTCATTGCCATTCGAGTCTGAAAAAGGTATAAAAAAACTTGACAAAAAACTTGAAAACTGATTAACCTGTAATAAGGTGCGGCTAGCCCATAGGGGCTGCAGAGCTGTAGCACCCCCAAATATTTGTGCAGTAATTTTAAATATTATCAGCAACGTTTAAAGAATTAATAATTCTAATAATTTTAAATTTTTCTCAATTTTTGTTATTAAATTTATGTTTTGGCGGTTTTTTAAAAATTTTTTTAATTTTAAATTGCCAACTTCTTGAGCTGTTTTAAAATCAACTCAAAAATTTCAAGCAAAATGACGCAAAATGACGCATTTCATTGCCGCTTTGTATGGTAGAATAAATGTACAGTACGTCTGAGCTGCAATAAACGCAGCTCACTCGATCTAATCAGAAACGTCTTCAATACAACGCTTCGCTTTCTTTGGCATAAAGCTTTGTAGTTAAAATGCTTGGTTAACAATAAGCTTTAATATTCATCAAATTAACACAAATTGTGTTTTGCAGATGGCAAAATCAGGGGGTGCCAAAAGTGGGAGGAACAAGGGGAATTGCTTTTGAAATTCAAAAGAAAGAAGAACTGTGTTAGATTTGTCTCTACAATTATATAATATCGACTAAAATCTAATCCAATAAACTTTAAAATATCGATTTAGATAAGGGGTCACCTAACTTTTTTGAAAAGAACCACCTAGCATTTAACACCAATTTCACAAAAAAGAAAAAATTAAGAAAAAAGTTTTTTTGTGTTAAAAAGACAATATCAACAAACGTAGACTTTAGCAAATTGAAAAAAAAATTTCTCTAGGTAATTGGTGAAGACCAAAAAAAGGTCTTGGCTTGAGTTTGAACTGAAAGCGTAATTCTTTTTAATGCAAGACGAAGGGCGATAAAATAGAAAAGGTTTTCTTTGGCATCAGGGACGTTGCACATTTTTGAGTAAATGAAAATATTTTTGGGTTAAGTAAATGAAACACCGCAGCGGAAAAGTGAAGACCTTAAACTAATTTTTTTGTCTTTATCATGTTTTTTAATAAAAGTTTTCTGCACTTTACTTACGCTATTAATTTTTTATGCATTTAGATTTTAATTGTTTCCACGCTCATCTACGGTCACCAGTCTTGGATAATGATTCGATCTTAACTTCAAGTCTCCAAAAAACAATTTTTTGCGTAGAATTAGAAGTGTTACAGTGGTTTACTTAAAAATTCAGTTGCTTTAAGATGATTTATTTTCAATGACTGTAAAGTAGCATATCCACAAAAAGTCGAATCGAAATATTTTTGTTTTTAATATGCTTAAAAAAAAACAAGCAGTAATTTAAAATTCGATTGATTTATTATAACCCTTTTATCACTATTTTAAACTCACATGCGAAAACCATTGATCAAATCGTTCCATAATTTGTTTTCGTGTTAGCTGTTGATTTGCTGTTTCTTCGTTTGTGAACACCTTGAGAACAGGGGATGCATTCTGTAAAAAATTTCAAGTAGTTAATGAATTTTTTTAAACGACGCCTGGATAGTTATTGAGACTGACGGCAAGCTCTCGTAAAATTTAGAACTCAAACACAAAAATATTTTTATTTCTTTTGTTGCTTAAAAGTAGGTAATAAAAAACTTTTCTTCAGTATAAACTAGACTACCAATTACCTATAATCGACACGATGACGGTTCAACACCTACCTTCGCCACTGTGTTGTATTCTTAAAAAAAACACTTGACGCACATTTTCCTGCTTGTTGGTCTCGGTGCCCGCTCCATATTATAACCATATCATTATAAAAAAAAGAACACTTTAAACAAAACTATTATCTTGGCTTTTCCGCAATCAATGACGGCCCTACAAAAAGATGGTCTCGGTGCAAGAAAAATAAGAGGGTCCACTTTTTAGTGTTCCGAAAGAAAGTGATTTCTAAAAAAAAGGTTATCACTTTAAAGGTGCTACTATTTAAAAACAGAGCAATATCTTTTTTGCGGGAGTCGCTCTTTGACGTTTTTTAGGGTGGTCGGGCTGGTGCGGTTGCTCCATTCGCACCGTACTAAAGCCATCACTGGATGTAATTGCTTAACAATTTTCCTAGGTATAACGCCTCGACGCTTTCCTTCGCGTAATGAAAATAAACAAAGACGATAATAGAAAAATTAGTTTTGACTTTGCCTGCTGTACAGGACCTTTTGGAACAAGAAAAACAGTTTTTAATTTTTTTTTGTTTAAAGAGAAAGTCAAGAAGATTTTCTAATGTAAGAGCTTTTCCAAACAAAACGCTACTAGTTGGCTGCATTTCTTCGGCAACGATTTTACAGCAACATTATTATTTTACAATGTAAGTAGCGAAACATTATAAAATGCCACTTGCTTCTCAAAATTTTTCTTGTAATTAGAAGGTTTCTTTGCATATCTCGCTACTGAGTCAGGTTTTTGCTTCAATAAGTTGATGCAAGATAACTGAAATGAGATAGTCTCAAGGTCTTTTCATTTACCTTAATCTGTTTTCCTAATTTTATATTCAATTTTTTTTTATGTGAGTGCAACTTGTGACGCCAATTATTACGCTCGCTTTGGCTTAAATCGATCAAACCAAATAGAGACTACTAAAAAAAAGTTCTTCTTTGTTCGCCAGCAAGCATAAAAAAAGAAACGAGCTGTTAAAACTACTTACATTGAGCATTTCCTTGTGAAAATCTATTTGTAACTTAACAAATAGTTTAAGGCAGGACTCAAGAAGCTGACAAGCGGAATTGCACAACTTGGGCAGCTCATCCAATAGCTGTTGATTCAAAGCTTCGTAATTGCTCTTCGCAACCTAAAATTACATCCTTGTTAAATTTTTGATGATAAATGTTAAGTCAAAAGATCAAATTTTAAACAATTTATATTACAAATAGTAAAAAGAAATTCGATTGACAATATTTCAATAATTGATAAGCCTGTTTATAGACAAAAAATGGTCACAAATTAACATATGACTCTATCATGTTTTATGAATTAGAATATCGGTAACAATTATAAAAAAGTAATAGCCAGCGAGTATTGTCATTCAACCCACTTGCGTCATTTTAATTTGTTGGCTTTATTTAATTTGGTTTCGAATAAAAGATTTTTAAGAAATTTTTTTGTTTTGCTTTTGGTTACTACTTTTCATTCTACACTTCAATCCCGTTTTTAACTATTTTTTATAAACATTCTTGTTAAAGCGTCTTTTTTATTGCCTTGCCTTTGTAAATTTAAGGACCAGCAACCATGAATTTCTTTATAATTATTTTTATCACTTTTTTCTCTACGTATGTTTTAACTAATACTGTTTTGTCGCTGATTGCTTTTTTGAACAACATTTTTGACTTTTGTTTGGATACCTGCTATATAATGGACAAGAAAATAAAACTGTTAATTGATTGATTGACTGATTGATTGATTTGATTTTTGTATTCCAGCCTGTTAGCGCAGTAACAAGCTTTTCTTTATCCATAAAACAATCGTACAAAGCAACAAAAACACATTAATAATTAAACAAGTAACCCAAAATCGACTTTTTGGCTTTCATGAGCCCTCATTAGACAAATGAATAAAGAAGTCAATGATTTTTAGTGAAACTCTGAAATTACATCAAATCAGCTATCCTTTAGAAACGCGTCTTCCCGGCGGAAGACAATTATACTGCAATAAAAATAAATAGTATTTTGTACTTGAGTTTTTTCGTCTTCTTCATCCAAGCATTTTTCATAATCCAGTAACTTGTCAAAGCGCTTGTTTATTAGCAATTGCGGTCCTGTCATTCGTTTATGCGCAAGCTTCAGGGGTGAAGTAACTTGATCTTGAACTTGTTTACACTAAAAATAAAAGTTAAAAGTTCATTCATTTATTCATTTCATTTTATTCTCAATTATTAGTAAACAGTTTAACACTAAAAGTTATAAATATTGGAAAGATCAAGAAAAGGAAGAAGCAGCACAACGTCAGACGTTAAAACATGCATAAGATAATCAGAAAGTGAAAGTAAAAAACAGTAGAAAGCATGGCCGCAACACCTTAATCACATAAAAATATGAGAAATGAGAAAGAAAAAAGAAAATATAATAATAATATTATCAAACAAATTGAGAGATTGAAGAACCAGTGCATGACTAGTCTGCGTAATGATGATGGGTGGCACAGCTAGCCAAGATGGAAATTTAGCTTAACTGAGCAAGGTGAGTAAAGAAAAACCACCCATAAAAAGAAACCTCACCAGGTCCGGAAATCTTTTCTGAATGCATCTGGTGACATACAAAAAATAATAATAAGAATGAATACAAACAAAAAGAAATAATAAGCAGATAATAATAATACTCAAATAATAAACAGATAATAACAATATTAAAAATAACATAACGTAACATAAAAAAAAACAAAAAAAAACTATTTTTTTTTTGTTTTTATGTTACGTTATGTTATTTTTAAAAAGTAATTTTACAACGAAGCCCAAACAGATTAATCCAAATTTTTCATCATATAAAACAAAAGGCGTTTTTGGCACTTTTTTAACATTCTTGTACTAAACTACCTTTTTTGTAAATAAATTGTGACAGGGCTATTCAACCTTTTTAGTATGACAAAACCACCCATATGCAACTTATTGAATTTTGTATAACTTTTTATCTTATAAAGATTAGATGAAAAATAAATATAAAAGGGTATTCAACTTGTGTCGGTTGCAATGTTAGTATTGGTCGAAGATGAAAACATTTTTTTTGCTTTTCAACCAGTTTGCTAACATATGAAAGAACGTTTTTCTTTGTTCGGACACCGTAATTTCCTGGCATCTCTTCTTTCAACACATTAAAATTTAAGTTTTAAATACAAGCAATGGATGATACTGAAAATTTAGCAAATCCAGCAAATATTTTAAAGGGCCTCGAGTAAAGAACAATGATGCAAATCTGCGGAAACCCAGGAAAGGGCCGTTTTACAACGAGCGTTAGCGACATTATTCTTTATTTGTTTTATTGATTGTTTTTTTCTCTTAGCGTTTAAAAGAGCGAAAAGAAGTAAAAAAACAATATACGAACAAAGAATACTCCATCCCACGTGCACAGTAAAAAAAAGTTTTAATCCAGATTGACAATCGCTATTTTATAATATATTTTTTTAAACTTCAATTTCAGTTTAGCTTAAACCAAAACTTCTCAAAAATTGTCATTTTAATTAATTAGCACGGCCCTCAAAACTTAAAGTGATCACAAAAGTTTTTTATAGAATTACTGTTCTTGTCTCAGTATTGAGTTTCCATAAATATCTTGACACTCATCGTAAATATTTTGACACACTAAAAGCGTGGAATAGAATATTTTTTGTTTTTTTTTTATTTTTTTGCTTCACTTAGCGCTTTAAACGCGGAAAGAAGTAAAAAATTGAATAAAAAAAATAAAAATACTATATTTCACGCTCGTAGTGGAAACGAACCCTTAGTGATCAAAAAATTGAAGCCGGATGAACTCTGATAAGCTTTGTGAAACGTATTTTATAAAATCTAACTACTGTAAAAAAATAAAAGCGTTTATGCATGTGCCATTATGAGGTCGACGCTAGTTGTCTAGTTTAAAATGTAAAATGCAACTAAAGCTAAAGCTAAAAAATGCAACCAATCTCAAATCTACTTACAAATCTCGCGAACAAGTAATCTTTGATTTTAATCATGGTTGTTTTGTATAAGATGACGCCATTTTTACAACAATCTGATCCATAAAAAATAGGTATGTCTTCTGATAGGTGGCGCACTTCGGTGACAGCTTCACCAAAAGTGACCAAATAATTTTCGCAATTCGATGCAAATTCCGATAGTACCTTTTCAATAAGCATAAATCTGCACAAAAAAATTAATTCAGAAATGGACTTGCTGGTCATTTCAATTCGCTGAACTCGTAAAAAAAAACTTTTATTTTATGGCTCACTGGATTATATTGTTCTAGGGTATTGATAACACATTTACCTTTCTTCGATATTGTCGAATTCTTCGTCAAACACTTTACATCGACCGGTCGCGCGGGCTAACTTCATCGTCAAGCGATCGGCTTTCTTCTTGATGGTGTGAAAAATATCTCCACTTAGTTTGGTTGGTTCGCTCCTTGTGCGATATTTCTTGACTGAAAAACAAACATTTTATGATGTAATTGTAAGTCTTTTCATTGTGACCTGGAATTTAATCAAAATTGGGCGCATTAGTTTCATGTATGACACAACAAGCATTTGATCAATTTTGTTGTTTTTGTTCCTCATAAACACTGTGAAATAAGTTACTCTTCAGCATTTTTGAGTCGCTCGTGTCCAAACTTTTTGATTCAAATGCATTGTAGTGTTTAAAGAGTGTTGTTTTCAAACCAGATTGTTCAGAGTACTGTATTAGAGAGGCGAATTCCGAAGCAAAATATTCTTCTTTCTCTGTGAGCTTGTATTAATTGCACAAAAGACAAATCATAACATTCTGGGTCACAACATTCAAATCATATACATTTGTGGGCAGCGTGATTGAGTTTGTAGAAGCGCCGTTTTGATAGTAGACGCGATCAATACGAGATGGTTTAAAACCGACTCTCGCCATTCTGTGGCCATTATTCAAATAACATACATTTCAAAACGGATAAAAGAGAAACACTCCGCTTTTTTTAGGATTTGATTCTTCAATCATTTATTTAATTTATTTTCATCTCTTTATTTACACGGACTCGCAGGTAAGCGTCGTAGGCACTATACATAGAGCAACTGTCAAGTAGTTACCTCGACCTGCTTCCGGAGATGTCAAGATATTGCTGTCCGGTTGAAATTTTCTGTGTTTTTTAATTTGATTTAAAGATATAACTAAAACTTGGAACTGCTTGTTGAGATTGCCAAGTAGGGGAATGTGCCCTTAAAGTAATTTTTGCAAAAACACAACAGAATGGCGCGAGTAGGTTTTGAGCCACGACCGTATCGATTACAACCTCGGGCTCTTTGCCCAATAGCAGAGTAGGTCATCGCACTTTATCAATTTAATAATAAATTTTGAGTTGCTAGCTTTTACTAAACATACCAATATCTATTCCTCTTTTTCCCTCATTGATGTCTTTCGCCACGTCGCGGGAAATCGCCGTTGCTTTTTTTAGATCTTTGCGGTAACTGTCATCCATTTCCAGTTCAAGGTTTTCGGTATTTTTTTCAAGCTCCCGCAGCAGCAAAGGGTACTTTAGGACACGTTGAACTGGTTTGATGAGTAAAGAAGCGAGGTCATTGACCTTTACTTTAGTTCTGTGCAATAGTTGGACAAAAGAATTAAAAATCAACCCAAAAAATATAGAACAATTAATTAAAAGATTATACATTCTTTGACTAACGCCGGTCAATACAAACAAGAAAGCTGATGTTAATCATTATTGACTGTTATAATCATAGAGATTATTATGTTTCTTTAAAAAAAATGTATTAGATATTTTAACAAAACTATTTCATCAAAAATATGGAGAGTTTTTACTACAGGAAATGTCATAATCGTTTGCTGGATTGTTTTGTCTTTTACAAAAAAATAATGCGAAAGTTGTTTAAAAAACGACCAAAAAAATTATTAATTTTAAAAATACTTTTGTTGCTTTATTAACATACTTAAATGTAGGCTACTTTCAATATTGTATATTGTACTAAATGATAAAATAATAATGGACCGCTATAAAAAAGTTTATCTTCATACGCTTTTTCTTTCAGTATGAATTTCAAAAAAGGCTGAGACATAAACATATTGTGTAAAACTGATACCATCATTATCATAAAATCAAATCATCTCCCGACTCGCAAGAAAACGACAGGGGCATTAAACTCTGGTAGCCATTAAGCAATCACCTGACATGCTTTTGGAGATAAAGCAGCGCTGTTCAGTAAAAAGTTTTATTTGTTTTTTTTTTATTTTTTTTATAGATTATAGTGTAATTTAAAATTACTTGCTTGGTTGTCAGCTGTGTAGTTGAGAGTTAGAAGCACCGCGCTTGTGATCGACACGGTCGCAGTTTAAAACCGATTTGCGTCATTCTGTTGTGTCCTTGGGAAAGACACTTTACGTTACTTTCTTTTTTTCGATAGTCTAAGCCAGAAGCTCTAAATTTGCCTAGTACCTTTAAATATAAAACAAAAAAAAAATTTCAACCGGACAGCATTATCTTGAAATCTTTGGAAGCAGGTTCGAGTAATTGCTTAACAGTGGTTTTAAGTATAATCCCTCCAACGCCTTCCTGTGAGTCTGGAAAATAATTTAAAAAAAAGAAAAATACCGTTCATTTCAGGCATTTTCCATCCAAAAAAAATGTCTAAAATGTTATTTTCAAAAGCGTAATAGCATGACCAGAGAAGGAATCGAACAAAATTCATGCCAATAGTGGCCATTATCAAAAGGACGCTCAGACAACTCTACCATGTCGCCAACACTTTTTACCGTGAAAGACACGAAGGAAATGATTTCCTCAAGATTCCGCGTACTTTACCCTCTTCTACTTGCCTGACATTCTGAATGCATTCTTCAAGAGCAATTCGAACTGGTTGTTCGTTTTTAAGTTTGTTCAGCAGCTCGATTGCGTCATCGTAGTTCCGGCAATAAATCATGTAAACGCTCCGCATCTGGTCGAAATTCTCCAGAAAAACTCGTCCGATATTTGGTTGCTGCAATATCAAAACTTTTGTGAAAAATATGATTAAATTTTTGCGACCATGAAGTAAGCTTTATTCAAAGGAATTCAACTCGTGTTACAAGAAAAAATGATTCATAAACTTTTTTGAACAACTTGAACAACTGTTTAGTCTCTTAACATTGCTAAACGATAAAATGTTTTTAGTCATTTAGCACTGTTAAGAGACAGTGCGGCATTTTATGGATTATTTCATCATTAGGCATATTTAAACTTCGCAAAATTGCAAGGAGCCAAGAGGTTTGTAATTTTAAATAAATTCAATTTAATCCAGCGCAATAATTGCTTCAAACAAAAGGCAAAAAAATCTCAACAAATAATTAAGCTGTTAATTTAGGAACAACAATGTATACTATTGGGATGGGCCATTCAAACAGTAAGAAAAGTAAATTCTTTGAAAGTGTTAAATTGAAAGCTAAAGCAGGAGTTTTCTGGACTGCAACCCTATACTTTAAAATTACGGCTGAATCACACTGTCATTTTTATAGGTCAAAATAATTTATTTCAATATGTTTATGCTTTGAGAAAGCCAAAAAATCGAAATACGCTGGTAAAGTTTTGATAAAAAAAAATAATAAAAATTTAAACAGTGCAAGCCTTGCATCATCATAATCATGAACACTAATCAAATATTATTCTCATTTGCAAAAAAAAGTCGGAAACATTAACCTTGAAGCAACCGTCAAGGGGTTTTCCCACTTATTTCTTTCATGTCAGAACATTACAGCCAGGTTAGATTCTTTTTTTTTTTCTATTTGGATGCAAAGTGATATGAGCGTAATTTAGAGCTGCTGAGTAAGCCGCCGTGCAAGTGCAGAGACGTGAAGGCGCCTTTTTCAAAAGGCATTGGATTACGTCGAAACAGGCAAGTTAGACCAATGACGTCCCCATCGCAGTGTAAATAAGCCTGCTTTCTGATGAATATTCGTCCAGTATTACGATTCAGTCATTAGCTGCTTCAACAACCGAACTGTCAAAAGGTCGAAGTATTTAATCGTAAACAATCTTAATTTATTTCAAAAGAAATTAGTTTATAAGTAAAGTCTTGTTTCCACTGCAAGCGTTGCCGCAAGTATTTTTTGTTTTTTGCTTCTCTTAGCGCTTAAGCGTGGAAAGAAATAAAAAATAATCAATACAAGAAACAAAGAATATTCCAGCCGACGTTCGTGGAGAAAACGAACTCTAATTCAAAACGAATCAGAGAAACAGAAAATTGTGCACTAAAGTTTACTAATTTTTATTTAGGCGCAAACTTTCGTAAGCTACTGCTCACTTCGTCAGGTGTAAGGAAGGAAGTGAGCAGTAGCCGACGAAAGCTTGTGCTAAAATAAAAAATAGTCAACTTTAGTGCACAATTTTCTGTTTCACTCATTTGATTTGAAAAGTTGACACGGCTCCCCCAATTCTATTCCTTCTAATTCTTCGATAATTCAAAACAGTCAATTAAAATTTTTCTATTCGGCTAAAGAAAAAAGAAAAAAGTAGTTTTTACACTTTAACTTTAAGAGAAGTAAGAAAATCAATAAACAAACAAAGAATAATCCCACCAATGCTTGTGATGAAAACAGGCTTTCATAAACCTACGGAGCGTTGTGAGGAATTTCTCGAAAACGAGTAGCAATGGGATACTTGTATGACAGAATGATGGCAAAAAAAACTATGAAAAAGGTTTGAAATTGATATAATACTTGAAATGTTAACCCGGACAAACACTTAATGACGGCAAACGAAACAAAGAAGCGCCTTAACTTTGAAATCAGCGTGAAGTTTGTGAGGTTGTGCACTTGATTGTATGGTGATCAAACACTGCAAAAGGTTAAGTCATTCAAAAGATGCTAGTTTAAAAGTGAATACTGAACGTTATTTAAACTTTCGGTTTTTTTACCCGAATTCAATACGAAGTTTATGCGCTGTCGCTATGAAGAAGCAAAAATTTATACAAGGTAAAGTGCAGAATTTTGGAGCTCAAAATGCCTGAATAATTTCACTAAACGGAGACTCACTCACGTGATTAGTCGTATCTTTCACAACCGCTTGCAAACAGGCGAGAAAAGATGAAGAAAAACCTCGAACCTCTTCCATATTGCTGAACAATGCACCCAGTTTAAAACTTTTCAATGTCTGAACATTAGAAAAAAAATTTTTAGTAAATTTGCAAATATCTTCGTGAATAAAATATGAAATCTAAAAAAAAGATGTTATAAACAAGAAAATATTATGAAAACTTCCAATGAATCGCAACTTCATTCAAAATAACGTTTAAAAAAATTAAAACTGCAAAATATATTCGAAACGGCATACAGCCTACTGATATTAAACAAGTAACCTGTACATTAACACATAGTGTTCTATCAAATAGAAAGTGCATATTTTATTTTATTTTTTTATTACAGCGTGTTCTAATGAACAAAGCAAACAGTAATTTTTAGTGTAAGAAAATGTTGGATTAATTTCTATATCTTAACGCTGGTCTTAATCTGGTTGAACTCAATGCAGACTGGTAGCAAATAGGCTAGTGCGATCAAGTGTGACTTCTAAACTATTCCTGCGACTAACATTATGGGGATTGGGATGTAATATTATTTCGATGCCTCTAATTTTTTTGTTTCGTTATAAGCGAAAAGTTTGAAAAAACAAAGAGCAAAATTTCTTAATAAAATAAAACTAAGATATTGTTTTTAGGACCTACAATAAAAAGGTCATGTCTAAAGTTACGATGATACATTTTCTCACTTATAGTGTTTAAGTCCATTATTATTTTACAATAGTCAAGTCTCAGTTTTTGCGGCGCAATGATTTGAGGAGGCGTAAAGCTGTGAGTTCCTCAGGGGATTCTTACGTCATACCTTGTAATTGCCAAACCGGTCTATTTCAAGTATTAAAATATCAAGTGCCAACAGCGGCTAAACTTATACTTTTGCTTTAAAATTTAAATCAAAAATAGATAGTAATGTCCATTTCAAGTTTTCTAAAAATCAAAACAAATGAATGATTTGGAAAATAATAACTGCTTTATTACTTTTACTGTAATTTTTTGCACTGTCGCTTCCGTAACAAGATTGATCTTTTATATGTGATAGCATAGCATGCAAATTACCGCTGTTAGGCCTGTTTTTACTGCGAGCGTTGGGTAGAGTGTTCTTTGTTTGTTTTATTGATTTTTTTACATCTTTACGCGCTTAAGCTTTAAGAGAAGCAAAAAAAATTATTAAATCAGGCAAAAAAAATACTCCCGCCAACGCTCACAGTAAAAACGAGCTTTTATACTTTAAAGAGTAATAATCATGGTCTCCAGGCGGTTAAATTCACACCTGTCGGTTAAACTGAGAGAACTTTTTGTTATTTTTTGATTTTCAACTTAGAGATTCTCGCCAAAATTCAATAAACTAAGAAACGTACACCGAATGTATTAGCCAGGTAAAAGTAAAGTTTAGTCTAAGTGTTAGGTTTTCATTTTTTCTAAAATAAACTTCATTACCACTATTGTTTTTAAATCTACTTGTTAATTCATTAAATCCTCTTCTACTTTGCCTTCTATTATTTTTATTTATTGATTCTTCTTAATCTCATTTGTTAATAACTACTATTACAAATCAATATAGCTAATTATTGTTTTATCACCCAAACTGATCATTGACTAATCGGCAATTTTGAATTTTTGAAAAAAGTCTTTATATTAAAAGACTTGAGACCAAAAATTTTCAGAAAAGGTTAAACACCACTTAAAGATTGTATTAATTTTAACTTATGTGCTTTCGGTAAACTTATCGATTAATTTTGTTAATTTCTACTTTTTGTCAATAGCCTATAAGAAAATCAAGACTTCTGTAGCTTAGAGAAAACCTTTTTTTTAGTGTTTCATGCAAAGTGTATTTGTTAAAAATTGTATCATACTGTGTAACAATTAAAGTAAAGAAGAAGATCATATTTGCTGTTGTTTGCGGACACATGTTAAAAAGCTCATCGAAATCTGTAGTTAAAGCAAATGCTTTGGTGTTTGATGCTTTTCGATTGCAAAACAACTTTCAAAATTTTAATCAGTAACTTAAAGAAATAGAGTATTTTTCAAATAAAACAACTGTTTTCTAATGAATATTAAACCGACCTCTTTTTCCATTAATGGTTTTTTGAAGTCGTTAATAATAACTTCCAAATTTTCGAGATAAGCATTTTCGGTATCGACTATCTCATTGATTACGTAAAAACAGCGAAGTTGGGCTGTTTGGGAAGAGTCAGAATAAATTTCAAGATCAGGAGATGAGTTCGAAGTAAATGGATCTTTGTCGTTGCATTGGGAATTTTGACATAGTCTGAAAAATAAGAGTTCTTTTTGATTTCATAGTCTATTGCTTACTTTAAATTTTTTTCCAATTACCTTTAAGTGAAAAGTAAAAACAACTATAACAAGCGGAAAATTTTTTTACAATTGCAGCGTTTTAGAAAGATTTTTATTATTGCTATAGTTTAGAACCTTTTTCTTGAAAAAAAGAAAAAAAGAATCTCATTCACTGTTTGCCGTTTCTAATCTCACAGGCTTTGGGGATTCCCCAACGTTTGATAGTTCATGACAAGGGTTGGCAACCTACGGCCTGCCAAGCAAAACCACCCGGCCCGCGACATGTTAGTTAGATACTAACAGACGGCCTTCTTTTCAGTTTGCAATCCTATTTTTTGCGGCAGTAAAACTATCATACGTCTATTTACAGCAGGGCTGCAAAAACGCTTCCTTTTCAAATACAAAATCTAGTGTAGAACAAAAAAAGTCTTCACTTTAAATTTTGGTGACGTTGCTCCTTTCACATCCAAAAAATTAGTGAAAAACAGATGGTAAGTGCTTTCTGCAGCCTGGGCCGTGAGTAAGTCTGTACATTGCTGTTAAAATGACAGACCGAAACCGAACCTACCAAAACGAAGGGATATCCACTTATTCCGATGTTCAGTGTAGGTCTGCTAATCGGCAAAAGTCCTTCTCAGGACGGGGCAATGTCAGAACGAAACTTCCTATTTCAGGGCACATTGCCAACAAGTTCCTAAGACCCACTATTCTTCAGCTGAACATCGAAGGCCTCACTGCAAGCAAGATGAACGTTCTTCATCAACTCGCTATGCAGTCTGAAACACTCGTCATCCTATTGCAGGAGACCCACTGCACTGATGCCGAGAAATTGGTACTTTAAACAACCAACTAGCTGGGTCTTCTTTAAGCAGGAAGCATGGCCTTGCCACGTTTGTTCACGAGCGACTGAGACACACGTTTTTGGACCAATCTCCACCTACATCGGAGATCGAGTGGCTGTGTGTGGACGTTGATGGTTATAAAATAGTCAACGTCTACAAACCACCGCCAACGCGATTGCGAACCCTGGATCTCCCAATGTTTCCTCACCCCTGTCTGTACGCTGGCGATTTTAACTGTCGTCATGCTGACTGGGGTTACGATAACAACAGTCCAGACGGTGAGTGCTTGGCTGGCTGGGCAAGTATTAATTGTCTTTTCCTCCTATATAATGCCAAGGACGCTCCCAGTTTTTATTCCGGCCGCTGGAACACTGGCACCAATCCAGATCTAGCTTTCGCCAGCGTAGGTCCAAGCAGTCGCTTACCGGATAGACGTGTCCTTGAAAAGTTCCCCAGGTCACAACATCGACCTTCGCTTATTACACCACCAAGGTTTGCTATGGCAGTGCCAAGCATGCCTGTTAAGCGATGGATTTTCCGCAAGGCCAAATGGAGTCACTACATTGCTTTGACGAATAAATTCGCAAAGACTTTGTTGCCGCCTGATTTACTTGATGTGGATGCGGCTTACCAGGACTTCTGTAACACCATTAAGAAAGCAGACAAAAAGACTATTTTACGCGGGTATCGAAATAACTATATTCCGTGTTGGGATGCAGAGTGTGAATCCCTCTATAAAACCTTTCTGCAGTCTCCTCAGGGAGACGACTCGAGGTTGGCTGCTACAGCTCTGCTGGCCAAGCTTGACAGAAAGCGGAGGGATCGATGGTCCGAGGCAGTTCGGAGCATCGACTTTTCACGCTCTAGTCGAAAAGCGTGGAGTATTTTGAACAACCTTACTGGTAGGTCACGACACTCTCCTCGTCACTGTCCCGTTTCAGCCAATGCTATTGCATCTCAGCTGATTAAAAATGGGAAATACGAGGCTGTTGATCGCAAGTCATTTCAACTTGTCTCTCAAGAAGTGTCTGATATTTGGAGGGCCACAACACCAGACGCAGTAAATATCTCTGACAATTTTTCACAGAGAGAATTTACTGCTGCCCTCCAACATTTAAAACCAGGTAAAGCTCCGGGTCCTGATTCCATCTGTCCAGAGCTTATACTCCATGCTAGAGCTGCTTTGAAGTCCTGGTTACGTGATTTCCTTTCTTCCTGTTTGCGCCGACTCAAAATTTCCAAGATCTGGAGAAGAGCGCTTGTGGTCGCGATCACAAAACCAGCAAAGTCCGTGGGGGACCCAAAGAGTTATCGACCGATATCTCTGCTCTGTGTCCTACAAGATCCTCGAGAGGCTTATCTACGCCCGCGTTGAACCATTAGTCGATCCACTGCTCCCTAAAGAGCAGGCTGGGTTCCAACGCGGGAAGTCAACTGTAGATCAAGTTGTTCTGCTAACCCAGAACATTGAGGATTCTTTTGAGGCTAAAAAAAAAAAGGCCGTTGCCGTATTTATCGATTTGACAGCTGCTTATGACACTGTCTGGCACCGTGGTCTTACCTGCAAGTTGTTGAGACTACTTCCGGATAACCACATAGTCAAAATGATTATGAAGCTTGTCCGAAATCGAAGTTTCACCCTTACCAGTACCGGTAACAGCAAGCAAAGCCGGCTAGGCCGTCTTAAAAACGCCGTTCCTCAGGGATCGGTCTTGGCTTCCCTCCGATTTAACATCTATACGTACGATCGTCCTTCCATGATTTCCAGAAAGTTTGCTTATGCTGATGACTTAGCATTGTTGCACTCTTCTGGAAACTGGAAGGACTCGGAGGGGACTTTAAGCCAAGATATGTCCACACTTTCATCGTATCTCCAGACTTGGAGGTTGAAGCTCAGTCACACTAAGACGGTGACGGCAGCCTTTCACTTAAATAACCGAGAGGCCAAACGTGAGCTAAAGGTCTACAACAATGGTAGACTTTTACCGTTCTTTCCAATCCCTATTTATCTTGATTTATAAACTGGACAGATCGCTCACGTTTCGTCACCATTTAGTGGCATTGCGCAAAAAACTATCTTCGCGCGTCACACTGTTGAGTCGACTCGTGGGCTCGGGATGGAATACTGGTGCTAAAACACTACGCATAGCCACCTTATCTCTAGTCTACTTAACAGCTGAGTACTATGCGCCAGTCTGGTGTTGCAGTGCTCACACTCGCCTCATCGACAGTGTCTTGAATGACGCCTTGCGCATAGTTACTGGATGCCTGCGTCCCACTCCAACGGACCACCTACCTATACTCTCAGGCATCCAGCCAGCTGAGCTTCGCCGACTGGGAGCGACACTCTCCTTGGCTCACCGTGGATCTCTGGACCCGATCATATCTTGTATGGTCTTTTAAGTGGGTCCTTAGATACTCGCCAAGTGAGACTAAGATCCAGACGCCCGTTTGTGCCAGCTGCGCGGAATCTTTTGGACAACCTTGCCAGACTTGGCATCCGCGCTTCTGAATGGACAAATCACAAATGGAAAACGGAGTATTGTGAAAATGCTTCCAGGCTCCGTGCTTTTGTTCCCGAGACCGGTACCAGGCCTGTTGGGATGGGGTTACCCCGAGAAGCTTGGGTTAAGCTCAACCGCCTGCGGACTGATGTTGGGCGATTCCATTTGTCCATGCACAAATGGGGTCTCGCTCCTTGACCGAATTGCGAGTGTGGCGCCTCTGAGTAAACCGCAGACCATGTACTAACAGCGTGCCCTATACATCGGGCACCACATGGAGCACGAGGTCTGACGGTTTTGGATAACGAAACTCGATGCTGGCTTAATAACACCACTACCATCATCTGATCCAGGCAATGCAGCAGTTTGGGGTAGTAAAAGGATAAACCCTTGGCCCCAGTCCTGTTTGTGTCTGACCTGGAGTGGATACCCTTCAAACGTTCACGACGACGACGAGTGAAAACCAAACAAAAAGGTGTCCACTTTAAATTTGTGTGACATTGCTCCATTTAAATCTAAAATAACTGGTGTGGACCAAAAACTAAAAAAAAGCGCCTGCTACTATTACGTGGCCGCAAATCATGGTCACGCACGCAAGTTTTTTGTTCCATTTCAGCAGCCTGTGTTTAAAGTTGCCAATTTAGCTCTTTTTTTATAATTTTTTGCCCGCTTTATAATTACTTTGATAAAGATTTATTAATGTGTAGCCTTGTAATATTTTATCTTGTTATGAAGTGAGTTTTTGTCTTGTAATTGTCGGCCCTCCAGTCTCACTATATTGTATGATAACAGAGAGGCCGAGGGCCAAAGGAAAAAATACAACAATCATGAATAAAATTTTATAAAAGCAGGTATAAACGGATCAGTTTGAAATATCATAAAAACTTTTGAAATTTGAAAATTCAACCTGCCGAGTTGGGCAACGTTGGTGTAAGTTCCAATTAAAAAAAAATCTAATTTAGTTTTTCTTGCAACTTCAATTGCATTGTTCAGCTCCTATTGAAATGAAAAAAAAAACTTATTCATGGCAAATACTGCCATGAATATGGTTTTTCAACCTAAGTTTCGAAGAAAATTAAAAATTCACTTTCTAGAAATTTAATTGCAAGTAAAGGATGAAGAAAATATTTTTAATGTTTTTGAAGAAGAAAATAATAAATTTTAATCAATTAAATCAATAAATACAAAAAATGAACGCTTAATAATAAGTTACAACTTGAAAAAAACATTTTCATATGATCTAGCTCTTTTTTTAAATCTCTTTTCGCTCTTTTCTCTTTACCTCAGTTAGGAACACCGCCTATGTTAAAACAAGCTGAGGCGTTCGATCAATACAAGAAAGGTTTTGTAGTGGAAAAAAGTGTGGCCTGCCATAACGTCATAAAGTTAGTTTTTGGCCCGTGACATACAAACGGTTGTCGACCGCTGGTTTATGAAGTAAGCTAGGCAACTAATAAACGAAAAGCAAAACTTCTGATTAAATTTAACTCATCAGTACTCAAAACCAGTGATTCTTAACCTAAAGAAAAAGAAAAATTTAGTCCAGTGTTTTTTAACCAGGACGCGGAAAAACACTTGTTGAAGAAATTCTTCGTTTTACAGAATTTTAAAATAACCAAGGATATCGACGAAACCATTAACTCTTTCAATTTTTGGTAGTCTAGACTGTTTTCTTAAGAATTCTTTGGGCCAACTTTTTTCTGAAGAAATTGTAGGCATTGACGATTTTAAAATAACCATTGGCGATGACGAACTCGATATGGCCAAAAGAAACAAATTACGGTTTTTTGAAAAATCGACCAAAAAGCTAAAAAAAATTCAATGTTATTTAAATTGTGTAAAGCAAAGACTTTTTTGGTGATCAAATGTCTCTCAAAGTCTTCAAAGTTTTTGTAAGAAATTTGAAAGTTAAAAATTCCCTCTCAAAAAAAAACAAATCATTTAAAATCTAGTAAAGCAAAAAAAGCCTTCACTCTGGTCTAAGTGTGTCGCAAAATTTGAAAAGGTCCCGGATGAGACGCAGGTTCAAAAAGTTTGCAAAACTCTGCCCCAAGTCATTGCTTCTCTACCTTAACCCGAGAAGAGAACCTATAATAATATAAAACCGAAAATAAACATCAAAAAAAACTTGTGCAATTTACGTTTAATGCAAAACTTGAACTTGTTTGATATGATAAGATCAAATCGAAGTTTGTCTCTTATCAAGCTTCGATTTGATCTCATCATATCGAACAAGTTCATATTTCGCATTAGACGAAAAATATTCACATCAAGTTTCGCATTAGACGAAAAATAGCATTCAGAGTATCAATCTCAAGACTGTTTCCGTTTCGTTGTAATTAGTTTTGAGAAAGCCCATTCACAAATATTATGTACGTATATGATCATAATGATTGCTATATGACAATATAATAATTTTGTAATTTGATTATTAGTACTACAGTATATTAGTAATTTACATGTTTTAATTTGAAATTAGCCCAGTTAGTTATAAACACAACCTTTTTTTAAAAGATATTTTTTGTAGGCGCACTTAAAATTTTAAATTAGAAAAAAAGAAAAATTGCTGCAGTTAAAATTAACATGGCTAAAGTTTTGGAGACTTGATAAGGGTTTGAGAAAGCCGAAAAAATTTTTTTATTTTTTTGTAAAATAACTTTAAACGTTTGTTTGATAAGATAAAAAATGCTAAATACGCTCTAGCTGCTGTTTGTTGTTGATACGTGACCAATTAATTGTTGCGCCTAAAAACGATAAAATAGCTTGTCAGTAAGATGGTCAGTAAGACCATATTTTAAGCTATTAAATGTGCGGTAAATGAACAATTAAATATTTGCTGTAATTAGTGAAGAAATGATTTATTGATAACCACAATAATCACGTTATAATGAAAATGTGTTTGAAAATTTATTCGCATTTTGAAAAACCAGACTATCTTCCACAGCTAGCGCTTTGAACTGACAGTTAAGAAAAAATTGGAGCTATTTGCACCTGCCAAATCTAATAGCGAAAAAGTCACCACCCTCGGGTGGGAAATTGCCGCTTTATATCGCGCAGTTTAGTCACAGTTTTATGATTAGCTTTTTAGTTTCAAATTTTACGGAAAGAAAAAAATTATAGCACTTCTGGGATTTGCGTTTTGGCTGACAAGTAAAAGCAAACCATTTTTTTGGTAAAAAGCTCTAATATAAGAGCTGTGTTGCCAAAATAGCAATGAATATTATTAAAAAGCTGTTACGATGTTAGCGTTTTCATCCTTTTACTGTTTAGAGGATTTTTACGGTTTTTTCCCAAACAGTTGTGTCTGTTTTTAAATTTATGCTTATCTTATGACTGAATAACTTATATTGCAAATAGAATATGATGATACCAGTGATGGCTTTAATACAAAGCAAACGGAACGGCCGCACCGAGCCCCTAAAAAACGTCAAAAAATGGCTCCTCTAAGCAAAATATTGCTTTATTTCTTCATAGTAGCATCATGACGGTGGCCCACTGTCTGCATCTTAACTTTGGAACAAAAGCAGGCAATAGTAGTGTCACAAACTTTGTTCGGGAATCCCAAAGGACCAGTTGAGCTAGGTAACCCGAATACCTGCGCTGAAACAAAGCTGTGTCTAAATTTTATTTTATTCCGGCTCAAGAAGTAGTTTTGCTATGAGCCTGACGGTTTATACAGTTGGTTAACGAAAGCTCGGATTGATTTCGTTGAAGATTCTTTTTCACAACAAACAGAGACCCTTTTCTCTAATAAAAACAGATGTATTGCAAAAATATCACGTAGGGACGAAACTTCTATTCCACGCTTTGCCAAACTGCAAAGCGAAACTAACACTATAACTCGACTCAATCAACACAAATAATTCTACCTCTGTAGAACAAAACTGCCAACCACTGGCACAAAATAAATTCAACAATTGTCCACCGACACAACATCTAACGGTCCACCTCCTGTGGCCAAACAAATTCACCTTCGCTCGAGCCGCCACTCGAGTCGCTTCAAATTACCTCACAACGATAATGATCATCATAATAATAATTTCTCGCTATGCATCGGCTTTATATAGAAAACAAAATCACGTGACGTAAACTTTCTCGTAAATTCAAGATTCAGCCAGAAACCCCTGGAGAGTTCGTTACGCGAATCAAGTGGAATATACGCGAATTTTCCAGTACAATGACGTTAGTCAAAAAAACATATTACGTCAATACAAAGAGGAGAAAAAAGAGAAAAAGATACATGTATCGAGCCATATAACAAATTGGACGTATATCGCAGACAGCGCTCAAAGAGCCGCATTTATTCTCTTATGATAAAACTACGAACTGCTTTTAACGGGGATACACTACATCGTTATGATTAAAATTATGAATGAAGTGTGACAAGTAGGGATAATGTACTCGATTAAAAGTGATGACCTTTTTTTAGAGATTGCTAAATTTTGGGGACAAAAAAATGAGTTGACACACTAAAAAGTAGCTCCCTATTTTTTTTCTTGCACCAGGCCCTCTTTTGTAATGCCATCACTGGATGATATAAAGTCTTTAACACAATAAAAACCTGTGACTCATCTGTGATTCAAAGAGCGTACCAAGCATATTTGCAATATACTGTGTGAGTCACATGTACTGTAGTTTACAAGTTTTTATTTTGTAAAATACTTTACTTCACCTTGTTCTATTTGCCCAAGAAATTGGCTGCATTAGGGCAACTAGTACTCAAGAAAACCAATCATTTCGAAAAGAAAACTTCTTATTTAATTTTTAGAATCACTCATTGCTTATAAAATTTTTTTCAGAGCGTAATAATTATATAACCCTATATAATGAATGTACGAAATTTTTATGGCAAAGAAATCGAGAAGATATTGATTCTGAAAGTGATCTGAGTGAAAGTCCTCATGATATCTCACTATTTGATGATAATGAAAATAGTTATATTCTTGATGAAAACGAAATAACAATAAATAATTATGACCCACCGAATTCAAGGCCCATTTCAGTTATATTTTGATTCCTTAATTAAGTGAAATTTTGCATTTGAAAATAAATTAGCCTTATTTATAGTGCCATTTTGCAAGTAATAATACTTTTGTTTTTTTAATTGTAACAATGCAATTACTTCAATAAAGTGGAAATTCGTTCTGTTTTTACTTGAAACCTGGAGTACTTTATTAGTCAGGCGATATGTGGTCACATGTATGATGCACAAACATTATATTAAACCTTTTTTTCAATCGTTCCATCTAACGTAAAGCTCTTTCTCAAATGTTTCTTTTTTCAAAGCTATTTGTAAACGAATACATATAGTTGTGTGCACCACATATGATTCACAGACGTCAGAAACAGGTTTCCCGTGCATCACGTGTGCAACAAGGACAACGAAAGGGTTGAATCACGTTTGACACAGTATATGAAAATAAATATAACGCACCGTTTGTCACAACCACTGCATTAATTCGCAAATTTTTGTCAACAATATCGACAACTATTGTACGAGTTACGGTTTGTATTTTGCACCTAACCAGGGGTAACCAAATTTTTTCAAAAAAAGCGATATTTTATAAAAAAACAAGGGCGACCAAAAACCGGAATTTCTGACTGTACGGCTACACTATCTTCAAAATGTCAATTGAAGAGCAAAAAAAGGAAAAGGCCGTCAATTTTTTTTGTGGTGCGTACGGCCTACAAGATGGTCATGTTTTAGCAATTAACTTTTTTTTAGTAAAAGCATAAAATACTTAGTTTTATATAAAAGAGACTGTATTGCAAAATCAAAAGGTTTTTAAGCAAATATTGAAAATATTACTTTTTTCGAATAAAATACGCGCATTAAATATTTGTTTGCACAAAAAAAGAAAATGTGCACATTTCGAACAAGGGCGCATTCTAATCAAGGACACAATTTATTTAGAATGACAAATCTTTTTTTCAACTTTCAACCTACTCTATTTAAAACATAGTCGTACAACAAGGGGGAGGTTGCACCCCAAGTCTCAAAAAATTTCGGGAAAATCAGAAGTTTTTGGGCAGCGAAAAGAAATTATTGGGCAAAACACATTTTTTTGTGCACCGAAATCGAACTATTTGTGCAGGCAAAGCCTAAGAAACCAAAAAAAAAACGATTTAGACTTGAGGTAAAGACCTTTTTTTACTAGTTTTTTGAGACAAAAATGGAAAAATTAGACACAGAGTTTTATGAACCAAATTAGAAAAAATAAAAGTGATGACCTTTTTTTTGTCTTCACCAAAATTTTAAAACAAAAATGTGTAACATTTTGTCTCAATTTTTGCAAAATTACAAAATTATGATTGGGCAAACGTCAACAAAACATGGGCAAAACTGTAATGCCCCCTAACTTTTTACGGCTATGATTTAAAAGTATCTTCGACCAAAGCCTGATTACAAGGGATGAATTACATTTTCAAGTAGCATATTTGAAAAAGACTGTTTTCTTTGATTATAAGGTGCTGGATTTTTTACGATGAAAAGTCCATGTGTTTTTGTTGATCAATTGTACTTAACCAATTATTACTGCTCTACAAAAGAAAAATTTTTTAATTTTTTGAATCCGAAAAAACAAGTGTTTTTGTACGGAACAACTAATAAAAGTGCTCATGTAGTCGGCAGGAAGCACGAGTTTTGCACTGCCAGCAGAAAAGCTCAACTCGATGATGTTGTTTATTCGCACTATATTCAAGCGCTCGTTATATTTTTTATGGCGAACTTGTGCGCATTCTAAACATGGGCGAATTTTAATTGAAGAAATACTGTAAATGGCACTTTTCGGATTATTATCCAATAGGCATACTATATTATTTTTTTAAACAAAGTAGTTTTTCATGAACAAAATAACAAATCACGGGAAAAAAGCTAAATAATTTCTATATAATAAAAATCAGGTGTCAATTTGTCAACTGATAGGTTTTCGATACCTGACAGAATTTTGGATTTGAGTTGAATCTTTGGCAAAACTAAGAAACCTTTAGAGGCCATTTGAAGAAAATATGAGAAGGATTGGTTTAAGGAAAGAAGATGCGGCAGATCTGTGTAGGTGGAGAGAAGGTGTAGGAAGAGTTGCGGAAGTAATAAGATGCATCCGGCCACCTCCGTTCTCTGGGGATATTTAACAAGATTAAAATTGGATTCTTGATGTTGTATTTATATTAGGCAGTAACAAAGAAGGTCGCATAAGTTGAAATACCCAAGCAAATAGCGTCATCACTCTAAATCTGTCGCGTATTTCGTCTCGCCAAAAAATAGTGACTTTAAACATAAAAATTAAAACTTCTTCTATCATCACCAGTAGTCATTGACACATGCATTCATACAGTTCTTTATTTAATTTTATTAATTTTTAAATTGTCAAAACCCTATATAATGTTGTTAAAAATCAATTAATACAAGGCTAACTTTTATGGGGGTTGCACAAAAACTCGTGAAGACCGCACGCTTCCCACCTCTGATCTATGGATTTGAAGTACTGCGTAATAATTTATTAGTAATTTGCATGTATCAATGTGAATATGACAGAGAAGACACTATTTTACTATGTGTTGTATTAAGGCTGCATTTACTTCCTCATTATATCATTCGAAACATTTTTATTTCAATGACTTTTTTGATCAAGAATTAGGTTTTACACCATAATCTATTTTTGCTCACCTAGAACTTTTACCATCTTCTTCAAAGTCCTGATAAAGTGACAAAGTTTCGTAAATATGCTCATCATCATCATTATAATCACAGTTGTATGTAAAAGCTGTAATAGTAAAAATAGTTAGAAAAGTTTAAACCGGCGATGAGCCAATTAAAAAGGTGTGAAGATAAAAAAGGCAACAGTGAAATAAGTTTCGAAAAGAAATTCTGGGGAAATATAAAAAAATACAATTATAGAATATAGAAAATAGTCCCTGTAGTAACTGAGTATTATTGGTTGAAAACAGAAAACTATAGAAATTCGGAGCTTTACCAAGTTTTTTAATTTCTTACGCACAAAAGTAAGTTTATTTCAAAAAGCAGCAATAACCAACAGAACTTCAACAAAATATGTTTGCAGCTTGTTCCTAAAGAGCAGTGGTTCTCAAACTTTTTACGCCCGCGGCACACTTGGACGAGAGTGCAGATCTTTTTTGGTGTGCACTGAGTTTTCCACGTTTTCCTTTACCTGATGCATGATAGTGTATTACATGAAAGCCTCGAATTTTTATGTAACTTTCTATAAAGAGAGTCAAAACTTTCTTTTATTATTCTTCACTATATTTTGTACTGTATGTTTTCACATAAAGTATTTAGGTTCCGCATATCGTGTACATGTCAAACTCGCGCGGTTATGTGGAGCGCATCGTTGAAATTTTAGCCTGAAATTTTGCCGCTGGTCGCAATCTGGTTACAAAAGAAATTGAAGGCCAATAAAAAAAAGTCTTCACTTGGATTGATCTAGGTTATTCTTTTAAATCCTACGTTGAAATCAAGGTGAGGACCGAACAAAAGTTCTTCACTTAATTGGTTGGTTAATTTCGGTTGAAAAATCAAGTTCTTGCTAATAAACGTTGTCACTTTAATTATTTAAATTTAGTTCTGAATTCACCATTAATTAGATTTCGTATTGAGCATTTGATCAAAAAATTCGTTAAAAGACTTTGCGGGCCACAAGTTTAAAATGCCTGGTGTACCGAAACGAGCCTGAAAGACAACTGATCACCAAAACTTTACGTAATGGGAATTACATTTAAAATTTTTAAGCTTTTTGGTCGCAGGCCATAAAAGTCATGCTTTTCCTCTGTTATAGAGTGTGTTTACGTTGCTGTTGCGGAGCATGAATTAATGCATTTTAAAAAGTTTTGCAGCACACTTAGAAATCTCTCACGGCACAGTAGTGTGCCGCGGCACACAGTTTGAGAAACACTGCTAAAGAGGTTCGTTTCCACTAAACGTGTGAAATGGAGTATTTTTTGTTTCTTTTATCGATTTTTTGCTTCGCTTAGCGCTTAGGCGCGGAAAGAAGTAAAAAAAATTAATAAAACAAACAAAGAATGCTTCATTTCACGTTAGTAGTCGAAATAGGCCTTGACAAAGGTAAAATTTATTGGCACTGGTTGGATATTAGGAATTTTATTGTACACTTTACAGAAAACCACTTCGTTTCAATCAATTCGACGCGATAAGTTGCAAACTTCCTGGTGTTTTCCAGTAAACACGGCATTAACAGTTTGAGGTCTCGTGATGCAAATATAATACGCGCCCAGCTGCGAACAAACTATTGTGTTTTTAACATAAAGAACTGAATTCGCTTTTTCAATCATGATCCCGGAAGACGGTTTAACTTCAACGCAAAATTTGAAATGTTTCAATCTACGAAGAAACCTATTGAAAAATCCAAGTTGTTATAAATTGAGCGATTTGCTTGTTATCAGACTTAACAATAGCAAACGCATGAACATGCGAATACATACCGAATGTCTGCGGCTATTTCTGCGAAAAGTTGACAACTCGGTTTAAAAAACGACTTGAAATGTTGATACTTCAATGGGTTTTTTCTCAAATGTATTGTGTCAACGCACATTAGCACAAAATACACTGGTTGGGTGATTTTTTAAACCTAAATCGGTCGCTTGTGACCAAGATAACAATGCTTATTTACGAGCTATTAACTAGTTCGTGATACAGTTAAAAGTGTTCTTCTGACTTGCAGAAATCTTTCCGAAACTGGTACAAACTGACATCTTTTCTGTAGGTAGCATGTTCTTTTCTAAGTTGATATGCAATTAACATTTTTATCAAATCTTCAACTAACTTAACAACGAATATTCACGGATTGAAATTACAAAGCTCTCAGTTTCATGCATTGAATTCAACAATAGTTTAACCACCACTTCAGTTATGTTGCTATTTGCTTGGAAAAATCACTTTAAGCGGAATTTCTCTCCTTGGCTTTATAAAAAAGCTCTTGAAATCGCTTAAAAAAAAGAAAACGATAAAAATTTTCAACCGGATGCGATTTCTCTTTTCATGCGCTAAATCCACGGCACACCACTTGCGGCCTTAAATGATAATTTTGGGGCCGTGCATCCAATGTCACCCAGTTAATTATACTTTCAAATTAAACCCAATAAAATTTTTCTCTTTATCGCGGCCTCGTTTAGATAAAAGTCGCATAAGGAATAATTGATGATAATGGTGAAATATAATATCCAACAAACAACAACTAGTTTTTACCAACAAAAAGCAAGGTGAAGAACTTGAAAAAAAATCTTCACTTACGCGAAAGCCATGTATTTGGTGTGATCGTAACAAATCTTTTTTGTTTTTACGTAGCTTTTTGTCAAAAATAAACAGACTGTCAGCCTTCAGTTAAAACGAATTTTGTAATCCTGCCGGCAACAGCAAAAAGATTGGTCACCCTTGAGCTAAACGAATGTCGTCAACTTAACGTTTTGGACGTTGTTTTGCAAGTCAGGAGGACGAATAGATAAGATAATGACCTTCCAATTTTATAACTTGCCATTTAGTTTAAAATTATGGGCTGACTTCCCATGGATGTTGTAAAAAAGAAACTTTGAAATAGACAATTACAGTATATTATAATTTTTTTAGTACTATCGAGCCAAGACAACTTAACCAAACAGTCAAATTTAACTGTTTATTTTGAATCTATTTCGTTTATTTTGGTACTAGCCAAGACAGATTAAGCAAACAGTCAAATTTACTAGTTTATTTGCAAAACTTAAATTAAAAAAGTTTTTGCTTTTTATTGCTAAATTTTAAAAAATTACTCTTTTAACCCAAGCCCCAGATTATAACTAAACACTTATTGGTTTTCAATCATTTTAATGCTTTGAGAAATCTTCATTTTAAAAAGCCTTGCTCAAAAACAAAAATGTTCGAAAAAACATCAAAGATAATAATTTATTTTGCGTCTTAGAAATCAACCATTTTAATTTTTAAAACATTTTAGAGTTGACCTTAGTCAATTTAAATTTAACGAAACTGAGTTCTTAGTCAATTTAAATTTAGAGTAAAAACCCTTCTATAAGCCACAAACGGCATAAAAGTCATACTATTGTCTAAAATATTTGGTAAAATAAAAAACTGTGAGAGTTCTTACCGTTTGTTTTGGTGCCGTCATGCTGTGTAGGTTGGAAATCAATGCTCACGTAATACTTTTCGGACGGACGTGAACGGTTTTTAGGACTTCTCATAGAGATGTAGTTGCTGTGGCCACGGCGACTGCTGTTTATACTATCCGGAGATCGGTTTTCCGGCAGGTTTTGTTCTTGTGCTTGCTCTGGATCGTAATCTTCTGCATATTCATAAACTCCGTCACCAAAAAGAGGGGCTTGTTTTTTTACAGCTTGACCTTGTCTTGTAATTAAAATATCTTGGTCATAAATAGGGTTCGGCAACAAAGAACCGTCGTCGTCAAGTTTCTTTGATTCTTTGTCGATCCCGGGTTTTTTTTCCGGTTCCGATTGGCAACCTTGAGTTTCGTACACTGCGCACTCCAAGCCCATAAAGTCGGTGTTCGGACGTTCTGTCTTTGAAACGTATGGCTCGCCATCAAGGCCTATTATCCCTTCTGTTAAAACCCCCTTGCTCGCGGGCTTTACTTTACGATTAGACGTCATACATTCGATGAAAATAACAACGGTTCACAACTTGAAACTAAAAAGATTCTTCTGGAAATCGTAAAAAGCATAATCTTAATTGTCAAGTCATTGGAATATTCTAGAAATATTTTTACCGAAGTATTTTTTAAACTTGTGCCACCGGTAACTGGTTTACATATATAATAACTGAGATTCCTTACATAAAAACCAGCTTAGTTATTACACCATCAACAAAAATTTTTATATACCTCGTATGCACTTATACCAATTACAATACATTGTCAAAAGAACGAAACAGTCCATCCAAATACGGAGTTGTTACTCTATCTGCTTGCTTTCATTACAAAGTCGTTTTCTATAAGAGCTGGTAGAATTAATACGTTAAAGGATTTGCAAATATTTAATCTGTTGTAACGTTTAACATCTTAATCATTATCAGTAAACATTTTAAATATGTTCAGAAAACATCAAATTAAGTTTAAATTATTTTTCAACAAGTGTTTTGTGGTACAGAATTTAAATACAGCCAGCAAAAAAACTCATCTCTAAGCTTTCAGTCCGACACTAGTCAGGGGATAAACGTCGCGAAGGAAAAACACGGTTGATTGTCTTATAAAACTGAACGAAGATGATTGATTGTTTGAAAAAGGCGTCAAAACGCGTAACTAACGCAAGATTTTTAAGTTGTAAACAAACTCTTTTTGGCTGCATAAATTTGGCTTGGATAATTAGATGTAAACGACTTCTAAATCAGATAAAAAAAAGACAAACGGCCAAATGAAAGAATAGTAAATTTTTTATTACTGTAATATTAGGTGCACATAGGGTTATATAAAGGTGTTGACCAATCGCGGATTTACCGAACATGACTGAGGTAAAGATTTGCTAAAACGAGTGGAGGTGTTCCCAGAGTTCGCAATTTGGCCAGGTCTAATAACTTTGGCATGTGTTAACGAACTCTGTTCTGCGATCATTATAATGTGCGGCCTACGTGCCCGACTATCACAGAAGCACAAAAAATTATAAACTGCATTGCTCAAAAACGAGGCAGGAAATACATTCTTTTTGATTGCAGGAAAAAGTGAGTGAGATGTAAAAATAAACATGTCGGTTTTACATTTTGTCTTTTTTTCCTGCAACCAGAAAGGACGTGTTGGCTGTCTTTTTGGTTGCAGGAAAAAGCTTACTTTGGTACAGTAACGAAAAATTTACTATTCTTTCATTTGGCCGTTTGTCATTTCATTTAACTACTTAAGAAGCTCTTTACATCTAATTATCCTAGCCAAATTTATGCAGCCAAAAAGAGTTTATTTACAACTTGAAAATCTTGCGTTGATAACGCGTTTTGACGCCTTTCTCAAACACCCAATCATCTTTGTTCAGTTCTATAAGACAATAAATTGTATTTTTCCTTTATTCCTACGTTTATCTCCTGACTAGTTCGAGATGAATTTTTTGATGGCTGCATTTTTAAAAAGCAATAGATTTTTAATTTTGAGTTAAATGATTTTTACTTTTAATTTCTTGTACCGGTGGACCAACTTTTAAATAAAATAGCTTCGTTTTATGGTTTGCTTTAAAATTAAAGTAAATGTTCATATTCATAAGTTAAATTTAGCTGTTATCGTAGAAATCACATTATGAATCGATAAAAAACATAAAGTAATTATTTTTTATAGGATTGTTTATTTTTTGAAAATCATTAAAAAAAGGTGAGAAAATGACCCTTTGTTAGAGTTGGTATATTTTTAAATTTGCTTTTGGCGCTCCAATATTAAACGCTGAAGTCACTTTTTAGGAGCGCCATACTCACGTTTTGGTTAACGTTTTACAAGCAAATAAAGCGTGAAATTTTTATTTTTTTGACTGTATACTTTTGAAACACAGTCCTGGCAAACAGGCTTTAAATGAAACTTTTAAAGTCGAAAGATTTTATTTATGTGAGTGTTTCCAGTTATGAGGATTGCTGTGATTGATTATGGTATTTTGTAAGGTTCGTTTTTTTTTTTGGAATACATTTAAATAATTGAAAACTTTAGGATTTTATTTTCTCAATCAAAATTTATAGTTTTATAAAAACTGTCTTAGAAAAACGAAAAATTGTTCTATTAAATAGATCAAGATAATAAAACTTTAAGCAAATATTAGTCAAATAACCAGAAAGATTGAAAGATAGATTGCAATTTAATGACTTCTGCCTTACAGACTTTTAAATTATTGGAAATAAAACTACTTTTAACGAAACGGCATACAACGTTGCAAAGCTCAATTTATCACCTAAGTCCTAAAGGCTCATTTTCACTACGTGCGCTGGTTGGAATATTTTTTCTTTTAATGTTTTTTTGTTTCTCTTCGCGCTTAAGCGCGAAGAGAAATAAAAATATCAATTAAACGAACAAAGACTACTCCCGCCAACTTAGTTGGAATATTTTTTCTTTTAATGTTTTTTGTTTCTCTTCGCGCTTAAGCGCGAATAGAAGTAAAAATATCAATTAAACGAACAAAGACTACTCTCGCCAACGCTCGTAGTGGAAACAAGCCTAATTCATATTAATTTAATAATAACGTGTATCGTTTAGCCACTGTTTCCTATTTCGTAATCACTTTTTCAATAAGAACTTTAAAACGTAATATCTTGATTGCAAATAAAATTAAATTAAATTGAAAAAAATTGAATAGAAATTTTTGGTTACCCTTGGCATATTTTCTCAATTAACAGATGAGAAACATTGATCTTGGTAGATTAACTCTGCGACAAAACCTTCAGATCTTTCTTTTTAACAATTGTTATAAAAGGAAATATTTATAAATCTGAAAACTTTTGCACTTAAAGTTTGTCATAAAACTATGTCTAAATAAAACTAGAATAAATGCGGTTGTAACATTACATAGCTAAATCAGCGTTTTTGAAAGTGGAATCCAAAATAAGATTTAAATCAATGTTGATTCAATCATAACTATTGAATTTTATACTTCTTTTGAATGTGTTAATGACTAGTAAAACAAAATCGTCATTTTGACTTTGCTGAGAAGGGTAATAGATTTCTGTTAAAAAACTTAAAATGAAGACTGCCTGTTCTTGTAAATTTAGATAGATTAAAAAAAGAAAAAAATTTTGTTTTCTATGTTGCTTATAAATAAAATGAACCAAGAAAAAACTCTTGAACAACCTATTAACCGAATTAGAACTAATCTTAACTATCTCAAAACGCGAACTATGACTGAGGTCTTTCAACTGTTTCGAGTAAAAACTTCAATAGAAAACTACATAGAAGTGACAGCTACCCAGTCTTTTGACGTCATCGTTTAAATAGCTAACTAATTTATTCCACGCGGTAGTTGCTGTCAAAACAAAAAAAAATGCTTCACGTATGTAGCGTCGGTGCTTTCAGATTTTGTAGCACGTGACATGAGTAAGTGCAAATATTCACTTCAATTTTTATCTAAATTAAGATAAACTTTTTGTTTCAAAGACAAAAATCTTTCTTGCTAATAGTTTTTATTTAAAAAAATCTGGTCATCAAAAGATTATCATTTTGTAATTTAAGTTAATAGAGAACTTTATTCAAATGTTTTTATTATCAAGTTTAATCAAAAAAAAAATCTTAAAAAGAGTTATTGTTTTAAAAAATTCTTAATCTCTCACATTTTTAAGCCTAAACTTTTATTTCCTTTTGAACGATTCCAAAAACCTTTATAATATGTAGATAACAATAAAGAAAGAAAGTGGTGAATTTGAGACTCAACAAACGAGCGTTTATAGTTACATGATTTAAATGTGAAACATCTGTTGTTCTAAAACGACCCAAAACGAGTCTACAATATGCTTTGTTTTGGATTGCATATTTACGGTCATGACACAGGGCTACTTGGCTTGTGTTTGGAATTCAGTTAATCAACAAAAGACTAATGTTGTCCAAGTGCTTCCTTCGGTTTGAAGTGGCATCACCATTCTAGCAGCACAAATCCAAAAAATTAATTGGGAAGCCGCAAATTTTCGTTCAACTTATGCAATTTTCATTAATTCTCGGTTGGTGAAATTGGGGGTGTCTCCCCCTTCAATCCAGATATCCTAAGTCAATATTATGAATTAGTCTTTTGTTTTGCTCGCGCTTTTTTATGTTTTACATTTTTTAGCTTTTTCGTTCTTTTGTATTCCTGTCATGCTTTCATAACCTTTGTTGTGAAGCGTATTCAGCAACAGAAAATCAAACAATTTAAGTGTATTTGATTTATGGTTTTAATTTAAACGTGATCCCTCAGTCTATCCTCCAGGATGCAAACTCGCTAACCATATGAACAAACTATAGCTGCAATTAAATTAAATCAAGTTTAAATAAGTCAACCTAATAAATAATTACGATCAATAGAGCAATGCCGGGCATTAATATAAACAACACCAACTTAAACAACCAACTAATTCTCTGTACAAAAAAAACCTTCATCGCAATTATATTTCCCTCATAAAATATTAAATTCAAGACTCGCCGTCGTGATTCAACAGTCAAGTGCTTAGTTCAATCAAAAAATAGAGAATTAAAATGTCGCGCAAAGTGTCATTCTCGCAGCAATCGTCAACGTCCTGAGCTGCTCCGTAACGCTTCATTAAACTCTTTGTCTGTCTAAAATCAACTGGGTCTCTGTGAACCTAAGAAATAAAATAATCCAGAAATCAACGACAAACCGGTTCAACACTGTTGTAAATGTTGCAAATCCAACCTCCAATATCTGTTCTTTAGTCTCTGTTTTAACCAGTTGACTGCAAGCTATCAAAAGAAAAAAAGGCGAGGCTACGCATTGAAAACTAAAACTAGAAAAAGAAAGAGGATCAGGCAAAAATTTAAAATAAACCAATGCTGTTGTTCTCTTCAACTACTCTGCTTGCAGTAGAGCGTAACAAAAATATATATAATGACTTCGCTTTAGTAATACTACCGACCTATGACTGGTAGAATCATGTCTAATCGTTAATCACTGTAACGTATTCGTCATGCGAAGTCATAAAAAGTTAGGAGAGTCAAGTTACATCCATTATGTTTTTGATAAAAATTTGCCCGCTTGGTTAGAAGTGGTAGCCAATTTGAAGAAAAAAAATCAAAAAAGCGGTAAAAAAATAAGCAAAAATAAAAGCCTATTTATTTTGTTTCTTCTCTTTAGTTTGTTTATTTGATTTAATAAAATTGCCTTGCATTAGTCTAACAGAACTAACGACTAAGGTAACAAAGCAATATTGATAAGTAGATCCGTAACTAATCATACCATATTTCCGAAGGGGTAAACCAGGAGATCGTTAAAAAAATTCGTCCCTAAAAAGCAGTGTTCTTGATCTTCACTTTGAATCTGATTCAGATTCCTTAATTTTTGTCCCTTAAATGTAGTGTTCTCTAAAAAAAAGATCTTCACTTCAAATCTATCTTAGATTTCTTGATTTTTGTCTCTAAAAGATATTCTTCAAAAAAAAGGTCTTCACTTAAATTTGGAAATATCGGTACATAATGTTAACCTGTACCAATTTTTAATCATTTCTATTTAGAAGCATACAGTATATTTGATACGTAATTTAAGACGAGATTGCTTACAAAAAGCAAATTAATAACCACTTTTTGACATGGATTTTGGACCCATGGGATTACTCAAGTAAATATTTGTCAGATATAAAAAAAATCTAATGTTAATTTATTAAAGAATTTACAGAAACATGTTTACAATGTAAAACATGGATGATACCCGCCACCTATCGACTAAAATAGTTGTTCTTAAGGATCTTTCTGGGTTCTTGCTTGCGTGGTGGTAACTACGTGCTAGACGAGTGGTTGAGAAGCTTTTCACCGTGTGCTCCAAAAATATTTTATTGCATTTTTCTAACTAAAGGATTTATGTTGTGATGCCGCCAGAAAAGAAACCACAAAAAACAACTATTTATATTTGTTTGTGTTTGTTGACCATCGAACTTATCTCGCAAGGTGTGGCGAGTGTGTGTGAATGCCCGCAGCCGGCCTGAACGGTTTTTTGACCTTTAATCAGGTGCAATGCTATCGGTCACGTGACGGTCATTAAATGGATTAATGTCTTGGTCGCTTGTTTTAAGAGTAAAAAGAAACGGATTTCAAATTTCAATTTCGAAGATTTGCTACTAACACAATAGTAATCTTAGCTACGTTTTGTGCACATTTGTATGTCTATCTGTACGATGTTGGTGGCCTATTAAACTTTTCGATGTCCCGGATCAATTTTATCTTCTAGTTGTGGATGCGCAAATTCGGTTTCTCACATTTCGCCTCTTAACTGTTTTTCTATCATTGCTTGCAAAAATCAGCTCGACATCATTTAGTTAATTTGAGTTTCCTAACTTTGCTTTGACGTCATGCCCATTGTTCTTTAATAGGTTATAATTACTTGACTCATTGCTGCAAATACTGACCGACGTTCATGATTATTCTAAGTATCCAAAAATTAAGGGTAATTGCATGAGATTTGATTACGCTGACAATTGTTTTTGTATTTAAGCCATACGAGCCAGGGGGGACAGAAGAGGGTTACTCAATTCAGAACGATCCAGATTAACTAGGATTTAATGGGAAGATCTTTTTTGTCTTCATTAGTTTATTTTCGCAAAACCAATCGTTTCAGTTCAATTAGCAATCTAAAAAAATAAGTGAAAAAAAGGTCTTCACATTAAATTGGGGCGAAACGACATTTTCATAAAATGAAGCGTTATCTTGATTCAGGCAATCGTGGGAAAAAATTGGTCAAAACTGTTTTGCCCCACCAAAATATTTGTATTTGATAAAGTACTTTGTGTTTGTTTTGAAACATCCAGCTCCAGCTTTTATTTATTTTATTTATTTTGCTCTGTTCGTCTGCCAACGTTGCCTGCCGAGAAAGTTTATATATATATACCATATATATGCATGTATAATATATATACAATATTTGTTACACTTCGTGACATACGGAGAGTCACTGAGAGAGATCGTGGCGATGGTGGCCGATATGAACGGAAGTATTGAAGTAGAGAAACGTGTAAACATGGTTTTGCTCAGCAGATCTAAATTTCTTTAAATGTCAACAGCGCGGTTTACAATTCATCACAATATATCGAGCTTTTAAAATACACATATACTATAACTTTGCGCAATGCTAACAAAATTGCGTCCTTCTCGATATTTCTAGTCAAGCAACTGTTTAACACAGGGGTATGCAACCTATAGCGCTGCCGGGCCAAATGCACACAACAAAATTAAACCGCGGCCTGTATGGCCATAGCAGCCCAAAAAATTTGCAGGAGTAAAACATTCTTGCCAAAACTTTTTCGACGATTGCTCATGAACTTTGCCACAACCCCGGAGATGCCCGGATGTTGCACGGGTTTAATGTGAAGTTCTCTTTTTTTTGTTCTTCATTTGATTTGTTAGTTAATAATGAGAGAAATAATAATAATTATAATAATGAGAGAATTATAATAGTAGTTAATAATAATGAGAGAAATGACTGGTTTTCCTTTTTTAAAGACAAAAAAAAGAAGGTCTTCACATTAAATCCGAGTCACATTTGGCCGTAACCAATCCTCTCTGCTCCATTTTACATCTAAAAAAACTACTGTAGTGAAGACAAAAAAAAGGTCTTCACATTAAATCGTAATTGTTTTTTCTCACTAAACCTCTTTTTTTCTTTTTAACGTTAAACTTCTGTCGCATTTTGTTTCCGAGCCGAACGTTGCCCACCCTTGCTACAAAACTATGAAGCAACAATTTGTGAGTCGCGTGGGAAATCATTCTATTTCAAAACCAAAGCTTTCCTCGAGCCACTAAATTTCAGTTCGCGGGCCCAATTCAACCCGCGGGCCGCAGATTGCACACCTCTGGTTTATCATCGAAATCAGTGTTTGGCCAAAGAATCACACTACTTTCTTCTGCCGATAAGCGCCCTTCGGCGAGTTATCCGATTGCTTTTCCCTCGAAAACAAAGTAGTTGACTTTAATCTAAAAGAACCGTGATACTAGTGGCGTGCCGAGGATTTTTGAAAAGGAGGGAAACCATACAACTAGGCATACCATATTTTAAAAAAGGCAAACTGGGACGCTCGTTAACAGAAAAAAATACGTCGCTAAAAAAAGTCTTCACTTCGAATCAGTCTTGGATTTTATAATTTCTGTCCCAAAAAAGAAGCGTTTATCGAAAAAAAAGTCTTCACTTTGAATCAATGTCCGATTTCTCAATTTTTCTCCGATAAAAGAAAAAAGAAAAAAAAGTCCTCACTCTGAATCTGTCTCAGTTTTGACGGTTTTTGTCCCAAAACACAGTGATTTCTAATAAAAAGGTCTTTACTTTGAATCTGTCTCTGATTTCTCTTATTAGTGATCTTCAAGGGGGGCCAGGGCGTAAAACGCTACTGCGTGAGAGTTACCATAGAGATCAGAAAATATTTGTTGTGCCACTTTGCCTTAGCTCCGAAAACGTAACAAACTGGGTAGGTGATTAAAAAATGTTTGGTTGCTTTATTAGTTTGACCTTTGTAACACTTAACTTAATTTAATTTTTTCTGGTCAAAGTTCGCATAAATGATCAGAAAAACCGACTCGTAGATTTGTTTGAACAATATACAAACAGCCAACTTTTCAGCTCATCGTTGCTTGTATTAACGTAAAACAAAGAGCAGATTTACGAGAGGAAGTAAGCGGTAGAAACGTATTTCAAACCGTTTCCAGGAGACGAATTTGACCAGGAATAAGTCTGTATCTCGCGTTCAACAACGGTACCATTCAAATCGCGCATGTCGATGCGGCACCTGAACAGGTTACAAGGTTTACCTTAAGAATGATATGCTTTAATTTCAAAGTGAAAATACTGTACTTAATTTTACTTAACTTTGATCACAATCGTTTTAAAAACTCATGAAAGGACAACATGAATAATTGCAAGAGTTGTTTAAAGTTGCTGTTACAATAAAGAAAAAAAGATTAAAAAAAAGGAAAAAGTTTGGTCAATATCGCAGAAAGCAATTGGGCTATTCGATTTTTAAGCAAATTGAAGAAACGGTTGTTTTCATTTTATTTCTACATAAAAGTTATTGAACTTAATGTAAACAAACTTACACTGAGCCGGGCTTCAGCACGTGACACAATGTAAACACCGCCATCTCGTATTGGGGACTAACTCCAACAGCGCCGCCACCAATAGGTTTGACGTAGCCATCCCAAGAAAATTGCATCCCATAAATATAAGGCTAAAAAAGTTTTCAATTGAATTAAAGTTTTAGACTCGGCAACCCTACAATGCGCCCGTGTTTTCCAGGTCCAGATTCCTTGTCGTTGCCTTTCCTCTTGGTAGTGGTCATTGGGTCATGTGATTCGACATTTTTGTTTTGGGGCTGGCCGCTAAAGATTTGGTGTAGAAACTTTTTTGTTTTTAAATTTGTTATATTTGGCGATCTTGGCAATTAAGCAAAATATGGAGAAAATTGACTTGACAAAAAAGTCATCTTTGTGCGTTTTTAAATTCCTCGTAAAATTGTCATTTTCGTTGGATGAATTATAGAATCAATAGAAAAAAATTACGACGTCAGTTTGAGTGTTTTTTCTCAAAAAGGAAGATAGAGGAACAAATCTAACCACAGTGCAAAGTAGTCGCGTATCTTTTCCCTCTTTACGTTTCAATCCTACATTTGCTTTTTACTGTTATAAGAAGGAAAGCCAGACATAGTTTGAAACGACATTTTGCATATCAGGTAACTAGGTTTGCTTTACAAACACATTTAACGAAAAGAGACTTGATTTTTTCTTACTTCTTCTTTTGATACGTATCCGTAGTAGTTGACATTCCCAGATTCTTCTTCAAGATAAAATTGAACCCAATTATGGAAGCCGGACACAGCTCCAGATTTAATTTCTCCAACAAAGACATGCTCGAATCTAAAAAGATAAAAGTCTATTAAAACTAATACAAGCATAGTCATATTACGTCAAGAACTACACCAGCCATTTTTACTCATAAGAATTGAAAACGAGTTAAACCAATGGCTTCGGGTTAAAGTTTTAGTTTTTACCCGGATAAACAGTGATTGTGTATTGCAATTTTTTTTGAATAAAATATGCAAATTTGTTTTCTATTATGACCCTTTTTGTACTACAAATTTGCTAAATTAGGGTTTTTGTTTGCACCAGCCATAAGCTACTACTCTAATTGGTTTTTCTAATCAAAAGCCTATATTTTGATCATGATGTAAAGTATGAAAATTAAATCTAGAGTAAATTTTAAAAAAATTACGAAGTGTTTTTTTGAGATTTACCTTTATGATTTTTTAAGCAAAATTCACGCTCGTTCGGAAACTAACGTTTCATAAATATTAAACTAATTTTAACAGGTGCTAATCTCAATCAGATAAGAAAATTTTTGTTTATAATTTGAACAATTTATTGTTAAACCCGGATGGTGAAATAGAGTTTTCTGAGCAACTGGTCCAAATCGGTCGCTGAACGCTCTTAACCTCACTGAGCAGGGATTGAAAGCGCATCAATCAGTGTAAATATTAAATCCTTAATCATACCCGCTGGTGTCTAGTGCTCCGTTTTTACGGCTGTAAAAATCGAACCAGATTTTCTTCAGGTAATCTTTGAATACATTTTCGGTTGGACACCCCCAAATACCTTGAAAAAAATTTTTAATCGAAACATTTAGCACACTTAGTTATTAAGTAAAACAAGGGACAGGCTTTTATCCAAATATGAGAGATGCTGTCAATAAAATTCAGTATAATTGGATGAGCAGCGAACTGACAATTGTTAAATTTTTTTGAAAGAGCTTTAATTAACAGCAAAACCCTATAATTAAAATCTTTCGAAATTCAAATATGGAACATAGGCATCTACATTGTGCCATAATATTCTCGATCAATAATCATTAAAACAACTACATGACATAACTTAAATTAAAATTTTCAGAAAAATAAAAAAAAGAAAAGACACAGTTCACATAAATCTCGCAATATTTTTTTTTGGAAAGTGATTTATGAAGTAAATCATTAATAAGAAAATATGTTGCGAAAAAGTTACGTAATCCTATTTATAGATGTAAGCTATCTACAATTATTTACTCATAATAAAATCACCATTTTCAAGAAAAAATTCATAAAGTCTTAAACCAACTGCGCTGGAGACAAATTCATCAAGGAAAAAATCCTGTTCCATATTTTCGACACTTGTCTGGTCTTCATTGATACCTTGCTCTCTATCGTAGTTGTCCAACAGATTAATCAACGCTTGAAATGATGGCTTGGCCAAAACAGTTGAATTTACGTAGGAAAAAAATCTAAAAAGTTATGGTTAGTTGAAACCAAACAACGATTTGGTTTAACTTCCTTTCAAAAATATTTTTTAGATTATCAAATAAAGTAGTTAAGGCTTTGTTTACACTTTACAGTGATGCTTGTTAGACCAAAAGGTTTCAAACACAACCTGAAGCAGAGAAGTAATAAAATTCAGATAATTACTTTCGGTTTCAACCTTATTGTATAAACAAATTTCAAGTTGATCTGTTCAATGGGCATTATTGCCCGTTTCTACTACGAGCGTTGGCGGGAGTATTCTTTGTTTGTTTTATTGCTTCTCTTACTAGTCAAGAGCGGAAAGAAGTCAAAAAATTAATAAACGAAGAAAGAATAATCAAGCCAACGCTTGTAGTGGAAACGGTCCTTTGGTCTTTGATTGACCAGATCCACCAGTTTCCTTTTTGGCATTTTCACCATCTCCTTGCTTTAATAAAAATTTAAAATTGTTCCATTTTTTGACGAGAAAAAATTTTTTCATCATAAATATATAACGATAGCTTTTATGCTTTTAAGTTATTCTTTTTGTTGACATCAATGAGATAAGACAGCTGCCGTCAAAATCTATTTTTTGACCTTTTGTTTAAAAGTGTAGACATCTTTTTATTTTCTGTTAACTTTTACAGGGCTTTTTATTTTTATTGCGTAGCAATTTCCGAGATTTAATAAATAAGATAGTTGAGTAGTTATTTCGGAATAGGTAGTTTGATAATGAACGTATCACTTGTTTAGTTTAGCCACAACAAAAATGGATAGCTTTGTTTTTCTTTCTATCAAATCTAGTCTTTTTTGTGTCATCCGCTTAAAACGTTTCAGAAAAATTTTGCTTTCACTGCCACAGACATAAAAACAAATTTTGGGTACAGCATTGTCTTTGTATGCACAATAAATCAAAATAAAAATTAATAAAACAAAAGCAGGTACTTGGGAAGATATTTAAATGCTATTTAATTTTTTACTTTTCTGGAGACTTGTCCGTTTGTGAACTGGTTGAAGTTTGAGCTTGGGGGTTAATCACCACGTCATCCGGGCGGGCGCGGTTGTAATCCAAATCGAATAGCGCAAGGGACACATTCAAAATATCAGTTGCTGATACACTTCGACTTCCTGCATGAGAAAGATAAAACTAAAATAGAGAGCTGAATTTGATTTATTTTATATTGTTTTAAAAAATTACTGTTACTGTTGTGTAATCGAAGAAGTTTGGAGAATAAAAGCAATTGTGTGGATGCTTTGCACGCGCTGTATTTAAATTTGTCTGGGTTTTTAATTTTTCTTATTTTGAAAACTTTTTTCTTGAGAAAACCTTCTAATTATTTCCAAAATACATTTCTTTTTTATTTAAGCTTAAAAGATAATGAATAAAAGCAGCAACAACAACGAGTTTATTTAGTCACAGAGCGATAAATGTTACAAAGAGACCAACAAATATTTGTTACTGATTAAATATGCAATCTACCTGGCGTATGCGGTCTACTAGAAGTTAGTCAACAGGTTTTTTGACAGATGATAGACCGCATATTAACACGAAGTTTGTTAGTAGCCTGCATACTTAACCAATACCAAATTTTTTTCCAAAAAATCACCTATCTCTATTCCCTTTTTCAATCAAGACATTTGAGCATTTTAGTGTTACAAAAGACTTTTAGAAATTGCTTCACACCAATGCTTATACTGTGTTTTTGTCGAGTTAGAAAATACGGCAATATTTTTTACCTCGTCTCCGTAAATTGATGTACAGTAAATAATTTTATTGTTTGTAAATTTATTAATTGCTATCTTGAATATAGCTTCAAAAGAAAAATGGCTCGCAAAATTTTTCGTCATTCTGGAGTTTCATTTTTCAACTTTGTTCTAATAGAAATTTTTGTGTCTATAGCAATTATGTTTATAATAAATTATCCAATTGGATAGGCTACAAACAATTTTTAAAAAACTAAATTGTTATACAACATCATATCATTATTCCATAAATGATTTGCGCTTTTTTAAGTAGTTAAATTTTTGCATTCTTTTGGCAACCAACTGGATCGCTTTATTTTTATCATTAATCTCGAATGCAATCCTAATGCAAAAACAAAACAGAAAATTTAGATTCCTTCTTTTATTTTGCGAAAAATTCCTATCATAATGTAAAATTGTAACTGCAAACTCTGTTTACTTACGACAAGTTGATCCGGAAGAATCTTCACAAACACTTTGATAATCGGAGCAGCAGTCTCCGTAGGACTCACAGTAGGAGTTACACTGGCACGGTTGACTATTATCCGGAGAAGTATCGCATCTTCCGGCGCAAGATCCTACCACGTTCTGGCACTGGGCGTCGTAATCCGGGCAGCAGTTGTTGAACTTTTTACATTCAGAAGTGCAGTGACAATTGTTGTCTGGATTGAAACTTTCTGAACATCTTCCGGAGCAAGATCCTCTGATGAAAAAGCAAAAGCAGAATTGGTTCAAGGACTTTTAAACCTTTTTTTGATTTTAACTTTTTTCTTTTTCAATAAAAATTTACAAGTTAGAGTTAAAAAACAATTGGAAATGCCTGATAACCTAAAACAAAATTTTTTCTGTGTAGTTACCTTAGAGAGATTTGATTTAAAGTCAAATAAATAACATTTTTGGGAAGTTGTAGATGCTACAACATGAAATGTGTGATTATGGAGCTGACAAATTTAAAGCCTTTAATGATATCCTAAAAATTCTGTTTACATTTCAGAGAAACATACAATATGTTGAATTGAGAAATAAGCTATTTATATTTATTTCTACGAATCCAAAAACACTTACTCGATCTGGCAAGTCGAAATATAATCGGAGCAACAGTCTTTATAGGTGTCGCAGAAGGAATTACACTGGCAGGTGTAAGACGAGTCGGCGGAGTCGCCGCATCTTCCCACACACGACTGGCCGGAAACTATGAAAAATATTGGTTAAATTTTGTTAAATTGAAATTCTCAATTTATCTATTTTGCATTCAAAATAGAATAAAAATCAGGTTCCTTTTTGTTCTTTAGAGAGCCATTGGATGCAAAAAAGTTGCTGCCCAAATCGATTTTAAAATAAGATTACACAAACCTTCTTGAATGAGCCAAACCAAGTCAATCTTATGGTTAATAGCCTCCCGACATTTTTAGTTGATGATTTGATTTCATAAATAAGAAAAGCAGAGCGCTTAAGCACACCCAAAAACATACAAAACTTAAATTTGGCTTAAATGCAAGGCGGTAGAAAGACATCAAGTGTTGGTATTGGCATGGCATTGGAATCGGACCCAAATTTACCAGGTTGAAACAAAATCAGCAACTAGTTAAGCAAGACCAATTTTTGTTTTTACCATCATTTTGTCTACTTAAGCTTAGAAAGTATCATAAAGAAAACGATGTTTTTGCTTTTTATGGAAAAATGTACTAGTAAACTCACCTAGTTGCAAAGAAATAAACAAAACAAGAACTCCACGAATCATTATATAACGTAAAAGAAATTCACCTAATCGACAACTGCAAGTTTTGAGAGATGTATTAATTATCAAACATAACATTAATAACTTTGTTTTAATGAAATTAAATTTTTTGAAAGTATCTACAGTCTTTGATCTTTCTTTTATCCTACAAACTGGCTAATCCATAAGTTGGAGTATCCACAGCAACTTTATCTTGATTAAAATTTTGATTTCGTCCTTTCTGTTTTTACCTTCATTCTCAAACTTAATGATTTTATTTTAAAAATCGCAGTGTAATTGTATTACATCAAAAGAAGATAAATTTAACCAAAAACACGAGAAAGTATCATCATCATTATCTCATCTCATCTTTATATATCTCATCTCTATATTTATCCTTCTGACTCGTAGGAAAGCGACGGAAGCGCTTATACGTAGGACAAGCAATTACCCCCACCTGCCAAGATATTGCTGTACGGTTGAATTTTTTTTTAAGTTTAGTTGGAGATATTACTGAAAATTAGAACTCCTTGGCAAAACCACCAAGCAGGGCAAAGTGCCGTGAAGTGTCTATCTTAAGGACACAACAGAATATCGCGCGTAGGTTTTGGACCGAGACCATGTCGATCACAATCACGGCGTTTTTTACCACTCGACCACGGTGCCGACAAAGCAATTTCGCAATTACTGATAAACTTCTATAGGAGGCAAAGAGTACCATCTCATTTCTATCAATGATATTCCTAACATCAAGACAATGCTTCTACCTACATATCTTAAAATATCATATCATGCATTTAGTTTTCTTATATACTTTTTGTTTAATTTGAAAAATTTAAATGTTATAAATAACATTGTTTTAATGTGGTTGCAATGTCAACAATTGTGCCATTAAACTGCGTTCACATTATGAAAACTCAAACACTTGTTTCCACTCATACGCATAAACTCATCAATTAAATAATCTATAAAATAAATATTCCTATTTAATTTCATTGTCACCTGGAAGTTTCCCAGAGTAGAGTATTTGCAAACATGATGTCATCAAGTTTGCGTGAATTTTGGTACTTGGCTGCAAACATTATTTATAGTTATAAGAATTGGCAAATCTAGAAAAACTAAAAAGTTTTAGAGATTTCTCAAATTTTCAAACCAAGTTTTTGCGGCTGCATAAATACGTTTCGGCTGCATAAATACGTTTTTTGATGTTTTTAAATAATTTTCTTGGGGGTTACAAAATGGTATTTGGAAGCTTTGTCTTCCAGCTTAATCAATAGCCCAATGTCTATGTCACTGTTGTATACACGTAACAAAATAAGTTTATCACTCAACTCTCACGTCATTTCTTTCTATCTCTTTATTTATCCTTCTCATTCATCTGAACCAATAATTTTTTTGAATTAGAAATTCCCAAGCTATACATTTGCCTCATGCAGTTCGCTTCATGCAGCTTCAAAAATTCAGAATTCAAACTCAAATATTATTAAGTTTTTTAATTTTCAATTGAATTTAAAAAAACAGATGTTCCGAAAACCTTCTGTATCTTTGTTTCCAATGTTTAACTTCGGCAGTTTGTCTAAAGTTTTTGATTATTTCACTTTTTTCGACTCCTTTTATAGACCTGCAAGTGTTTTGTCATTGATGCATCCTTTTCCTTTTTTTCTTTGCTTTTTTGTTTGTTTCACCCTATTGCTTTCGGATCTAAACAAGAATGAAAATGCCAGCTTAAACTAACTTTATTTTTTATTTACATTTTTATGCTTATCCTCTTAACTCACAGGAAATCCTCGGAGACGCTTACTTGGGGCAACCGTCAAGTAATTATCTCGACCTGCTTCTGAGAATGTCAAGATATTGCTGACGTTTAAAATTTTTATCTTATTTTGAAGTTTTTATTTAAAGATAAAAATTTAAAGCTGCTTGCTAAGACCGCCAAGCAGCGCTGTAATCCATTCTAAATTGTCTTTCCCAAGAACACAACAGAATGACGGGAGGATATTTAGTCTAACTTCCTACAAGAAATCATAAATCAATCAAGTTAACGTAAAGCGAACACTTTTTAGTCGATATGTTCAAAGAAAAGCATAATTAGTCGCAACAGTTTTTATTTTCAATAAACGATGGTAAGTTTCTGAACGTCCCTACTTTTCTTTCGAACTATCTTCTTATTCACGCGGGAATCAAAAATTCATAATAAACGAGGCAATGGATACAGATGAAAAATCTTTTTGTAAATTTTATCTAAAATAAATGATTCGGGACGAGTTTTTGAGTCCTTTACTTGAAATACAAACAATAATTAAAAACAAAATATAAATTAAATTATCATTTTTGTGTGGAATGTCAAAGATCAAGTTTAAATTATTATTTTTGAAAACAGCACAGATATTGGCAATGAAACTAAACACAAAGTTTAGACTTTTACCAAGCTGTTCATACTTGTGACTGTGAGTAAGCAAATAAAGTTAGCTTTCAGGAAGCAGTAACGTCATAAGTTACTTCTCTTGCTTTGTATCTGCGAGGTTACAAACTCAACGACAGTTTAAGGCGCTGGCATTTGCGTCCTTATAAACAGCATTAAACTGTATGTTTTATTGATTTAATGGTTTAATGGTCCTACTATTGTGCAATCGTTGTTTTCATTAAAAATGTTCAAATGTTTTTTATTCTTTTGAGCACATTAAAACACACACCGGACATTGTTCAATGTTTACACAATGGCTATTTTGTTCTATCTTTGAGCTAAATTGATTACTTGACTGTATTTTGTGCAGTGGGTGCACTGATTAGAATTGACCTAATTGAGCTATATTCCGGTGGCGTGCGGTGACCTCTGAAACTGGTCATGCAATTGATAAGCCAATCCTGGTCGTCGTCGTCGTCGTTTGAAGGGTATCCACTCCAGGCCAGACACAAACAGGACTGGGGCCGAGGGTTTATCCTTTTACTACCCCAAACTGCTGCACTGCCTGAATCAGATGCTGGCAGTGGTGTTATTAAGCCAGCATCGAGTTTCGTCATCCAAAACCGTCAGACCTCATGCTCCACGTGGTGCTGGATGTATAGGGCACGCTGTTAGTACATGGTCTGCGGTTTGTTCATAGGCGCCACACTCGCAATTCGGTGAAGGAGCGAGACCCCATTTGTGCATGGACAAATGGAATTGCCCAACACCAGTCCGCAGGCGGTTGAGCTTAACCCAAGCTGCTCGGTGTAAGCTCATCCCAACAGGCCTGGTACCGGTCCGGGGCATAAAAGCACGGAGCCTGGAAGCATTTTCACAATACTCCGTTTTCCATTTGTAATTTATCCATTCAGAAGCGCGGATGCCAAGTCTGGCAAGGTTGTCCAAGAGATTCCGCGCACCTGGCACAAACATGCGTCTGAATCTTAGTCTCGCTTGGCGAGTATCTGAGGACCCACTTAAGAGACCATACAAGATATGATCGGGGTCCGGAGATTCACGGTAAGCAAAGGAGAGTGTCGCTCACAGTCGACGAAGCTCAGCTGGCTGGATGCCTGAGAGTATAGGTAGGTGGTCCGTTGGAGTGGGACGCAGGCATCCAGTAACTATGCGCAAGGCGTCATTCAAGACACTGTCGATGAGACGAGTGTGAGCACTGCGACACCAGACTGGCGCACAGTACTCAGATGTTCAGTAAACTAGAGATAAGGTGGCTATGCGTAGTGTTTTAGCACCAGCATCCCATCCCGAGCCCACGAGTCGCCTCAGCAGTGTGACGCGCGAAGATAGTTTTTTGCGCAATGCCACTAAGTGGTGACGAAACGTGAGCGATCTGTCCAGTTTTACCCCAAGATAAGTATGGGTTGGACAGAACGGTAAAAGTCTACCATTGTTGTAGACCTTTAGCTCACGTTTGGCCTTTCGGTTATTTAAGTGAAAGGCTGCCGTCACCATCTTAGTGTGACTGAGCTTCAACCTCCAAGTCTGGAGATACGCTGAAAGTGTAGACATGTCTTGGCTTAAAGTCAATTCCAAGTTCTTCCAGTTTCCAGAAGAGTGCAACAATGCTAAGTCATCAACATAAGCAAAACTTTCTGGAAATTATGGAAGGAAGATCATACGTATAGATGTTAAATAGGAGGGAAGCCAAAACCGATCCTTGAGGAACGGCGTTTTTAAGACGGCGTAGCCTGCTTTGCTTGCTGTCACCGGTAGTAAGGGTGAAACTTCGATTTCGGACAAGCTTCATAATCATTTTGACCATGTGCTTATCAGGAAGTAGTCTCAACAGCTTGCAGGTAAGGCCACGGTGCCAGACAGTGTCATAAGCAGCTGTCAGATCGATAAATACGGCACCGGCCTTTTTTTTAGCCTCAAAAGATCCTCGATGTTCTGGGTTAGCAGAACAACTTGATCTATGGTTGACTTCTCGCGTCGGAACCCAGCCTGCTCTTTAGGGAGCAGTGGATCGACTAATGGTTCAACGCGGGCGTAGATAAGCCTCTCGAGCATCTTGTAGGGAACACAGAGCAGAGATATCGGTCGATAACTCTTTAAGTCCTCCACGGGCTTTACTGGTTTGGGGATCGCGACCACAAGCGCTCTTCTCCAGATCTTGGGAATTTTGAGTCGGCGCAAACAGGAAGAAAGGAAATCACGTAACCAGGACTTCAAATCAGCTCTAGCATGAAGTATAAGCTCTGAGAAGATGGAATCAGGTCCCGGAGCTTTACCTGATTTTAAATGTTGGAGGGCAGCAGTAAATTCTCTCTATGAAAGATTGTCAGAGATATTTACTGCGTCTGGTGTTGTGGCCCTCCAAAGGTCAGACATTTCTTGAGAGACAAGTCGAGATGACTTGCGATCAACAGCCTCGTATTTCCCATTTCTAACCAGTTGAGATGCAATAGCATCGGCTGAAACGGGACAGTAACGAGGAGAGTGTCATGACCTACCATTAAGGTTGTTCAAAATACTCCACGCTTTTCGACTAGAGTGTGAGAAATCAATGCTCCGAACTGCCTCGGACCATCGATCCCTCCGCTTTCTGTCAAGCTTGGCCAGCAGAGCTGTAGCAGCCAAGCTCGAGTCGTCTCCCTGAGGAGACTGCAGAAAGGTTTTATGGAGGGATTCACACTCTGCATCGAAACACGGAATATAGTTATTTCGATACCCGCGTGGGATAGTCGTTTTGTCTGCTTTCTTAATGGTGTTACAGAAGTCCTGGTAAGCCGCATCCACATCAAGTAAATCAGGCGGCAACAAAGTCTTTGCGAATTTATTCGTCAAAGCAATGTAGTGACTCCATTTGGCCTTGCGAAAGTTCCATCGCTTAACAGGCATGCTTGGCACTGCCATAGCAAACCTTGGTGGTGTAATAAGCGAAGGTCGATGTTGTGACCTGGGGAACTTTTCAAGGACACGTCTATCCGGTAAGCGACTGTTTGGACCTACGCTAGCAAAAGCTAGATCTGGATTGGTGCCAGTGTTCCAGCAGCCGGAATAAAAACTGGGAGCGTCCTTGGCATTATATAGGAGGGAAAGACAATTAATACTTGCCCAGCCAGCCAAGCACTCACCGTCCGGACTGTTGTCGTCGTAACCCCAGTCAGCATAATGACAGTTAAAATCGCCAGCGTAAAGACAGGGGTGAGGAAACACTGGGAGATCCAGGGTTCGCAATCGCGTTGGCAGTGGTTTGTAGACGTTGACTATTTTATAGCCATTAACGTCCACAGACAATCACTCGATCTCCGATGTCGGTGGAGATTGGTCCAAAAGCGTGTATCTCAGTCGCTCGTGTACAAACGTGGCAAGGCCATGCTTCCTGCTTAAAGAAGACCCAGCTAGTTGGTAGTTTGGAAGTACCAAAGCACTGGAATTCCTTTGGACCAAAACAACGTAAAACAAATCTCATTGATACTTTAACACATCGAGCCTTAAAAATCTGCTCTAAATCCACATTAAAACATGAACTAGATAATATTCGCTCTATTCTTGTACAAAATGGTTATCCAGAATTCCTTATTGATTCGAGAATTTCTAAAAAACTTTTATGTTTCCAACAAAACACTAAAGAAGGCCCCAAAAAATGTCCTGTCTATGTAAAACTACCTTGGATTGGCGAAAATTCCCTGAAATTTGAAAGAAAAATAAAATTATCTATTAATAATTGTTTTGGAGCGGTCCAACCACGAGTGGTCTTTTCCACCAGACGAATTTTACCTGCTATACATAAAGACGTTCTTCCCACTTTTCAACAAAGTAACGTCGTATACGAATACGTGTGCCACTGTGATAATCGGTACGTGGGTCGAACGTCTCAATGTTTGCAGGACAGAATCCGCCAGCATGTGCCGAAGTCTATTCGGAATAGAACCAGTAAAGAACGTAAACAACCAGAACGTCCAGGTAAACTAGCTAATTCAATACCGCACTGTGACTCAGCGATTGGAAACCATTTGTTACATAACCAAAAATGTGCATCTCACTATAAGGACAATCAATTTTTTATTCTCTCTAAAGCACGATCCGATTTCCACTTATCAGTCTTAGAATCAATTTTCATCACTCTTCGAAAACCTAATTTGTGTAGACAGAAAGAGTTTGTTTACAAACATAAATTGTTAGCATAATTGTAAAAAATTTTCTTTTTTAGTTCCAAATTTTAACACAAAGCTTGCATAATTTTGTTCCTTTTTTTTGCCAAAAAATTTTTTACGCTGACGAAACGTGATTTTATTTATTAATACTTTTCAATTATTATGATAACTATTATTAACCTTAATTTTTAGCCAATCAGAATCAGCTTTATAACTTTTGAAATACTACATTCAGTTCTGCAATTCATTCTAGCGAAACCTCCTGAAGAGAGCTAGACGAAAACGTTCGAGTTTTCAAAACAGCCTTTTTTAAGGCTACTTAATTAACAAAAGAGCTTTAAATGAAGCATTTGTTGTTAAAAGCTATTTTAAAGTACCAACTTCTCTGCATCAGTGCAGTGGGTATCCTGCAGTAGGATCACGAGTGCCTCAGACTGCATAGCGAGGTGATGAAAAACGTTCATCTTGCTTGCAGTGAGGCCTTCGATGTTTAGCTGAAGAATAGTGGGTCTTCGGAACTTGTTGGCAATGTGCCCTGATAAGGGCAGTTTTATCCTGACATTGCCCCGTCCTGAAAAGGACGTTTGCCGACTAGCAGACCCACACTGAACATGAGAATGGGTGGATACCCCTTCGTTTTGGTAGGTTCGGTTTTGGTCTGTCATTTTAACACCAATGAACAGACTTACTCACGGCCCAGGCTGCGAGAAAGCACCTATCATCTGGGCCGTCCAGATAGTCCAGATATAATAGATTAACATACATTAAAAGTTGGATAATTATGATTAATTGCAAGAACAGAAAATAAAATTGCATCATGCCTATGTAGAAGCCCCAACTTATTTGGATTGATATCAACATATGGAAACTTTTATATTTATTTATATTTTTTATTTTTTTATACAGTAGTTGTTTTTTATATTTATATGAATAGTCGGCAGCGTGGTCGAGTGGTTAAAGCACCGGGCTCGTGACCAACGCGGTCTCGGTTCAAAACCAATTCGCGCCATTCTGTTGCGTCCTTGGGAACGACACTTGACGGCACATTCCCCTGCTTGGTGCTATTGGCAAGCAGTTCTAAATTACAGTCATATCTCTATTTAATTACAAGCGAACAGCAATATCTTGGCATCTCCGGAAGCAGGTAGGGGTAATTGCCTACCCTATGTATTAGCGCCTCCGTCGCTTTCCTGCGAGTCAGGAGGATAAATATAGAGATAAAAATATTTAAAAAAAAAATTGGATTGATGTTAACACATAGAAGCTTTTTATAATCTTTTAGTAAGAATGTGAGGAAAATTTTTAGTTTACAATGCATAGAAACAAATATTTATATACCATAAAATATACGTCAGATATACTGGTTGTCGAGCTTAGAACGGCTTTGTTAGGCGGAATGCAGTCATGGGGCACTTGCTGTTTGGACTAAATTTACAAAAAACTGAACTTACGAAAACAATAAGGCATCGGTCGACTCCAAGTCCCAAACTCATCTCCATCTGAATCGTCAATGCACATTGCGCTTGACGCTCCTATTAATCTGTATCCAGTATTGCATGTGAAACTGAAAGATAAGAAAAAGTGGTTCACTGACTAGCACAGCGTAAAGGGCAATGTTATAAAATGTTGAGAAAGCCTGTAGTGATGGTTGAAAAAATCACTTTTTACGGACGCATCGATTGAAAAGGTAGAACTAGATGATTACTGGTTGGAAATATTAAATCATGATAACACGAATAAAAAAACGTGGCATTGTCTAAGACTAATGGGCTCTTAAACGTGGCTTCTTAAAAACGTGGGTTCTTAAACTATGGCTTCTTAACTATGGGTCGCGACCCCAAATTGGGTCGCCTAAAATAATTTTGGGGTCGCGAAACAAATTGGTATTTTGTGCTTTGTGCCGCAAAACTTTGAAAAACCCAGTAGTGCCACGAAACGTTTGGAAAAAATTATGGTTATTGCACATGTAATCCGCAAATCAGAGAATTTTGGGACAAAAATTGACAAATTGGAGCTTGATTCTGAGTGCGGACCTTTTTTTTAGAGAACACCAGAAGTTGGCGACAAAAATAGATAAATCGCAGTTCGATTCTGAGTGAAGACCTTTTTTTTTTAGAGATCATTATGATTTTCGGAAAAAAATTGCAAAGTGCGAGATCAAAACTCTCTTGTTTTTAGACAACACCAATTTTTGAGAATTCTTGCCTCGTGCCCCTAATTTTAAATATCCACCACTAATTGGGGTCACACAAAATTTTATTTTTTAAAACGGGTCGCAGAACAAAAAAGTTTAAGAAGCCCTAGTCTAAGATAATACTTCAAAACTACGTTTTTGCGTTGCCTATTTCATAAAGAAAAAAGAAAAACAATTGTGTAACAATGTTTCTGCTATTTATCAATTCTTGCCACCAAATCCTTTATTTAAAAAAAGAAAAAAAATTGATAATGTGATAATTGCATTTCGTTTTTAATTTTTTTAGATTGTAGTTATAGGATGGATGTAGCAAGAGTAAAACTTTGGTTCCGCACGAATTCCATGATTATTAAGACTATGTACTTATTAGCCAGAAGTCTCAACACTTGCAGGTAAAGTCACGATGCCAGACAGTGTTGTATACAGCTGTCAGATTGATAAATATGATTATAAGATGGTTTATATTGGCAAATTTCCAGCCTACATTTCAAAGCCGCTAATTCCCAGCCGACATTTCCAAGCCTCTATTTATCAGTCGCAAATTTATAATGAACAAACTCACAACAATCTTCATCAAGGCTACGAACTGGAATTTGAAGCCAAGCTCAAACTCAAAAAACTCCAATTTTTTGGCGATCTTAAACATGAAAAAATTTTGAACTCTTTGTGGAACTAAAATTGAAAAAGCGATCCAGTTCGAGTTCAAGAATTAAGACATTTGGAAACAAAAATAAATAATGCTTTAGATCTTTTGCAGCAAAAATACCACGATATTGTTGTCCGGTAAATCTTTTTTATTATTTTTATATGCGATTGGGCTAAAACTAAAATGTAAAGCTAGGTTTATGTGAATTGCCAAGTAGAAGAAAGAGCGTAAAGTAATTTTACAATGGACATAACAGTAGCTGAATCGAAGCTATGTTGATTGGAGTGACAGTTATAACAACGCTCTTAAACATTCTAAAATGTTACGGAAAAATTTAAGACTTCCAATTGCTGTTTTTTTTCTTTTTGTAAAAATTTGCGCCTGTAAACTGTTAAGATACCATGGATAGACCACCGAAATTCTTCTTATTATAACTTTAAAAGAATCCTAGATGTTCCATGTTAACAAAGCGATATCTCAATATAGAACTAATAAAAACATTATCAACCGGACAGCAATATCTCGATATCTCCTAAAGCAAGTCGTGGTAATCGCTTGATGGTTGCTCAAAGTATAACGTTTTCGACCTTTTCGACGTTTTCCAGCGATTCAAGAGAATAAATAGAGGTAATGATAGTGGATTTATACACTTTATAAATTTAATTTTTTTCGCTTGATATTCATTTGACTATGATTTATTTCTTGTTTTTATGCATAGACTTTATAATTATGAAATCAAACAATAAATGAAGCAATTTAAATTAACCTGCTTTTAATTGATTCTCACATATCTTACGATAAAAAGATTAATTATAAAATTATCAAAAGCAAAGCTAGTTTTTTTGAATTCGTATTTTTATCTAAAAAATATATTCTAAATGCCTTTGCAAAAACAAAGCAATTAGCTTAATAGATTAAAGCCTGACAAACAAATAAAACCAGATTGATTTCATCAAATTGCAAGTTACTAGTTTAAATTCACCAACTCACGTGCACTGAGCACCAGTATATAATGTTCCGGAGGGACAAAAGGTTTCACCATTTTCCAACGGCGGAAATGCTTCACATATGTAGCGCCTTTTTTTACAAGAAGGAGAAGGGTAATCTCGCTCACTGAAGAAATCTAAAAGTGAAAAAAGAAACTTGGAATTTGTTTATTTAATAAAAGGTTTTTCAAGTCAAAAACTAAGCAAAAAAACGCTTCAATCTTGCAATAAAATTTGTTTTGATGCTGAACAAGATCTAAAAGATACAGTAATTTAACCTCGCAGTCAAGAAGTACAGTAGACCTCGGTTAATCCGGATTCGATTCGATTCGATTTGACAATATGTATAGGAAATCATTTGTACTGTCAGTTTTATCCGATTAACCGAGATCCACTGTATAATTTAACTTTCAAAACATAAAACAGTGAACAGGAAACCATTACCTTTCTAAATTTTTGATAGTCATCATCTATTAATCAGATAACCATTTAAAAAAAAAGTGTTTTGCACTGCAAAGTTTAGTTTTACATTTTTTATAAACTGACTTACAAAAAAATTGATGAAGGATATCAAAGCGTCTAAAGAAGAAGAGAACTAACAGTTTTTTATTTATATCATATCTTATGATATCATGTATTTATGTTCCTTACTCGCAAAAAAACATAAGAGGTGGAATACTTGAAATAATTGTTCAGTAATTTCCAACCCTGCTTCAGGAAATGGCAAGATATTACCGTCAGATTGAATTTTTAATTTTTTTGGTTTCTATTTAGTGGCATGGCTTAAATCTAGAGGTGCTTGTTAAGGAGGGCGAGAACAAGAGTTGAGCCGATTACGGTCACAAACAAAACATTGTTCTTACCTGCTTGGCGACTTCTTATCTTTCATATGCTAAATGTGATAGATTAAGATGAACATAGTTGCATATCCTATTTAGAAAAGAATCAACACTCTGCAACTGTTAACTGGGATTTTGTGTTTTATCGCTAATTTATCTTAATCAAGAGCAAAAAATACAGCCGCTGGACAATCCAAAAGCTGTTGTTTTTTAATAAACGGGCTGACTTGTTTTGTTGAAGAAGCTTGATTTAATTTTAATCAATTTCCATTTATCCCAAGGCCCTCGATTAATGTCACGGAAATACGCCCTACTTCTTGTTCAAGTAAAATGGAAATGAATAACATTAAAACAAATCACTCACTGCAATGTGAGACTGGGGAGCCGATTATGTCGTATCCTTTTTCACATTTAAAGACACAGTCGGTGTTCGGCATGTTGTTTCCAGGACAAGACATTTTTCCGTTTTCAGGCGGTAATAATTTCTCACATGGCAGCCCTGAAAAATTGTATTGAGAAACACTTTTTTCTTTTTAATGTATACTTTAAATTTTCAATGCAGTAGTTAAGTGCATATTTTATCTTAAAAAAATTTAGTAATAAAAGAATGTACGCTCTGTTAATTTGTCGCATTTAATCTGTAAAATTTTCGTGAAATTGACAAGAGTAACACCTGTGAGTACAATTAGAACTTAAGAGCAGCATACTGTCTTAAATATTATTATGAAACAGCTCAGTTCATGAAAGTACAAGCATTTTCGGATCATTGGAAAGAAGTTTTATTTAAAGTTGAAAATGCTTACGTCACGTTTTATTTTTTGCATTGATTCGAAGCGACGCCAATTTTATTAACTCATGCAATACTAACCACGCCCATCACATTGATGATTGGTACATGCTACAAAGCACTTATTGCCATGAATCTTAACGGTTCAATTAGAAAATGTGGCTAAATACTAAACCCAAGCTCCTATTTAGTCAACATAGAATAAACAAAGCAAAACGAGAGCGGTAAGTAGTTTCTGAAGACAATTATCAATGTAAAATAACCATTGAATTTAGACAGAACTAAGCAAAAAGTTGATTTTTTGACAACACAAGAGCAAATGGGTAAATGCCACCCAGAGAAATGCACATATTGATGAGTCAGCAACCAGACTTACCTCCCAACGGGCAATCTACGAGATATTGATTACAACCATCAGTGCTACAACAGCATCGACACACGGATGAAGGAGGTACTCTTGTACACTGGGTGTCGCGGATGAGGTAGATGGAAGCTGGTTTGGAATCCTATAAGAATGATAATTGATTTATAATAAGCAAAATTTTTACAAACTTTGTAAAATTTTATGTGTTTTTAATAACTTTTAGGCTGCCTGATTAATCTAGAGATTAACGTTCCTTTCTCTGAAACGAGGTGTTTGCGTTTGATTTTGGGGTGAGTCAAATCTAAACAATGTCGCTACAGATGCAAATGTAAGTGGCTGTGTGGCCGAGGCGGAATATTGCGAAGATGGGAACAGCAAACAGGACAAGTTAACTTGGATTAAAAGTTTTTGAGTATACGCTTACTGATAAAGGTTAAAAAAACCCAATATTTTTAGAACTGCAGCTTTAAAGAAAAAATTGCTTATGCAAAATCTTTGTTTCTCTGAAAAAAGTGTTTTAATTAACACAATAGGATTATACAAAAAAATTTTTTAACCAGCATAATTAGTTACATCATAAGATTACCTGAATGTGATTGTTTCCGCACGCCTCTGCCTGCTTACAAGATTTCTCAAACATCGGGTAATCTCCCCAGCCACCATGACGTAATGTCAGCTGACAAGTGTTCTAAAAAAGATAAAACGTTAAATATAAGTATATTCCGGATTGTTCGATCACAACAGTGTAAACCAAGACGGTTCAAGTCTGTCCTCTCCTGCGGCCCATTTTTCAAAATTTTGTAGAACTTGTCGGCCATAGTTTCGTAGGGGAAAAACCATTAAAAACAATTAAATTTAAAGGTCTTTTTTCTTAATAAACAAGAACGTGTTTTTTCTTCTTTTGGCGTCTCCCGAAGCAGATTGGAATAATTACTTGCTCTATGTAGAACCTACTTGCGCCATTCTGTTGTGTCCTTGGGAAAGATATTTTACGGATTCTTCCCTGCTTGTTGGTCTTGGCAAACAGTTCTAAATTCTAGTCAATTCTAAATTAAAAACAAAAGATTTCAACCGGACAGCGATATCTTGGCATTGAAGTAGGTCGGGGTAATGCTTGCTTTATGTATTAATGGTGGGCAAGTTGAGGCTCTTCTGGCTAAACAATAATAACGAAATCGAATAATGTACAATTGTTATTCACATTTGAATTTGGGTCAAACGAAGATTTCTAATGAGGTGCTAAGTCGGATTACAGGGTGGAAATAAAGCATTTCTGTATTTGTTGTTAATGACCATATACACTACAGCAAAAATTTGAGCAAAGCGAGCGCTATCTTTCTTTCATTTATTGCTCGCGGGCGAGAAACACGCTGGTAATATTAAAAAGAAACAAATATAGTGCTTGCTTCTCTCAGATTTGCTTCTCTGTAATGAAATTTGTAAAATCATAATATCATACAAGTCTAACAAATGAAGATTTGAAAGAATTAATTTACACCACTTTGACTTTATATCACTCAGATTTTCAAAAGCTAGCTAATAAAGAGGAAACCCACAGTAGATCTAATGCTGATAAAATCTCAAAAAAATTGTAAATCGTGTAACGTTGTATTTGCTTTTATTATTTGATTAAAACTTGCTTTGTTTACTGTATTTGCATTAATTACTTCAAACAGAGTTTGTGGCTTTATGGCAGTTTTGACTTTTCACGTGTGGCTCTTTCACTAAAAACGTTGCCCACCCCTGTATTAGCGTCTCCGTCGCTTTCCTGCGAGTCAGGAAGATAAATATAGAGATGAAATAAAATAAAATAAAATAATTTTGTATTTTTTTTTTAATTAAAGTGTTTTCAACGATGTTACCCCTGAGATAGTCCGAAGCTGGCAACGCGAGGTTGGTCAAGGTAAACAAAGATTTTCATTTGTTAATCATAGTAAAAAACGCATTGCAACAGATGCACCACGTAAAATCTACTTTATTTCATAACATTATTTAAATGTAGGTAAAATCCCATTTGAATTCCACAAAAATTCCATAAGGTTTTCACGTAAATCACGTGAATTTACGTAAAATCTACGTGAAATCCAGTTGCTGTGTTCGTAGGTATGACTTCGGTAGCAGGGTTGCAAACCCGAACTCGAAACAATCAGTCTTTTGTTTCGGACTCAAACTTGAAAGAAAATAAATTAACCTACTTGGAGTGTAATAGAAAATGGAAACAAGAAAAGGGTCCTCGTCTGGTATAATGCTTCGAAAGCACATGTATACTTGAGCAAAAATAATCATCATAGAACTTAAATCTAAAGCGAAGGCTTTTTTGCCTTCACTTTATAGATAGAATATTATCAAACTTAATGAACTAAAAATGAGAAACTCGAACTCGAACTTACAAAGTTTGGGTGAACTCGAACTCGGTTAAAAATGCATCGAGTTTGCGGCTCTGGAGTCCTTACTTAATTTTTTTGAAAAAAAGAAAATTAAGTCGCTAAATGCCAGAAATTTCTGAGCGACAGATGGATCATTAAATTTCAAGGGGCGTGGCCAGCCATATTCTATGATACTCGTACTTGCTTAAAGCATTGGATCGATTATCTGAATCGGTCAGGCTTAAGTTTATCTTTTTTTCAATAATTGTTTTAGGTATTTCCAGCACGAACGTGTGTTTTATGGCAAAAGTGAAGCCTGCATAAAATAACTATGATGAGATAATCAGAAATATAACTGCCAAATCATGTCATGGTCTAATTTGTTGTTTAATTGGTCAACACCCACAAGCACCATTTGGTCAGCTTTCTTCTTGATATTTTATTAACAGCAAGGTCGCTATTGTTGATGGTGTGGACCTTGGTAGGATTACGCGATATTTGGCAAGTTCTTATTTAAAAAAAAAAACGGTTTTTCAATTAATTTTATAGAGCCTTTTATTTATAGAGTTTCTTAGTCTCAGAGTCACTTCAGCAAAAATTACTTTTCTTATTTTTAATATTATACTGGATAATGTCAAACTAAGCAAAAGTAATATAAGTCCTTTTGAAATTGACATGTTATTTTCTTCATCATTGAACAGGCGCTTAAAAAAAATGTTCAAAATCTCACGTTTTGACCCTGTTTTGTCATGAGCTGCATCCGCTGAGCTAAATTTAAATTATTGAGCCAAAATCTTGTCCAAAAGTTTGGCAATTCAACAAATTATCAGACAGTAGACACAAAGATAGCACGTTGCGTTACTTCTACTAGTTCTATATTGGTGACCGCAAACCTTAAAACTTCATGCACCATCTTATGAACGACTTTTTTGGCGGACCACTAATTCATATTTAGAAAAAAAACTACTGTAAATATATTTGAGCCATAATGGTCATGTAAAATGAAAATGGAGACTAAATAAAAGTTTTCTCTTTTAAAATTACCTCGAATATAAAAGCTTATGAATGTAACTCGAAAGTTTTGGATTCGGATTGATTTCAGTCCTTTAACTAGCGGACTTTTTACGACTCTGATTTTTTTGCGTACCGATAAAATCTTTTCACAGACCACATATTAGCAATCCCTGTTCTATATCACACGTATGTTACATTACTTTATTTCATTCATGTTTTTTTCAAACGTTTGGAAAAAGTGCAAGGGATAACAAATTGATTTTAAATCCAATTTTTTTACTTGTTTTTACGTGCAAGCTAAGCGAAATTTTATAAAATTTGATAGTTAGATTCTGAAGCGATATTAATATAACCAAAATGTGAAATTTGAATAAAAATCAGTCAAATTTTAAATTCAAAAGACAGCTTTCAACAAAATAACTAAAACAACTAAATAATCTTCTTCTTCTCCTTTCGGCCTTTCCTTCAATCAGGGCTAGCCACAGCGTATCATCTTTCTCCAAACCGTCCTGTCTTTAACATCCGTCTCCTTCGCACCAACTTCCCCCATATCTTCTTTCACTACATCTAAAAATCTTCTCTTTGGTCTCCCTCTTTTCCTCTTTCCCGGTAACTCCATTTCTATCATCTTTCTCCCTACATATTTTTGGTCTCTCCTCATGACATGTCCATACCACCTCACCCTGCCGTCCCTCATCTTCGTTCCTTACCGTTCTATCTTAACTGTATTCCTGATGTACTCGTTTCTCATCTTGTCTTTTTTCATCACTCCCACAGCAAACCTCAACATTTTCATCTCTGCGACTTCCATCTCTTTCACTTGTTTTTTTGTGACCGCCACCGTCTCAAGTCCATACACCATTGCTGGTCTTACCACTGAACCGTACAGTTTTCCTTTTACTCTAGCTGGTAACCTCCTTCACAGATTACTGCCGATACTCTTCTCCATCCGTTCCATCCTGCTTGCACTCCCTTCTTTACCTCCCTCTCACAACTACTACTTTTTTACACCGTTGATCCCAAATACTTAAATTCCTTTACTCTTGGCACTTTTGTATCCTCCATCTTTACTGTTTTGTCGTCATTTACTCCATTTATGCACAGATATTTGGTCTTTGACTTACTTATTTTCATCCCTCTTTTTCCAATTCATACCTCCAGGATTTTAGTCTCCGCTCCACTTCTTCCCTAGTCTCTTCGCAAATCACAATATCATCAGCAAACAGCATCGTCTACGGTGATTCTCTCCTTACTTCATCCGTTAGCCTGTCCATTATCACTGCAAACAGGAACGGACTCAACGCTGATCCCTGGTGCAGTTCAACCTTGACCTTGAAACTTTCTGTAGTTCCTACTGCACACCTCACCACTGTTTCGCCTCCCACATACACATCCTATACAAATCGCACATACTTTTCCACTATTTCCGATTTTCTTATACAGTACCACAGCTCTTCCCGCGGAACCCTGTTGTAAGCTTTCTCTAGGTCTACGAATACACAATGTAGCTCTCTTTGACCTTCCCTGTACTTTTCCATCAACATTCTTAAGGTAAACATGGCATCGGTAATTCCCTTTCCTGGCATAAATCCATATTGCTGTTTGCTGATCTCCACTCTATCCCTTAGCCTGGCTTCAATAATTCTTTCCCATACCTTCAATATGTGGCTCATTAGCTTTATTCCTCTGTAGTTTCCACAACACTGTGCGTCCCCTTTGTTTTTGTCCGTTTGAAACCCACTTTCTTGTAGCAATCGCCGTTTGTAACCCAGCCATCGGAGGCACATTTCTGTGTTTCTTGATGCCGGTCCCAAGCCCGGATAAATGGGGAGAGTTGCGGCAGGAAGGACATCCGGCGTAAAACGTTTTTGCCAGATTAAACAAATGCGTTATCTTGATAAACTAAAACAATTAAATAAAGATCAATATTGAATATCAATTGTGAAGAAGGAATTTGTATGTTTTTCTCCATCAAGCTAAACCATGTGTGAGCTTGAACGAAACTAAAAAATTTTGTTTGCCGATTTCTGACAAAAAAATAAAAAACTTTTTATCTAGACACGCTGTTGGTTAAAAGTCTGATATTCATTATTTTTTAATACAAAAAATTTAAAAAAGCATTGAAAACCTAAATTGCAAGCAGGGTAATTTTTATCTTTTTTCTTTTTCTTCTGAATAGAAAAATTTTTATCTCTAAACACTTTTGGTTAAAAGTCTAATACATATCTTTTTTAATAGAAAAAATTTTAAAAGAAGCAGTAAAAAAACCCAAACTACAAGCTGGCTAGATATTAGTTTAAATTTAAGTTCGACTTTTCAACCCAGTTCTTGAAAGCTTGAATTCTTTTTAAGTTTCTGAGTTTAATTTTAAGCTTGAGTTAAAAAATTTTTCGCTTTAAATCAAATTCGTGTCAATGCAATTTCAAATTTAATAAATCAATTTTTGCAACTTTGTAATGATATATTTCAAACAGTTTGTGCTTCACTGTTCGAGTTTTGAGTTCTTGGTGTTTGCAGGAAAGTAGCTCCAATATGAAATCAACATTAATATTTTTATCATTCAATTTTATCTCATTTTAATTTCTATTTTTCAAAAATATTTCTATTTCAAAAGACTCAAAATATGGCTCGTAAACTTTTTTCAAAATTTTTTTCAACAAACTTAAACATGTTTCAGATTTTTCGAATTCGAATTTACGTTTGTATTCTTTTATCGAGTTTAAGTTCAGTTTCGGAAAAAAGACGGTGTTTTTTGAGTTCTAGTTCAAGTTCGATATCGTATCACTTGTAAAACGCAGTATAGCACTAAAATGATGTAAGCCAATATTTTCGTTCGTGGCAGGAAAATTTTTTTGAGTTTTGAATTTTTTTCTTGCGGCGTCACAAACGGTTTTTTGTAACTTTTATTGTAACCAGCCATCTAGAGCGTGGTTTGTGACGTAATAGTAAATCGGATAACTTGTACTTAAATTACTGACACAAATTATGATTTGAAGTTTAAAATTTACTGAGAAAACTTGGGGGTTTGTTTAATTTTTGTATTTAAAAGATAAAAACTTTGTTTTATCGCTAATTGTATTTTCTATGCAAAACTTTGACCTATTAATTTATAATCAAAGTTTCTGGAAACTATTAAAAAAAAGCTAAATTTTAGGTTTCAGCTGAAAAACTTTTTTGATACACAAGATCAACAACATGAATGATGATAACACAACAGTTAGATCAGAAGTGGGAAAAATACCGCCCACCACGACCTTCTGTGCTGCCCACGAAAACCTCAAGCAAATAACTTTACTTTCTTTTCGCTTTCAATTGAGTTGATTTCTAAAACAAAAAAAGGTCATCACTTTCAATCAAGATTCTAAAATTTGTAATCACTACAGTTTGGGGACGAAAATGGAAATTTTAGACATTGATTGAAAGTGATGATCTTTTTTTAGAGGTCACTTCATTTAGAGCATGAAAATCGGAAAATCTGAGACAGATTTAAAATGAAGACCTTTTTTTTAGAGATCACTGTGGTGCAGCCTGCAAATGAATTTAACTTTTATATGCAACCTTCAAGCTAAAAAGTTTGCCCACCCTTGAGCTAGATCTTTCTATTTAAAAACGCTATATTTATTCATATTGTATCAAAGAAACAATCAATTTTCAAGACGAACTTCTAAAAATAACTTTAAGATAAATTGTGAGTTTTTTAAAAACAAAAAATGTTGGCACCCCTTAAAACTTCATGCATGGCATTGAAAAAATTATTTAAAGAAATAATGTGTTTTTTAATATCCATCTATATAATTTTTGATTCGATTTTATACCTTACAATATTACTGTGTGTTAAAATGATAAAAAATAAAATAGAACTCGTAATGTAATTGGAAAAAGTTAATTAACTGTATAGAAGTCTTTTGGAAGTCTCTTAATTAATTCTATTGTTTGCGGTTTCTGTTTTATGGCGGTGTTCCTTGTAAATATGATTGTGCTTATCGGCGTAGCTCGTGCAGTGATTCTAATGAAATTTGATTGGTTCATTTACACGTGACGAGCACACTATAAATTGAGATCTTGGTGAATTTATATTCTTTCAGTCGTTTAGTGATCCACTGGTTCGGTGATTTGGTTCAGTGTTGTAGTTTTGAAGAGTGAGTTTGTAGATCGCAAGCGAAACTTGGGAAAATTTTATTTTGCGATTGCACCGTTTGGCTGTATTGTCTGGCTGCATCGTCGAGTAAATAATTGTGGTCGTTGGCTTGTGGAATCCTGTGATAATTTAATATATCGAAATTGCAACGTTAATATATATAGTATAAAACCATAAGACGTGTGTAAAAGCCAGCGGTGTGATTGGGGAAATTCACCTTGCTCAGTTGAGCTAAATTTTCATCTTGGCTAGTTGTGCCGCCCATCATCATTACGCAGACTAGTCATGCACTGGTTCTTCAATCTCTCAATTTGTTTGATAATATTATTATAATATTTTCTTTTTTCTTTCTCATTTCTTATATTTTTATGTGATTAAGGTGTTGCGGCCATGCTTTCTACTGTTTTTTACTTTCACTTTCTGATTATCTTATGCATGTTTTAACGTCTGACGTTGTCTGCTTCTTCGTTTTCTTGATCTTTCCAATATTTATAATTTTTAGTGTTAAACTGTTTACTAATGATTGAGAATAAAATGAAATGAATGAATGAATGAAAGCTCGGATAATTTCCCTATACAGTGGAACCTCGCCGTTCGTGCGCCTCTCTATTCGTACAACTCGCTATTCCTCCAACATGTTCGCACAACTTTTGACTCGTCATTCGTACGCTGCTCCGCGATTCAAATCCATACCGTGATTTACAGAGCAAAAGAAAATAAATTACAGCAACGTTCTAAAACGTTTGTACTAGTGATGTCAACCGCACAGTGCAGCGTAGAAAACTTTTTTGAAGGATCTTGCCGCGCACCGCGCCGTGTGCAAATTATAAAAAGTTTACATTTAAATTTTAAGCAAATCTTTTTTGCATTATGCTATTGCTTGGGTTGCCTATTTAGTTGTTCCCCTTCATTAATCCAATCACAGAAAGCAAAGTGTCCGGAGCATAATCAACTGAATTGCCTCTTTCCAAAGTACCGGTAATTTATAATGTAAATAGCGCGTAAAGCGGCCAAAAAGAAAAAAGAAATACAGAATCATATAGAATCTGTATGAGAGAAACTAAAATAAATAGAGAGAGATGAACTGCTCTTAAACTTAAAGAAAGCAATGGAATCCAATTGTATATTTTTTTGGTCTATATGTAATATGTGCTTAAGTACGTATTATTATCGGTGGTGGTGGTAAAGCTAATGGAGTTAAACCCGGAAGCTTGCCAAGGGTGTGACGATGTAGTATGCTGTACAAATCGCTCCACCAAGACTCCATATGTCCCTCCTCGCGGGCACCACTGGTAACTGGAAACAGGCTAATCATATGGGGATCTAAGAGAGGTGAAACTCTGATAAACAACACCAGGAATGTGACAACCTGTGAGGGCAGTGTATCTGTGTAATCACTGTACGCCTGGCCTGTCGCTGCGACAGATGAGGAGCTGTACTCGTCTTGGTCTCACCTTGCCAGTCCAGAACCCCCTCATCCTGTGGAGAGGGCTGCTTTGACAACTAGCAAAACTCCGAGTAGCCTTACAAATCTATTGCTAGCAAAGTCTCAAACAGATCATGAAGTCTCGCAAACGTAGAAACCCATACTGGCAGGACGTCGCCCAGGATAAAAAGGTCCAAACTACTTGTGATCTAAACTTTGCATCATGGAATGTTAGAACGATGCTCGACCGTGAACGAGTTGACAGACCAGAAAGAAGAAGTGCCATCATAACTCGTGAGCTGAGAAAATATTCAGTGGACACACAACACACACACGTATTATTAGGGATAACATAGGTAATTAATTATCTGTCGGTCTAGAACAGATTAATTCAATTTACATTGTTTTTTTATGGAAAAAATTGATTCGCCATTCGTACAACTCACAATTCGAACAGACTTCTGGAACGAATTGTGTACGAATGGCGAGGTTCCACTGTAGTTCAAGAATTAGAAGAGAAGAAGAAAGGAATTCGCTGTGCGGTCTACTGTAAGCTTTTTAAAATTGCCGCTGTGTAAAACAAAAAATCAAAAAATTTTACAAAATTTTTACTATTTATTGTTATTACTGTTAATTAATTTGCTATTATTATTACTGCCACTGGATTTTTGTTACTTAAGAATTGTTTCAAACAGTCAGATGGAAAAAAATTGATCTAAAACAGATTAAGTTTTCACATCAAGTTTTAAGAAACTCGAGCAAATTATTCCCAATTATTTAAGCGTAAACTGAATGGTCGAATTACAACTGACCTGGATAGGATCACATTCCTGCATCCAACCTTTCAGCAGACATTCCGCTTGGCTTTTAGCATTTTCGCATTTCCAGCATTGTAAACCTAAAGAAATCTATGCGTTAACTGGAGAATTGGCTTGAAATCAATGACGATGTTAAAAATAAATTAAGATTTTTGAACAGCTTTTTATTTTTTTTTTATAATTAAGATTTGAGAAAATTATTTTTTCACTTTAAAATGTTAAAAAGTATCATTGAACTTTTTTCTTAGAAGTAGGCTAGATAACTTTTAACAAATCATTTTGGGACTATAGGCCTACTGATATTTATTGATTGATTAATATTTTCTGAACATTGAGATTTTTAACTATTCTGGCAGCTTTGTGTTGTTTAAATGTGAGTTTTTAGTAGGAAATATTGAAACCATAATGTAATTTAACCGGCTCATCCAACGTATGTGTCTAAATTAAAGTCACAGCCAAATCTTTTTTTTTGTGCAAGAAATTTGTTTACAAGCAAACGCCGCCCTGACAAGGATTTGAATAATCTAGCAACAGATTTACCCTATTGTTGGTAAAATTTTAAACTATAACCAAAAAAGAAAACAATCTCCTTGAAAAAAAAATTTATGTCCAATTGAACAGGAATCGATTACTTCATCCTGTTGAGTAATCCTCTAATCATGTGAAATTAAGAAAATTTACTGAATTAAAAGGAAAAAAACCTCCATCAAATAGGTCAAAAATTAAAAAAAGTCGTTTATCAAATTATTTTTTTTATAATTTCACATCAAAGTAATTTTGAAAAAAAAAAAGAGTAGACGTATGAGAAACAATAGTTTGTGTTTTATTGTGCTTTTTATTGGTTGCGTTTTGATTCAGCAAAATTTCAATGAAGAATTTAAACGGAATTTTATATCTTTCGAGTGGATTAAAAGTTTGTAAATCAAAATGAGAGAAGCTATCAAAAAAAAAAATTAACTACTGTAGAGACAATTACTTGTATTTTTTAATTCGTCAATTGCTGTATTTTTTACAAATATCGTTGTTTGATTTCGAAGTAACAGTTGAATTGATAAAAATTATGTTTTCGTTTTTCAGTCTTTTTTTTTTATGAACACAAGCTGTTTTGATGGTTTGGGAAACAGAATTTCATTATTTTTCTTAATCTTTTTTAGCAAAAAAAAATATTAAATATTATCTACGAGAAACTTTTGTGGGATTTTTTAGGTTTTTCACATGCTGTTTTTTTTTAGTTATTTACATGCCAAGTATGACTACACTTTTGTGCGATTTTTTAGAGAAATATCGATATTCAACAAACGTAGAAACAAAATTTTTGTTACCTGCTGCAGAGGAAACGAACAAATAGAACAAAGCGAAGAAAAAATATCGAATCATTATTAAAAATACTAATCCTACAAAAAGAAAACAAAAGATTTAATGTATAATTTCCAGAACAAATAGAACTAATTATTTTAATAAACTTAGACTGACGGTCTTTGCTTGTACATGACTTTGTTCCGTAATAATTATATTACAATTTTTTGTCTTTATAAAGCTTGCCAAAAAAATGTCACACTGCCCTTTTTTTCGAAACTTTTTCATCTTCTCTCAAAAAAGCTAACTGTTCTTTAATTGACTCTCACTAAAAAGAAAAATAAACTCTTCAAAACTTAATTTCATCTTAACTTCTTTTATTAAGCTTTTAGAGCGTTTGCAAATAATTCAGTGTTGCAATTTAACTATCAAAGTGTATTTCGCAAAAGCAAAGCTTTAAAAGTAAAACAATCGCTTACATAAAGAATAAGCTAGCGGAATCCGCCTATAAGCAATAAGAATTTTCAACTGGAATAGTTTGTTAAGATATAGATCTTTGTTAAATACTAGATAATTAATTCCCAATTTTTTTATGTGGAGAGTTATCGATAAGCCGGCAGCGTGGTCGAGTGGTTAAGAGCGTGGGGATTGTGATCGACGATCGTGGCGGACGAAATCGATATTTCTGTCCTTGGGAAAGACACTTTACGGCACTTTCCCCAGCTTGGCGGTCTCAGCAAGCAGTTCTAAATTCCAGTCATATCTCTATAAAACTAAAAAAGCAAATTAAAAAATTTTAACCGGACACTAATATCTTGGCATTTCCCGAAACAGGTCGGGGTAATTGCTTGCCTTATATATATATACCGTCTCCGTCGCTTTTCTGCGATTCAGGAGGATAAATATAGAGATGAAATCAAATTTTAAATTTTACTTTACAATTGCAAAAAATAAATTTTGAAAAACTTAATGCAACAAATTGCACATTTATTTTTTCTTTTTTTAAAAACTACAAGCAGGCCTGCCTCATTTTGTCCCTTCCATGTTTGATTGTTTGTGTGTCCGGTAAGTATAAGCCGTATTATTTACTTAATTGTACAGTAACTATTTTGCAAAAATGTTTGTTTTATTTTGCCCCGAAATGTAGTTTGATTTTAAAACTTTTTTAAACAATGTGCTAAATGTTAAATTCTACTTTCTGTATTTTCGACATTATCTTAATTAAAAGTTTTAAAAGTGACATTTCGTAACATGATTTTCAATAAGCCGTTTCCAAGACACTGACATTTTTTATTTTATGCTAAAAATTAAACAAGATTTTTTTATGAAGCATATTATTCAAAAATTAAATGCGTTATTGCCTCATTATCACAAAACCGAATAACTCGCATCACGCGATGGTTACAAATAGAAGAAGCAGTAAAGGCGCGTTTACAGCCGTTTACAGTACTTTTTTCTTTCAGCGCGATCTTCGTTTGTTTTATTTTCATGAAAAAATGAGTGGATTTGAGCGTCAATAAAACAAACCAAGATCGCGCTAAAAGAAAAAAGTACTGTAAACGGCTGTAAACGCGCTTTAAGATTTTTAAAAAAATTTACTTCTTCACAAAAACAGAATATTCTACATGAGCAAGCTGCTACGATGGGTTTTAAAAGTGTTGGTGAAAGAAAGTAACAATTGCGCGTGCTTTCTGGTATTTTGCTCTCTAAAGAACTGCCTACCGCAGATATTGTCAAGATTTTGAATTGCCCAGGATTTCAACTCTAACAAGATTGACTACATCTGCCAAAAGTTAGGACGTTGTTACTTATTATTCTAAAATATTTTAAAATTTAACTGATCAACTAAAAACCTGTATTCTTCTATTGGATGAAGTGTACGTTAAGTTTATGTTACAGTATCATGGAGATATAGTTTTTGGACAAGCAATTAACAATCCTAGCAAATCAGCCAACTAGTTTTTAAGTTACATAATTGTCTGCATGTTTGGTGGCCCAAAATTTTTATGTAAATTATTACCAGTTCAAGAGATAGGGCAGATTTTTTATTTGTTGAAACAAATACTCTTCTAAAGAATTTGAAAGATGCTGGAGCGAAAGTTATTGCTATTATCTGTGACGGTAATAAAGTCAATCAATCTTTTTTAAAAAATTTGACACTATAAGTCCGTGGTCCACAAAAAAAAATTTATTTCTTCTATTGGATTTTGTACATCTGCTAAAAAACATAAGAAATAACTGAATTACTGAAGCCACAAAGGAATTAGAGTTTTATGATCATGATAAGAAACTTGTTGCAAAGTGGTCTTACATTAAAGTGTATTGTGTATTATTAACAAAGTGTATTATTACGAGAGCAAAGAACTTGTGAAAATGTGCCGCTGACTTTTGAAGCAGTTTGTGTAACACCGATTGAAAGACAAAAAGTGGAAACTTGCTTGCGAGTGTTTTGCGATGAAACTATTTCTGCTTTGTAAAGGTACAATATATTTTTTAAATGCAGTTTTAGAGTTTTGGAAAATGGTAAATTTGCATTCAAAGTTTACAGTTTTTCAAACACGAGATAATTTGAGAACTGTGATTACTTTCTCCAAGGGTATTATTATTCAGAAACTTCAAAATTTAATTTTATGATTCAAAATATGACAGTTCTTGGGGGAAAAGAATTGAAAGCTTGACAAAAGATACTGCTTTCTATTTATCTCAAACTTGCAGTGGCTTGGTGGAGATAATAATAATAATAATATTTATTTGTCTCACGCACAAACATAGATTTTATAATACACACACACGGTAGTGTAAAAGAAAATCGAAATATGTGTGAAGGCAGGGGCACCGAAGAACATACGTTATCAAGTCAAGTGCCCCCACATCCTATACAGTCAAAAACAAAATTTACATATATATTAATTAAGTATTTTAATACATATACTGATACAAATTTTTTTAATGTAAAACCGATGCAGTAAAAAAAAATAAGCGAATACTTGTTTCAAAAAAAGTCTTTTAAATATGTTGTGCTAGGTATTTTTATGACTGATCCATTGGAAAAACAGTTAGTAAACTTAGGCAAGGATCTGGAGGAACATATTTTATCACAGTACAGCAAATTTTTGAAAAAGTCAATATTTCTAACCCAAAGTTACTTTTGAATTTAAACAGTGATTCTGTAAAAATCTAGTTGAAATTGAACCTGGTTACCATTGGCAAAAATGTTCTTTTACATTAACTGAATAAATGTGCGATATATTGGATTGCTTGCCGGAAACGCAAGCCTCTATTTCTGCAGATTTAATAGTCGCACTTGTATACATAGTTGGATATTTAACTGCTAAAAAAAAAAATTTAAGATTTAGATCAGGACTTCTCAAACTTTTTTGTTTTGCGACCCCTTTGTAAACTTGCGGCAAATTTTGGGACTTTTTCGAAATTCGCGGAACATTTAGACGAGATTTCTTGATTTTCATTCCTAAATTTAAGTGTTCTCTAAAAAAAAAGTTATTACTTCAAATCAGTCCTCGATTTCTTACTTTTTGTCACAAAATCATAGTTTTCTCTAAAAAAAAAAGTCGTCACTTGAAATAAGTCTCCAATTTTCTACTTTTCGTACTAAAATCAAGGTGTTCTCTAAAAAAACAAGGTTTTTGTCTCGGATCGGCATCACATTTTTCTAATTTCATCCCAAATCAGTGCCGTTTTTTATTAAATTAAAAAATATCTAGATCATCGCGCAAAAGTTCATCATCGAATTGCTTAAAAAATGGTCATGCAACGCATGACTTGCTTGTTCTGACCGCACGCCACTGCTGTATTTAAGTATAAGGTATTTTGATCAAAATGGTGTTTTGAATTGATCCCAAAAATGCAATTGCTATGCAATCAGCTCATTACATGTAATTGGCCAAAGATGTTTAATAGTTCTTTACCTACTTTAACATTTGCTTAAATGAAACGATTAATAAACTGTTTGCTAAAGGTTGACTTATGCAGCAGCATAAATCTAACTCAAATCAAGCAGATTTTTAGGTTAATCCATACTCAAATTTCTTAGGGATTCTTTCTACAGTGATACACTATAGATTGTTTGGTTTTGGAAACTCTGATGAGAACACTTTTGAGCTTTTCACCAAACACGGTTCAGGTAAAGTAGATTAAGTCCCAACAAAGAACTTGGATGAATCGAATGTTGGATTTATACACTATCAATTAAAGATTGATGGGGAAAAGCTAGTTAGTTAATAGGGGGGTTTATGAAAAAGCCAAGTTGCATAATTTAATAAATTAAAGCCAAAAAAGAGAATTTAAAAATATCACAAAACCAATTTGGATGTGCCAAAAATACATTTGTAGGAAACGTCACAAAACACATTCGACAATCGACAAAATAAGCTTCACTCAAATATGAAAATCTAATTAATGCAAACAGACTGACGTTTAAACAGATATTTACAATATACAAAATTATATAGTGGTCCATCTATTGCACCATAGGAGTTAAGTGATTTGTCAAATCAAACTGAAGTTAATTGAACACAAAACAAAAAGTTATGTGGCATTATGTTAGAAAATACAGAGATACATGTCTATTGTTTCCTTTTAGTAGTAGCATAAATATTTTGTCTGAAAAGTTGGAAGGTCATATTGATGGCAAACACAATCAATAAATTGCAGTTTAATACAACCTTTCACCATTCTGTTGTCTACTTAGGAAAGAAACTACCAGCTCTAAATTACTGTAGATCTAACATCATATCTATATACAAATTAAAAAATTAAATAAAAATTTTAATAAAAAAGCAATAACTTAAGATTTTCGATAATAGGTTTGAATAATCGCCTAATGGTTGCCCTAAGTTTATTATCTTCAACGTTGTCTTGCAAGTCAGAGAATATATAAAGATAATAAATAAGTAAACGAACGAATAAATGTTACTTCTAATAATATACAGTAGCCTACTTTCAAAATGAAAAAATCTACTTAAGCCAATGGCAATTGCCCCCTACACCCCTTCATTTGGTGTCCTTGGGTGGGGGTAAGTATAGTTGACAAATAAAGAAAATTGAAAATCATTATCAAGTAGGATATAAAAGTATCTTTACAAGCTTTTTTATATTTAAGCATTTCTAAAGCTATTTATTTATTTATTTTTAATTTTTGGCGATTCTGAAATGTCTTAACCCTCTGGTTCGGCTTTAAGGGGCATCAAAGCTATATCAAGTAGTAAATATACTTGCATATAATGTAAAAATTCTTTTAAAGTTGTTTTTTGTATCAAGACAACTATAGTACAGTAAAATATTGACGATATTTTGAAGAAAGTGCATGGTGAACTAAATTTTGAGGGGATATATATGAGAGTTTTTTGCGAGTATAGTGAAAAGAGTAATTTTATTCTTAATTTTTACTATCATACCATATAATTTTAAGAGCCTCATTTTCAATTTCCAAAATCTTCAAAATTATGCCTTTCCTGCAAATATCGCTCTTATTAAACGCGCTTGTGTCGTTTGTTGAGTTGGGTTGAAAAAACGTGATTTTCGCTCTTTTGAATTTTCAATAAAAAAATTTCAATTTTCACCTTCGTTCAAAAATACATTGATTAATTTTTTTATGCTCTGTTTTATTGAATATAAAACCGGGTTTCATCTTATTTTTGTTCTTATCTGGGCGACGCTTTGTTACACGGTAAGCCTGTTTAAAAGCATTGTAGTTTATTTAGAAGACCTAAGAAATGATATACTTATTCTAATTGAATGGTCCTTTATTCTTATACACGCCTTTCTCAGTTTAGAAAAGTTTTTGCCTTTAGTTTAAAAGTTTTAGAATAAAAATTTTATTTTAACATTTTTTTTAATTTATAAATTTGATTTCAAATTATATTTTTTCTTACTGCAGTCTAATGGTCGTGATTTATTATCAAAAACTGATGTTGCCCTTAAATAAGAGCCGAGGCCTACTGCATATTTGTTAATAAAAAGAGTTAAATTTTTATAATTTTTGCTTTTGTCTCCAATTAAATACTAAAGTAATCGAACTGAACCAAGGTCTACTTTACATAAAAAAATTATTTGCTAAATTTTTTAAAGAAAGGCGCTTGCTCGATGCTGCAATTAACTTCTAAAGAAACAAAATATAAGGTTTTAAGAATTTAATTAGCAATAATTTAGCAATTTTGTTGGCATTCACAGCATAACAAAAAGTAATTCGAGTGAATGGTTCACTTGAGGATAAATACAATTTTTATAAGGGTGAATGAAAGGTGAACAAACAGGCAGAGATACAATCCGAATTGATTGAAGTTTAAGCATGGGGTTATTTCAAGAGCTTTTGAATAGTATTTGAAGATTATCTTGAATATAGACCAGGTAAAGTAAAGACGAAACAAAAGTTAAAAAATTTTAGTTGAATGTCGAGTTAAGATCTTTTTTTTCTGTAATGCTAAATCTTACCTACCCAATATTCTTTGACATAGGAAAGTCAATTTTTTTCTTCCCTGCCGCTGTCAACTCGCACTATTCCAAACTAAATGATTATTTTTCACATCAAATTAAACGACACAATCGCTAACTTACTTGAGCATTGCTAGCTTAAAGCGATGATATTTTTCCTGACTTCCGTAATGATTGTAATTTTTTATGCTTTTTTGTTAACTTACATTGTTTACATGGTATTAAACGTAAGAGCTTTGTAATTTTGTTTGTTTTTATATTAAAATATATGTAGAACTTTGCTACTACTTTACTTTTTTGCGTTTACATAAATTCGGCGCTATAAAAACTAGATGGAAATACAAGCCTAAGTACATTATTTTTTCTTAGTCAAGATTGGGCTAAAGCATGGTTTTCAACCCTCTGGTTAATTTACCGCTAGTAGGGAATGACAGAGTTTCAAATGAGAAATCAGTCTTTTTTTTTTTTTTTTTTTTTTTTTTTATCTCTATATTTATCCTCCTGACTCGCAGGAAAGCGACGGAGGCGCTATACATAGGGTAAGCAATTACCCCGACCTGCTTCCGGAGATACCAAGATATTGCTGTCCGCTAGTAATTTAGTAGAGATATTACTGCAATTTAGAACTGCTTGTCAAGACCACCAAGCAGGAGAAAGTGCCGTAAAGTGTCTTTCCCAAGGACACAACAGAATGGCGCAAGTCGGTTTTGAACCTAGACCATGCTGATCATCAGTCTCGTGCTTTAACCAATCGACCACGCTGCCGACATCTTCAACTGGTTTTCCATTAGTTATCACGAAAAAAATGATTTATTAGTTATCAACTAATTTTGTTTATAATTTTATCAACAGTGCTGTTAAATCCCTAAAAATGTGTTGTGAATAATGTAGCGCTTTTAAACTTTGTCAAAACTTTATTGTGCATCAAGAAGCGTTAACCTCAAGAGCTCAAGAACGAAGTCCAAATCGCTTACGTAAAAACTAGATACTACCACTAAAGTTGTGAACTATATACAAGGAAATGCTTTCAGGACTCGATTATTTTGGTAAATGTGTTACGATAATAAAACTAAAAACAGGTATGAATATCTGCTGCTTCACACTATATGTGGTCTGCTTCTTTAAGGGAATATGTTGATTTGGCTTGCGAATTTGATGCCAAAACTCATTCAAGTTTTTGAATCCCAACTGAAACAAAAAGTTAAAGCGGATATTTTTGATAAAATATTTCAGAAAAAATTAGCATTGTTCTCAGATATGCTTTGCATGTAAAAAATCAATTGCTGGGTATTGACTCGAATATGTGGAAACAAAGACAAAAGATTTGCGGATCGAGAGCTGTAGCAAAGCCTAAGCACTGGAAAATAAACACACAAACTTGTCTAGTTGAAACTGTGTTTCAAACATATTTATTAAAATCAGTTCAGATTTTTTGTTGAAAATTTTCTAGAAGATGAAGATATCCAAGAAAAGGATGTAGTCGATTTGCAATTCATGGCCAAAAATTATTTAAAAAATAACACCTGGAATCAGGGCCGTTGAAATGAGAGAAAGAAATGAGAGAAAAAAATGTGCTGGTGCGAGACCTTTTCTGGGCCCACTTTTCAACACTAGTCATATATAGATAATTATGTTGCGTTATGTTATATGTTCTGAGAAATCGGGAATGTTTTTAAAAGGTCTGTGGACCATTTTATCAAACTCACATAATTGTTTTATATAAACGTACATCTTAATTAAACTTTATGCATGTTCATTTCATGCGTTATTTACAAATATACAAATCAATCATCATTTATGTGCTCACTATTTTATGAAGGCTACAGCCTGCAGAAAAGATATAAATGATAAAACACTTGGTAAATTGACTTATTTTATTAAAACAGCGTTGCTGTTAGTTATTTCAACTGGATGGCCTTGAACACCCAAGTAAGGAACATAAGTGATAGATGGTGGTTGATAAATTGTTAAATTTCCTTTGGACAACGCGCGTTTTATACACTTTACACCTTTCTTTTCATTAGAACCGATGTAATTTTGGTGTTAATGCGGTTTATTTGCAACAAATTACGTGCATTCATATACAAATAGAGTCCAAATAAAATACGCTTAGTAGAATAAACACTACAAACATTCAAATTTTGTAAATAACAACAAACCAAACCAATTAACCAATTAAAACACTAATTATTTACTACCAATTAAAAACATCTATAAAAACATTCTACATACGGAAATATTTTTTCAAGGCCACTTTCTTCAAGTTATCGAATTATCGACCACCGTAAATATCACGAAATATCAACTTTCAATTCCACTCAAAACAACTTTCAAAGTACCTTAATACATCAATGCGTTTTCTCTCTGTGTTCCGTTCCTAAAAATTGCCCACATTATGTAGATTCAAAATCTCATAAAAAATCTCTTTGATTTCGCTTTGGTCCGGCTCAAATAGCCGAAGAAATAACGGTTTTATAAGCAATTTAAATATTTTACATTTAGTTATAAAAAATGGCAACACTGCTTAGTTTCTTGAGTGTTAAGTACATTCCAAAACTATCCGCTTGACCTGTTTTGACTATGACATAATAGTTGTTGTTTTTGATTTGAGTAAATTTCAGAACGATCGAGAAACCTTACCGACTGGTATAAATAAGGCTCGCTGGAAAGCAGTATTATAATTCGATGATTCGTTGTGGTAACCTTATTTTGGAAATTTTTTAACTGTGTGAAGTCATAGTTTTTGAACGCAAGTCTTTGGTTGTCTACGTGATTATTGAAGAATTAAGCTGCTGAACCTGTATTTACTGTTGATTTATACTATTCGGGCTCCTAATTGGATTGGAGCATAATTTATTAATAAAGAAGATATTGTGGTAATCTGAGCTGTGATTTAGCTAGACTATATTTTTGCTGTCGCTGGTTCGAAAGTCAGATCCAGCAAGAAGATTAAGAATTTTATCGTTTAGTAGACACCGAGATTGCGTTATCGGCGAGGCCTTCTTTACAGGTGCCGAAAAGGTAGACGATTAAATAACGTACTAAGTTACCGAATTAACTTTTACAAAATTTAAAAAACTTTTTACCAGCGAAACATAAATTTCAAAAACTAAAATTTGTGCAAGTAACAAAATTTCAAAAACTTTATCAAATTTTAAAAAATTTGCTTCACTCTGGTTTAACTTTAGTTTCGGCAAGACGAGTTTTAATGCGAAGACGTCACGCAGAGAAACTCAGTCTGATTAACTACGGAACTACGGCGGCTATCACTTTTAACAAAATTTACTATCTAAGAATCCAAAGCAACGCTTGCTTGTCGCGAAAATTGATAGCGATTATTTAAAGCGAAAATTAACAACACTCCCCCAAATATGAGAGCTTATTCACATGGTTAAATAACGAACATATTTACACAGTAGGCGATTTTTGCTTAACAAATAAAACTTTGTACAAATTCGTCTCGCGTATTTCGGAATGACGCTCGCAATTAGCGATTACAGTTAAACGAAGTTATTTATCAAAGTTTTTTCGTATGGAAGGAGAAGAACCAATTAGCGATGGGTCGCTTGTATTTGTTGTTCTTTGAGATCAACATTACAGATCGTACGTGACCTTTTTCATCTGGGAAGATTTCAGTTATGCGGCCGAGCGGCCACTTTTCTCTTGGCGTGTTGTCGGTGGCGACTAAAACAACGTCGCCTACTTGAAAGTTTCTCTTTACTTTTGCCATTTTCTTCGTTCTATGAGGGTAGGCAAATATTTTTTTGCCCATCTATGCCAGAAACAATTTACGACGTGTTGAGCTCTTCGCCAAGCATTTCTGGAACATATGTCTTTGTCCGACGTTTCAATCATTATCATGCGATTGTCGCTTCCCGGAGTCAAGATGTCGTTTGGCGTCAAAGCCTTGTCGTTCAGTTCACCAAAGCATACTGAAGTGAGAGGCCTGGAATTTATTATTGATTCAACTTTAGTAAGCACAGTTAGTAAGCACAGTTTGCAGATTTTCATCGTTGTAAACCCGGTGGGGTGAAATATTGGTTAAAATCTTTCTTACACTGCGAATTAGTCTTTCCCATGCACCGCCGAAATGACTTGCCGAAGAATCCAGTGTTAAAGTGCCACTCTATATCGAGTTTTAGCACTGATTTATAAATCTGCCTCTGATTCCACCTTACAATGTAATCTCTAATCACTTTCTGTGCACCTATAAAATTCGTGCCATTATCAGAGTACAGATGCTGTACGTGTCTTCTTCGTGCAACAAACCTTTCCAATGCCATAAGAAAGGACTCTGTGGACAGGGAGTAGGCTGTTTTAATGTGCACTGCTCTAGTACTCATGCACGTAAATATACATCCCTACCTTTTTTCTTTAGAGCGGCCGGTCTTTACGTAGATTGAGCCAAAGAAGTCTATACGAGCAAGTCAACAGCCCATAGAATTTTATAAGAATAAGCGATAGGTCGGGCAGTAAATGCGCACTAAAGTAGCCTACTAGCTCTCCCTAGACACACCAGCCACCTGATCCACCAGGGAGAAAATATAATTTGAAATAAAAGGCAGTAAAATCACAGAATTAAATTATATACACACAAATTATTCCAAGTTACCAAAGGCTACTAAAGTAGCGATTTAACAAAAAGGTAGACCGATCTATACAAATAGAAAGCAAAAGTTACATTATTGATTACCTTCGATAACCATGTGGTCCTGTCACAAGCATGTGGTTCCAAAAATACAGCAACCAGTTACGAACGCTGATTGAAATTAAGTACGTAACCCGGATGTAGTAATTTTATTGGAATTAAAAAAGGGACCACCAAATTAGCGGATTAGCCGTAACAAAGTCAACTCCTGTATGAATAAAAAGGGCTTGACCTATATCCAAGCGGGCCAAGGGCAAATCCGACATGATTTGTTCTCCGAGTTTATCCTTTCTTTTTCGACATACTAGACATTTCCTCAAGCATCTGCGAACAGAACAAGAGCCTCGCTCCAACCAAAATTTGGTTTTAAGCTCATTGAATGTATCATACATACCGCTATGCCCTGTGCGCAGATGATACTCTTCAATGATTAAATTCGTCAGCGATGAATCAGATGGAAGCACACACGGATATCTGGTTTCATAAGCAACGGATGCTTTATCTATTCGACCATTTAAACGAATCATACCGTTTACGAGCTGGGGTTTGTTGTCAATCAGGCCTTCTGAACACTTGCTTTTGTTCAAATCCTTTTCTTCTTTGAGAGCCAAAAACAGCCGCGGTAATCGAGCTCGTTGTTCATATTTGATTAGTTGATTTTCAGCAGTTTCTAGTTCGCTTTTAGTGAGATAAGTAGCTAACCCATATACTTCTAACCGGTATTCTGCCAAAGCATTTAATAGTTCCAATGCACCCAATTGTTTTCTACCAAAATTGACATTATAAACCATTGTTATTGATTGATTTACTGCACAAAATCTGTATTACTGAATACTTTAGAATACTTTTCTGCTAGTATAGCTGCTTAGCGCTTCTATTATTTTTTTGACATCTTTTGGTAGTTTCAAACACAGCTGAAGGTATCAGAAATCTGTTTTCTGCACTGAAAAAAACTGTAAGCTCTCCAATATGTGCTTTCGGAAGTTGGCTTCCTCAGTGGATTCATCTGCTTTGTTTACTTTATTCACATTTCTATCAGGTGTATCCTAATATTGGAATCTTGTTCTTGTCTTGGCAATGGAATTACGGTCTCTGAATAATTTCACTTTTATCTGCAGGCTGGATGAAACAAGCTTACCTTCATTCCGGATTGCTTTATAACTGTCTCAAAGAGCCACTAGTTGTGCAAGCAAGCTTTCTATGTTTGCAACTTCCATACGTAAAGTTGCATTACTAGCTTGAATAACTTTGTTGCAAAAGTCAATAAGAACTAATATTCTGTCAATAAGATACTATGATGCAGGTGATCGAAGGACCTGTCATAACACATAGCTCCATGGATTTTGTTCCTGGTTTTTGGAGTGATAGTTAGCTCTAGCCGGTCTTTCAAAGCCAACTTGACGCCTGGAAGGTGAGCTACGAATGGTTTTACACTGTCTACTTGATCTGACCATCTGGTGCCAGATATGCCATGAAGCAAAGAGCCAATCCGCTTTGCTAATATTTTCTACCTCCTGAGGCTGCAACGGAATAAAATGCATATTGTTTTTATAGTTCCAAAGTATGGTACTTGCTTCTGGAATACATTCAGCAGCATCATTACCACATAAATAAATTGAGTGCGTGGCAACCACAAGGAAAGAATACAGCAGTAGGTGTTAAGTTTGCTACGTGTATTGTCAGCAGCCGCGGTTTATTTCTTTTATTAGTCTATAGCTGTCGTTATTAACTTACCTTACGTATACCTATATCGTACTTAATCTTTAAGCATATGAGAAAATTTTATTGACAAGGTCCAAGAGAAGGCAATTCAGAACAAGCACAGCTAAATAAAACCAATTTTAAAAATATTCAGTGACCACGCTACCGACCACGTGCATTACAAACTCAAACCAAAATTAAAAAACAGAGAGAAAAATTCAACACAGTTAGATGCACACGGATCAAGCAGAGAGTCATAAATGTTGCCATTATACAAATTGAAATTGCGTTTCTACCAGTAGGATATTGTTTTTTTATTATTGCTTGTACACTTTGCCTGACATGCTTGCCATATTGTCATAACCTTGACTTACAATCAACAAATGGAATAGCATGGCTTTCCAATGTTTCAGTAATCATTTAAGCAATTTTAGATTTTTTTTTGTCACTACAATCTACAAATTTTAGAAATCGCTCCACTATTTCAAATCGTGATTTATGCGGAACTAGGCAATGCAAAAGGAATGTTGTTTGCTCAACACAAGATGAATCTGGTTTGAAATCTACAATTATTACATAGTACTTTGCAAACTGCCTTCCAAATTGTGTTGCATAACAAGATCAGAACATTCTGCAATAAATTCATTTTGGAACTCATTTAGAGAGGTAAAGTAGCCTACTTGTAGACTTTCACCCTTTTACTGCAACCCTTCTACCTTTAACACATACTCTTTAGAATGGTTTCCAGTGGGAAAGCAACTCTATCAGATCTAAAAAGTTTCCGTTATTTGATTCACGAATATGTTCCAAAGAACCCCAGAAAGTCACATCCTTCTAAGAATAAGAAAGAATTCTAAGAATAAGAATAGGGTAGCTACATCAATAAGTCGTTTCAACATGTAGACATAGCACCATTTTTCCGATTCCACTTTAATTGATCTTTTTAGAAGATTTTCAACACCTTCTTGCAATGACAGACGCCTTATGGTAGTACCTTAAGAGTTTCCTAGCTGGTGTAATTTGATTATTTACATAATAAGTTTAACTATTGTGCCTACAATCTAATAATGTGTAGGATACGTGCATCATTCCATGGACATTACAGTGATGGTGGCACATCGTGATTGTTGGCATCTAAAATGAAAAGCAACCAACATTTTGCCAAACTTTTGACATTGGTATCAAGGCACATCCCTACTCTGTCATTTACTGTTATAGCCTGTTACAAGCAGACAACAATATCTTAGCATCTCAGAAGCAGGTCGGGGTAATTGCTTACCATATGTATTAGCGCCTCCGTTGCTTTCCTGCCAGTCATGAGGATAAATATAAAGATAAAAAAAAATTGTCACCGTAAGCAGTTTTTTTGGTAAAATTAACCAGAATACTTTTTACAACACCAAGATAGAATAACAAAGAAACCAAAATGAATGGGATCTTTTCCAGAAGCAATAGTAACTACAAGGGGGATCCCCGTGTTTCACGATCAAAATCGCTTACAGTTTCTTCTTAATAGAAACTTTGAATTTTCTTTTATTTTTGGGTTCGGGTTTAGAAACAGGGGTACGCTTATGGAGTCGGTACGGATCAAAAGAGGTTATGGTTTAACCATTAGAAGAAAATAGCTTGGAGTGATTCCCTTAAGTTGTTATATTAATTTTAATGCTATTTGTAAGCGTCTAGATTACCCCACTTCATGTTTTAATTATAGGGTACTGCATGTCTACAATTGTTTACTAGAGAAGGGTTAATCATAATTTTGCTTACAAACTTAAAAAAGGTAAACAAGTTATTACTTATTTTGATTTTTTGACCGAAAATAAGAATATATAAATAAAGTTGGTAGGATTTTTTAATTAAAATATTTTGTTGATGTTTAAATTTTTTAACATTAAAATTGCTTTTATTTACCTGTTTGCAAACTATTTAAAATCTACATATCTATGGGTTATGTTTTTTACATAGTTATCATTTATTGTTAAATTAGGTATAATTAAAGTTTACGTACGTAAATTATTTAAGCTGAAAAACGGTATGACCGTGAGCGATTTTTGTTAGTCAAACTAACCTGGATTCCCCTGTGGCTACTATCATTTCTTGAAAATAATAAACATTAAACTAGTGTTTTTTAATTGCTGGGTCGCCGTTAAATTTGAGGGTCTCTTTAAGAAGAGACCATAACTGTTGTTTGTCGGTGAAACTAACCCGGAACCTCCTCCCCTACAGCACTAGGAGGCAATAACGAAGAAACCAAGAGAAAAAGAATCTCTCAAGAAACGATAGTAGCCACAGGGGAATCCAGGTTAGTTTGACTAACAAAAATTGCTCACAGTCATACCATTTTTCAGCTTAAATAATTTACGTACGTAAACTTTAATTATACCTTAAATTATTACAAAAGACTTTATAGCACTTGTTAACTTTAAATTTATTTTTAGAAACTAGTCTTATTGAAAATAGGGTATACCAGGGTAAAATGGGACATGACTGGGAAAAATGGGACACTCCCCATGACTGTTAACTATGTTTAGTTGACAAGGACATGATCTAACCTTCTGTTTTCTAAGGAATTTAAAATAACACTTCTTTTTATACAAGCATTTATAGCCTATTTGACTTGTTACCACAGTAAAAGTTTAAGCATTATTTTCATAATGCTATGTGAGATGGTAGCTTGGAAAATAAGGATTAACCTTTTTTAATATAGGATAGCTATGCAGAAGTGGTAGGCTATAGAATATTGTAAGACATAAGCTAATGCATAAAGTATTTACAGATTATCAAGACCCAACAAGTTGATTATAATTCAAGTATTTCAAATATAGAACCTATTTCTTCCTCAGTACCTCAAGGTTCAAAACTCAGTCCACTCTTGTTTATAAGTTACATTAATGACTTCTCAAAGTGTCTCAAATATAGCAACAACCTGTCTTTTGCTGATGATACAACTATCATTTTCAGTTAAAAAAATAATAATTTATTATTTCTGAAAGGAATTGAAGAACTCAAAAACATTGACAACTGGCTAATAGCAAATAAGCTTTCCCTTAATCTCAAAAAAGAGAAAAAACATTTTATTCAGCTCTCATATCACAAAAACATTGTCAAAAGAATCAGTTTTAACTATTAGAAAAAATCAAATTGAAAGAGTCACCTCAATCAGGTCGTTAGATGTTATATTCAATGAATGCCTAATATGGAAAGATGACATTGCAATGCTAATATTGCTATATGCAATAATGAGAGTAAAGCCTTTTCTAACTAGAGAAGCTCTACTTACATTTTTTCATTCACTAATTCTGAATCATACAAGGTACTGCATTACAACTTGGTGCTATGGACACTCTGTATTACTCAATAAATTACAAAAAATCTGGAACAAGTTTATTAATATGATAATGGGTGTCAATCCTGTGAAAAAATGCAACAAAGAAATAACAAAGAATATACAACAACTCCATAAATTAAATATTTTAATTTGCATGTACAAATCATTCCACAACCAATTACTGTCAACATTTAACAATATATTTCAAAGAAAAACGTCCACTGTAATTACTAGAAATAACTTTCAAATCATACCTATATCATGCAAAAACACAGTAACAAAACAATCAATAAGATACATTGACCTAAAAATTTGAAAAGAGTTATCTGAAAAAATAAAACTATGTAAATCGAGTACATTTGCATTCTTCCTTGAACAACAATCAGATGTATTAACTCTTATGTAAGTCATCATTTAATATTTTTTGCTGGTCTTCTTTTTCTTGTGTTTCAAGATAGCAACTGAACAATTTGAAAATCTTCAACTTTACGATGGTCAAGAAAAGACTCAAGGAAAGTTCTGCAGGATCACTCTTGTTTCTACATGAACAATTTTTTAGTTATTCCATAAATTTTTACTATTTATTATTATTACTTTGCATCAGTTTTTTGTAATTTTTTTTTATGTATGTTTTTTTATATTGTTTTCATGTTTTTTTTTTTTTTTTTTTAATAAGGCTGTTAATATTTTTGTTTTTGTATTTTTCTTTACTGAGGTTTTTGTTTGAGAAATGATCTTTTGATCCACAACAGGATTTTTTTTTGTGGGTTTATTTGCCTGTTGAGCTGGTATAATATGTTCATGCGTTTACATATATTTTAAGGACTGATCATATTCTTTGAACCAAACTCTGCTATAATCCCACCAATGCACTGCCCCCATAGTGTGTTTTGTTAAGCAAATAACCTCAATCTTATATTTTTTTTCTGTCTCTTTTTTTCTTTCTATTTTTTTTCTGAATGTTATAATGAGGTGAAGAAACCTTGCTTCTATATGATACAATAGGTCACAGTTTTCATTGCTAATTAGCAAGTCACAACATCAACTTGTTTTGTTGCTTCTCTTTCTAATGCCGTCTTTCAACAACTCACAAACTTTTCAATATTTTGTTCATGTAGTGGAGCAGAAATAAAAGAAACTGAATTGAACTGAACTGAACTGAACTAGTGTGTTCAAACATGCCTTATAACTACATAAAAAAGTGCATTTTTTTATAAAAAGGATTTAAAAAATACTGTTTTACTTGTGAAAGATGGTGAGCAACCTTTAAGAAAGGTTGCACAAAGAAACAAAATTCCACAAGCAACTCTTTTGAGATGGGTTAATAAGAATTCATCAAAATTTGGCTCTGGATGAAGCACTGGTATTTCTGCCAAAACAGAAAGCTTATTAGTTGAAGCAATAGAATATATAGGAGACTTAGGTTGGCTAATTGATCAAGATCAGCTCAAAGCAATTGTTTCAACATTTGCTTAAAAAACTGACTTTAACAACCCTCTCAAAAACAACCTCCCAGGTGATGAATGGTGTGAATCATTTTAAACTAATGGAAAGTTGCATCTGTCTCAAAGAAAGTCAGAATATGTGACCACAGCATGCGCTAAAGGCTTTACTGAAAAAGTACTTAATGTGTTATATGCTAGTGAAGAGTTGCATGAAATGGTTTTGCAAAGCTTGATAGGGACAACTTTTCATTATTTTATGAGCACATTTTTTGTTTAAATTAATTGAAGTGATTGGAATTTTTTGAGTGATTTTGCAATAAGTACATGCTAGTGTATCATTTTCTGTATCATATTTTTGTCTCACAAAACTATTAATTTGGTATCTTATTATTTTAATCGAACCAAAATTGGGACACTCACAATGCTTTTTCATATGTCCCATTTTTCCTGCTGTGGGAAAAATGGGACACTTTGCTAATGGAAACTTGATGGTATTGTATTTAAGTTGTTTTTGCATTTTGTAGGTCTAATGTTGTTTGCATAACTGCTAAATTATTTTACAGTTTACTTCAGAACTATTGGTTTGACAAAGTTCAAAAGTGTCTCATTTTACCCTGGTGTACCCTACAAAAGTTTTGTGAGATTTTATTGATGCTTATACAAATAATAATGATCTAAATGTCATTATTAATAAAAGTCAGAGCACTTTTTTATTCTGACTTAAATTTTGTCATATTAGATTTTGTGTATCATGTACCAATATTTTATTTAAAGATATTTTTCTCATATGTACAAGATCAATGGAATGCAGGTTGGAAAAGGCTCCTACTGGGTAAGCAGCTAAAACTGTTTTGAATTTAAAGGTTGTTAATTTGGTATCAATAATATGCTTAGATAAAATGTTTTATAGCAAATGTAACTAGTCAAAATAAAGCATTTAAAAAAAAATTTTTTTTTTCTTTTTCGTAATGTAGCAGCATAACTTCTAAAAGATTTTGTTAAAAATTGTGTTTGCTTCTTTGGATAAAAAAAAGTTTTGCTACTAAATTTTGAAAAGTTTTTTAAAAACATTAAGACAAATTTTAATTGTTATTTTTCTATATATCTTCTGTCTAAGTCTATGCATTTCTCAAAGCAATGTTTCCAGTGCTCTAACCCTCCTCTAAAAAATTCTGGAGGCTTTGACTGCAACCAGGTCAAACTAGTCTTCTTAGCATCATCAATAGTCAGAAATTGTGTTCCTTTGAGATGTTCATTCAGCTTGGAAAATAAAAAGTCGGATGGGGAAGATCAGGGTGTAGGGTGGGTGTGGTAAAGTTTCCCAGTGAAATTTTTTTAAGACAGCCCTTGCAACTCTTGAAAAGTGAGCAGATGCATTGTCATGATGGAACAAGATGCCCCTGTGCAACTTTCCCATCGTTTTAATCAAAGTAGCTTTGAACTTTCTCAAAACACCTTCATAATAAATTCCTGTGATAACTTCTGTGTATCACATGAAAATTCATGATTGTGCATGTTTCAGAGCTTTAGCAAAACTTTTTGACCTCCCCTTGTAATATTTTAGCTTGTACAGAATGCTTGAAAAGTAACAAGGCACTAAAAATTGAGATCTCATCAAGAAACAAATATATATGATCTGTTTTTTGTTACTAAGGTAACCCAGATTCCCCTTGTGGCATCTATCGTTTTTTGAAGAAATTCTTTTTTGGTTTGTTTATTATCTCCTGATACTGTAAGAAAATTCCTGGTTAGTTTCACCAACAAAAAAACAGTTTTTTTATTGAAGAGACTGAAAAATTACATGTGATTATTATTACTGCTAAATTCCAGTCAAAAACAAACATATTAGAGTGATTCCATGTATGATCAACCAATTTTTAAAAATTTTGTAACCACGACTCTTGGATATTAATAGTTTCAATATATATTGTAGAGCTTAAAAAAACTTGAAGTTTAAAAAAAATTTTTTGAGATTATCTCAAGGTGTTTCGAGTATTGCAATTTTAAGTTTTGGCCACTTGATGGCATTTGGGTAAGTGAGCACTGGTCATGCTCTATGATTTTCTGTAATCACTCGATTTCTGCTCATAGAAAAATAAAACAAATGTTGAATTTACCATTTTTGGGGTCAAGGAATTCATTTAAACTCATAAAAAGTCAATAAAATGTTTCCTTTATGGGATAAATAAACAATTTAACATAAAATTCAAGATCAAAGTTTATGACCCAATAAAGAAAATAGCAATCGTTTTCATGATATGGTTTTTGTTTTTTTGCGTAGTATAGTTCATATACTTTCATATATCCTTAAATTAAAAACTTGTTTTTTGTGCTCTCAGAGTAAAGTTACTTTGAAAAATTGCTTGATTTTGATGATGTCAAATTAGATCAAACCATATCATGAAAGAATTAAAGGGGCAATAGCCCTAAACTACTCTTATTAGAAAAAAGTTTACGCTCAATTTGATTAATTTTTGTTTTATAATTTAAAAGATATTGAATTATTACAAAACTTTCCACTAATGTTGATGTCATACAGGTACCATAAGTAGTCGATAAAAAGTGTTAGCCTTGTGATATTTGAATTAGCTTTTAGAAACAGTTGAAACTTGAGTGCATTTACCAGACATGACATTATTGACAGAGCTGATTGGCACATTTTGCTATTGTTGCACTGTCAGCAACATGTTTGATCCCCAGCAGACAACCAAGGTCCAGTGAAAGTGTAATTAGTGTGGTATTTCAAAGATACAAAAAATTTAGAAATGATTGACCCTTTAAAGAGATATCATATAAAATAATGTAAATTTCAAGAAAAACAGACAACTTTGCAAGACAAAATGCCATAAGTTTGTATGCATTCAAATAAATTTTTTAAATTGACATAAATATAAGTAGCAGAATAAATGGTTGGAAAAGGAAAAGAGTTGCAGAATAAGCCAGGGTTGAATAAACGGTTAAGCTGCTTTTAAACTAAATAGCAAACAACATTATGTTAATTTTATAATGACCAGTACAATTTTTAAATACCAGGTAAAAAGCTAGCTGTAAATGATTTGATTCAGTAACCAATACTAATAATGGCAGTCTGACTGCAGCAGTTATCATACAATCTACATTTATTTGTTTATACAGCTTTGACAAAGGAAAAAATGCGATGTTTGAGAATCTTTCAGTGTCATTATTCATCAATGCAAATGTCATTACTCATCATCATAGTCATTCATAATTGTATTGAAATCTTACAGTTATACTATAAGATCTTCCAGAAACAGTTATAGGTGTAGTGATATTGCATAAAATATTTTGGAATGGAACCCAACATACGTCATCTTTTAGTGGCCAAAAAAATGTATTGGCAGGACATTGTGGATACTGGCTTGGGCATCCAGCTGCACAGTGTCAACTTCTAGGATTAGTCCTATTCCCCACTTTTCATCATACTTGCAAGCTATGCAGTCATTTCCAGCAACTTGCAAATCTTCTTTGCTGTGGTGCGAAAAGCTATAAATGCCTATGAAATTGTTGTCTTTGTGGTTCATTTGTGCCCAATTGAAGATATTGTAGGGGGTTCAAAGTGCTGGAAAAAGCAAGTTCTAGGTATTGTACTTCCCAACAAAAACCTGGAAACCATCTTAAGTTGTACTTTTTGAAAATCATCTGAATGCAGTAACTCAAACTGAATACCACTAATGTTCTCACAACAATATTAAAAAAGTACTTGAATAGTCATAATCTGGTCAGACATGGGTCTTTGTAAGCTTGCTATTTTTGCCTGTTTAACAGTTTCGATAAGATCATCACATGGGAATTTGCTATGGCTGATGCCAAAAATGACCACCATGCTTCATTGTTAAAATCACATTTGCAATAGCACAGATTCAGCTTCAGCCTTTGAAGAAATATTCAAGATTACCAATACTCTGACACAAGCTAAGAAATAGCATAGTCAGTTTGCACGAAAGCCCAAGCATAAAAACTATGTCATGTGTTAGTTCATCTGATATGAAGCAAAATGACCTCTACATGAAGTTGTTATCTTGCATGTAGTATGCCACTGCTGGATGAACAATGCATTGCTGCTGATTCCAGTGATAACTTTACACTTTGTCTTGGATTATGAAGGTGTAGTTCTCTGCAAAGTCCAGCAAAACCACACTGAAATGACTTGTCAAAGAACTTTTTTGAGAGTTTAACTACCTTGATTGGCATTTAGCTAAGAATGAGTGCTTGGTCAGATTACCCAAAACTCTAACAACTTCTTCAACCCATTCTTTTCTGGTCATCACCACAGTTATGAGATCCATTCCATCTGTAAATTTCCATTGCTAAAATTGAATTTATTCATCAAGGTCATCATATTGGGTAAGCAAAAAGCATTGCAGTGTTTGAGATCCAAGACATTGCTCCTGCCAATGCAACATGCACATTTTGTTGTCTGTGCTGCACACAATTTTGCTGATCAGCATTTTGGATGTTTCATCACTGTTTGCTGCATCTACTACAAGGATTGCATTTTGGCATTGAATACACACATTTTTGAAGAATGATATGAACAAATGCCTTTTGAAGATATTGGGACACACCATTTTGGACATAATGAACAAAATTCTGAGAAACCAATTTTCCACTCCAAATATTTATCACAAAGTGCAGCATACAATTTCTTTAATATGCACAAAATTAACCATTTTTGTTGACAAACATTTTGAGAAACACCCGGAAAATTTTTAATTCCAGGCATTAAATGAGTGAATTCATCATCTTCATATAGTGATAAAACAGCAGCTTTTGTGTGAACAGATATTTTGTTTCTTCCTAGAATAATTGGCTTTGACAAAATACCATATGATTGCTTTTGCTTCATTCAGATTCTCCAAAATAAACAGCAGCTTGTTTAATTGACCAAGATTTTGATTTCAGTGTGAGATATTTTGTCACTGTGAGTGCTTGCATTAACCATTTTCACTCTGATTTCTTTAATTAACAAATCTTGGTCATTAGCTTTTTTCTCCAGGAATTTTAGTGCATTGGTAGTGATGGATAGGTTTCCTGGTTTTGCACAGTTGTCTGTTTTTCTTGAAATTTACATTATTTTATATGATATCTCTTTAAAGGGTCAATCATTTCTAAATTTTTTGTATCTTTGAAATACCACGCTAATTACACTTTCACTGGACCTTGGTTGTCTGCTGGGGATCAAACATGTTGCTGACAGTGCAACAATAGCAAAATGTGCCAATCAGCTCTGTCAATAATGTCATGTCTGGTAAATGCACTCAAGTTTCAACTGTTTCTAAAAGCTAATTCAAATATCACAAGGCTAACACTTTTTATCGACTACTTATGGTACCTGTATGACATCAACATTAGTGGAAAGTTTTGTAATAATTCAATATCTTTTAAATTATAAAACAAAAATTAATCAAATTGAGCGTAAACTTTTTTCTAATAAGAGTAGTTTAGGGCTATTGCCCCTTTAATTCTTTCATGATATGGTTTGATCTAATTTGACATCATCAAAATCAAGCAATTTTTCAAAGTAACTTTACTCTGAGAGCACAAAAAACAAGTTTTTAATTTAAGGATATATGAAAGTATATGAACTATACTACGCAAAAAAACAAAAACCATATCATGAAAACGATTGCTATTTTCTTTATTGGGTCATAAACTTTGATCTTGAATTTTATGTTAAATTGTTTATTTATCCCATAAAGGAAACATTTTATTGACTTTTTATGAGTTTAAATGAATTCCTTGACCCCAAAAATGGTAAATTCAACATTTGTTTTATTTTTCTATGAGCAGAAATCGAGTGATTACAGAAAATCATAGAGCATGACCAGTGCTCACTTACCCAAATGCCATCAAGTGGCCAAAACTTAAAATTGCAATACTCGAAACACCTTGAGATAATCTCAAAAAATTTTTTTTAAACTTCAAGTTTTTTTAAGCTCTACAATATATATTGAAACTATTAATATCCAAGAGTAGTTGTTACAAGGCCTGGTTGATCATACATGGAATGACCCATTAGGCAAAGCAACATTCATTAGGTTTACGTGTTTTTAGATTTTATTAATGGTTTTTTTACATAATTGATATAGCATTTTTCCAATTGACCTCTTGCTTGATCATTCAAAACCAAGCCAATATTGCAGGACATTATGAAATGTGAAATTTTATTGTTAAGGTGTGGAGATCGTGGCATATGTTAAAGGGTAGCTATGCAGCACTGCTTCTAGAGACAATGAGAAATTGCCATGAAAAATTGATGACTGCGAGATCTCTAAGTTATAAAAGAAGGAGCAAGTGTCTATCACAAGTCAAATGCCAGATAAGGTGGCAAAAGTGCAGGAAAGTTTGATTAAAACCTGGAAAAATCAACTTTGCTCTCCATGTAGTCTTACAATTCATGCTAGGTGGTGTCCTCTTTGCTGACCTCTCCACTTTGCTGTCAACGTGTGTCCATAGTTAGACAAAAGTTTTCAAGTCTATGGTTGAGTCTACACAGGCTTCAAAAATGGTCTTTAAGAAGCCCAGATTTTACTCTGTGTGAGTTTTACCAGTAGGATCGATTAATTGATAGGATCACACAAAACCTTATGCATTGGAAGATGTAGAGATAAAATTTAGCAAGTTTTAAATGCTATTCCAAATAAGTTTTCTTTTAAAAGTTGTTTGTTCTATCCCTGGTTTTAAGCTAATTGAAGCCAATAGTGCATACATTAAAATATATTTTGTTTTATTTACAAACTTTAAATAATTTAACTGAGTAATTTTACTTTCCTACATAATAAACAATTTTTAATTATATTTTAATAAACTTTTTAAAAAAAGGATTGCCAGTATGGTCAAAGAAAATTGAAAAAGTCAAAATTGTTAATTTATTACAAATTTTTAATGCCTGGTTACTTTTTAACAACTTTGTATATGCCATTGTTTACTTCATTTTGTTGATAATTTCATGTTTGTATTTGTTTAAATTAAAAAAAACTGCTGGCAAATAGTTTAATATGATAACATTCTGACTTGCTAACAAAAGAATGCAAGTTGTGTGCTTAATATACTCCATTAATTTGTGCTGTTTGGAAAGGTATTTATTAAAAAATTTTTAAATGAAATCACACAACTACCTGCTGTGATGTTCCACTTAAAACAGAAATCAGGTTATATTGTTACAAGTGCTAGGTGTAAAATAGAAACAGTTTCAAATATGAAACACCTTATACAGTTTATTGTAAAATTTTTGTTTTAATTGGATGTAAGAAATTTTTATTAAACTGTACTCTAATCTACATTTTTTTGAATGAAAACATAAAGAAAATTTAAATTATTAAAAAATCGAGAAAAACATGTATTTAGTTGATATGCTGGCTAAATAAGTAGGGTTTCTCTTATATGTGTCATGCTGTTGTGTTCTTAAAATGGCAATTTAGGGTATTGCCAGTGCTTGATTATCTTATTACATCTTTATGTAAAAATTAAAAACCAATAAAAACTTTTAAATGGATATTAAGATGTTGGAACTCTAAAGCAGTCAGGAATAATCAAATAAATGTTGCCTTGTCAGTCATAAAAATAGATATGACTTTGTATTATCTTTAAAAACCATTTAAAAGTATTTACAGAATAAAAAAAACTTGTCATAATTAGTCCATGTCTAAGGCCAGGCTACAAGTACAAAACAAAGATAAGAATTTTAATTTTTTATATCTACTGGACTGCAATATGTTGACATCTCTGGAAATAGGTAGGGGTAATTGCTTGTCATATGAATAGCACCTCTGTTGGTTTCCTGCAAATCAGGAGGATAAATGTAGAAAATGAATGAATATTTATTTCATTACTGCTTGCTACCATTTAATGGAGATTTTGTCCTGTATGAGAGAGGTGAAGATCATTTACCTACTTGATTCAAGTTTTTGGACTAACAGCATTTAAATAAAACAAGATTGAGATAAAATAGGCTTTTTACATAAATCTATAGATTTTCTATTAGTGATGTTTGTTCATAAATATCAGCATAAACTTGGAAAGTTAATGCTTTTTTAACAAAATCTTACAATTATTCACAATTTTTTTAGAAAACTAGGAACTGTTAAATCTTACTTTCACTTTATGGTTCTTTTTTGTGTTCCATTTCTACTAATTGTTTTGCTGATTTCACTACTGGAAGCCATTTATGTATTGATTCCTTATATTAATGCTGTAAATTTTTTGGAAACATCTTGTACTGTGGTGAAAATTCAACAAAATTATTTGACATTTAGCTGTAGTGGTGGAAGTAATTTATTTAGTCCATGCATCAAGGTAAAATTTTCTAGGTTTATATGATTTTATTTACATAAATGAAAAGTTTTTCAACAGAAAAAATAGAAGTGACTAAATCAAGAAGATTAATTTTGCGTACTGTTGTATTATTCATAAATGCTTTTTGAAGTAAATAATTAATTTAACCATTTATGCTTGAAAGTTGTAGTTTATGGCACGACATGAAAGTATAACTATTACTTTCATATAGATTACTCTTTAAAAACAGTGAAGTTTTTAAGAACCACTCCCTAATTGCTCTCCTTAATGGAGTCTCCCTATTTGCAACTTTTGCTTTATTTTGCCTTGACAAAATATTGTGCATGTTGTAATGTATATCATTTAATTGCCTTCTCCCTATTTGCAACTTTTGCTCTATTTTGTCTTCAATTATTATCAATTCTTTTTAAGAAGTAAGAAAGTGTTGGAGTGCTTCTAACTCTGATTCAGGTTGGGATGGAAAATGCTGGAAAATCCTGGATTTTGAACTGTAAATGGATGATGAGAAAAGTCAGGGTCATTTGATCTCCAAGCACTCCAACTGCTGTTATCAGAGCTGTCACTGTCTTCGTCACTGGATCCACTGCTCTTGATGTCGATATCCATAGGTTCACTGTCTGAATCATCAAAAATGCTTTCGTCCATAGTTAAGTCCAATTCATCATCATCACCTTCTGATTCAGAAAGATCCCACTGATCCACTTCCATCTGCGCTTCTTCTGCAGATATAGAACCCTTCTAGCCATAATATAGTTTAAATTATAGAATACATAGCTACAAAAGGAAACAAAGCTTGATTAAATAAACACGACGTAACTTTTGCTATAACAAGCAAAACACAAACTATTACAGAATACTGCTGTAAATTAATTGAGCAGTAATGCATTCACAGCAGCTGCTAACTTGGTTTTCTAAATGAAATGGTTTGCACTTATCAGAGTGCCTCGCTTTTGCATACGGCACCAAAATCAGCTAGAATTTGACCAAACATACCAAGGAAGAGACCAGTTACGCATATCTGTGCTTTTAACACCCCTAGGATGACATTGGACTTGCTGTAACGACTGAAATAAATACCTCTTCCCAGGGATGAGGTTGGACTAAATTACATAATTTTATTTCTCATCCCAGGGATGAGGTTGGACCGTAAAGGATTAAAATAATTGTGTTTTTCCAATCTATTATGTGGTCCATAGTTATCAAATGGTCACAAAGCATTGATTGATCTGGTCTTTTGTATTTAATACAACATCTATGTTCCATTAACCTAGATTTTAAACTTTGTTTTGTTTGTAATGAGATTGCAATTATCACAACAAACTTGATGAACAAAATCAGAAAGTTGATCATCTTTTACCAAATTTTTGCCTTCTTATATTACTGATTTTTTTGTTGTGGCTATTCATGAAGTAACTGTGACATATAAGAGTGGAGGAAAAAGTACCCAAGTAGATTATGTGATGTACAGAAGGAGAAACTTGAAGGAAATGTGCGATTGTAAGGTAATATTGAATGAGTGTGTCACAAAGCAGCACCGTATGGTGGTATGCAAAATGGTTCTTATGGTGAAAAAGAAAAAGGCAGAGAAAATAAAGCCAAAGATACGATGGTGGAAACTAAAAGAGACAAGCTGTCAAGAAGCGTTTAGACAAGAGGTGACCAGGATTTTGGGAGATAAGGATGGGTTACCTGATGAGTGGGACAAAACGGCAGAAATGCTAAGAAAAACAGCTGAAACTGTACTGGGAGTGACATTTGGAAAACGAAAAGGAGACAGGGAGACTTGGTGGTGGAATGAGGAAGTTCAAAAAAGCATAAAAGAAAAGAAAGAGGCAAAGAAAGCATGGGACAAAATAAGAAATGAAAATACTAAAAAGATATACAAAGAAAAGAAGAGTAAGGCAAAGAAGGCAGTTGCAATGGCAAAGGGACGTGCATATGACAATTTGTATGCTAGATTGAAAACAAAAGAAGGTGAAAAAGAGTTGTACAAATTGGCTAGGCAGAGAAACAGAGCAGGGAAAGATGTACAGCATGTGAGGGTTATAAAGGATGAAAATGGTAATGTGATGGTAAATTCGGAAGCAGTGTTAAAGAGATGGAAGGAGTACTTTGAGAAACTGATGAACGAGGAAAATAACAGAGACCCTAGGACAGAGGAAACAGAAGTGGTTAACGAAGAGGTAAATTGTGTCAGTAGAGAAGAAGTAAAAAATGCACTAAGAAGGATGAAAAAAGGTAAAGCAGTTGGGCCAGATGAGTTGCCAGTAGAAGTTTGGAAGTGCATGGGAGAGATGGGGATAAAGTTTTTGACCAGACTGTACAACAGACTATTAATGGGTGAATGGATGCCAGAAGAATGGAGAAGGAGTGTGCTTATCCCAATCTATAAAAACAAAGGGGATGCACAGTGCTGTGGAAACTACAGAGGAATAAAGCTAATGAGCCATACAATGAAGGTATGGGAAAGGATTATTGAAGCAAGGTTAAGAGATAGAGTGGAGATCAGCAAACAGCAATATGGATTTATGCCAGGAAAGGGAACCACCGATGCCATGTTTGCTCTAAGAATGTTAATGGAAAAGTACAGGGAAGGTCAAAGAGAGCTACATTGTGTATTCGTGGACCTAGAGAAGGCTTATGACAGGGTTCCACGGGAAGAGCTGTGGTACTGTATGAGAAAATCTGGAACAGTGGAAAAGTATGTACAACTAGTACAGAATATGTATGAGGGAAGCGAAACAGCGGTGAGGTGTGCAGTAGGTACCACAGAAAGTTTCAAGGTTAAGGTTGGACTGCACCAGGGATCAGCATTAAGTCCATTCCTTTTTGCAGTGATAATGGACAGGCTAACGGATGAAGTAAGGAGAGAAGCACCATGGACGATGCTGTTTGCTGATGATATTGTGATTTGTGAAGAGACCAGGGAAGAAGTGGAGCGAAGATTAGAATCCTGGAAGTATGCATTGGAAAGAAGAGGGATGAAAGTAAGTAGGTCAAAGACCGAATATCTTTGCATAAATGGAGGAAATGACGACGAAACAGTAAAGATGGAGGATGCAAAAGTGCCAAGAGTAAAGGAATTTAAGTATTTGGGATCAACGGTGCAAGAAAGTGGTGGTTGTGAGAGGGAGGTAAAGAAGAGAGTACAGGCAGGATGGAACGGATGGAGAAGAGTATCAGGAGTAATCTGTGACAGGAGGTTACCAGCTAGAGTAAAAGGAAAAGTGTACAGTTCAATGGTAAGACCAGCAATGGTGTATGGACTTGAGACAGTAGCAGTCACAAAAAAACAAGTAGAAGAGATGGAAGTTGCAGAGATGAAAATGTTGAGGTTTGCTATGGGAGTGACGAGAAAAGACAAGATTAGAAACGAGCACATCAGGAGTACTGTTAAGGTTGAACAGTTAGGAATGAAGATGAGGGAGGGCAGGGTGAGGTGGTATGGACATGTCATGAGGAGAGACCAAGAGTATGTAGGAAGAAAAATGATGGAAATGGAGTTACCGGGAAAGAGGAGAAGAGGGAGACCAAAGAGAAGATTTTTAGATGCAGTAAAGGAAGATATGCAGGAAGTTGGTGTAAAGGAGACGGATGTTGAAGACAGAAAGATGTGGAGAATGATGATACGCTGTGGCCACCCCTGACTGAAGGGAAAGGCTGAAAGGAGAAGAAGAAGATTCATGAAGTAACTCATCCACTATTTGACGTGGAGGTGGATCTCTGTAATCAGTGTTGATGAGCTTTTAACAGTTCTTACTGTGAACATTTGAATGTCTTTGAAAATGTCAGGTGATTGCTGACCGACAAATGTTAGTTTAAATAAAAATACCATGCTAAGTTTTTGATTTGGTGTTGTCACTGGTTTTTAACAAATTTCTGACTTTCTTGATTTATTATATAACTTTGCCAAAAGCTGTACTTTATGATTAAAGAAAATTCATTAGCTAGTCAGTTTCAACACTGCATTTTCACCATAATCATGTGCTATTAATTCTATTTAGATATATGTTAATTATTCTACTGGTCCCACTCTTAATAATGACTCACAGCAAACAATTGGTGTTTTAATGGAAAATGAACAAGCTTTATTTAATTGTGATCAAGTAAGTTGGATATTTTTCTATTTTGTTTATTGCATTGCTGAAATAACTTGTTAAAAGAATTTAATACTAAGAGCTTAAAATGTTTTGAAAAACAGTCATTGCTTAAAATTCGATAAAGTGAAAAAATTTGGACAGTGTGATGAGTTTTTTAATTGTTTTTTACTGTTTGTTTTTAATCACTTTTTTTTTGAAATTCAAATGTACATTTACTTTTCTTATATAGTGTTCTTTCACTTTTGGAACACATGGTTTTATTTATGTTGATGACTTTGATTGTGGGATGTGGATGGAAAGTTTCAATAGATCCAGTTGTGTTGAAAAATATTTGCTCAAGTAAGCAGCTATTACAATAATGTGGGAAAGTGTTTATAATACAGAAAAACCACAATTGTTAGCAGATTTAAGCTTTTTTGTAAATTAAATCCTTTTTTTCCATTTTCATTTTGTTTTATTTTTATGACTTTTTTTTAATCATTTTGTTCTTTAATCATTAAATTTTTTTTAATCATTTTGTTTTATTTTCATGACTTTTTCATCTTGGCAAGTTAGAAACAATTTTATTTTTATTTTATTCATTTTGATTTTTACTTACAGTCAACTTGAAATTACTCATAGTGCAAGTAGAAATAAAGATTTGAATAAGGAAGCAGCAACTAAACAAAATATGCTATTACATGTTATATACATGTTATGTTATTACAATGTCAGTTGTGCATGGTTGCTGAACCTTTGAACAGAACAGTGTGGTGTTGATAAGAAATGAGAGTGAAGAGAAGATAATCAATACACACATTCGAGCCATAGTCAGAGAATGTTGTATAGTCATGGGTGGGAGAAACTCAAAGACCAAAAGGGTCTGGACCAAAAAAGTGTCAGGCAGGCAAAGAAACCCACCAAAAAAATTCTGTCACAGGCCAAAAAGGACCATTTCAAATGCATATGACTGGACAAAATTTACGACAGAGAGCAGTGTGGTGTTGATAAGAAGAGAGAGCAAAAAAAAAATTAATACACTCATCTGAGCCATAGTTAGAAAATGTTGTATAGTCATGGGTAGGAGAAACTCAAAGACCAAAAGGGTCTGGACCTAAAAAGTGTCACCAAAAAGGTCTGGACCAAAAAAGTATCAAGCATGCAAAGAAACTTACCAAAAAATCCTGCCATGGGTCAAAAAGGACCATTTTAAAAGCATGTGACTGGACAAAATTTACATACATAAAAATAAAAACATACAAATAGTAAACACAAAAAGATGCAAAAAGAAATAATTATGTTAATTTAATCTAACTTGATGGGCTGTAATGAACTGAATGTTGCTTTTTAAGGCGCATTGTGCTTTTATCACGATCAATTTTTTTGTCCAATTAGTTAGTGTTACCAGCAACAAATGTTTTAAAGTTTGTAATGTCTATTGCCATTAAAAATTAGGTTGCTATAAGGTGGTTTTGAAATTCTGTACAAATTTTTTTTATGTGGTTTTATCTTATAATGTTTGATGGGACTTTATTCCAAGCAAGAGGACCTCTGTACTTTAAAGATTGTTTAGTTATATTTAATCTACAAAATGAGGAATAGAATATGAACTAGCTTCTTGTACATATAGTAAAGTTGTTGCTTACAAGGTTATTTTGAAAAAAAATGATCAAAACATGGTGATATTATGCCTTTCATATAGTTATACATAGAACAAGTTATTTCTAATTCAATTATTTGATTGATTGTCATTATGTTATTGTTTTGCAAGATGTCTTTAGCATTATGATCTAATCCAAATATCAATTGTATAGATTTATTAGTAATTTATTGAATTTTTGAGGCTGTGTTTGCATTATGAATATACCAAATTGTAATGCAATATCTTGCTTGACTGATTATCAGGAAGTTGTATTATACAAGCACAGATTTTTTTGTCAAAGTATTTTGAAATTTTTTTAATAGTACCATAACTTACACAGATTTTTTGTAGCACAAAGTCCATATGCAATTTCCAACTTAAATGTTTATGAAACATTATTTCCAAAAATTTCGTTTTTGGTTGTTGAGAACTGAATTTATTTCTGATTGAAATTGTCCGTTTGTTTGATAGAGGCTTTGCTTTGGTTATGCAAAAGATCATTTAGTGTGTTTGTCAATGTTTAGAAATAGTTGATTTTCTAGAAGCCACTTATCCAGTAATGGCTTTAATAGGGTGTGAGTGGTGTGGCTGCACTGAGCTCCCCCCCTAAAATAGATCAAAAAGTGGTCCCATCTACACAAAAAATTGCTCTATTTTTACAAAGCAGCACCAGGACATTGATGGCATGTCAAAAAAAAGAAAGAACATTTTGAAAAAAAAAAGCATCCTTGGCTGACAACACTTCACGCACTATATACTACTACAATTCGAAGTGAAGACCTTTTTTTTAGAGCACACCATGATTTTGTGAAACCTGAGATGGATTTTAAGTGTAGACCTTTTTTATTTTTTAGTGATCACTTTGCTTTCATATACTAAAAATTGCTACAGCTACCTTTTTTAGGACACTAAATAGTGCCCTTCCCTTACTTTTCTTGCACTGGACCTTCCTTTTTATAAGGCCATCACTGCACTTATCTATGTTCACTAACTCCTTGTTTGCAGCTTCACATAAGGTTTCATAACAATTACTTTTTAAAAATATATTATATTGTCTGTGTACATAATGCATTTTTCTAGAGTCAAGCAATTATTTAAATCATTTACATAAATTAAGAATAGTAAAGAACCCAAAATTGAACCCTAAAAGCACCATATTATACTGACTTAGTATTGGAGCAGATATTGTTTATTTCAACTAATTGTTTTCTGTTGCTATGATAGCTACATTTAAACCAATCATGTACTACACCACGAATTCCACAATGCCGTAATTTGAATAGTAAAATTTTATGATCAATGGTATTGAATGCTTTAGATGGATCAAGAAATATGCCAAGTACATGTTCTTTGTTTTCAAAAGCTTTAGCAATATTTTCAATTAATAATGAAGTTGCTTGATTAGTTGAGTGATTTTTTGTGAAGCCAAATTGATATTTATAAAAAAAAGTTTTGTTTGTTTAAGAATAATACTATATAACTGTATATTACTTTTTCAATATTTTAGACATGTAGCAATGTAAGCTGATTGGGCGATAATTACATACATTAGTTACACTACCCTTTTCATGAATTGGTACTACTTTTGCAGTTTTAAAGTCAGAGATAAACTCACCACAAGCTAACGAAAGATTAAACACATGTGTTAAAGCTAATAATGTATTGTCTGGTGTTTTTTTTTAAATATTTAAGGGAATTTCATCAATGCCAGTACTTTTTTTAGACTGAAGGTCACTGATTAATCTTTTTATTTCAGTAAAACTAGTTGGGTAGAGATAAAATCTGTTAATGTGGGAGATTGCATGAATGTTTGAAAACTTGGTGATGTTTAGGGTAAATGTGATACTAAATTATTTGCAACATTGACAAAATAGTCATTAAAATAATTGTTAATCTGGAGAGAGTAAATTATTGTTTATGCATATAGAAGAGCATACTAATGATTTAACTTTACTTAATTGTTCGTTTATATTTTTTCAGGTTTCTTTCAAATTATTGCTTAATTTCTTAAATATTTGTTTAAAATAATTCTGTTTTTTTTCTAATAAGATGCGATTGTATGTATTTCTTACTTTATTGAAATTTGCTTTCTTTAAACACTCTTATTTTTCAAGAACTTTTTAAAAAACACTTGTTTTTTAAGCATTAATAAATAAAGATCATTATCAAACCATATGGTTGCTTATTTTTGTTTTCATTATTTTGCTTGATGAAACGAAAGCAGTAGTTAAAAGTAGATTTATAACTATCCATTAATAATTTAAATGCTAAATTAGTATTAATTTCATTTAATATTGCATTATATCAATATTTTCTAACATTTCATTAAACTTGGTTATATTTTGAAGGGTAAAAGATCTTTTTTGTTGCGGCCTTGTGTTCTTGTTAGTTAAAGCCACAGGTTTAGTGGTATTTAATGAAGACAAGTATTAATGTCAGGCCTATAAAAATTGTATTTGTTAAGATTAACGTACATATATACTGGTAAATGGTCAGAAAGTGGATTTAAAATAACTTCTTTATTTGTTAATGGTGTAAATTTGTCCAGATGTAGTCTAATACTATTGCACTTGTATCTGTGATGCGAGTCAGTTTGTTAATAACTGAGAAATAATGACCTTCAAGCATCATTTCAATGAAATTGCATACATGTTTATTATCTTGATTCGATAAATTATAATTAAAATTTCCAGTGATAAAATATTTGTTTCGTAATTCATTACTATTATGGATACAATTGTAAAGATTATTGAAAAAGTTTTCATTTAAATGATTGTCATTAGAAGGAGATAAATTTGTACTCTTTTTTGAACCTAATAGTTTAAATTTATATTTTTTAATGATTTATTAATGTTTTTATCACGGTAACAGATACGGACAATATAACAAAACCTACTCGTGTCTGTTCAATCCAAGAAACCACAAGCAAGTTATTCGCACCTTTTCAACCAGTCTTTTCTTTATTCTTTTTAGTTCCACTTGGATATTTTTTTTGTGCCTCGGACATATCATAAGTTTTTTCATTGTTTCTCATCTTTATAGAAAAGATAAGTAAGTTTTTATTGATTTTAAATATTAAAACTGAGTTTAAAACGCCTTCATTCAATGGTAATTGGTCTGCTCTTTGTTTGGTTGCTTTTTGCAGCTTTGTCTGAACTGTCGTTTCATCGGTAGACGATTATTTAAAAGATTGGTTTACTTTGCTTTTGGATATAGTCATATGATTAAATTTTGTGAGTTTGATTCTGTTTTGAAATAGCAAAGATTTTTGATTTCAGATTAAGAAAAAAGCTGCTTAGAAAAAGACAACAGCAAAAAAATCGCTTGAAAAGGAGACAAGATTTAAAGAAGAAAAGACTGAATCAACGTCTCGGATTGCATACTTGCGGTAGACCTCCCGTTTCTGGTAAGTTCGAATTCTCGTTGAACAAAACAATGGCGAAAATTTTTTATGATTTTGCTTTGTGTGAAAATTGTGAAAATTGAAACAAACTTAGCACCTATGATTCGATATGTCTGGTGCATATAAAAAATGCGTAATAAGATTGACATGATTAGGATAAAGATAAGAGTATTATATTGGCTAAACTTCAAACAAAATTAATATGTAAAGTTCACGATAAAGAGTTAATTTCTACGCTATCACGATCACCTGTTTTAACCCACAACTGTTTTAACCCTGTCACCATCAACGGGACAATACGTTCCAAAAAATTTTTGAAGCTACCATTGGGATGAACACACCTTTAGATTTAACAGCTTGTAACCCAGTTGTATAACTAAGAACTTTGCTTCTTGTCAAGTGATAAAAATTCATGTGATTGCATCATTCTTTCAATTGTTACCGTTTAGTCTTTCCAACTCAAAAGTTATTTTTCGGTCTTTTGAACTGGTGAGTTGTAGTTGTGGATTTGCAGTAAATTTTTGCTAGTAAACTGTTTAAGGAAAGTGTATCTCAATTGTTGACATCTGATACTTATAGTTTTATGGTTTTGACATATTAGTTACATTAGATATAATTGAGACATATTGTCCCATCGATATTTTATAATGGGACTAATTGTTCCAGGGGATTTTTTTGCAGTACAAAATGAGTAAACGTTTCTTATGCATTTTTAGATGGCTAAAAAAATAGGTCTGACTGAACCTAGTAATTTTGTGTTTGAGAGTAGCAGTGATGATGCATCGTCGGAATCATCGCTTTCACCTGATAGTGAGGATTGCAGCGAAACAAGTGATAGTGAGATTGATAATACTTTTACGACAAACTCTTGAAAAAAAAGCTTTTGGTATTGAAAGGGTTAAGACGCGAAGCAGCCATTTCATCGCTTCACCTGTTTTTAACTTTCGATTTTGAACGCTCGCAAGTTTTGTCTAAAGAATAGTCTAAAGAAAGTCTAGCGAAAATATACTGACCAGCATCTGCTTGTCCTTCACACTTTCCCGCTAGATGTTTTACTTGGTTGCGAAATTGTCTAATTTCCTCTCGCAGGTCGCCACAATAACTCTTACGAAAATGAGACGGTTAAATCAAATTCACGTGAGTCAGTAATTTTTTTGTATTAAATAAACGTTGGAGTTGTACGTTACGTTTTAGACCTTAATAAACTTTTAGGATGCAGTGCTCTTTTTGTATTAAAATGCCATTGTTTTGTTGTGATTACGGTACTTGAATACTGGAAAGTGCAAGGAGTGCATACGAAACTACTAATTGTTTACGATCGTTAACGTAGCTGCACGTCGTAATTATTATTTATTTGTTCCAAATTTTTTTAACTTTCCATGTTTAACTTTAAATTAAAAAATTAAAAATCATGCAATTTTCAAGCCATTTTCAGGTTTGCTCTGATAGCTTAACGATTTCACTGAAGTTTGCTTTTGTTTCGTCACAATAAGGGTTTCTTAAGTTATGAGCCGCTTGATATCAGCAGTGCAGAAAAGAAACTGTCATAAAGTGCTATTAAATGACCATAATCCCGCAAACACATGTTGGATACATGTAAGGGCTCGTTTCCAGTACGAGCGTGGAATAGAGAATTCTTTGTTTTATTGATTTTTTTTGCTTCGTTCAGATTTTAAGCGCAGAAACGCAGAAAGAAACAATGAATGCTCCATTCCACGCTCGTCGTGGAAACGAGTCTTAAAGCTCGAAATTTATCAAAGCAGGGTGTTGAGCCACATCACGTGATAAAACGACACTTCGGGTTTTATTATTAACTTCACTAATTGTTTCAGTTGTTTGCGAAGACGAAGGCGACAACGCGTCGAGTTCGCTCTGCGACTTCCGACACTTGGACCTCGCCGTGACGCCGCAAAACATCGACGATCTGGTCAGTTCGCGTTTGTACCTCGGTTTGCCACTCCCCAGCACGTTGCCCCGGATTCAAAAGAAAGGATCCGCCCATCCTCCGAATCCGCTTCGTGCCACCACCTTTTCCGCTTTCAACTGCAGTGCGAGCGTTTCTTCGAATCTCGTCGTTCATCTATCGTCTGACCAATCTGATGACGTCAACTCGATAACGACGCCGAACATGCTGACCGAGTTTGAAGTCGACTCTTTGTTTAACACAGCAACTTGTGCGAGGAGATCGATGAACGCAAGGACACCTGAGACTGCTGTGTAATATCGATTTGCACCTGAAAGGCGTTGCGGTGCTCGGGTTATTGATGTATTTGTAATCGCTCGTGTTTGATGAAATCATGTTATTGCTGTTTTGTCAGGTTTGAAATGGTTATGCACGAATTTTTGAAACACTATAAACACGCACAAACAATGCAAGGTTTTATCTTACTCTGTAGATTGTGATTCAGAATTCTAATAAACTTGCAATCTAATTTATTGTCGCATTTTGAATCCATAAACAAGATTTGTACATTAAACGGAAGTAATTGTGACAATTAGTGATTAAAAGTGCTTACATTTTCTTTGAAAAAAAACTATTTTTAAATGTCTATCAGTTAATTTTGAGCGCTCACGATGTATGCAAAAAACGCTTGTACCGAAAAAAAAACTGAATTTTGACCAAATTATATAATAAAAACAAAGACCAGTCGACTTTCATTTTTAGTTCGATACAAAATAAATTTTATTTTTGAATCGGGAAAGTTTGTCGCCCAGGTGTTTCCAAACGTTTTGGGCAGTAACCCCTTCTATAATTTTTTCGCGACCCTCTACATTTGAGAGTAAAAACCAATTCAAAGCATTAAATTGAATAGTGACAATGTTATGCTGGAAAACCTAAAACATAAAAAATGTTCAAATTTTTTTCCAATTCAAGCAAATGACGAGAGCGACCGTAGGTTGTCCAATCAGACGTTATTACTTACAATAATGGGCTGAACCAATTGACATAAAACACAAAAAATAATTGAAAGAACATAAATAACATCACAAAAAGATCACAAACATTCATTAAGTGTGATGAGTGTGACTGCTTTTTCTTGCACAATTGGTTTAATTTTAACTCGATGTTCGTAAATTCACTTTCAATTTTGCTTAAAACTGCAGCGGTATTTTGTTTTGATGGCTGCAACGTCAAAAAACCGAATTTTGTTACACAACTGCAGCAATATTTCGCTGCATTTTCTTCTTTTGGTGGTGGTGGTGGTGGGTTTACCCGACCCATTCCAGGGGAGGGGGCCGCGGATCAACTCGGACTCCCAATAATTGGGCGACTCCCTACGGAGGGGACCATAGGTCCAGAATAGATAGGGAATGGCCGAATATGGCCCGACGCAGATGGTCCAGTACAGGGCAATCTAGCACGAGATGTGAAATTTCCGGTGATTCAGAAACATAGTTGCTGCATAAAGGAATCTCGGCTCTACCAACCATGTGGAGATAAGTGCTAAGGAAAGTGCTGTGCCCGTTGCAGCGTAAACGGGAGAGAGATCAGCGAGCGGAGCGAGGGAGAGTAAGCTTCTTGGGAGATACTGAAGGGATTTGATGTTGAAAGAGACCAGATTGGACACTGCGTCTCCAACTGGTGTAGAGGAATAGTCTTTGTGAGGAAATAAGGGGCCCGAGGGACACTGATATTTTGGAGGGATCAAAAGAGGCTCCGACTTTAGCAAAAGAGTCAGCTAAGTCATTACCTGGGAGAGAAGAGTGACCAGGTATCCATTGCAAATGGACTACCTTGGATTTGAATAGAAAATTGAGGAGAGATTGTGTATTGAATAGGGATTTGGGGGTTAAATATGGTAGGGGAGCAGAAAGGGTTGATAAGACAGATAGAGAGTCAGAAAATAAGATGATGGATTTAAAGTTACATGTCTTGGAGTGAGAGATACACCACTCAAGGGCATGTAGAATGGCTAAAGTCTCGGAACAGTAACTGGTAGCCCAGAGACCAGTCGAGAAGGAGAGGGAGGTAACAGTGACACACTTTGTACACTTGATGTAAATCCCTGCTCCACCCTGCTCCAGCCCGCCAGATACCGAAACGTAAGGTTATGTGATCGGGAGAAGGATCTCCATCAGCCTTTCTTGAGACGCGTGCGCGAGTTTGAATTTGCTAAGAGAGGCTAGGGGAAAGGTTGAAGGTAGTTGAAGGGCTCGTTCAAAGAAGGAGAATGATTGGTGGGTGAGGGTGACGCGTAGAGGTGGAAGAATTGCTTCTACATGAAGTAGAAGTCTGGAAAGAAGGATAGGAGTGGAAGATATGTCTAGCCTGTGATTACTCTACAGGAAGATCTGTGCATCCTCTCCACGGAGGTGATCTGGGTAGGAGATGAGAAGGGAAACCAGCCTGGGGAAGCATAGGTAAGGATGGGGCGAATGAAGGCTTTATGTAAGGTACATAAGGATTCTTTGATGGGCCCCAGGAGGCAGGGGCAATAGAGGGGAAAGCACGGAGTCGGCTGTGAAACTTTTTTCGTGAGGATAGGACATGATGTTTGAAAGAAAAAATGCGGTTGAAGGTTACACCGAGAAAGGTTAAATGAGGGTTAAATTTAAGTGGGGTGTTAAGAATGTATAGAGAGGGTCAAGGCTGAAGAAGGATTTTTCACATTTGAAGGAGTTGAGGGGAAGGCGCCACTTTGAAGACTATTTCACCAGTCTGTTGAGAACAGCTTGTACTGTGGAAGTTGCACACTCAACACTTGGGGAGGAAGTTCAGATGGCAAGTTCATCTGCATAGAGTGAGATCTTAACAGATGTAGGGAGGAAAGCAGGAAAATCTTTGATAAATAGAGAGAAAAGGACTGGTCAAAAAACTGAACCTGGGGGAACTCCTCTTCGGAGACGGAAAGGACGATTATATGAATTATAGATGCGGACTTTCGAACGGCGATCTGAGAGATAGGATTGTATCCATTCGACAAAACAAAGAGAAAGACCTAAAGAGAGGATTTTGGAGAGGAGGGCAGAATGCCAAACTGAGTCAAAAGCTTTCGCAAAATCTACAGTGAAGAGGACTGTACGTGCGCCTGGTTTACATCGGTGGAAGGAATCTGCGATTGACTGTGAGAGGAGGAGAACCTGATCTACAGTCGATCTACCAGGTCTAAAACCAGCTTGCACGAGTGAGAGAGTGCTTTGTTGTTCTAGAAAGTAGGTTAGTTGTCCTAAAACCATTCTTTCGAAGAGTTTGGAGGTACAGGGAGTGAGAGAGATGGGTCTATATGAGGAAGGTGAGTCATAGGGTTTTCCGGGTTTGAGAATGGGGATGATTGTTGATTGTTTCCAAATAGATGGGAAGGTGTGAGTTGACCAATAAAGGTTGAAGATATATAGAAAAAAATGTAACGTTAATTGTGGGAGGTGGGTTAGGAGAGACTAGGTAATTTGATTAGGGCCTGAAGAGGTTGAGGTTGAGAGTCGAGAGATGGTTGTGGAGAGCTCAAGAGAGGAGAATGGTGAGCAGAAAGTGGAGTGCAGAGTGTTGCAGTGTGCAGTTCTGATAAGATTCATCTGAGCTTTCTTGGTGCTTCGAAAAAATTTTGGGATTTAAATAGAGAAATGGGACTGTAGATGTGAAGAAAGATTGTTGGCACAATCTATAGTGGCATGGCAACTTGGGAAGTTGGGGAGGTCAGATGAAGTTGGGGAGGGGGAGCCAGAGATAGAGCGAAGTAGAGAAAAGACTTCACTAGGACGGGTTTTAGGAGAAAGGCTAGAGTAAGTTTTCTACCATGACTTAACTTTAGTCTTAGATATCACAGTGGAAATATATCTACTAATAGTGATATAGTTCTGGCGGTCTTCTTCAGAACAGTGTGCCTTTGCAAATGCTTTTTGGCGTTCCGCGACGGCATCTGCGAGTTCAGAAGACCACCAGGCTTTAGCGGGGCGGTTGATGCTGCCGAAAGGAATGGAAGAAGTGTTAGCATCATTGAAGAGTTTGATAAAAGTGTGGGTGGCTTCATGAAAAGAGAGTGTTGCAAAGCTAGAGGGGGGAGGGCAGTGGGTATCAATATAAGTAAGGTAATCGTCCCACCGAGCTTTAATGTAATTAAATGAGGGGGGACGGTGGAAAGAGTTAATTAAAGGGGAAGCAGGAATAGAGATAGAGATAGAAAGATGATCTGAGCCGAGATCCGAAAAGGTCCGCCATGTGCATTTAGAGGCTATTTGGGCGGGAACCAGAGAGAGATCAGGGGAGGGGCGGTTTCCGGTGGCACTGTGTAGTAGGGTGTGATGTTTGGGGTTGTTAAGAGGTAAAAGATTAGAAGAAAGGAGCCAGTCAAACAGATCTTTGCCTGATTGGTCTTCCGGTGAGTGAGAGTCCCAGCATGAATGATGGCCGTTAAAGTCGACGAAGATGTAAGTAGTAGGATATGATAGTAAGAGGAAGGTTGAGACGGATTTAGAGCGAAAGTCGGAGGAAGAAGAGCGGATAGGAGGGACATTGAAATTGAAATATATATTGAAATCATAGACATTAAAAAGGTGTATAGGTAAGGCTCCCGTCATTTTAACTGTTATAGCTAAATAGTCGGAGCTGAGATCGAGGGAGTAGAGGGATGAAGATTGTGTGAAGAATGAGGTGTGGGTTAGACCATTTTTTGACAAGTATGAGTACACCACCTCCTAGGTTTCCCGTAGAGATGGTGGTTCCTCTCCTTGTCATAAAACGGTTCTTTTGGACGTTTTTGTAGCTGGGTATGTGGAAAGTGGAGTCAGAAGAGAGGTGCGACTCTTGCACGAAGATGAGATCGCACTGATTTAGAGAGAGAAATTTTATAAGTTCAGTACGACGGGGGCGAATCCCATTAGCATTCCACTGTAGGATTCGAAGGTTGTTTCGAGAAGGAGGGGGAGGATGGAAAGGAGATTGTGTGAAAGGAGAGATGGTATGTTGAGTTTGAGAAAGAGGTATAGATGACGCTGAAGAGGGTAAGTAAAACTTAGTTGGGGGTGATTAGGAGGGTCGGTGGGGTTATTAATAGTTGTTTTGGGGGTTTCACTTTTGAAGATATGGGTTTGTGGGTATTTGTGAGTGAGGATGGAGGATTTGGAGTGTTTGTGGATGAAAGTACAGGGTTAGAATGTGAAAGGGAGGGGGATGTTGAGAAGAGGATGGGCACATTGGACAAGTCCAAGAGTGTCCCGGGGAAATTTTACGAAAGTCAGCGGGAGAAAACTAGAGCAGGAGAGGTGTACCCAGAGAGAACAGTTGATACATTGTACCGATCTGTTTTCCCAGGTGACTCTACGGGAGCAGACGAAGCAGGAGTCTATAGGGCCAGGGTTGGGATGAATGTCACCGCTGATGAGAAGGAGCATAAGGATAAGAAGCAGCGGTGAGTGGGATAGGTAAAGAGAAGGTTTGGGGTGGAAGAAGAGACTAAGAAGAGTTGTCGGAAAGAAAGTAGAAGAAATAGCAGTTGGATTTAAGAATGCTGTCCATATGTGACTGCGCATTAGACAGTAGGGATAAAAACGAAATGAATAGTTATCCAAGAGTGAATCGCCAGAGGATGAGACCCTCCGGGAATTGAGAAGCCATTTCGACCCTCCTCAGTGCAGGGAAGGGGACTGCATCACCACGTTGAGGTGGCTTGTCATTGGTGTAGATTTTCTTCTCTTCGTAGACGCTGTCGTTTTTTATTTTTTTTCAATATACTTATGCGTTTAGATGCAGAAGTCCGATTTTATTTTACACAATAACAGCTTCTTCTCTTTTGATTTAGCATTGTCTATACTGCCATTTATTTATCATTGATTTTAACCACCCATCTATTTCATCACGCAATTAAATTGTCAAAACAGCAAAATAAAAAAAAAAACGTCGAGCTGCGCTTGCGCCGCAAGTTTCGCAATAGACTATTATTTGCTTTTGGAAATAACTGTCAATAAAAACTAGGGAGAAAAATATTATTTAATGTTGTACTCACTACATGACAAGATTTGCAGTACCAAAAGCATGCGATCTGATTTTACTTGAAATAGAAAGAAGTTGATGAAATAGCAGGACGCTTAAAAGAGTATCGACTTCTAATTCACTGAATGAAAGCTAAATAGTAATCTGTGTTCAAAGCTAATTGCTTGTTTCTCTTTATTAAAAATTGTTATGCTATTTCTGAATTGTCAAAAAATATTAAAACGAAGAAAATGAATTTTTAAGAAAAAGTAATTAAGTACGCAGGACTCGAGAATAAAACCTTGCAAAATACTGTATGTTACGGTCCTTTTTTAAACTAGGTTGCAACAGCTTAACACAAATTAACTGGTGACAAGCATTCAATGCAAATATAGATTAGGAAAAAATTTTGTTCAAGTATAAAACTAAAAATATTTTACATTGTAGTTGTTAACATAAGTTTTTTCAATGAGTTAATTTATTGGTAACTTTTGTACGCTCCTGAAACTGTTTAAAATGAATCGCCCATTCTTGAAATGGGGTAATAGCGAACAGTTTTAAACCTGAAAACAATCTTAATAGAAATGCTAGGCAAAAAGCTATTGTTTATTATCCTTTAGAGGCAAAAATTTATTAAAAGTTCATTACCTTCTAGTGCATAAATATCAGCAAAAACAAAATCCTTATTCTTGAAAAAAGGGGCAACACATTTATTTTATTTAATTTGGATGATTACTTTGTAAGATATACTATGCTTTGTTATCATCACAAAACCCACAAGTACTCAAGTTTTGCTTTCTCTAAACCTAATCTTAAAAAAATTAATTTTTTTCTAATCATGTACAAAAAGTAGAGGCATCTGTTGAAATCAAATTATGTTTATTCATGGAACACAACGCACTCCAGTGGCAAAAAACCTATAACAATATCTTTTACTTTATAAAAATAATTGCTTGAGGCAATTGCGACTCGGGTACTTGGGCTACTTGGACTCAGCCCGAGTCATCAAATAAAAGCGAGCATTGTTTAATTTCAATTCTTTAAAGTTAACATTAATTCTACAAACTCACGCTCATCACAAGACATCTGACATTGTATAAAGTTTATAGGTTGTCAAAACGTACTTATTAGTCGTCCCGTAGGTGGTTTATAGTAAATATTTATACCAGGGGTGTGCAATCTTTTTTAATGGCAGGCCAAATACCAATAAGCACAATATTCTGCGGGCCGCACCTTTAAATAGGATAATATTTTACCGACTATTGATATTGCCAGCGATAAAAATAAAACTGCAATGATATCAAAAACAGTATTACCAGAAATATTTAAAAAAAAATCGTTTAGTTAAAAAACAAAAAGACGTAACTGTATAATCAGAGCATAGCAATACGATTTAATCTTTGTAAAAACAATTCAGTGAGAAATATCCAGCTGGCTTTTTTTCTGAACCACTCTATTCAAATTTACTTTAATTGAGGTGCTGGCAACTCTAAGTCCATTTTCCAAGTGTTCGTCTGTCATTACTGATCGATAAGAAGATTTCATAAAACCATTTTAGAAAAAAATTGTTCCCACAAATTGAGCCAATTTTAGAAAAAAAATTGTTCCCACAAATTGAACCAAAAAGTACCATTTTAGAAGCCATAAACTTTCTTAAATTTGGGATCTTATCTTGGTCAAGATATTTCCGGTAAAAGTCACCAAGATTCATTTCCACATACTTGACTTTCAGGTCAGTCCTCTCCCGAAGATCATTTCATTTGTATATCAGTGGGGCTTTGTCAATGTCTGTGTGAAATGATGAAGAAAATATTTCAAATAAATGTTCATGGGATTTGAAATCTTTGAATCGAGCCGAAAATTCATTAAACAATTTTTCAAGTTGATCTGCAAATTCGGTCTTCTTCTCTGGGCGCATTCCCATTTCTTTTGAGTTGGAAAGTGAGAGAGATTCATATTCTGTATGTGTGCGTGCCAAATCTCAACTTGTTCATAAAGTTTTTTATGTGCCCGTACATTTCACTCGCATACTGGCAGCCTTGTATTGAGTTCATTCATGCGAGTAGTAATATCGACCAAGAAAGCTAGATCAGCGTGGTCCAACTACGAGCCCGCGGATGGAATTTGTGCGGCCCGCGGAACAATTTTGCACAAGTCTTGTCGATTACAAGCAACAGCAATCTTTTTTCTTTGTAGAACGTTATGATTTTGGGACGAAAATAGGAATTTCGGAGATCGATTCCAATTGAAGACCTTTTTCTTTTTTTTTTGAGAACACCTGATTTTGTGACGAAAATAGGAATTTCGGAGATCGATTCCAATTGAAGACCTTTTTCTTTTTTTTTGAGAACACCTGATTTTGTGACGAAAATAGGAATTTCGGAGATCGATTCCAATTGAAGACCTTTTTTTTTTTTTTTAGAGAACACCCTGAGTTTGGGACAAAAATAAATGTTTTTAGCCGGTTGAGGCCCGGAAACTCGAATAATTTTCAAAAGTGATCCGCAAGAGTGCAGAAGTTAGACCACCCTGAGCTAGATCACACAACCAACTCTGTTTGAAGTCACAAGTGCACAAATTTAGCTAAAAAACTTGCTTCTTTATTATCTTTGCTGCGCAGCGAGCAGCATTCCATTGAAATATATTCTTGCAAAGCGGTTAACTTTTAATTTATTTAACTTTATCGATTTTAAGTCATAACTTACTCATCAAATTATAAGCGCTATAATCATTGCAATAAATTAGAGATATTTTAAATATTACTCAATTTATTGAATTATCAAATCAAGAGCGCTGTATTTATAACATTAACATATAAAAATAGTTATGATATTTATCTAATCCAAACCGAAACACTTTATTTGTGACATTGATTTTATCAAGCACCTCAAAAAATTGTGCGAAACGTTCGTGGGCCGCAATCTATTCAGAATCCACTAACCTCCTCGGGCCGCATTTGGCCCGCGGGTGGCAGTTTGCACACCCCCGATATTTAAGATATACCGCCTATATTATAAACCGCTTTTATACTATAAACCAGCGTGGTCCAACTACGGGCCTGCGGAACAATTTTGCACAAGTCTTGTCGATTACAAGCAGCGGCAACTTTTTTTTTTGAAGAACGCTATGATTTTGGGACGAAAATAGGAACTTCGTAGATCGATTCCAATTGAAGACCTTTTTTTTTTTTTAGAGAACACCCTGATTTTGGGACAAAAATAGGTGTTTTTAGCCGGCTGAGGCCCGCAAACTTGAATAATTTTGAAAAGTGGCCCACAAGAGTGCAGAAGTTGGACCACCCTGCTATAAACTATCAACAGGACGAGGAATAGGTACAGTATGCAATAACACTCGTTCTTTTTTGCTTAGCTTTAAGTTGAATTCGGGCCACAGAGAAATAACCCTTCTGACAGGACGGAGAATGTAGCGATTCATAAGTACGCATAGACCAGGGACGTCCAGCCTTTTTCCATAATGAACCAAATTATAAATTTGAGTACATTCAACGGGCCGAAAAATTAAATGTCAATAAAATTTTAACTTTTTAGTATTAAATGCCCTGACCAAATAACGAGTATTAAAACATAAATTTAAAATTAATTAACTAATTAGGAATCTCAGTAAAATGAGAAACTATATAAATTATTACGTAATTAGCGTTAAAAATGTCCTTGCTGGAGTTGCTTTGAAGTCCTGGTTACGTGAGTTTCTTTCTTCCTGCTTGCTTCTTCTTCTTCTTCTCCTTTCGCCTATCCCTTCAATCAGGGGTAGCCACAGCGTATTATCTGCCTCCAAACCGTCCTGTCTTCAACGTCTGCCTCCTTCGCACCAACTTCCCGCATATTTTCTTTCACTAGATTTAAAAATCTTCTTTTTGGTCTCCCTCTTTTTCTCTTTCCTGGTAATTCCATTTCCATCATCTTTCTTTCTACATACTCTTTGTCTCTCCTCATAACATGTCCATACCACCTTAGTCTGCCCTCTCTCATCTTCATTCCTAACCGTTCTACCTTAACTGTACCCCTGATGTACTCGCTTCTAATCCTGTCTTTTCTCATCACTCCCATAGCAAACCTCAACATTTTCGTCTCTGCGACTTCCATCTGTTTCACTTGTTTCTTTGTGACCGCCACCGTCTCAAGTCCATACACTATTGCTGATCTTACCACTGAACTGTACACTTTTCCTTTTACTCTAGCTGGTAACCTCCTGTCGCAGATTACTCCCGATACTCTTCTTTATCCGTTTTATCCTGCCTGCACTTTCCTCTTTATCTCCCTCTCGCAACTACCACTTGCACCGTTGATCTCAAATACTTAAATTCCTTTACTTTTGGCACTTTTGATCCTCCATCTTCACTGTTTCGTTATCATTTCCTCCATTCACGTACAGATATTTGGTCATTTCAGAGGGCTCATGTCACGTGACTCAAAGTGAGCAAAAAAAATGAAACACGGTAAATTTTTCTTGGTTAAACTTTCTGAAAACCCCTTTGTTACGTTACAATACCCGAGCAAATGCGCACGTCCCTTTATATACGGCTATGCCTTGTGTAAGTCAAAATTTACAATCAGCAAAAAACATCTGAAAGCTCTGTTACAAACGGTATAGAGATAAGTTGTTTAATATAATAAATTATAATTTACTTATCAGGTCACAATTATAAAAATTTTTTTTTTTTGTATGAGACTAAGATTAATAAAGCTTTATAAAGTAAAGAATATATACGAACACTATCAATCAAGTAAATTTTAGAAATAATATTATTTTTTTATTTTTATTTTATCTCTATATTTATCCTCCTGACTCGCAGGAAAGCGACGGAGGCGCTAGTACATAGGGTAGGCAATTACCCCGACCTGCTTCCGGAGGTGCCAAGATATTGCTGTCCGCTTGTAATTTAATAGAGATATGACTGTAATTTAGAACTGCTTGTATATTTTTTAAAAACTGGTTTTTGGTTCTATATCTTATTTCAAAAACAGATTTTTGAACACCAAATGTTCCGTCTAAATTGCGTGTCCATCTTTTTACTGAATTATAAATTATATGTTTCAATAGCTTGGAATCGGACGGCAATATCTTGGAGTCTCCGGAAGCAGGTCGTAAACTTGCTGACAGCTGCTCTATTTATGGGGTTTGCAAAGCTTTTTCGTGTGTTAGGAGGACAAATATGGAAATTAAAAGTGAAAAATTATAAAGGATTGGTGTGCCATATCCACGGTGACCTTCTGTTTGTAAAAAAAGTTTATTGCTTATCATAAAGAACATTTCAGTATTTGCCTTAAAAAATTCATTTATAAATTTTTATTTGCTAAAGTTGCAAATTGTATACCAGCCAATTGAAAATATTTTGCTAAAACATAATACCGGTGTAGTTTTATACTTCAGCAAAAATACATCAGTCGATCAAAATTTGTTACATAAGGATTTATTGAGTGACAAGTCAAGGCGCGCAAAAATTCAAACAATGGCGCGCAAGCACACACACTACACTGTTAGAAAAACTGCTGCGAGTTCTTTGATCATTGCAGTCGGCGTTTTTGATGTTTGCAGAATTTTGCAACTTTTCTTTGATGTTTTTTTAACAGTTTACGCTTAAGTTCAAAATTTCGTTGTTCTAATTAGTAATGTACCGTTCGTCATAATCCCTTGGGAAGATAATCGAATATAGCACGCACGTTTTGCAAAATATTCAGACGAAACGCTCTCCACCAGACAGAGTACAACTCTAGCGACACATAGGGACTTGAAAATTTGAATTATCTTGTCGCTAGTCGCAATTATTGGAAAAAAAGATTATTTTTTGAAAGGAAAAGTGGGGTCTTTTGTTTTGTTTATTGCAAACTTGTTTTTCAAGAAATTTTTAAACATTTTATATTATTGTACTCAGGAGGAAATTATCTTTCAATGATATAAATTTTAAACAGTTTCTTTTTATAGTTAATGGAGAAACTGTAATTAAATATTGCTTAATTCTCAAAAATCTCATTTTTTAGCGCCGTTAGTGGACAAAAGCCCCATCTTCATAGAGTTAAAGGTATCAGTAGTGCGGAAATGTTATTAGATAAAGAAATACCTAGTATAGACGAGGATTCTTTATTAGAATTGGGGACATATAAACAAAAGGAAGATGTAAGCGACGCCAAATTAGGAACGAAATTGGATGATAGCCAAGGTCGACACCTGCAAGCTTTGATAGAAAATTACGCTGATATTTTTTCAGATGTGCCGGGAAGAACGTCGAAGATTGAACACAGGATCAATTTAGTGGATGAAGAGCCTGTTCACTTAAAACCCTACCCTTTGCCATATGCGCTGCGGTAGGAACTAAAAGAGGAAATAATTTTAAAACTTAATAAATTTTAGAAAAGTTTTTAAATCTTAATAAATTTTAGAAAAGTTTTTAAAACTTAATAAATTTTAGAAAAGGTCTAGAATCTTCATGAATTTTTCACCAATGGCTTATGTTGATATTCTATTTCGAAATTCCCTTTTTTGCAATTTAATCTTCCTTGGTTCAAATAAGATTAAATGAAGTTTTACGTAACTTATTTCTGAAAAACCAAGCCGCTTAAAATATGAGAAGCATAAGACTTGGGTTTCTGGTGTGGTTTCTAAGTAATTATCTAAATCCTCATGTTTACTATAAAATTAACTCATTTCATTACTTATTTATATTTGCATGTATTAAAAAGCTTGTCACAGACTTTGTTTGGGAATCCTAAAAGACCAGTTAAGCTAGGTAACCCGAATACCTGCGCTGAAACAAAGCTGTGTCTAATTTTATTTTATTCCGACTCAAGAAGTAGTTTTGCTACGAGCCTGAGGTTTTTATACAGTTGGCTTTGGCTAAGTTCTGATTGATTTGTTGAAGACTTTCCTCCGCGAATAAAAAGAGACCACTGTCTCTAACTAAAACGAATGTATTATAAAATTTACGACCGACGAAAATTCTATTCCACGCTTTGCCAAACTGCAAAGCGAAATCAACGCTATAACTTGATTCAATCAACACGAATGATTTTAACTCCCAAGAACAAAACTCCAAAACACGCAAAATAACTTCAACACTCGCCCCAAATTCTGCTTTCTCTCAAAGCGACAATTTTCGCTTTATGCGTCTCTCTCGTCTTTGTCTCTTCTTTGTCGTCGTTTCTCACTTCGCATTCGCCTTCGCCTTTTTCAATCTATCGATAGCACATATAACGGTTGGACCGATCTCGAAAACGTTTCGGTCATGCGTGTTAAAATTAGAACGCATTTTCAATGGTGAGCGAGAACATTCCAGATTGCACTTAACTCGGTCATACGATACAGATAAAGCGCATTACGCCATCACCGTCTGGCGAAAGAGAAAGAAAGTTGCATTCGAACAAATGCAAGCAGATAGTTAAATAACACAGTACGAAAGCGATTACAACTTGCCCAAGCGATTTCTATATTATAGCAAAACTTTGAAATATTTTAAGGCAGAAAATAAACTATATCGCCATGATTAAAATTATTAGGGATGAAGTGTGACAAAGCTCAACAAGTTATTTTCTTATTCATAGTGTGTAAATATAAATATAATCACAACTACAATTCGTTGAAAACAGTGTTATACTGTAATAACGTGTAGAAAATATGTTGATAGCAGATATTCGCAATTATAAAGTAACAAATCTTCTTTAAGCTTTGGTGTTTTAAATTTTAACACCTAACCAAGTTAGATACTAGCTTATCAATCGCTTTTTCTGTCACATTTTCTGCCTTAAACAAAATATCATTGACTGAGCAAAAATAAATAACAAACAAAGATTAACTAAAGAAAAATACAACTTATACATATGTCTGAAAATAAGTGGGTTTAAAATTTTTTTTATTATATTTTGTTTTTTTTTAATAAAAACTTTATTTTGTAACGCTGCTTTTGTTTCAAGTTACAAAGAAGTAAGAAAAAAATAAAGATCAAACTTTTCTGGTTAGGTTCGGTTTGGATCAAGTTTGACAGAGTTCAGCGTTTGATCATCAAATATTTTGGATCTAAATTTAGGCCAACTGACAGCATGTTGCTAAACAGTATAAACGATTAAAATCTAATTTTAAAAAATTCTAATTTGCGAAGTATTTTATTGTTTTGATTTGCTTCCATCCGCACATTTTGTAGATTTTAGAAAATATTGCCGATTTGATTTACTGATAAAGGCGCGTTTACAGCCGTTTACAGTATTTTTTTCTTTCAGCGCGATCTTGGTTTGTTTTATTGACGCTCAAATCCACTCATTTTTTCTCGAAAACATGAGTGGATTTGAGCGTCATTTCATTTCACATCAGTGGATTTGAGCGTCACACGTTACCGGTAAAGGTTAAATTCTATGCAGGTGACACGCAGGATCTTCAAGGAAATAGAAGCGGATATTAATAACAAAGTTACACTGTAAAAAAACTTTGTAATTTTTTTATGTCTAGGCTGGTAAATTTTTTACCACTCCTGTTTGTAAAATATTTTATCGGAAATTTTAGGTAAAATTGAAAGTTTAGATTTATTTTCTACTGTGAGTTATAAAAATTATGTCTTGTCAGGTAAGTTTTGTGTATTTTTATTACTAGCCTAAAACACGAGAAGTTGTAGCCAAGGTCACATTGAAATCAATGTCAATAGTAAAACCTACAAAATTGCAAATAATTTTTAGGGTAAAAAATAAATTTTTAACAAAAACTTTTGATAAAATAAAACAATGCATCAAAACTTCATAAAATGGTAATTGTTAAAATTTTTTATTTAAAAAAAGTAACAATACTATAAAAGTTTACCACTCTCTTTTCACCTATTGTTTACCATTTTTTTTCTTCTAATTCGTTACAATTTTTTTCTATTTAGACATTATCTATTTATAGTAAAATTGAACTTTTAACAATAAATGCATAACTATAGCTACAAAAAAAAAAATGATGACTTGCAACTGTATTAACTTAAACGAAATACGCTGTGGTGGGCACGGTACTTCTTAAAAGTACCGCGATACCGGCATTCGGTACATTTGAATAATACAAATTAATGGTAATGACTAAAGCTCTGTAATACATTGGATTTCATTTGACATTTAAAAATTGTATTTAACAAAGCAAAAACAATATCGTACGTATCCAACTGCTCACTTTCAAAAATCAATTACGCTTTGGATGTAAAAAACATGCGTGAATATGTTTCTAACTTGATTTCTTGCATAAATTATGCCATGGATTATCAAAGGCCTAATGAATACGTTGTCTTATGTTTTGTTTTTTATATTAAAAAAAGTTTGTCAAAAATCGTACTGATTTCCGTATAACCTATTACAGCGGTTTAGTCAAAGTTATTCACAAACTTTTTGGGTCACAAACCTCAATTTGCAAATCTTTTTTATCATGGACCCCAATCTTATGTCACATCAATTTTCTGCCCAACCAACGAGAAAAGATAAAACAAACCCAAAAATAAATAACAGAAAATCCGTTAAAAAATAAATGCTTATAAACAGGCATTCTATATTTCCGTTGGGGCAAACCGGGACGCTCGTTTATAGACAAAAGTTCGTCCCTAAAAAAAAGTGTTCTTTAGAAAAAAGGTCTTCACTTCAAATCTGTCTCGGATTTCATGGGTATGGATTACTTTACCAGGTATATATGTTAACAAATTTTGTCATATCATCGCGGACCCCTTGTGTGCTCATCACGGACCTCATTTTGGGAAACTCTGGTTTTGGTAATTTAGTAAAATTACTCAACCTTTGCCGGCCGTTAAATGTTATGGTAATTTTTTATATTTTTTCTTGCAAAGCAACGAAATCAAAATTTCATCAAGTCTCTTTTGCATTGGTATGAATATGAAATCTGGTGTTTAGTGGATTTTTTATTTCATGCAAAATGTTTCCATTTTTATAATTAGACAACTAGAATGTTCCTTGCAAATGCAATATCTTCAGAAAATATTTACTACACTAAGATTAAGTCCTATAATTTCTGATATACCATATTTAGAAGCGCCGAAAGCGCTAAAGAATAAAGATTTGACATAATTGCACGCAAAATGTTATTTTTTCCAAAGCTACAATGTCTTTTCTTTTTACAATGTCTTTTTTAAAAAGTTTTTTATTGGTACAAACTTTAAAATAGCTTTTAACAGCAAATGCTTCATCTAAAGCTCTTTTGTTAAATAAGTAGCCTTAAAAAAGGCTGAAAAAAAAAAAAAAAATTGTCTTTTTAGTTCCAAATTTTAGCACAAAACTTGCATAAATTTGTTCCTTTTTTTTTTGCCAAAAAATTTCTTACGCTGACGAAACGTGGTTTTATTTATTAAATACTTTTAATTATTATGATAACTGCTACTAACCTTAATTTTTAGCCAATCAAAATCAATCTTAAAACTTTTGAAATACAACGTTCAGTTCTGCAATTCATTCTAGCGAAACCTCCTGAAGAGAGCTAGACGAAAACGTTCGAGTTTTCAAAACAGCCTTTTTTAAGGCTACTTATTTAACAAAAGAGCTTTAGATGAAGCATTTGCTGTTAAAAGCTATTTTAATGTCTTTTTTGCACAATAATTACTATATGCACATTAAACACAATAATCACTCTTTTTTTGCACAACTGGTGCGGTGACCATGCACAATTTTTTTTGTACATGTTATAACGTATACAGTTTAATGAAAACAATGCACTACCAGCGTAACTACGATAAGCACCGCTAAGCCGCAAGGGCATACTGACGGTGGTTCCGATATGTTGATCACATCATCGAGTCAGCTAACACGGATCGGGTAAAGACAAGCTAAACCCTGCAGTTCCATTGCTGACATTAAGTAAGAATAGTCAAGCCAATCAACAAGTAAGTGCCGACAGACCTGTTTCGTCCTTGTTTGGACTCGCCAGGACACTATACCTTCCTTTGTTAGGACTCGTTAGGACACTACAGGACGCGAAAGACCTGTTTCGTCCTTGTTAGGACTCGTCAGAACACTACCCGCGCTGAAATCAGCTGGAGTCAACAAAAGTGTTATTTAAGGTTGATATAAAAAATTTCTTACTCTTTGGATAGAGATACTTAAATGTTGTGATAAAATATTATTTCGGATTGAAAAAGCAAGTTTTCGAAAGGTAGTCAAGACATGACAGCTACTTATGACACTATCTGGCACCGGCGTAGGCTTCACTGTCTTTGGGATTGCGACTACAAGCGCTCTTCTCCAGATCTTGGAAATTTTGAGTCGGCGCAAGCAGGAAGAAAGAAAGTCACGTAACCAGGACTTCAAAGCAGCTCCAGCATGGATTATAAGCTCTGGGAAAATGGAATCAGGGCCTGGAGCTTTACCTGGTTTTAAAAGTTGAAGGGCAGCAGTAAATTCTTTCTGTGAAAAAGTGTCAGAGATATTTACTGGGTCTGGTGTTGTAGCCCTTTAAAAGTCAGACACTTCTTGAGAAACAAGTCGGGATGAATTGCGGTCAACACCCTCGTTTCTGGCCAGCTGAGATGCAATAGCATTGCCTGAGACGGGACATTGACGAGGAGAGTCTCGTCACCTACCAGTAAGGTTGTCCAAAATACTCCATGCTTTTCGACTAGAGTGTGAAAAATCGATGCTCCGAACTGCCTTAGACCATCGATCCCTAGGTTTCCTGCCAAGCTTGGCAAGCTGTAGCAGCCAAACTTGAGCCGTCTCCTTGAGGAGACTGCAGGAAAATTCTATGGAGGGATTCACACTCTGAATCCCAACACGGAATATAGTTGTTTCGATACCCGCGTAATGGCTTCCCTTTCAACAATACCAAACTTATCTTTCTATAGCGGTCACACAGCCACAAAAACACGAACAATGCAACAAGTCAAATCACTAACTGGAATCTCACGTGGAAGTTGGAATGGAATGAAAAAAAATGTGAGCTTATATAAGATCATGTCATATGGCAGATTATAAGCGAATTTTTTAAAATAGCGAATAAATTAAAGTCACTCTTTACAACAGCCAATCAGAGACGTGCCATCGAACGATTACGTAATGTCAAATTAATTAGAACAGTGGTTATCACTCTTTCTAATTTCATGGACCCCCTCAAGCCATATTAAAACTAAATTCCCCCATCGGAACTTCAGTTGGCAGTCCAATTAAAATGTTTACATCAGCATGCAAAAAAGAAAAACTAAGTTCTTAAAATTTAACCAAAATTGGATAAGCTTTTAAGACAAATTTTCATTACTGCAAAATTTATTAGTATTAGCAAATGAAAAAAAACTCAAGATTAATTGTTTCATGTAACACAAAAACTATAGCTATTATCACAAAATTAATAGAAGCATTATTAACCAAAAAGCAACAATTAACCATTTTGAAGTAGCAAAGCAAAAAAACAATTTACTCAATACGATCGCTCATATAAAAGTCAAATTTATAGAAAAAAATTAAACTTGAGATTTTTTTTATATAAAAATTTATAAAGTATTACAATTAATATCTAAAATGTTCAAGTAAATTTAAAAAATTCCTTCCTTAAAAATACAAATTCTTCTTCTAGTGGGGATTTTCTTTTCCGTTCGGAATCCCAGAACTAGAACATTCCAAAAGACAAAACAGCGTCGAGATAAAAGAGACAAAAGAGAAAAAGGCCCAAGCGTTATCATATCATCATATGCACAAATTATTATTATATTGTAGCTGGTGTAAGATGAAAATATACAACTGAAGTTTTTAATGATACATCGATTGTAGGAACAAATTTTTCATTTAAAAATTAGAAATAAAATTAACCGTTTGAACGAATCAGAATTTTTTACTAAAATATAATTAAACAAAAAACAACATTGGATTACAAATAAGTTTATTACATTATGACGTGATAATATATTGTTTCAATCTAATGATATTAATTCGGTTTGATTTTCATTTCCATTTGCTTTAATGAGTAATGGCGTTTCCACATCCACCAAGTAACACCTAAGCCGTCGATTGTTACATTTCCCAGATATTCTCCGTTCAAGTTTGCATAGTAATATTCACACCTTCCGTACCAAAAAGCCCCCTGCCTTACTGTAGCACAGTTACGATTTGATTCATCATTATCTCGGTCTTTTGTTGAAAATTGTTGATCGTGATAGTAACTCAAAGCATCGCCTGCAAATAATATGTTCGTGATTTGACGAAATAAATTAACTCTGACCGCATTGTTGGATTTCGGTGTTTGTATCATTCATTTTCAAAGAGCAGATTAGTTGTTATTTCAAATCAAGACGATTTTGCGGGATTTTTATTTAAACATTTTAAAAAATAGTTTATTATCAATTAAAGAGATAAACTTATTGGTTTTTATTTTTTTATTTTTCGGTCTTCAGTAAACTTATATACTTAATGAATTTTGTTGGCTCGTTAAATTTCTAAGCGAAATCGATTTAAATATATTCACACTAAAAAAGTTTATAAATGAATTTTTAGGAATTCCGAAATTAAACGTCAGTGATGTAGACGAGAACACAAACGTCGAGACCAAGATCGAAACCCAATAGTTTTTCCCAGACAAGACCGAGATCAGCACCGGTAAATTTTGAAACATAAGGTTTAAGACCGAGATCGAGACCGAGATTGAAAAATTTTACTTAAAGGTCCATTTTTAATTATTTGACAAACAACAAATTTTTCATTTTTAAATAATAATCTAAGATTAAATTTTAATTAAACAAGCATCTATATCATGTTGAAAAAAGCTTTACTCAGTGTGTTTGCATCATAAAACAACTCGCTTTAAAACCAGCTCAATTAGAGGAGAAAAAGCCGAAACACATGAGGCACGCTGGTTAACAATAAACTTTTTTAAAGAAAGCGTAGAAGAAAAAATGTCTTACATACAATCTTACCTACCTACAAGGAAATAAAGTATCACGAAAGTTGAATTTAAACTGATGCGATGTTAATTATCAAAAGCCGTTTCATACCTTTTTGTTATATTGCCAATAAGTTTGAATTAAACCTCTACAATTTATAATAAATAAAACGCTACAATAATTAAAACCCGTATGTTAATAATATTTTAATTAACTTTATTTCTATTTATGAGCTATAACAACTCAACACAGTTTAATGCCGTTATGTAAATCTTGTTTTGATTGCATTTTTTTTTCAATTGCACCTGACGAAGTGAGCAGTAGCCCACGAAAGCTTGTGCCCAAATAAAAAATAGTTAACTTTAGTACACAATTTTTTGTTTCTCTCATTTGATTTGAAAAGTTGACACGCCTCCCCCAAATTTTATTCCTTCTTATTTTTCGACGAACTTAACATAGAAAAGATGAAAAAGAACTTTATTTCATTGCAATTAATAAAACTTACAATAGATTTTATTTGTCTAATTCTAAAAAAATAAGGTTTTATATGGACTCTGCCTACTTGGGGAAATGTCAGTTTACACAAATTATAAACGCTTGTATTTCAAAAACAATTTAAACTAAGAATAGTTTTTTTCTGAATAAATTATAGCCTTATTTTTAAACAAAAAATAAACTAATCTGGTCTTTTGAGCATACTTTTTTTCCACACAATTAAAGATATGCTGAAGACATATTTTTCTTAAAAATTTTAAAACTTAATAAATTTTAGAAAAGTTTTTAAATCTTAATAAATTTTAGAAAAGTTTTTAAAACTTAATAAATTTTAGAAAAGGTCTAGAATCTTCATGAATTTTTCACCAATAGCTTATGTTGATATTCTATTTCGAAATTCCCTTTTTTGCAATTTAATCTTCCCTGGTTCAAATAAGATTAAATGAAGTTTTACGTAACTTATTTCTGAAAAACCAAGCCGCTTAAAATATGAGAAGCATAAGACTTGGGTTTCTGGTGTGGTTTCTAAGTAATTATCTAAATGGATTGGTTTGACTTGATTGATTTCTAAGTAATTATCTAAATCCTCATGTTTACTATAAAATTAACTCATTTCATTACTTATTTATGTTTGCATGTATTAAAAAGCTCAACAAGTTATTTTCTTATTCATAGTGTGTAAATATAAATATAACCACAACTACAATTCATTGAAAACAGTGTTATACTGTAATAACGTGTAGAAAATATGTTGATAGCAGATATTTGCAATTACACTATAAAATAACAAATCTTCTTTAAGCTTGGGTGTTTTAAAATTTTAACACCTAACCAAGTTAGATACTAGCTTATCAATCGCTTTTTCTGTCACATTTTCTGCCTTAAACAAAATATCATTGACTGAGCAAAAATAAATAACAAACAAAGATTAACTAAAAAAAAATACAACTTATACATATGTCTGAAAATAAGTGGGTTTAAAATTTTTTTTATTATATTTTGTTTTTTTTAAATAAAATCTTTATTTAAAAACGCTGCTTTTGTTTCAAGTTACAAAGAAGTAAGAAAAAAATAAAGATCAAACTTTTCTGGTTAGGTTCGGGTTTGGATCAAGTTTGACAGAGTTCAGCGTTTGGTCATCAAATATTTTGGATCTAAATTTAGGCCAACTGACAGCATGTTGCTAAACAGTATAAACGATTAAAATCTAATTTTAAAAAATTCTAATTTGCGAAGTATTTTATTGTTTTGATTTGCTTCCATCCGCACATTTTGTAGATTTTGGAAAATATTGCCGATTTGATTTACTGATAAGTCGAATTTAATTTAGGCTTCAATTAATTTTTCAATTTTAGATCGTGGTCGGTTCTGATATACAATAAAAAACTAGTTAAAAATAGAAACCACAATAATGAAAAAAATGTAATTTTTAATTTCTGTAGCAGTGTAAAATATCTTCTAAAGAAAACTGTATTTCATTATAATATAGTCTTATTGTCCATTATTATCGGATCTAGCTGTGGACATGAAACGCTACAATAATTAAAACTCAAACCTTAATTCTATTTTCACTAATTTAATTTTTATTTATAAACTATAACAACTTAACATAAGCAACATTAAAAAGCTTTTTATATCTTGGCAAATATTTAAACAATCAATTATATTTTTTCAAACATTTAGCAACTTTACTAAATTTTGATACACATTATTACTATGTATCATGTATATATTCACCTCATGAAAAGGCTGTTTCAACTTTATATGAAAGATATCTCATTGTCTTTATTCACCCCGTTGACAGGGGTGAATAGGGACAGGACATTTTTGCATAAATACAAAGATATAAGTACTTTGCAGAAAAAAATTAGTTGCTCTTGTGACTTAAACTTATGGCCATCCTATCGCTCAAAAACAAATAACATTCCTTAAAACGTAACAAAACTAATCTGCTCTTTTTATCACATTTATTTTTCACACAATCAAATATATTTTGAAAACATAATTTTCTTAAAGATTTTAGTTTAATCAATTGATCATTTTCACTTAAACGCAGTAATTTCGCTTTCTTTGTTTTGTCAGTCAGTTGTTCACGTTTCGTGCGAATTCTTTATGTCTTCCATTTTCTGCGGTACTTATCTCAGTAAATCGTGATAAAAAGATAAATTTTTGTTTAATTAGCTAAAACATTATTTTTCAACATGCCAAAAGTTTGTGGCACATGTCACAAACGCATTGTTGTACAAAATTTAAACCAGATGCTACACAATTTTTAAAATTAAAAAAAATAATTATTAAATTTTACAAAAACTCAAAAATTCTAATGATTTTTTCACCAATAGTTTATGTTGATATTCTATTTCAAAACTCCTTGTTTTAATTTACACTTCTCTCGTTCAAAGAAAGTTAAATGGATTCTCTACATAATTTTTGCATCACTTATTTGTATTTGTATCTACTAAAAAGCTTAATAAGTTATTTCCTTATTAATAGAGTGTAAATATAAATATATAAGCACTACTACAATTTGTTGAGAAAATTGATATGATAAAGTGTAGAAAATATATTAATAGAATATATTGCGATTACACTATTAAGTAACAAATCTTTTTTAAACTTGGGTATTTTAAAATTTTAAAACTTAACCAATTGAGGTACTAGCGTATCAAACGCTTTTTCTATCACTTTTTCTATCCCAAACAAAATATCACTCACTGAGCAAAACTAAACAGCAAACAAAGTTTAATTAAAGTATGTCTGAAAAATAAATGGGTTTTAAAACTCTTATTATGTTTAAGGCTGTTTTAATTTATGTAACAATGTAAAATTTTTACAAAGAAACTGAATTACGTTATAGTATAGTCTTATTGTTAATTTTAAAAAAGTTTTAACGATTGCAACACAAAACAATCAGGATGTGATTAAATAGTTTATAACGAATTTCACCTGCAGTTCCATGGTAACCTTGCACATTTAAACGATAGTTTGATTGAGGGTTTCCAATTGAAAAAATTCTAAATTAAATACGTAAGAAATAAATCCTACAGCATATTATTTTTAAGTTGTGAAAACTAAATGTAGTAATTGCAAAAATTTAAGATTTTTTTGAACGGCAATTATTTGATTTGCTGTGCAATAATCAAAATGTCTATCCAATTTAATTTATGTACAGTGTTGGCAAAAAACTCCTTCAGATTAACAAAATATTTTTTACAAAAAAATCAGATGCAAAATAGTCAGATAATGATTTATTTGACGTAATTGTAAGGTTTTTATTAACGCAACATTTTTGGCTAGAACAGTAAATCAAATATACGTGAGAATTTTTCATATAAATTTTGTAAAGTTTTTTGTGCCGGCACATTAATTTACATTTATGAAATTGAAAGAAAGAGTTACAACTATATCAGCATTAACAAATCAAAAGTGTATTGTTTTGTTCACAAATTCTTCCAAATACACCAAAATATTTTACCAACATTTTCTAACTTAAGTTCGGACTAAAAGCGCAACACTTTTTGGATTCAACGAAAGAAGAATGAAGTTGAAATAATTCAACTTTTAGTTTGGTTCAAACGGAAAGTGTTCGCGGAAAAACAAGTAGAAAGTGTAATTTTTTAACCTTTAACTGCCTATTGTGCCATATATGGCACACCAAATTAAAACGATTATAAGCTAACTTTTAAATTATACCCAGAGTAAAAATTCAGCATGTGTTTGTTCTATTACGTTTGTTTGTTCGTCTGAAATACATGTAAATATTATTTAGTTTGCTGATGCCGACTCTCAGTGAGTGCTTGCTTATTGTAGTGGGCGGACGTAGTTTTAGTTGCTCATTATAACAACTACTTTACAGTTTCATGAATCCTATACCAGATAATATTTTTTATGAAAAAACATATGTTGTTGAATATACTTAGCAAAAGAACACTGTATCATATTTTAGCAAAATAATATATGCTAATAGTCCAAAACTGCAAAAATGTTAGTGTGCCATATATGGCACAAAGTGCACTCAGGTTGTATTTTATGTTGTGCCACATATGGCACAGCAGGAATACAAGTATACAGGTATACGAGTATGTTAGATTTTAGCTGTAACACACATGGTGTTTTGAGAGATTATTGGCGCTTATGCACTTCTTGACAGAATTTCGTTCTTATAATAATTTTTTCTCGTTTTGCGACGTTTCTCTTTTTCATCGCGTTCGATCACTTTGATTTGTTTATTATAAGACAGATATATTTTCGTGTTATATTTCTAAACTAAAGTAAAGCTGATGAATGTACTCGATCATTTTCTGTTCTTTTATTTTTCTAAAGCAAGCAAAAACAAATTTACGCTAAACAATTTTATTGCAAAAGATAAACTTCGCCAATTTGCTTTAAAACAGCGTTTCTCAGTCTTTTTTTTCTGCGACCCAAATTGAGTTAAAACAACGATTTACAAAAAGGACTGCAACCCAAATAAATTTGAGTGAGCGCGTAATGCAGGGGTCGGGAACCTTTTTGGGCAAGAAAGCCATAAAAGCTACATATTTTTAAATGTACTGTATTTCCATGAGAACTCACAATGTTCCTCTAATTTTTAGCTGTAAGTGTGTGGGCAGAAATTTATTCGCGAACAAACTTATTTTCATTTCTTGATTTTCATCTGAAAAACGTAGTGGTCTCTAAAAAAAAGGTCTTCACCTTGAATTTGACTCTGAAAACTCGATCTTCGTCTCAAAAACGTAGCGATCTCTAAAAAAAAAAAGATCTTCACCTTCAATCTGACTTTGATTTCTGGATTTTTGTCTTAAATTCGTAATGATCTCTTAAAAAAGGGTCTTCACTTTTGAAATCTTGTGTGCGCACATCTTTTTTTATGTGCGGTAATTTATGCTTGGCAACATAAGAGCCAGATGCTGTTATAAAAAGAGCCACATCTGGCTTGCGAGCCATAAGTTCCTGACCCTGGTCGACACAAGCGTGCGATGAGTTAAGCATTCACGTTTGATTTTTTGTTTGGCCCTGGACCACACCGACTCAACATGTTTCGTGGTTGCGTAACTAACCAAGTCTACGAAGTGGATTTGATGGTTAACAGTTAAATGTTGATATTCCATGTTACTGACTGTATTATAAACCCCCATAAATTGGAAATTACGGTTGCTTTAGGAGATATTTTTATAGGCGTACCAGCTTAAAAAAATTTTCTGGGGCAAAGAAGTTTGCGATTCGAACCGAAAAAGTCTCTGATTTTGTGATTATCGTCCCAAAAAAAGGTGTTCTCGAAAAAAAGAAAAAGGTTTTCACTTTGAATCTCTTTCCAATTTCATAATTTTTATCCCAAAAAAATTTCGTCCAAATAAATTTGTTAACAATTTTCTGCATTTGATCGTTGTCGCTGCCCTAAAATTACTAATTTTTCCAAATTTGGAAACTTGGGGGGAATTACCCACAGCTATGAACACAGTATTGGCAGGTTCAACTACGTACAAATTATTGCAAGATCGGCAACAAACTAGTAGCGTCTCGGTTTTCTACGGCAAAAAGGAAGCCCTCCTGAGTCTGTGTATCTATTTCTCTAAAAAACCAACTGCGTTTTCATTACACGGCCAAAGTGTTGCTTTCATACGCGCCATAGTAGTTGTGTCTGTATTCCCAATGTGCATATATGAAACTTAAAAATAAATTTTTTAAAGTTATTCAATTTTTAAAATTCTACATCTTATATGAGCAATTACACCACAAATATATGTATAAAATTAAAAAAAAAAATTTAATTAAATAAAAAATAATTTGGGCAGTTAAGGATTAAAGCGCTGCCGAAACTTACACTTTCAGTTTAAACCGACCTTTTAAAATAGATTTTAAAAATTATGAAAGGTATACACGACATTCGAAAATACCCTTGTTTCTTATATTAAAAACTTAATTTTATTTAATAATATACTGTACTAAAAATTTTTTTTCCAAAAGCCCTAATTACTGAAGCTTATTAAAATCTGAAAAAAGACAAAAATGCATTTTTAAAATCAGTATTAAAAGACAAATACTCGTAATTTTTTGTCTCTGTCGCGGTCATTTTTGTTGTTGTTGTTGTTGGTTTTTTGTAATTTATGATGCTTCTATGAATCACCTTTGTTATAGAAGTTCTATGAAGTCAACTTTTTGACTTATGAGGCTTGGGGCAAAGTTTACTTATAAGCGCAAAATGCATTTAATATTTGTTAAACATTTTTGAAATTAGTGGGGTTTATTTTTTATTTTTTAAATAATTTTATTTCATTTTTTTCATTTCATCTCTATATTTATCTTTCTAAGTGGCAAGCAAGCAACAGGAGCGCTATACATAGGGCAAGTAATTACCCAGACCTGCTTCCTGAGATATCAAGATGTTGCTGTCGGGTTAAAATTTTTTATTTTGTTTGTTTTAGTTTTACAGAGATGAGACTAAAATTTAGAACTTCTTGCTAAGATCACCAAACAAAGAAAAGTACTGTAAAGTGTCTTTCTCAAGGACACAACGGAATGATGCAACTAGGTTTCGAACCACAACAATGTCGATTATAATTATGAAGCTCTTAACCACTTGACAACGCTTTCAATAAAAATATTTACTTGATTGGGTTGGATTTTACTTAAAAGTAACTTAGAAATATTCAGTACAGGCATACTACAATATAGCTACATAGCAATAGAATAATTGCACTTTAAAAACAGTGTTTCAAAAACAAACAGTGTTCTGTCGTTTCTGAAAACAACGTGAAAGTAATTTACTAGATATTACGATTATTTCCCAATTCATCTACATGTACTTATCAATGGTTTTACAAATATTTTACAAAACGTCGGATCTTTATACGGTTTTCAATAAAAAATGAAATGTTACGACAAAAACTTAGCAAAAAATTACCATCAAACACAAAAACTCAAGGTGCGCAATGTCACTGGAGACAAAGCTAATGATGTGCTTGACACATGTCTCGTTATAATAGAGGCCTGAACATCGCTCAATGCTATTGAATAACTGGGATATTTTGAGACATTACGGTCAAATTCTTCTGCATTGAGTGGCTTTCGCTTAAACTTATTTAAAATTGAACATTTTCTAATTGAGATAACAGCTTTTTAAGTAATATTTAAAAGAAGTAAATTTCATATTAAATTTCAAACAAAGTTTTAAATCAATTAAATTGCACAGGAATAAAGTTGATAAGCAGTTAATTATCTTTACTGAATGATGAACAGCTTTGGTTTATTATCAATAGGCTCTTACAGGTCAATTACTGTGATACCGATATGTGAGAATATTGTTGAACTAGCTGTTACAGCAAGTCTTGTTTGAGAATCAAATCGCCTTCTGTTATCAATAGTCCTTCTGTTCACTTTAATTGATTTTTTCTTTTTCACGTCGGATACTTTTTGTTCAAATAATTATTTTAAAGTAATCCTTTTATTCTTATTTATTGTACAACGTTTTTGTAAAGATTGTGAGTTATCGGTAGAGAGTAAGTTGGTCTTTATGAGTGATTGCCTATTTCGAAAAGTAAAAGACTGTTACGACGTGTACTGTTTCGAATTAATTTGTAATAACCCCTAAAAAATTATTGAGTAATAACAATTTAAAATTGCATTGCATCCCATCGCAATTGTATTAACACGCTTTCGCACTGACATTATATTCAATAAATCGATTTTTCTTTTTGGTGCGCATTTTAAACAGCTAAAATTCGCTATAACAAAGAAACATAAATTTTTTGCAAAAAGTGAAAGAAAAGTCTTGACTAGTTCTGTAAAAGAAAAATAAATTTCACTCCGAAAAGGCTTTTGAAAATCTTGAGGAACATCTTAAGGAACTATATCCTAAAGTTGATTGTTTAACAGCTGCTAATGAAGACGTATTTTTGATTAAAGCTAAATTTTCGTCGGCTAACAGTGTTTGTGCTAAAGCGGAAGGTTTAGCTTTAAAAGAGGCCAATGAAGAGAGAAAGAAGTTTTTGGAAGACGTTTTGAAACACCATCACGCCTTTAAACAGTTTGCCTTTGAAGAGCGAGTTTCTGTCTATCTTTCAGGTAAGATATGAGAAAAGTAGATTTGCAACATTGTCTCCGCTCCACATACATTGAGCTTCCGCACGTTTGCAGAAAAAAGAAGCAGTAAGAGTGTCTCTCAATCTAGCACTGTATTGAAAGCAAAATTAGTAGCTAAAGAAGAACTTGTCAAGCTGAAATTAAAACGAGAGATACAAAAAGAAATGAAGAGGCAGCAAGAAGAAATGAAAAGGCAACAAAAAGATATTAAGAAGCTACTAGAAGAAATCAAGAAAAAAGCTGAGGAAAAAAGATTTATCTTGGAGTTGGTAGCAAGCACGTCAAAGTTTAAAAAAAGCACCTCTCGAGCGTCAAGTTGTAGAATACGAAGTAGAATGCGCAGGTTATTTGCCGCCAGAGATTAAATAAAACCCGAAATTTCAGGAGCTCCAAGTTAAGTGGGAGTTGCATGATTCTCACTTTTCAACCTTTAAAAATGAGGAATCAATCAAGAGTTAGTAAACATTTACCGTAACTAGCCTCTACTTTTATGCCATTACATCAAAAGACGGTTCAAGTGAAATTCATCTTCCTAATATCGAGATTTTAAAGTTTACTAGAGATCTAACCAACTATATTCGATTCATTAAAACGTTTGAAGCAAATGTACTGTAGAAAGTGTAACTAAAGATTTCAATAGAAGCTTGTTATTGTTGATTCAACACTGAAGGCGATTCGAAAAAACTAATAGAGTTCTACTTAATGCTAGACCCACACAGAGGTCATTTGCATAGAAGAATAACTTTAGAATTTAATTACTGATTATAAAGATACCTTCACAGGCTTAGGTTGTCTCCTGGGAAATATTACACTAAAGTTGATGGAAACAGACGCCAGTGCAACACGCTCCAAGAAGAGTGGCAATTTTTCTAAAAAATGAACTAAAAACTCACCTTGAAGCCCTAGAAGTTTCAAATCTAATTACGCCGGTAAAAGAACCGATCGAGTGGATTAGTAGCATGGTTGCTGTATGTAAACTAGGAAAATTATGTCTTTTTATTGACCCTAAAGATCTAAATAAAGCAATAAAAAGATCTCACTATCCGCTGCCAACTATAGAAGACGTTCTACCTAAACTTACTAGAGCCAAAATATTTTCTGTTCTTGATGCAAAAAAGAATTTTTGGCAACTCGAGCTCAATAACACATCATCTTTTTTAACAACATTTTGAATCCCTTTTGGTTGCTGTAGATGGCTACTTATGCCATTTGGCATTTCGTCAGCTCTTGAAGAATTTCAAAGACGACAAAATAAACTGCTGGGTTACTTAGAAGGATTCGATGTAATTGCTGATGACATCCTAGTTTACGGCTGCGGTGACTCAGACGAAGAAGCTCTACGTGATCATGACAAGAACCTGAAAGCCCTACTACAAAGAGCTCGCGTTGAAAATTTGAAGTTCAGTAAATATACGTTATGACTGAGGCTGAGATCAGTTCCATACATGGGACGCTTATTAATGGCTGATGGGTTGAAACCGGACCCTTTGAAAATTAAAGCGATCCAATTTATGCAAATACCTAGTGATGCTGTAGGTATGCAACGTTACCTTGGTTTCATAAACTATTTATCGCGATTCTTGCTAAAATTATCTACCTTGTGTGAGCCATTAAGAAAACCTACCTCCAAAAATGCAGAATGGGACTGAACTATCGAGCATGATAAAGCATTTGAAAAAAATTAAGCATCTCCTATTGCAAGCTCCGGTGTTGAGGTATTATAACGCAAATGAAGAAGTCACTATTCAATGCGATGCCAGCAAAGATGGATTTGGCTGCGTGCTCATGCAAAGTAGATAGCTAGTCGCCTTTGCTTCAAAAATATGATCAGAAACCAAAAAAAGGTATGCATAAATAAAAAAAGAATTTGTTGCAATTGTATATGCGTGTGAAAAGTTCAATCACTATATTTTAGGCAGATCAGTAAAAATCAAAACTGATCACAAACCTCTCAAAATTATTTTTAAAAAAATTTTTTTTAGTGCTTCTAAACGCTTGCAACGAATGCTACGGCGTCTACAAAAATATTGCTTAAATGTTGTGTATGTCGTAGATTCAAAACTGTACATAGCTGATTTTCTTTTTCGAACTCCTTCACGAGAGCCCAAAAAATAAATGCGAAACCTTAGATTCAAATTTTGCACAATCTTTCAAATTAACAGATTTAACCATATTTTTTCATGCTTCGAAAAGGTAAATACGTCTAATTTTATTGGTGTCACCAATGCAAATTTGATTTAATTAAGTAAGACACAATAAATGAAGAAAATTTAGCCGTGTTAAAACGTGTTATATTAAGTAGATGGCCCGACAACAAACAATGTACTCCTCAGTGTATTCATCATTTTTGGGTTGTTGGAGATGAACTTAGTGTTTGTGGCAATGTTATATTTAAAGGCTGTCAAATTTTAATTCCTAAGTCTGAACGGCCCATAATATTAACACGCATACAAGCCAGTCACCTGGGTGTTGAATCATGCCTCAGAAAAGCAAAATACATTTTATTTTGGCCACAAATGTCACAAGACATACAAAATTATGTATCACAATATGAAGTGTGTAATGAATTGAAACCCAATCAAACGAAGGAGCTGATGCAATTTCATAAGATACCAGAAAGACCCTGGAGTAAGATTGTTATGGATGTGTTTTCTCTACCGTATATAACCGTAACTATCTTGCTACAAGGTGGCTCCAAGGTCATACCTTGTGAACGTCCGAGAACAGATTTACAGACGGAACCAATGGTTTATTAGGGGCACCGCCGAGAATATATGAACAAAAGCCTGTATAAAGACGTACCTATGCACACGGGCCCGGTTCGGCCCAGTGAAGACGAACAACCTCCAGCCATCCTCAGATGCAGTTCTAGAATACGAAACCCCCAGATCGACCCGAATACCATCACTTCTAACTTATTTTGCGTTTGTAGTTTATCTGTTGATTTTGTGTTGTTTTTTACCCTTTTTATTTATAAAAAAAGTGGGGGATGTGGCTGAATTAATTTAAGTTTGTTCCTGTCTCTTGTGTTTGTCGCGCACGAGTGAAATGTAATGCGTCACGTTTGTTTTGTAAAGACAGTCGTGCAGATACAGCCACAAGAAAGAGGTTACCAGCAACATTAATCTTGATACTTTGGCATTTTTTAATCAAGATTCCACGACCACATCATGTGATGCATGTTTGTTCTAGAGCCTTGGAATTAGTGGAGAAAAGACGAGCTATATCATTAAATAGTAAATTAAAACTGTAAAATTTATATTGCAAATGCCGATGCATTTCATAAAAATCCAGATGTTATGTTTTTTTCCAAAAATTACATTAAATATAAAACGAGTTTCTTTATTATTGCAAATTGAAATATTCCAGAAAAATATAAAATATTTTTTGAAAAGGCGAGAAAAAATTAGAGAAACGTTACAAACAACGTTCTTCAATCCATGTGTTCAGAGCGCGTTGCCATTTTTTGTCCTACAAATCAAGAGTGCTTTTTTGCGGACAATACTATAAAACATTTACTTACATTAAATTTGTGAAAAAAAATTTTAAATATTGATTCTAAGAAAATGGGATTTTTTCGTATCATTTTTGTAGAACGCAGTTGGACAAGAATAAACCCAGATTTGGATAAAAAAACGCCGGACTTGGAAGCCTGGAAGACTGCATGTACAATGAAGTTGATATAATTTTTAACCTTAATACTCTCAATGTTACAATAAACAATTGTTACGCTCATTTATGTCAACTATAATTTTAAACCATGCGTAAGTCGATTCTAAAACATGTCCTGAGAATTCATTTTCATTTTAAAATTTTAAAATAGATTTTATTACAAATAAAAGTAATGAAACATAAATTTCAAATTATTTTTTTCGTTCTGCTGTAAAAGCTGCAAGTGATGACAATTTATATTACTAAAATTTAAGTCAGCAAACTTGCTAAAATCATGGCCCCAGCTCCAATGATACCACAAATTAAAACCTTGATAAAAAGCACTTGTACTGACTCAGAGCATGCTTGCTTTAGGTTTGTAGATTTAGCGAAGTTTTTTTTGTTACTAAATCATGAAGATCTTGGCTTGGAAAACTTTTACAACTGACCTAATCGGAAAAGAAGATCAACAAATTAAACCAAGTTTTGGAGGTACTTATTTTATATTTGTTTAACAGACTAGAGAAAAGAAAAAAACTCAGAAAATTTAAACTTCTTCTTACACTGGATGTTAGTTTGTAAAACAAATTCTTAGGTAAGAAACGCGATAAATATTAATATGTACTTCCAAACATTTTATGTAATTTTGTAAATGAACTTCTGTTTATTGAAGCAAGTTTGTCAGATGTAGTAAAAATAGTTCCTACTTACATTCTGAAAAATGTAGTAAAAAAATAATATTTTTGATCGAATGTACGCTTCGCTTGATATAAATTATATTTTAAAAACGTGGCGCAAGGTAAAGTTGCAAATTTTCAAAGACTCACAGTATATACTATCCTCTGTTTTTCAGTAGTATTGTGCGATGTCCCGGTCTATATTATTCTAAGCCAGGGATGTCCAACCTGTAGCCCGCGGGCCGCATTGTGACCCACTTAATGTTTTTATGCGGCCCAGCTTACTCAAACTTTTCAGTTATATTCTAATAGCTGTATCGTTGGTTTCTTAAAACTGTGTTCCGCGAACTTACTTTTTTGACGAAAATCGAGAAACCAGCGTAAGATTTAAAGTAAAGATCTTTTTCTAGAAATCACTACGTTTTTAAGACAAAAATTGAGAAACCAGAGTCAGATTTAAAGTAAAAACCTAGGATGCAAACTCGGACTCGGAGCTCGGATTTGCTTCAACCTTGACGAGCCGCATGTCTGGTGAAGACCTTTTCTTTAGAGATCACAAATTTTGAGACAAAATTTGAGAAAATAAAGTCAGATTCAAAGTGAAGACTTTTTGCGGCCCGCCGACTATAACTAGATTTATAATTTGGCCCATTATAAAAAAAGGTTGGACATTCCTGTTCTAAGCTATGGCTTGACCCAATCAAAAATCAATTTGGTAAAAAATTGTGTGACGTTTGATTAAACGTGTTTGATGCAAATATGTTTTCAAACTAACTATCCAAACACAAATCATCAACCTGTAAGAAGCGTAAGCTGTGTTTCCGTCCCAATCTACAAGATCCACACGAAGTTGATAGGAATTTGACGATGTAATTGCATGCAACAAATCCAGCCCTATGCAACAACAAAATTATTATTACTAAATTCGAGTGCTATACTGTGGCGACCAATCAGCTGGCGCGCGCGAAAGACTTATGTGACGAGAGACGTCAGTGCGCAAGCATGCGTGAAAACGCTAACAATGATTTTCGCTAATGTACGCGCGGTCTTTGTTCGAGCTTTCATTATTAAAAGTGCATTGTTAGAAACGGGTCATGTATCGCGAAGTCAGACAGTGTGTTTAGTAAGTAAACGCTACATTGGTGACCCCGGAAGTCGAATACGCCCAAAATTTTCTAATAGCAGAAAATAAGCTGAAATTACTGGATTAACTTTGTTAAACATTGATATGTCAGCAGACAGTGAAATTTTAACGCAGTTAACTGAAGCAGTCAGCAAGTTAACAAACAACGCCTTGTCAACGACTAAGATTCAAGCAGTAGCAGTTAAACTCCCAGAGTTTTGGACAGACGACCCGGATGTAGAAGTTAAACCTAACTACTACCTAAAATTGCCAGTCCGTATACAGTTGTATAAAGAGATTTAATTAAAGAAAAAATGTAAAAGAAGATGTGAAAAAGCATAAACAAAAATCCGTGGCACAACACAACAATCGTTTAACAACCGAGAAAACCGTTACAGCCATCACAACCGATACAGGACAGTTGGCAACTGAAAGAGAAAGGCTTAATAAAAACTCAGCCGCCAACTGTGTGAAAATTATTATTATTCAAACCCAAAAACAAGAGTGTAAACTTGAATACAAATTATAAACAACAATTACCTTATATGATGCGGGTGACACATTTTCAAACCAAAACTGAAGCGAAGCACATCTTTATGCTTGCGGTAAACACGTTATGCGGAAACGAAAGAAAATAAGAATCTCGCGCCAAACTATACAGTAGCACCCCAAGCGGACAGATGCCACGTATAATAATTATTGAATTTAAAGTGGGGACAAGAATCAACGCTTACATCCCGGCCCCAAATAATTACGATCCAGAAATTATTTAATATTAAGCGTTGATGAAACTTTAGGCGGGGATAAAAAACAAGAACGAATCACAAATGTACTATACAGTCGCGGATAACGAAGAATGTCATCCTGCTGCCTCAAGCAGACATAGTTTTCTAGTGTCCCGTAGGAAAGAGGATGTCGCAGTTCGAACCCTGGCCGACCGTATGTAGCCATCCTTGCCAGGAAAAACTTCTTCCACACGAGCTTTCGGCCAAGAACCTCTCTTCCCGACGTCGTTGATCACCAGGACCACGTCCCCGACACGAAGGTTTCGGGCTGGTTGAAGCCACTTTTGACGAATTTGTAAGGTTGGTAAATACTCTTTCGTCCATCTTAACCAAAACTGGTCAGCCAACCAGTTCACGAATCTCCAAGACCGTTTGTATTTGTCCGCCTTCATGAATACGTCGAGCGGAATTGAATCATCCAATCGACAAAGCAACAACGAATTTGGTGTAAGAGCCTCTAGGTCGGTAGGATCGGAGCTCACAGAAGTGAGAGGTCGATTGTTGAGGATTCTCTCTACTTCTGCTGCAAGGGTGAAGAATTCTTCATCGGTGAGCTGCCGCTGCTGATCTGTAAGAGCCAACATGATTTTGCGAACGCTGCGGATGACACGCTCCCACACTCCTCCTTGATGACTCGCGGCCGGAGGATTGAAGCGCCACTCGATGGATTGCCGACTCAATCGATCGCATATGGCTTGTTTGTCGAGTCGTTTGAAGCCGTCTCGAAGTTCCTTCACCGCGCCGACGAAATTGGAGCCGTTGTCCGAATATATTGTTTGTGGTGTGCCACGACGATTTATAAACCGCTGATAAGTTTGAAGAAAGGAAGGAGTATCAAGAGAGAAGGAGGGCTCTAAATGTACAGCTCTAGTGGCTAAGCAAGTGAATACGCAGAGGTAGCGCTTTAGAGAAGTGCGCCCAGCTTTTATGAAAAAAGGACCAGCGTAATCTACGCCTACACAGGTAAAAGCAGGTTTGCCAGGAGTGACCCTATGTACGGGAAGTGGAGCCATAATTTGTGAACCACTAACTGGATATTTTAAGCGACAAATTCTACACTCGTTTAAGACTTTTCGTACTGTGGCATGACCGTTTATGACCCAGAACTGCGCCCTTGTAGCTGCAAGAGTATGTTGCACCCCACTATGACCCTCTTTTTGATGAAAAAACTTAATTATTAAGTGCGTAACATGGTGGTTTTTTGGTAGAATAATAGGGTGTTTAACATCTAAAGAAAACGGAGATCTTTGGAGGCGGCCACCGACACGTATTAAGCCCTGAACAAAAATAGGACAAAGTTTTCTTAAACAAGAATGTTTCGACACTGAGCACGATTTGGTGTTCAATGAGTCAGGTTGACACGAATTAGAACTTACCGATTTGGCCAATTTAGATACTTCTTCAGGAAAGGACTGCTTTTGCACCAGTTTAATAATCTCTCTTGCTGCTACTTCTAATTCTGAAACTGTCAAGCTATGAAAGCGAGTACTCACCAATACGTTTGGCTGGCTTTTAGCGAGTAAGTATTGCCTATAGCGCAGCAGCCAAGCTACTTTTCTTTTAAGACCACTAAATGAAGAAGAGTTAAGTAATCGATCTAGGGCAGAATTGTGTGTACCCTGCGTGAGAGTAGCGTTCGTCCTAGTGCGGATTTCTAGGCCGTCAAGCTTCGGGGAGAGAGTGGGTTGTTCAGGCCAATGCTTCTCGGGCAACTTCAAGAAAGGGGGACCAACAAACCACGCTTCGGCTTTGTTTAGTTGTTCTGGCATAAGGCCGCGAGAGCAGATGTCCGCTGGATTGGACTTGGAATCTAGATGTCGCCATTGAGATGGGTCAGATCCTGCGTGAATTTCGACTATACGATTGGCAACAAATACATGGAAACGTTTTGCGGTGTTATTAATATATTGAAGCACTGAGGTGGAATCAGTCCAAAAGGTGACACTTCCAAGCTCAAGATCTAACTCATTTCTTAAAAATTTTATCAAGTTGACTCCAACGACTGCTGCAGTCAACTCCATACGCGGGATAGTGACGGGCTTCAATGGGGCTACTCTAGACTTACCCATAAGGAAACAACAACAGATAGTGCCTAAAGAGTCTATCATTCGGAGATACGCCACAGCTCCATAACCAACACTGCTGGCGTCACAGAAACAATGTAACTGAAATTTAGCGGATCGAAAGTTAGGCGGGTGTAAACACCTAGCAAACTTAACACTATTTAAACATTGGGACGAATCTAGCCATCTAAACCAGGCCTGTCCTTTCTCTTCAGAGATTTCGTCATCCCATCCTGAATTTTCTGAACACAACTCCTGCATTAAGCGTTTAGCAGGAAGTAAGAAGGGGTGGATGATTCCCATGGGATCAAAGACTTGACTCATCATTGATAGTATGCCCCTACGGGTGACAGGTTTTTCCTTGATACAAACGCGTATTTCAAACTGGTCGGTCTGTGTATTCCATGACACTCCCAAAGTTCTGTCACTGGAAGCTTTGTTTAAATCAAGGTTTGATACGCCACCTAATCTATCTTCTTCAGGTACCGTTTTTAATATTGCATTTTTATTAGATCGAAATTTAGTCAAATGAAACCCTGCTTCTTTGAGGACTTTCTTGAGCGATCTTATGACCTTTTCTGCTTCCTCGGTGGTAGCAAATGACCCTAAAAAGTCGTCGACATAGAAGCTGCGTGAAATAGAATTTACTACCAGGGGATCAACTTCGGAAGCACGATCGCTGGCAACTTTTCGTAGTGCAAAACCACAGCAGCTAGGAGAAGAGGTAGCTCCAAATAAATGAACTAGCATTTGGTATTCTTGCGGTGGTACGGACAGATCACCATCTGGCCACCAAAGAAAGCGCAAAGAATCACAGTCACGTGGTTCAACTCTTACCTGATGAAACATGCCTCGAATGTCGGCCACCACAGCAATAGGCTTTTTGCGAAATCGTAAAAGAACACCCATCAAATTGCTCGTATGGTCTGGACCTTGGAGCAAGTTATCATTTAAAGAAACACCTTGGAATCTCGCAGCACAATCGAAAACCACCCGAAATTTTCCTACAGTGGCGTGATGTGGTATAAACCAAGTGCGGTCAGAATAAGGTAGTAAGTCAGTTGGGACTTTGCGAGCATACCCTTTATCTAAATACTCTTTAATTTTATCTTTGTAATTATGAAATAAATCTTTATCTCTGAGGAGTTTTGCTCTCAAGTATGCTAGTCTCCTTTCTGCCATAGTGCGATTGCGTGGTAGTTTAACCTGATTACTTTTCCAGGGTAGGGGTATGATATAGTGTCCGTTCCGGAGTTGCGTGCAATCTTGCATGATAGCGAGGGCTCTACGATCTTCTACAGACATAGCCATTTTTGAACTATCTGTGCCTTCGTTGAAATCTTGTTGATACATCTGTATCATTTGCTTATGCATGGTGTCATAAACCCTTTGCATCTGTTCGTGGAGCATAGAGCTTTCAGAGCGTACGAAATTTACCCTAAATTCAGGGGTCTGAGTTGCTAAGCGTTCATTAGTAGGACCAACTAAACTCCAACCGAGCATTGTTCTAACGGCATTGGGACCGCCAACCTGGCTAATTCGATATTCTAGTGTGCGGTGAGCCTCAGGGATGTCAGCACCAATAAGCAATTCAATCCCACCTAAAACTTCTGGAAGAGAAACGCCTTGTAGCACATCAGCGTAGGAGATAAGGTCTTGGTCCGAGGGAATGCTCGATTTCAGATCAGGCAAGCAAGGAACACTAAGTACGCTAGGGAGTTCAACGACAGTGGCCTCATTATAACCTTGAATAAAGAGCTTTACATCATGACCATGTTTGTGATCGGTACCACTCACAGTGGACAGTGAAAAGTGTACAGCTTTACCTTTAGCGCCCAATCGATTTAGCAGCGCTTTGCTGCAGAGTGTTGTGTCCGATCCCTCGTCCAGAAATGCGTAAACGCTTTCACATTTGCGGTTTGAGCTGCTCCAAACTTTAACAGGAATTACCTTTAACCTAACTTTGCTACGAGTATTGGAAATTACTCCAGTAGAATATGCCGCAGGGCTGGCAGTGCTATTCTCTCCTCTCGACTCAGTTGATGATAAGTTACCGGCCCCATCAGAGCTCCCGGGGTTTGCCATTTGGCTCATAGCGGGCCGCATGTCTCTATGTAACAGGCTGTGATGTAATCCACGACAATGGCGGCAACGGGAATTAGATTTGCAGTTTCTCGCAACATGATTACCCAAACAGTTAAAGCACAGCTTAGCGGATTTTGCCAAAGACCAGCGACTATCGACATCTTTTAGTAAAAACGCTTCGCATTTCCACAATGGATGTTGGGCAGAGCAATTTGCACAAGGTCTACTGCGGGCGTCAACACTAGTGTTTCCAGTAGTAAAGTTACTTCGAGTTGCATTGACTGCGAACCTCTTAGACTGTCGAAAGGTGGGGGAGCTTTCCGTTTGCACCTTATCCAACCGCCGATTCATTAATTGCCCTAAGAAGCTTTTTTCGATTTGTGCTCGCCTCTGTATAAAGGAAGACAGTTGGGAAAAGGTGATCGCACCACCCTGCTCTAGTAGTGGACCGAGTTCCGTTAGACACTTGTCTTGAAGATAACGTGGGAGACGCTTGAATATACAAGAAATAGTGTGCTGGGTGTCTAATCCAGCACTCGCTATTCCAGCACAACAAATCTCGCAATTATGCATGTCACGTGCAAGTTGCGACAGAGCCACCTGATCATTTTGTTTCAAAGGAGGGCCTTCGGTAAGACGCCTTACATGGGCTGTGACGATGGAGTGCTCTTGTCCATATTGCGTTTCAAGGGTCTTACGGGCCTCTAAGTAACCTAATTCAGGCGTTCGGGCCATAATGCAATCTGCGATACTTTCACGGGCCTCCCCTGTACATGAAGAAATTAATAGGTCAAGGCGAACGGACATGTCAACTACACCTCTCGCCGTATAAGCATCAAAGTGCCTGATAAAATGTTTATATCTCAAGGGGTCGCCATCGAACATTTCCTTGCGGTCTGGTGGTCGGGCCTGTCTGCTATTAATTTGACTCGTCATAAGGTGCATGGCGCCTATTAAGTCATCAATAGTAGCTTGGTTGTAGCCTTCCTGCCGATTATTGGGATTTTTCTCTTGATAATCTAAACGTCTGGGCGAACGGGAAAAAGAAGTGGGCCACTGGTCTAACGTGACATAATGTCTTGGTGATTCAAAATGCGGTTGTTCAGATTCATGACCACGATCCCATGTGGTCTGGGCAGCATAACCATCATCTACATTATAAACTGCGCTTGCGGGTTTTCTATATTTGGATTCACCAAGAACATCCTTATGTGCGGGCGTCTGCTTTACTAGACCCGGAAGATAGTTTAACGAACGACTCGTGCGTTTGTTTAGCGGTTCAGTTAGACAGTGATCCATAATCCTCTGTCTAGTTTAAACACAAGGCAATGTCAAAACAAAGAAGCGTTAAAAACTTATACTAAAACTTAAACCTACCAGCAAGGAAAAGCAGGAAAAAATCTTAAAGGCTAATTTCCAGTAGAACCTACAAGTTAAGACGTCCAGTAACTTACAAGTAAAATTGTTCTGTATATTCACCATACAAGTAGAAGTATTGTCCTGTATTATGTAGAAGTTAAACCTAACTACTACCTAAAATTGCCAGTCCGTATACAGTTGTATAAAGAGATTTAATTAAAGAAAAAATGTAAAAGAAGATGTGAAAAAGCATAAACAAAAATCCGTGGCACAACACAACAATACAATCGTTTAACAACCGAGAAAACCGTTACAGCCATCACAACCGAGACAACCGAGACAACCGAGACAACCGAGACAACCGAGACAACCGAGACAACCGAGACAACCGAGACAACCGAGACAACCGATACAGGACAGTTGGCAACTGAAAGAGAAAGGCTTAATAAAAACTCAGCCGCCAACTGTGTGAAAATTATTATTATTCAAACCCAAAAACAAGAGTGTAAACTTGAATACAAATTATAAACAACAATTACCTTATATGATGCGGGTGACACATTTTCAAACCAAAACTGAAGCGAAGCACATCTTTATGCTTGCGGTAAACACGTTATGCGGAAACGAAAGAAAATAAGAATCTCGCGCCAAACTATACAGTAGCACCCCAAGCGGACAGATGCCACGTATAATAATTATTGAATTTAAAGTGGGGACAAGAATCAACGCTTACACCGGAGATTTGGTTTCTTCAAGCCGAAGCACAATTTAGATCTAAATCTATAATTATTGATCAAACTAAATTTGACTACATAATTACAGCATTAGAAAATCGGGCAGCTGCAGAAGTTAAAGCAGTTCTTCTAAATCCACCGGAACAAGGAAAATATAATGCTTTAAAAACAGCTTTACTCAACGCGTTAGGTAAATCTCAACTACAAAAAGACGCTGAGCTCATTAATATTTCAGGGCTTGGGGACAAGAAGCCCTCCGCATTTCTGCGCTATCTCGAGTCCCTCAACAATGACGCCGACACCCTTCGGCGAGCATTTTTTTTAGCACAACTTCCTTCACAGGTTCGTGCGATTCTAGCGGCCCAAGAATTTCCAAATCTACAGGAATTAGCTTTAGCTGCAGACCGTATTATCGAAGCTAACGAGTTACTCCCTATCAACTCGGTATCGGCGTTAAGCCCCAGACATCTTAAGAACTTACAACCAAAACACAAACCCAAACCCTCCACTCATCACATTATCTGCTACTACCATAAAAAATTCGGCCCTAACGCACGTACCTGCAGACCCGGCTGCCCCTTTGCGAGCTTACTCCCAGTGGCAACGTCATCGTCAATCACCGTGCTGGAAAACGGGCAAGCCGGCCGCCAATGACCGCGGCGGTCGGCTTAATCAAAACTAACTCCTTGTCAGTGTGGGATCGCGCCACAGGGACATCTTTCTTAGTAGATACCGGCGCTGATGTTTGCATTTTCCCTGCTTCCCCAAACGACAAGCGCAAACGTACCCCTACAGAAAACCTCGCAGCGGCCAACGGTTCCGAAATCAACACATGGGGACAACGTGTTATTACTTTTATTCTCGGACAAGGAAAGCGATATCGTCAGAAATTTTACTTAGCCGACGTCGCTCGCCCTATACTAGGCGCCAAATTTTTAAGGCCAATAACATTGCCATCGATTTACGCGGACGCCGACTTGTCGATTTAAATCACGGCCATATTTTCGCTGCACATACAGAGCGCACACCGAACAGTCACTGCGGTTTAGTTTTGGGCGCACCTAGCCGCTTTAATCAACTATTGCTACAATTTCCACAAATTTTAGCCCCCAGTCTACAAAACCAGGTGAGTAAACACGGTGTAGAACACCATATTGTCACCAGCGGCCCACCAGTTGATTCACGACCTCGGCGTTTAACTGCTCCAAAACTAGCTCTAGCCCAAGCCGAATTCCAACAATTAGAGGGGGCAGGCATAATTCGCCGTTCCAATTCACCTTGGTCCACCCCCCTACTCATGGTGCCTAAACCCTCTGGGGGATGGAGACCGTGCGGCGATTATCGCCGCCTTAACCAAATTACCACCGACGATCGTTATCCACTACCCCATATTCACGATTTCAACACACGACTGGCTGGAGCAAAGATTTTTTCCAAAATAGACCTCATTGGTGGTTATCACCAAATTCCTATGGCCGAAGATTCAATTGCCAAGACCGCAATCGCCACTAGTTTTGGCCTCTGGGAATTTCTTCGGATGCCTTTCGGGTTAAAAAACGCAGCACAAACCTTTCAACGACTCATGGACAGCATTTTCCAACACTTAGATTTTGTTTTCGTCTACCTAGATGATATTTTGGTTGCTAGTAAATCACCGGTGGAACACTACAATCACCTTAGACAGATTTTTACACTGTTGTCCTCAAACGGATTAATAATTCAAAAATCCAAATGTATTTTTGGCGTTCAAGAACTCGAATACTTAGGACATCTTATCACAGTCGAAGGTGTTAGACCTCTCCCGAGCCGCATTGAGGTTATCCGCAATTTTCCCACGCCAGATTCTCGTTCTTCTCTTCAACGTTTCTTGGGCATGATAAATTTCTACCACCGTTTCCTCCCCACAATCGCCTCGCAGCTTGCGCCTCTGCATGCCGCATCGTCTGGCCGAGGCAAAGAACTTACGTGGACTACAGAATGTCAGAAGGCCTTCGAAAACGCCAAGGCAGCGCTGGCACATGCTACTTTACTACACCATCCTAAGACAAACGCATCTACCAGCATAACTGTAGATGCATCTGACTTGGTGATTGGAGCATAACTTGACCAATTGCACAATGGTTACTGGGTACCCATCGCTTTCTTTTCCCGAAAATTGTCGTCTGCAGAAAAGAAATACAGTACTTTCGACAGAGAACTACTGGCAGCGTACCAGGCTGTACGCCACTTTCGGCATTTCGTAGAAGGCAAGCCCTTTACCTTGTACACCGACCACAAGCCATTAACATTTGCATTGTCCAACAATGCTGACCGCTCGCCCCGTCAATCCCGCCACCTGTCGTTTATAGCCGAGTTCACCTCTGACATACGACATGTGAAAGGAAAATTTAACGTGGTAGCCGATACACTCTCAAGAATCAACACTATCACAGAGCCTCCCATTGACTTTCGACAACTAGCAAACGACCAAGCAGTTTCACAAGAAATTGCAGTGTATCGAACCTCAATAACCAACCTTTTGCTTCAAGATATACCATTCGGCGACGTCTCCCTCCTGTGCGACATGTCACTTGGGAAACCCCGTCCTGTGCTTCCAAAGGAATGGACCTACAGAGTTTTCCAAGCTATACACTCTTTAGCTCACGCTGGACCACGCCCCACTCAACGGGCAATTGCAGACCGCTATGTATGGCACGGCCTTAAACGAGACATTCGCAGATGGTGCCGAGAATGCCAGAGTTGCCAAGCAGCCAAAGTGCATCGCCACATCCGAGCCCCACTCTTTAATAGGTCTCAACCAACAGGGCGCTTTCACAGCATCCACGTAGATCTAGTCGGTCCACTTCCTCCCAGCGAAGGAATGACATACCTCTTCACCATTATCGACCGATTTACCCGATGGCCCGAGGCCATTCCCCTCCCCGACGCAAAAACACCTACCTGCACAAATGCTCTCATACGAGGATGGATCTCCCTGTTTGGAGTACCGGCAGATATCACATCAGACCGAGGTCCACAATTTACTTCATCTTTATAATCAAACTTAAATAAATGTTAGGCATTAAACAATAACACACCACAGCGTACCATCCACAAGCTAATGGCATGGTAGAACGCTTGCATCGACAACTCAAAGATTCCCTCAAAGCCCACACTACATCTCCACATTGGATGGAACACCTACCTTTCACACTCCTTGGTTTACGAACAACTTGGCGTGAAGAACCGGGATGTTCTCCCGCCGAATTAGTGTACGGATCTACTCTACGCATCCCCGGCGAATTCATTGACCCTACCCCACCCCTTTCTCTACAACCTTCAACCATATTTCTTCGCAACCTGCAAAAGTCGATGCATGAAACCCTTCTACCACCCCCGACACACCACTCATCTCCTACATCCCATTACCCACCCTCTCTTGGCCATACAGGTTTCGTTTATGTACGAATCGATAAACACAAGACACCCCTGCAACGACCTTATGAAGGACCATATAGAATTATCTCCACATCTGAGAAATTTTTCACCCTCGACGTAAATGGACAAACAGAAAACATTTCAGTTGACCGTCTCACAACAGCATACCTGGCCACAGGAAGAAATCCACCACAACTCAACAACCAAGAAGAAGACATTTCGACGCCTTCCTCTTCGTTGCCGCTCCCTAATAAATCTCCAGGCATCACAACTACACGCAGTGGACGATCAGTTCGACAACCGCCACATATTGTCAAAGACTATATCGCTGGTATACAAGAGTCGTACAACAACGCTGGGGGGGAGCCATGTGGCGACCAATCAGCTGGCGCGCGCGAAAGACTCATGTGACGAGAGACGTCAATGCGCAAGCATGCGTGAAAACGCTAACAATGATTTTCGCTAATGTACGCGCGGTCTTTGTTCGAGCTTTCATTATTAAAAGTGCATTGTTAGAAACGGGTCATGTATAGCGAAGTCAGACAGTGTGTTTAGTAAGTAAACGCTACAATAATTTAAATGACTCAGACAAAAATTATTTAATGTAAAAACAAGATTCTAATTTGTTTCTTTAAGCAACGGTTATAAAAATTCCAATTTGTAATTATTGCTCAATCATTGGATTAAAAATATTTCAACAAACACACTGCATAAAAAACACTGCATTTAAAATACAGTATTTAAAAACATTTATAATAACAAAACACTACATTTAAAAATATTAGGAAAAAGTAATGCAAAAATTACTTGCTAACTCTGTTACTTTAAAACATGTAACCGTAATCATTCCCGACGATTAATTTATTCACACAATCGAAAGTACACAGCAAGGATAATTTAACCTCTTTATTAGCAATCATTTTCCAAAGGCAAAGACGCCAAATAAAGTTATGACGCAAGGAAAAATATTAAAAAAGCCCTTTTTTGATTAAAAAAAGGATCTCAACAAATAAAAAATTTAGCGTATTTGAGAAAGTAAAATTTGGCAGCAATGTTTTTAAGTACTTTGGAGCCAAAATGGTATTTATCAAGGTTACACGGTTTTATTAATTTCTTTTTTTTTATTTTCCACTTTGCACAAAAGAATATTTTTACTTTTAACTCAAGTGAAAATCTTATTTTAGTGTTCACTCAGTTATTTTTTTTTAGTAGAGCTAGGCTAAAATTTACTTTTGTTAAACTGTCTTTTCAACAAAAAAAGTATACTTTTTGATTTCTGTCTCTTTGCTGAATTACTATTATTTTCTGTCTGGTCTCTTGTCTAAACCGATATTTGAAAAACTTTGAAGAATTTAATTTTGGTCGAAATTGTTCAAACCCATGATGCTTTCCTCTTGCAAATTTCAAAGAGCATTATCTATAAAATATTGAGGAAAAAGATGGCATTTCCTCTCTTCCCCCAATTGTGGACATTTTGGTGGTCGAAAAAATTTTCTCAAATTTTATGTAACAATTTTCAAAATCTTAATTTTGCAACATTTCCTCCAGATGCCCAAATTTAACTAATAGAGTTAATTTAAAATCCTTTTGTGTCTTCACTTGTTTTTTTACCTTCAATGAGCAGAGACATTAATTTTTTGCATGTAGATAAATTAAACTTATTAAAAATCACTTTTAAAGCCAAAAAATCGCCTTACCTTAAAATTTAATTGAATTTGGGACTAAGCTGGCTCCTTCCTAATTTTAAAATTTTGTCCAAAAAATAGGCATAAAATAATTTTTTCCTGACCAAAATGTGTTTCATTGGACCCAAAAAAATTTGATTTTACCCAAATTTTTCTTATCAGACATTTTTTTTGAGCAGCAATGAGAAAGCAAACCTTTGAAGATTTTTTTCTCGTCTTCCCTTTTCGTCTATTTTTTACGGATAAAAAACAATCTATTTATTAAAATTAATTATTATTTTTAATAGTTTGTACTGCCAGTGTGTATATATATATATATATATTAGAACATTAGAACAAATGATTGGACAATGCTGGGAGGAGCTACTACTTGTCTGAACACAACGATTTTCAAAAGCAACGTGTTTTGTGTATTATATGCGATACATATATATTTTTTTTTGTCTGACGAGGTTATGAAAGCAAAAATTGTTACGTTTGTTGTTATATACTTTATGTTGTTAGTCTAAATTGGTTTGAATTATATCTCTACTGACAAATGTTTTGTTGCTGCTTGTTGCGATTGTGCTATGAGTAAGAAAAATTTACTCTATTATAATGTAATAAACTTTAATAGGAAAAGAGTCAAAAATAAAGTTTAAAAATGAAAACTAATTGTTTCGGTAAATCCCTTACCAAGCCAAAACTCTCCACTTAAATTTCCGAATCCAAGTTCATATTCAGTCCAGTTGCGATAAAAATCAACACTTCCGTCCATTCGCCGTTGAAAAACCTTTATAAAATAAGATGTGATTTACTGAGCTGATTTATTTTGTTTTATAATTAAGGAATATTCTTTGATATTCAAGTTAAAATTAATGCTAAAATTTGCAGAACTATATGTGATGATGATGATGATATTTTATTCATGCTTAGTAACAATATTTAAGTATATGCAATGTACATTAAGCAAAGCATGAAAAGGAAACGCGAAACAACGACGAACGTTAAACATGCAGAAAGTATAGAGAGGGGGTAAGAAAGAGAAAAAATAAGAAGCACGGCCGCGTTACCTAATTCAAACTAAATATTATTTTTTAAAAAGACAAAAAAGACAAAAAAAAATGACAAAAAATGTGCAGTGCAGGAACGGTTATGTAAATCATTGGGAGACACAACCGCCCTATATTGCTAACTATAAATTTAGCTCAACTGAGCATGGTGAGTAAAGAAAACCTCCCGAAAAGAAACCTCACCAGGTCCGGAAACCTTTTTTGGATGCACTGCAAATACAAACATAAGAATAAAACAAAATATACTTATATATATACACATTTTGAAAAGAGAATATGTATTAAAACAATCTAATATATGTATTAAAACAATCTAAAATCGAAACGTAAACAGTATTTTATGACTTTTTGTGTTAGCGATTAAAATTTTATAAATTGACATTTAACAAGTTCTTAAATGTGAGCAGTTATTCTCTTTATTTTCCTGCAAAAAAAAGAATGATCTTTTGAAGCAAGCAACCAAATAAAATACCTCAAAATTAGATTAAGAAAAATAGGGTTTGGCAAAATATTACTTATAAACCAAATAAAAATTGATTAATAAAACATTAATTGCAGACTAGATTTCAATTAATTAATAATAATCATTTTTTAAGAGTAAAACATCTTCATCTTCTTTCTTCGACTGTTTGTAAATGATTTTTGTTATTTTAGAGATTACTACGTTTTTGTGACAAAAAGCGAAAAATTAAAGACAAAATCAAAGCGATGACATTTTTTTGACCTCATTAGTTCTTTTTACTAAAAATCGGGAATGCAGAGGAACTTTTGTCGATTATATGTGCTTTTGTGGGTGACGGACTAGACCTAAATTTATAATTAGGCTCGTTATGAAAAAAGTTTGAACATCCTTGTTCTAAACTAATGCTCCAAACAAACGAGGGTCAAGTTACTTGGAATCTCTTTTTCATCGACTATAAATTGACTGTCTCTGCTCTCTTTCTTATAAATACTTTTGTCTTATCTTAGAAATGTTTTTAAGTAAATCGATTATTAGAATTTTTCCAAAGTGTGGTCGAGGCGGTAGCTGTTTAAAACCTATTCACGTAATTCTGTGGTGTGTTTGGGAAAAATATATCACAACTTTTTCTCTGCTTGGCATTATTAGCAAGAAGTTTTAAATTTTAGTCATATTTTTAAATGAAAAAGCAATAACAGTAGTAAAAAATTATAAACAACAACATTTTGACATCTTTGCAAGTGCAGTAGGTCCAAATAATCATTCAACGATTGCCCCATGTACGGCACCTCCGACACTTTTTTGTAATTCCCGAGATTAAATGTAGAGATAAAAATAAAATATAATAAAAAATTGAATAGGTAAAAGTTACAGAATGCAGCATAAATTTTTTTACTGTTCATTAAACAATATTTATGCTTTAATTTTTTTCTTGATTTGTATTTTATTCTGACAATCAGTCAAAATATAAACAAAACTTACCAGCCAATCGCCCCCATTTGTTTCAAAATCACAATAAATTTCAAATCTTTCTGATTTTCCAGGAACCGTTATGCTGAAAATTCCACCTTTATTAAAACCAGCTTGAGCCACATCACGACAGTTTGGAAAGTTTTCTGTAAAATATAACTTTGTTGGATGGTTATATTCTGAGTAAAATATAAGAGCCACTTATTTTTACCAATACATTATGATTTTATTGTTTAATTATCTGCTTTATAAAACCAAGATAATAATTTTATCAGTTCTGCATTTGAAAATACAAAGAGTGTGTTGCAATATAAGTAGCCATTAAGCGACTACCCAAACTGCACATGGAAATAACAAGATAGTTTTGTTAAAATTAGTTATTTTTTAAAGTTTTATTAAAGAAATATAAAGAATTCTAAATGTTTATTTGTATTTGTAAAAACTTGATAAATTAATTATTTAAATTTAAGTATTTATAAAAACTTGTAAAAGACTTGGTAAATTTGGAACATTTGTAGAACTCTTCTGCAAAAAAATTATCAAAAGATACTTTATGCAAATTTTTTTGTTCAAGGCCACAACAAGATCAGAGAGTAAGATTTCAACTGCGATTACGTCAATCAATAACACGATGGTAGGTAATTCCCTGCCAAACTACTCAAATTTTTAGCTTTCATAACTTTATAGTTGACTTAATAGCTGCAATGAAAATATTTTTGTTTTTTTAAGATTTTCATTTTTATTTTGTAAGATGAAAAAACCCAAAGCAGCTGTATAACTAATAAATAAACTTGTTTAAAAAAATGTATAAATATATGTATCTAATAAAGAAACTAAAAACCTGGTTTTTGCTCGCATTTATCATTGCAAGAACAAACCAAAATGTTGTTTACGTAGAAAAATCTACCGTTGACAGATGAATTGCTTGCACATGAGATAAAAGCTGAAATCAATATATCGTATTTTAATAACTTAAAATATATATGAAAAAATATATATTTACAACTATAGCACGATTTTAGACTAAATCTAATTGACTTATGTAGACTGATATTTATAGTATAATACAATAGCGTATATCCAACAGCTAAAGTCAGTAAGTTACCTTTAAAGTTCTTGTTTAACTCATCCAAACTATAGCTCAGTTTTGTAAGTTTTTCTTCGGTCTTTTCCGTAATATCTAAAACACAAAACTTAAAATCAAGTAAACCGGACACAGTAATTTAGTGGAATTGATCCTATCCGTGGGCTCATAGTACTGATATAATTCAGCAGCTTAAGTCAGTAAATTACCTTCAAAGTTCTTGTTCAAATCATTCAAACTATGGTTCAATTTTGTAAGTTTTTCTTTTGTCTTTTCCGTAATATCTAAAAAACAAAACTTAAAATCGAATAAACCGGACACAGTAATTTAGTGGAATTGATTTAGTCTATACCCAACAGCTTAAGTCAATAAGCTACCTGACTCTGTGAACGGATTTGATTCGGACCCTGGGCATAATTTTCTACAATTGAGTAAACCGGACACAGTAATCTTTCCGAATTGATCCTATCCGCGGACTTGATCAGGACCCTGGGCACGATTTCTTCTAAGCTGCGGGGCCACGCAAAATATTTTACATAGCAAGCAAGTAAAGATCTTTTTTATGCTTTTTATTTGAGGTTGAATGTAAAAACTAGAAGTGAAGATCAAAAATAAGTTTTTACTTATTGGAAAAGATTTTATTAAATACTTAAAGTCTTTGGTTACTCATATATATTGGCTTTGCTGACTGTAATTGAAAAGTGCGACAAATTGGAATAAATTTTGCACATCAGAAGATTGTTTTTAAAGAAAACATTGACTTTAATCTATATTTTGGTAATCATTGTGGTAAATTAATTAAATGATTAAGCAAAACTTTAACAAAAAACAATCTGAAACAATAATTATGCAATTTTGTTTCAGTAGAACTTGAAAGCAACGCGGTTTTAGCAATTTTTTTTCTGTTTCTAAGTTATTTTTTTGATAATATTTATACATATATAATTCAGATAATTGCAATGATTCGACATTCAATCACGTTACACATGTTAATTTAAATTTGAACCACCCAACCTGTTATTTTGTGTTTCAGCTGGTTGATTTCTGTTTGATTTATTTGACAAACGTCGCCTTTCTCTCCTTTTTTACCAATTTCACCTTTCTAACCTTTTGTTTCATTGTTTCCTTTTTGTACTTTTTTTAAATTATCGTTTTCAATAAAAATAAAGGATTTTTGATTATATTTAGGCTCATTACCAGATCTCACTATTTTGCAAACTGCCATTTTAGCAGAAGATACTTTCAGCAAACAAAGCATCATGAAATACAATAGCAATCCGTTCATAATCTTGTATAACAAACAAACAATTATGGAAGAGAATTTAATCTAAACTTTTTCCAAAAAAACACGTAACAATTTTTTTAAAACATTATTGTAACAAATTTAAACTACTTCAATATTTTTTAATTGCAATAAAACAACAAATTGATTAACTCATGAATTATATTTTACACTTACATAAGTTTTACTTTAGTTTGACGTGACTGATTGCCGTCACTGCTACGCATTCATTTGTTCTTGAAATTTTGAAATAATTATTCAATAAACCAGTTAAAAAGTTCAAAGTAATCCAAACGTATTGAGTTTTGACGCGCGGTTTCCTGGATTGAATATTCATGGTTTCATACGTATAACCTGGTTACTAATTTCATCCCGATATACTCGATAATGAAAATCAGGGCTGGTGAACCTGTTGCGGTTATATGTTGTAGTGTTTGTGTGTTGTATGCCTTTTTTCTGTCAAAAAATGCAATTGCAGGCAGCACATGAATTAAATCAATTTGCATTGACAGCAATAAAATTTTTTTATATAAGTTTATCTGAAGCCGTAATTTTTATCGAACAGTCAGCTTGATGGAAAAAAATTATTTGCAAAATCGTTGAGTTGTAAACGCGAATATACTGTAAATTCTTATTCTATGATGTTGAAACCTTGAAGTTCGACCTAAAATTGCGACTGTTGCTGTTGAACTCTTCAAAAAGTTTTTTAACGGATTAGCCCCTCTAAAGACTATTTTTGATGTTGAACGAGTGGGTCAACATCAAAATTAGTCTTTTATCATTTTTTAAGCAAAATTAAAAAACACACTAACATATTAAGTAATTTTTTTGTACAAGCGATAATTATCAACAAATAAATTTGGTTTCAATTGTGTCCAAAAATATTAAGTTAGATTACAAAAAACTCGATTCTGGTTTATTTTGACTTTTTTTATATTGCAAGATTCTTTTCCTGAAAAAACTGAAAAATAATGAATCTAGACGTGTTTAATTTTAAATTGTCTCCTCCTGATGATAATGACAATTTTTAAATGGTAAAAAATATTGAGTTAAACAAAAATGTCTAACCTGCGGCCAACCGCTTACTCCAATGTTTTTAGTTAGATTTTTTGCAACTGTATCATAGCGCTTCCCAAACTGTGTTTGGCGAGCTTTTTATTTTAAAGATCACTAGGTTTTTGGGACGAAACTCGAGAAATCAGAGTCAGATTTAAAGCAAAGATCTTTTTACGGCCCGCCTACTATAATTAAACTCATAATTTGGCCCTTTATAAAAAAAGATTGGACATCCAGTTTGGTAAAATATTTTGAAGATGTAAAGAAGGTTTCTTTTAAATCGCTAACTTTGTTTTTTTTACCATAAACCAATGAAAGCTTTTTTTATTAATTTTTCAAAGAATTTATAATTTGCTTATTTGACTTCTGTTCAAAGCGATTGTTAAGAAATCTAAATAATTGAAAATATTTTTTTCTAATTTACGCCGACTCTCACTTGTTTAATGCAATAAATTAAAACATACACAGAACTTTCTCTATTGATCTAGTTGCTTTTAGTTGCTAATAAATTTATTTTTTTATTGTTTTAGTGGTATTTTTTGAGTAGAAAGGAGTAAAAATATTAATGTTTTTTGTTCAAAATAACAGATTAATCAACCCGTAATTCCATGTTAAATATCTTACTTTTATTTAAATGTAGTTAATCGACTATTGCGTAATCATTTGTTTCTAGAAATCTATATATCATTATTTAAAACATTATTAAAAATTTTGCAGTGACACGAAACGTAATAAGTTTTGACACGCGGTTTCCTAGATTGAATATTCATGGCTTCGTATAACTGGGTTTCTATTTTTATTCTGGTACAGGCCAACTTGATCACGTTTTAAATCTTCAGACAGTGGCGGCAAATTGAATTGCAATCCCGAGCTTCAGGAAAATCAAAACAATTCAGAGTTTAGCAAAAAACTTTTCATTATCTAAACTTCATGGAAAAGTTTATTTCCGAAAATATAAATGTTTTGATAGACTTAAAACCCAATGTCAAAATAACTGCAATGTCAATTGCTCTCATTGGATGGGATAAACAAACGTCTTTTTGACAACACGTGGGCCGCAGGTCCCCGACTCTGACTAACATATGTCCCCTAAAACGTATCAAGCAGAAAAAATATTTTCAATAAAAGAAGAAAATCTAATAGTTACAAACAAAACTGTTTGAACAAAAATTAAACTTAAATGCTTTTCTTTCAATACAATTGACTCAATGATCAATTCACTTCTTGTTCAGATTCGTAATCATAACATTGCAAGTTTGAAGTGCGATTATGGTCGTAGTTGAGTTATGAGCGTTTTATTTTCCCGCTAAAACCTTCTTGAGAATATTTAAATAAAATCAAATTGTGCATCCCTTCAGTTTTTTTTAATAGATCTACATTATAATTTTATTAATTAACTTTAAATATTTGACGGTAAAAGCTATTTAATTTAGATAATTTATTGTATTATTGTAGCCAGTGGCGTACCAAGAATTTTTGAAAGGGAGAAGGGAGGGACATAGAACTACAATCAAATGTGCTTTGTGGAAAAATTTTTTCAAGTAGTAAAATAATTTTCTTTTTGAATCTCTTCTGTTTTTTCAAGTTATCTTTTCTAAAACCAAGCTGTCTCCAAAAAAAGTCTTCACTTTGAATCTGTATTTCTCATACTAGTAATCTCCAAATGATGCATCATGGCACAATACCTTCCCCCATAAATACACTACTGATTGTAGCAAATTGTAGATTATTAAGCAAAACCGATTGTTACAGTTCTAGTAATAAAATTGTTTTACAGTGTGTTTTTACAAGTATTTTTGCGTCGGCTGGTTAGTGATTCAACAAATCTTTAAAAGTGCCTCCACTCTTTAAAAAAGATAATGAAATTTGGAATTACGTCTACATAATGTTATACATGAAAGCAGTTTATAAATAGATTTATTCTACATCAATTAGGTTTTCGAGCAAGTTAAAAATTTCTATTGCTACGAATTTGACTTTATTTGTAAAAAATAATAATGTTTCTTACTAAAAGCATTTAAAAAAAATTTAACTATACTACTTATTTTGTTTGGGCTGCTAAGATGCAAAAGTAAACAAAAATAATACAGGAAATAAAGGTTTCCATTAATTAAAACACTTATATTGTATTAATTTTAATTTTTTTTTTCGTTTTAAAACACACATACAATTAAATGGAATCATCGAAATTTTAAAAAATAAAGATCAAAAAATTATTAATGCAACAATAATAATTATCATCATCATTATATTGTTTATCAGCATCAAAATTTAGACAACAGTAAAATCTCTTCGTTTTAATATAAACTTCTCCACTGATGCTGTTTAGTGGAAAAAGTTATTATAAAAATGGAAAACAAACACATAAGCGAAAATTTAAAAAAGTTTGGTTGTTTAAAGATTCGACAATATGTCACACTTCATTTAAAATAATTTAATCATGACGATGTAGTTTATTCCTGTTAAAAGTAATCCAAAGTTTTATTATGAATTAGTAATCGCGTCGCCGTGAATCGCTAATCTTTTATTGCATAGTATAATGCCTCGATTCGTTTGATCTATTTCATGTGTCCTTTTTCTCTTTCCGTCGACAGTAATGATGTAATGTTTTTTGTCCTAGCTTTGATAGCTCGCTACTTGTAAAATCTTCGCCTATATGCTACTTGGCTCGAGAAAAGGTGTCTTCCCAAGAGAATTGGAGATTGGCCTAGCGTTTACGAGTAAATTTGTGTCACGTGATCTTTTTTCTTTATAAAGGCGATGCATAGCGAGACGAAATTATGAGGTAATTTGAGACGACTCGAGAGACGGCCCGAGTGAAAGTAATTTTGTTTGGGCACAGGAGGTGGCCCGTTAGATTTCGGCAGCGTGGTCGAGTGATTAAAGCACCGGACTGATGATCAGCATGGTCTCGGTTCAAAACCTACTTGCACCATTCTATTGTGTCCTTGAGAAAGACACTTTACGGCACTTTCCCCTGCTTGGTGGTCTTGTAAAGCAGTTCTAAATTGCAGTCATATCTCTACTAAATTACTAGCGGACAGCAATATCTTGGCATCTCCGAAAGCAGGTCGGGGTAATTACTTACCCTATGTATAGCTCCTCCGTCGCTTTTCTGCGAATCAGGAGGATAAATATAGAGATAAAAAAAAAAAAAAAGATTTTGTATCGATTGACCATTGTTGAATTTATTTTGCGCCAGTGATTGAGAGTTGTGTTTTACAGAGGGATAATTATTATTTGTGTTGATTGAATCAAATTATAGCGTTGAGTTCGCTTTGCAGTTTGGCAAAGTGTGGAATAGAATTTTCGTCGGTCGTGAATTTTGTAATACATTCGTTCTTATTAGAGACAGTGGTCTCTGTTTGTTTGTGAAGAAAAGTCTTCAACGGATCAATCCGAGCCTTCGTTCAAACCAACTGTATAAAACCGTCAGGCTCATAGCAGGCTATTTCTTGAGCCGGAATAAAATAGAATTTAGACACAGCTTTGTTTCAGCGCAGGTATTCGGGTTACCTAGATCAACTGGTCTTTCAGGATTCCCGAACAAAGTCTGTGACACAATAGTATTTCTTACAAACTAATTTTTTACAAAACAAATGGCGCTAAATAAAATTTTTTTTCTAAAAGATACACCTAAACTAAACAAGCTCGCCATTATTTATAATAATAAAGTTTCTTCTCTTTGTATTGCTTTTTTAACACTAAAAATCAACTGGATAAATATATTTAACTTTTCTGCCAGAATACCAAGTAAATTTATTACAACTGCGCAGCAGTTCCTGACGTTATATTTAACGTCAGGTTTACAGTGAAGTTGCATTTTTTATTTAAACGTCGTTTGAATCATGACTAAAATGACTCATACATGTCAGAATGACAAACAGCCAAAGAATAAAAATAATTGTTTCAAAATCGAATCTCGTGTACCGCCTTTTGACAATATCCGTCCCATGTAAAAAAATTGAACAGCTAAAACATGGTCTTCGCTTCAAACTAATATTTTTTTAATTTTACGCAAATTTATTGACGATTGCCCTAATCTTGGTCATGTAGCTCTCAAAAGATATGAGAAGAAATTTTGTAATTTTGTCCCAAATTTCAGGTGAAAACCAAAACAAAAAATATATTATCATTTGAAATAGTGTCTAATTCTTTCATTTTTCTCTCAAAAAACAAGTGAAACCTTAAAAAAAGAAATATTCATCGCTTTCAATCAGTGTTAAAAATCCCTATTTAATGTAAAGGCTAAAAAAAAGTTCTTCATCTCATATCTTAATCGTTTTTTTACGTTTCGGAACTTTGTCCTGCACAAGTAGTTCGTTTTCGGTGCACCGAAAAATTTGTTTTTCCCTAAAGATTAAATATAGTGATAAAAATGGAATATAATAAAAAACTAAATAGGTAAATGCTACAGAGCGCAGCATAAATTTTTAAACTGTAATTAAACTATATTTTATCTTGATATATGTCTTACACTGACAATAAGACAAAACACAAATAAGACTTACCAGCCGATCTCCTCCATCTGTTTCAAGATCACAATAAACTTGAGACTTCAATCTTATTAAAATCGGCTTGAACCCCATCCATACAGTATTTTCAGGAATAGCGATGTTAAAGATTCCACTCTTATTAAAACCAGCTTGAGCCACATCACGACAGTTCAAGAAGTTTACTGTAAGATTCAACTTTGTTGTATGGTTCTATTTTAAGTGAAATATACCAGCCACCTTATTTTACTATGATAATTTTATTGTTTAATTATCTGCTTTAAAAAACCAAGATCATAATTTTATCAGTTCGGCATTTGAGAATGCGAGAAATGTATTGCCATATAAGCAGCCATTAAGCGACTACTCAAGTTGCACATAGAAATCACAAGATAGTCTGGTTAAAATTGTTTATTTTCTAAAGTTTTATTAAAAAAATATAAGTAAATTTGAAATGGTTGTAAAAATTCTCATGCAAAGAAATTTTCAAAATATACTTTATGCAAAGTTCTTTTTTCAAAGCCATAACGACACCAGAGGGTAGGATTTTAACTGCGATCAGGTAGATCAATAACACGGTGATGAGTAATTTCCTGCCAAACTACTCCAATTTTTAGTTTGTATAAACTTTGTAGTTGAAGTATTAGCTTCAATAAAAGATGCAAAAGCTTTTGTTTTTTTTTCAAAATTTCATTTTTATTTCAAAAGGTAAAAAAATTCGATGCAGCTATATAACCAATAAACGAACTTTTTAACCCTTCACTGCATGGTTTATCATATATCATACGAACCAAATTTTCAGCTTTTTTTTTGTCTTAAATATTTTTATTCATTTACTGCATGCGATATCGTTTCTGATAGTTATCGATGAAAACTATATTTTTGTTTCATCCGTCAGATGACGTTGTGAGATATAAATCAATTTTAATCTTAGTTTATTACTAGATTTATCAATAGAAGGTGTGTAGAAATTGTATTTTCAAAAGTTTTATTTCAACCAATTTGGAAGTGATATCAAAGTAAAAAAAATTATAACTGCATTTTAACATGCATAAAGTGATTTTCTGTTGATTTTTTTTTCAATCAAAGTATGTGTTTGTCACAATATAGAAAAATAGGCTCTTGTCATATATGATATGGTGTGTGAATTGCATAATTTTTTCTTCAACCAAAATTTCTAAAAATATGTAATCATTTTTTCTTCGTTTTTTTTTTTTTTACTTGTTTTAGACATAACTAATAATCTGTTGATATTAGAATAACAAAGTGGCTTTTTTGATGCATTTAAATTTTAAGCGGCTGGTGTTTGTCCAAAATTTAAGCTTTTGCTAAGATTTTTAGATAATTAATATTTTCCTAAAGCAATCTTTAGTGATAATTTTTTTGCCAGTCTATAGAACATAAAAAAGTATAAGTAAAACTACCTAAAAAACTAAGTGGCATTTTTGATGCATAGCCTTTTTATATTCCATAAAGCATAAAATTTTATTAATTAAGCATATTATACATTGATCTATCAAAAAAAAAGATCATAGAATAAAGATACATTATTGTCACTTGAAGTAGCAGTTGTATTATTGTGTTTATTTTTTAGTAGTAGCTTTCGGCAAAATCAATCGATCGTTTCAAAAGTTGACTAATTTCCGCAAAAAGATATAAAATTTTTGAAAATAAATATGGCAATTCGAGCACTATTAGATGATGATGAGATAGTCAGATTATTTATGTTGTTGGATCGTAAAAATGAAAATAAAAATGACCTTCTTGTGTACTTGTAAAATGATGCATAAACTGTATTGGGACCATTCGATCAAACCGAATTTTCCAAAACAAGATGCCAAAAACGCCAAAATGATAAAAAGAAGCAGAGGCAGTGATGAAATTCAGGGAGTTTGCACGGGTTTGGGTGAATCGGTTTTTGAATTTTTAGCTTGTTCAGCAAACCCCCTCTAAATTTAACGTAATCTATGTATTTCTAAATCTCTGTATAATGAGGAAACCTGTTGTTAGTATATTGTATACAAAAGAGAACCTGTTCTTAAAATTTTGAATCCCAACACTTGGCAGAGGTACTTCAAAAGAAGTGGTAGCAAGTATGGAGAACATTGATATAGCTTGTGTCTCGTGGATAAACAATAAATTGTGCATCTTCTCAGTTTTTTAACAGATTTATATTGTAATTTCATTTATTAACTTTAAATATTTGATTGTAAAAGCTATTTACTTTAGATAATTCAATAGCAATTTGAAGATTATTAAGCAAAGCCGCTTGTTGCAGTTCTGGTAATAGAATTTTTTGTTTGATTTTTGTTTATGTAAATGTGCTTTTATATCGGATGGTTAACGATTTAACAAATCTTTTAAAAAGAATAAAGAATTTTGAGATTATACCAAACAACAAAAGCAGTTTATAAATGTATTTATTGTACAATAATTAGGTTTTCGAACAAGTTCAATTTTTTTTCTATTTTTAAGAATTTGAATTTGTTCATAAAATAATAGTGATATTTTCTTGTGAAATGCATATTTAAAAAAGGATTTTAAATACGAAATACTGATTGTTTTTCGGATGCTGAGATTCAAGACTAAACAAAAGTTATAAAAGAAATAAAGTTCTTCATTAATTAAAATACTTACATTAATTTCTATTTCTTTTTTGGCTTTAAAACACGCATATACAATTAAATTAAATTATAAAATTTAAAAAAAATAAAGATTAAAAAAAGTTAATGCAACAAAAAAATATTATCATCACCATATTGTTTACCAGCATTAAAAATTAGCCAAACGTAAAACCTTGTCATTCTAACGTTAACTTCTTTGCTGATGCTATTAAGTAAGGAACGTTATTATAGAAATCAAAAACAAACACAAACCAGAAATTGAAAAAAAATTGATTGTTTAAAGATTGACAATAGTACGCTTTCAAACTGATTTTTTACAAAACTAATGTCGCTTAATAGAATTTTTCTTCTAATAAATATCCTTAACTCAAAATGCAAACCTTCCATTTTCTAAAAAAACTTTAAAAAGCCGCTTACTGTATTTTTACAATTTACGGAAGAACTATCTTGTTTGAGATCGAGTTGGCCTGGCATCGAACTGTTACCCACCCTGCCCAAGGACACTGTTGAGAAACTCTGACTTTGACATTGTTAAAAAATTACATAAATTAAAATCAAGTTGTCTTCTTACTGAAGATTTTGCTTTAAATATTAAATATAGCTAATTTTCAAAAAAAATTGATTGTTTAATTAAAAAAATCTACACAAGTAAATCAAGTGTTGTTTTTAAACATTTTTTCAATAAACTATCGCTTCGGTCGACTGTCGTAGTACCATTGATGACAATGAAAAAAAAAGTTTTAATAACGCATAAACCCAATTCTTGATTTTCATTATCGCTAAGAAACTTTGCTTGAAGTATTAAACTGAATCAACTTTAGACTTTTATACTTGATTTTTGAACTAAGAAAACTGTCTGATGGGCCTATTTGGAAACCATTGCACTACACTAACTAGTTGATTTTTAAAATTCTTATTTCAGTTTTCTTTTATCGGATTTTCGATTGCCTTTGGCAGTCAATTAAATGGTTACTCCAAGTAATATGCGAATTCATTTCATCAGTGGAGACAAAATTTTAAAATAAACGTTTTTGCTAAATTTATATCTAAAGTTAGTCTAATTTACGTGTTTATTTTAATTGTTGTAAAAATAAAAAACGGTTTTTACCTTAAATTAAAGACAAAAATTAAGAGTATTTTTCTTTCTTTTGAAAGCAAAACAAAGACAAAAAAGATTTTCACTTTTATGAAAGTATAACAAAATATTCTTGCGGTGAATGTTAAAGCAAAGACTTTTTTTTGAAATTTAGCACATCAATTTCAATATCATTTTCAAGGAAAAAATGTATTATCGTATTTCATATGCCTAAGCCTTTTTCTTTTTGTAAAGCCTGACTTTGATATTTGGAATTGCTTGCCGCTTTTTTAAATTGCTCCTTTGTTAATGTTTAACAATGAAAAATATTTTTTAACCTATTTTGTTTTTTAATGTTTTTCTTTTTTAAGTTTTTATGTCTCTATTCGCTTGTCATAACTTATGCTTTTATATCAGGGGTGGGGATCCCGATTGCATTCGCGGACCGCACCCCAAAATTTAAAAAATTAGGTGCAGGCCGCATAAAAGTTTTGGGGGCAATACAATTTTGGTCAAATTTTATTAATGATTTTCCAAAGCCTGATCATGTTGCATTGCTGAAGTGATGACATAATGCAACACATTTTCGTCTCTTAAAACTAGTGATGACGAGAAAAAAAGGTCATCACTTTAAAACTGTCTTTAAATTTCTTAGTTTTTCTTTCAAAAAGCTTGTAATGACTAAAAAAACAGACAAACCGGTTGCGGAGCACTGGTTTATTCTAAAGATTCTTTTGTAAAAGGATTGATATTTTTCTTTCTAACAAAACGCGGACTGCATTCGGCCCGCGGGCTGCAGGTTTCCCAACCCTGTATCTAAATTGTCAACTTCTTTGTCATGTATTGTTGCTTATATGGTTTTGTCATCTTCCGCTTACGTTTCTATTGCGTGGTTAATATTCTTGTTCCTGTGCAGAGACAGTTTTTCTTCCTTATTTAAAACTCTTTCATGTAATTAAGCTGTGCTGCTTAATTTTTTGAGATTGTTTTACATTAAAATTTTTGTTATTGTGGTAGCAAAGCCTATTTTAAATTTAGTTATTCGCTTTTATTTAATACAAGCTTTTTCGTTTAATAAATAAAGTGTTGCTTTTATATATTTAATTTAAGTTAGCTTTTGTGAGTCTACCTTTACAAAGTTCCTAAATCTTTTACAAATATTTTTTAAGTTTTCATTATTTTAGAAGTAAATGATATTATTATATATTTTTTAAAATTACGCTTGTTTTTTTAAAACACCATGTACAATTTTATTTGATCCATTTGGGGAAAAGGCAATGTACAATTATGCTGGATTATTATTATTACACGTCATCTTACAAGAAACATTTCCAACTAAAAATAATTTAATATTACAATTCGCAAGCTAACACCAGCACATAAGGACGCCAGAAAATGTTTTGGTCTGAAAACCAAAATTTTCAGGTCCATGGTTGTGACAACTTTGTTTTTTGTGTTTTAGCCGTAATGGCTTGATTGTTGCTTTCTGTTTTTGTGAAGTCACAATTCTAGGTAAACAGCTTCACCCTATTTAGAAATCAATCAAATAGACTAAGCATAAACTCTCGTTCTGCTGCTCATAAGCCGAAATGTTACACGAACCAGCTAATCCTCCGATGTTGCATTGTCACATTTGCGATACAATTGCTACGATGGTGCGCTGTCGGCGACACTGTGTTAGAACGAACTTGCACGAGAAAAGTTGAAATTGAAGTTCTACGTTTCAGTGTAAGTCAGCTATAAAATAAAGCTGAACAACCTTTGAATAAACATTTGGTGGTACAGAATTTGAAGATTGCTTGAAGTAAAAGATTTTTCTTCCCAAAGCTTTTCATCTGACACTCTTCAGGGGAAATCGTCAGAATGAAGCAGAATTGAAACCGAACTAATTTATAAAGGAAGAAAGTAGAGTTCTCATTGGCTGAAAGAGTCAACCAATGAGAGAAAAGATTAAGAAATTTTCAAAGAGTATACGAATTCTTTTTGCTTACACAGAAGGGGATTGAGAGATTTAATGAAAGTCGCTTCAAGAGCAGAAAGGTGAAAGGAAGAGCGACCTCGAGCGAGAATAGAAAATTTTTCGTTGCTGTAATGGAGGGCACATTGGGTGTTATCAAGAAGATGTTGACCAATGGCGGATTCGTGAAATTGTTGTGGGCGAATGTTGTTCTTGCAAGAGCGGGAAAGACTTTGGCGGTTGGCCGAGGTACGAGGATTGGTGATGGATTTAGGAACGTGTTGTTTAATTCGCTTTTCCAGCCGTTGAGACGTGCGACCAACGTACCGACTATCACAGTGGCACAAAAACTGGTAAATAACATTGCTGTGATGATGGGAAGGTAACACGTCTTTCTTAATCGCTGGAAGGAGCTGTCGGGTGTTGAAAATAACACGTGGTTCGACGGAGAAAAAGCAGCGTTTCACAGCAGACGTAATCTGCTTTTCAAACCTCATCGAGACGTTTCCAATCCATGGGATGTGTAGGTAGACAGGGGACTTTTTTACTGTGTGGACCGGGTTAGAATTTATTGTTGAAGTTTTTGCTTGAAAGCCGAATTGATTACACGTTCCGGGTAGCCATTTTCCAAAAGAATTGAACAAATTTTGCCAAGCTCTTGGTTCAGTTTGCTTTTAGAACAAATCATAAAAGCTCTGTGAACGAGAGTACCAATTAGATTGATTTTCCGTTTCTGGGGACTGAAAGAATTCCAACGTAGATATTGGCCAGTGAAGGTAGGTTTCCTATATATTGAAGTTAGAAATTCTGAATCATGCCTTTCTACTAACACGTCAAGGAAAGGGAGAGAGTGATTAGATTCCTTTTCATAGGTGAAGCGAAGTGAGGGATGAAGAGAGTTGAGCTGGACGAAGAAATTGTTGCAGTCTTCTTCATTGTTGAATACGGCGAAAGTATCATCAACGTACCAAAAGTACACCAACGGTCTTTTGGCGATGTTGAAAAGTTTCGCTTCTTGGTAGCCAACAAAAATGTTTGCTAAAGCTGGTCCAAGCGGTGAGCCCATAGCGACGCCGTCGATTTGTCGATGCATGTTGTTATTGAAGCTAAATTCCACAGAGGAGGTGACTAGCTGCATTAATTCGACAAAGATGTTGCGTGGAAAGGATGGCGCCATTGAGTCGTCATTGTAAAGGGCATCAGCACAGATTTCTATGGTTTCAGCAAGCGGGACATTAGTGAAGAGACTGGAAATATCAAAAGAACAAAGAAACACAGAGGAAGGAGAAAAGGTAAATTTTCTGACTTCTTTTACAAAGGTGAAAGAATCAGACAAACAATTAGAGGAAAGGTTTTGGAAAACAGGTTGAAGAAGAGAAGTAAGCCATTTAGCTAGCTGATGTTGGGCCGATCCGGTCATAGACAAAATCGGACGTAAGGGTACGTCCTTTTTGTGTATTTTCGGAAGACCGTACATGCGTGGTCGCTGAGAGCCAGTGGATCGGATTGCTTCATAAACTTGCTTCGAAATTAGGTACTCTTTCCTCAGCTGAAGTAACCGTCGTTGTATCCGTGATTCAATTTTAGCAGTGTTGTCGTTGTTCGTGACTGGTCCAAGATCAAGAAATTTGGTCGTGTCATTAAGAATCGTCTTCATCTTGTCGTTGTAATCGTTTTTGTTAAGGATGACAACGCCAGCACCTTTATCAGGCTTTGTTATAAGAATTTCTTCATTCACCCGAAGGGACTTGATAGCCTGAAAACACTTTTTTGTCATGAGGAAATCACCCAAGTCAATGGGACTTCCACAATAAGCGTGAGCTAAGTCACTCAACCTAGCCTATAAAGCAGCAAGCTGCTCTTCAGACAAAGGTTTGTGATGGACGAGTTGAGCGTAGAGTACTTCAAAGTCAGCTAGTATTTCTTCACGTTTGACATTAGTGGGCGGTAAACAAAAAGAAAGTCCATGGGACAAAACAAACCGTTCAGTGTCTGATAGTTTGTAATCGGACAAGTTTACGATGTTGTTCTGCTTGAAACTTGTCTGGTTGCCAAAACGATGTTGAAAAAGAAGACGTAGGTTGTTGCTATTCCTCTTTTGGTTGACAGCTTCTTTTTTTTCATCTATGACTGACAGGTAACGACAGAATCGTACCAGGTCGAAGAAAAACAACCTTATTTGTAACAACACAGGTTAGGAAGCAAACATTTGAAAATGTGCTAGCTAATTACAGTAGTTCTTCCCTAAATCATTTGATATCATAAAGTTCATACCGGGACGAATCAGAAAAGATGACCCGACTTGAAAAATTTGTACACGTCGTTTCTTCCGTTCATTAGGCTGACTTCATCAGATAAAAAACAATGCAACATGCAATGCACACAGTGGCCTACAAAGCATTTTTGAAATGGGGCGGGGGCATACAACCACAACCATTTATGCATAGTGGAAAAATATTTTTAAGTGGTAGCTAAAGAAAAAAAGTCTTCACTTTGAATTTGTCTCTGATTTCTCGTATTTGTGATCTTCAAGAGGGTGAGCATGGCACAATCCCACCCATAAATACGCTACTGAATACACTATACTACTAAAAACAAAAAATAACAAATACTAAACACAATATTGATACCATTTCGGCAAAGACAACTTCTTTTTATAAAACTGACAATCGTAAATACCTTGGGCCAGGTAAAATATACAATAAAGTTTTTAAATTATACATCTATTTAGGTGGTAATAAAATTTTTATTTAAAAACGTTTTTACAATTAGAAATAAAGTCAATGAAATCGATGAAAGGATATTTTTTTTTGTTAATTATATTTGAAACGTAGATCATAAAGAATAACTAATAATTACTAATGAATTAATTAAACTATGACGTAAAAATATATTCACTAAATCTACATGTAATAATGTTAATTCTATTTGATTTTCATTTTGCATTGCTTTATTTTTTTAATTACACATCTGTTGTAAGAATAAATTCTTACTTATAAACTTTTTACAATTTGAAACAAAAATTATTCTGCTTAACAAATCAGAAATTTCTATTAATATTATCGAAATTTCAATAAACAAAGAACAGCATTTGATTGCGAATGAGTTTATTACATTTCGACGTAATAATATATTGACTCAATCAAATGGTATTAATTTGGTTTGATTTTCATTTCGACTTTCTTCATTGAGTAGTAGTTGTTCTTCCAACCCTCCCAAATAACACCTGTCCTATTGATTATTCCATTCCTCAAATATTTTCCATTCAGGTTTGCCGTCGAACAATCTTTATACCAAAACGCGCCGTATCGATATTGAGCACAGTTACCTGGCCAACGATCATTATCTCGATCCTTTGTTGTAAAACTTTGTTGGTAGCTATGAATCAAGGAGTTGCCTGTAAATAATATGTTTGTAGTTTTGGCGTAATGAAGTAATTGCGACTGTACTGTTAGATTTGATTCTTCACACCAGCGGTTCCCGAACTGGGCGCCGCGGCGCCCTGGTGCGCCCCGAAAGCTTGCCAGGGGCGCCGCAAAAACATGTGAAAGTTGTTGCATTTACAGCTTTCCTCACAAAAATTACAATGTAAAAGTTGTTAGCAGCTTTTTACAATTTTACAGTGTGCCGTGAGCAGCAGCTGTGTGGAACAGCTTGTTAGTTGTTAGTTGTTAGTTACAACAACTTATCTAGAAAACCGGGCGAATTTTTTGCTCGTAAGCTATCAGAAATGAATAAGCAGTCGGTCGTATTTTCAAAATTTTTGCAAACAGTCAAAGCACAGCTTTTGTCTTTTAAAGTTTCGTACAGAATCGCGAAATGTAAATAACTGCATACCACTACGGAAAAACTTGTGCTTTCTGCTACTCTCGACTTAGTTTTGACAATGATTGGAGAATCAGCTGCTCAAAAACTGAAAGCTGTTCCACTCTCAAACAATACCATTAGTAGGAGGATCGATAAAACTTCGGATGATATTAATAATCAGCTAGTAGCGAAAATGCGTGGAAATGAGTTCAACTTACAGTTAGATGAGGCAACAACCAGTACCAATAATAAAGATGCTTATTTGATCTGCTAAGTACGCTTTATCGATAACGACGACAATATCATTGAAGATTTGCTCTTTTGCAAACCCATTTTAACAAATTGTAGAGCGCATGAATTATTTGCAATACTGAACAATTTTTTTCAGGATAATAATTTCCAGTGGAAATATTGCGTTGGTTTATGCATTGATGGTGCCCGAGCTATGTCTGGCTGCTTTGGCTGGCTGCTAACGCTGGTGCAGGGCGTTGCCATTAACGCAAAATGGACCCACGGCCTAATACAACGTGAGGCGCTGGCTTCGCAACAGCTCAGTGGTGACCTTAATAAAGTGCTTAAAGCTGTTGTCAAAACTGTGAACTTTATTAAAGCAAGGCCGCTTAAAGCTCGGCTTTTCCAACGTCTTTGCGATGAATTAGGAGCAGAGCACAACAATTTATTGTTTTATTGTAATGCAAATTGGCTTTCTAAAGGCAAAGTTTTTCTGCGTGTGTACAAATTGAAAACGAAATCTCCATACTTTTAAAAGAAGAAAACCATGCACTAGCTACTACCTTTGAGGATGAAATTTTCCTGACTCATTTGGCGTATCTCTGCGACATTTTTTTAAAATTAAATCAATTAAACATCTCCCTCCAAGGAAAAGAAACTCACCTTCTGCAACTTCAAGACAAAATTACAGCCTTTAAAAGAAAACTACAGTTGTGGCAAACTGATCTGCTGATAAATAACGAGCAATGTGATAACTTTCCACTTTTAAAATCCCGTTTAAACTCCCAATCTGGCAATCTCTCTCTGCAAAATACCGATGAGTGTGATATAAAGACTGTGATGTGTCCGCATTTGGATGCTCTAATCTCGCATTTTGAGAAATATTTTTCTAAAGACATGGAGAAGCACAATTGGATAAGAAATCCTTTTGTTGATAATGCAAATGACTCTCAGGGGTTTACATCTCTGGAAGCTGAACAATTTATCGATCTTTCTTCTGATCTTACTTTGAAAAGCTTATACAACCTTAATTTACTCATTTCATTCTGGGTTAAGGCTCGATCTGAGTTTCCACTTGTAGGTTGTAAAGCTCTCCGTGTTCTTTTTCCATTTGCAACGTCATACTTGTGTGAAGCTGGTTTTTCTGCGGTAGCAGTAATTAAGTCGAAGTATCGCAATAAGATTGACATTGAACGCGACATGTATGTTGCGATATCAAACATTGCACCGCGGTTTAATAAAATGTGCATAGAGTAACAAGCTCACTGCTCACATTAAATGTTTTTTAGTATTTTGAGAATAATGCTGACATTTTTGTGCATTTTGAATAACGAACATGATTTAAATGCAATTTCTTAGTAAAACTTAAAATTTGCAAATTTTGGTTTCATTAAGGCGCCGCGAGTATTGATAAGTTTTCGAAGGGCGCCGTGAACAAAAAAAGTTTGGGAACCGCTGCTTTACATCATTTATCTTTACATAAAAAAGAGCAATTAAATTATTATTTCAAATCAAGACGATCTTAAAATACTTTTTATAAAAAAACTTTAAAAAACTATTTGTTTTCAACTAAGATAGACTTGTTGATTACTTTTTTCTTGTTATTTGACTTTTAGTAAACTTATGAACATGACAAGGTTTTGTTAACATTTCTATTTCCTATTTTTAGTAGTCAAATATTATGCATTCGAACATTTACACAAGTATGCTGCGGCAAAACGGCAAGGTAAACACATAATTTAAACCTGGTTCCCGGTTCTTTTTAGCAGAGCGCCGGAAACGACTATAGACGGTACCGTCTCCATTGTAACAAGCGTTGACCGCCAGAACTGGTTATTGTCGGCACTAAGTCTAATTGCTTAATGCTTACGTAAAGCGAAGAAAAGAAAAAACTGAGCAACAAGCTGCCTCCGCAACTAGACGTCAGCTCGTATGCATACGTCATTCAAAGACAAGTCACTTGCTACTGGATATGATGAATGGTTGGTTGAACGAAGGACGTGTTCTTTACATGGACAATTTCTACAACAGTCCTAATCTGGCCAAGTTATTATACAAACAGAAAACTCATGTTGTTGGCACACTAAGAATGAACCGCAAGAATGTTCCAAAGGACTTGACGAAACTGAAACTGAAGTCTGGTGATGTCCAGTACAGAACGTGCTATCCAATTACGTACGTCTGGCGTGACAAACGTGATGTCAACTTTATAACAAGATTGCACCATGCATCGACTGCAGCCGTTTCCGGGAACGCAAATCGTGAAACTGGGCAGCCCATTATCAAACCAGTTGCAATTCTCGACTACAATCGACACATGGGTGCGGTTGATAAGTATAATCAAATGGTTTTGGTCAATTTGTCTGTGCACAAAACTCTGAAATGGATAAAGATATTGTTCTTTCACTTGCTTGATTTGTCAACAACAAATGCTTACATATTTTACTATAAGCAGGAGAAGAAAGTGAAGCGTTTTGTGCAGCAAATAATACAACACTTGGTTTCCAGCAGCTTTGAGGACGATGATGTGGCAAGAACAGCGCAATCAAGACGTTTCGGTTCGGAAAGCTCAATGCTTCCAAACATTAGCCAAAGCCTATTCCAGCAACTGAACGATAGCCGAAACCAAGACGAGAATGCATTTTTTGCAAGTCTCACCGAGAAGAAACAGGCAAACGATGGGCAAAAGACAAATCTCGCAGACATGTTGAAACCCAGTACAACTGTGGTGGTTGTAAAGGAGAGCCAGCTTTGTACATATCACCTTGTTTCGAACTGTACCATACGCACAGAGACTACTAAGGTGCTTTCTGCTAAGATTATAAAGTTGTTTGTACAATTTTTCTTTTTATTTCTAAATTATGAGTTTTCCTAACGAAATCACCTAAAAAAGTATTTGGGGTCTGGGGTGCATTATTCCCCTAGATATGTGGCGGTCTAAGGGTTAATAATTAAAGAACTGTTTTTTTTTTTAACTTTAACATAATTAAGTTTTTAAAATATTAAAAAAAAAAAATTTGATAATTTTTTAAGAAAAACCAAAATAAATTTTTTTATTTAGTTTTATACGGTGTGATACGAATAAGTTTTAGAAATTTTTGTTAAGAAAATATTAAAGAGAAAAGTAACGTAATTTGTACACAGATAAGAATAAAATATGACGTTGGTAAAATTTGAACTGAACAATGTGAATTATTAAAAGATGTTTCACACAGTTTTTCATATTGCCAACTAGTTTGAAAAATATCCCTAGAGTTTATAACAGTGATGTTGGTCCCGAGATCGGTCTTGGTTTTGAGACCAATTTCTGTAGTCTCAGTCCCGTCTCGATCTGGGCCTTGTGCTGGTGATCTTGGTCTTGGTCTCGAAGTCATGTGGTCTCGAAGCTCACACAATGTGTTTTTTTTAATTGGTCTCGTGACAGAACATTTTTTGCGATCTTTATTACTTGATGTTATGGTAATGATTTTGCAATTTACTTAAAAACAACACTCAATCAACCAGCTTTGCTGCAATTTGATGTGGTTAAAAGCTTAGAATCAAACTTCTTTAATCTTTAGTTTTGCAAATATGTTACGTTTATTACAATGAAGATTTTATTTGTGATTAAGGCCATTTCTTGCAAGTTAATCTGATTGCGAAAAAACTTTATTTAAATTTATTTCTTTCAGCAACAAACAAGTCTGGCAATATTTTGAATGTTTCTACCTACACCCTTACCGTTAAAACATTCACATCAATTAATCCAAATTTAAAAAAATCAAGTAAATTGATTTCCTGACACATTTTTTAAAGCTAGTTTTTTTCAGTTCGAAGACAAGCATAAATAAAGAACAAAAGAAGTAATACGAAAAACGAGATCTACAACCGTAAGATAGATTAGGTGGTTTTAATTTAGTTTAAATGCAGCAGTAGCCCCAGAATATGGCCCACGACACAATTGATGAAATTTTTGTTTTGATTTTTTTGAGGTCGATATGGCAGGAGCGCAGTCACATAGGATGATGCAATTCTTAAATTGCTAACAATTAGAATTACATCACGGGTGTCTTACATTTTACACGCTAGGAGCCCAACATTTTGCAAATATTTCCTGGGCCGCAATCGGTATAGAATTACAGTGATCAAACTTGTTTCGGCCTTTGCTTTGATTTCAATGATTATTTCAAATTATCGTCCACATTAACTTGGAACATTTAATCCTAAATATTTTTTTTCTAAATAAAGCCAACAAGTTTTTGTTGTAATAACACTTATATGCACAATAATTTGAACACCATATTCATATATTTATTAATTATGACTCACAATTATTTATAAAAGGGTAGAAATGATAACCCTCTTGAGTCACAATCTTTATATTCATCCTCCTTCCCTGCAAAAAAGCGTCGGAGGCGCTATACTAGAAAAAGCAATTACCTTTACCCACTTCAGCAGGAGCCAGAATTTTTATTTTTTTTTATTTTATCTCTATATTTATCCTCCTGACTCGCAGGAAAGCGACGGAGGCGCTAATACATAGAGTAAGCAATTACCCCGACCTGCTTCCGGAGATACCAAGATATTGCTATCCGCTTGTAATTTAATAAAGATATGACTGTAATTTAAAACTGCTTGCCAGGATCACCAAGCAGGGGAAAGTGCCGTAAAGTGTCTTTCCCAAGGACACAACAGAATAGCGCGAGTTGGTTTTGAACCGAGAACTTAAAATTTAACTACTTGCCAAGACCGCCAAACCAGGGAAAGTACAGTAAAATGTTTTTTCCAAGAACACAACAAAAATGAGGTTTGAGTAAGTAGGTTTTGAACCGTGGCCGTATTGATCAAAATCACCACGCTTTTAACACTCAACCACCCTGCACCACCAGGACCCGTTTAACCAACGGTTAAAAAGTTCTTATCTATGAATCCATAAGCGTATATTGCAGAGAGGAGGATTAGGGGTGTTAGTTAATGATTCATTATAGTACTAAGACAGCTAAAAAACTATTAAAATAAAGTGAAGACTTTTTTAAATTTATATAGAATTAAAGCTAGAAATAAGTGAAAAACAAAAAAAGTCTTCATTTTATTTCACTTTCGTGGGCAGCGTGTTTGAATGGTTAAGAGAGCTGTGATTGATGGCGAAAGTGATCGACACTGTCTCGTAAGTTCGAAGCCTACTTTTTTTAATTTGTCATTTTTCATTTTATTTCATTTCCTTTCGTCTCTATATTTTAACCTCCTGACTCGCAGGAAACCGGCGGAGGCTCAATTCCTTGACTTGTTTTCAAAGATGCCAAGATATTGCTGTCCGTTTAAAATTTAATAGAGATATGACTGAAATTTGGAACTACTTGCCAAGACTACCAAGCAGGTCAAAGTACCGTAAAGTATTTTTCCAAAGACAAAATGGAATTAAGCTAGTAGGTTTTGAACCAAGATCATGTCGATCGCAATCACGGCGCTCTTAGCCACTCGACCAACTGCTGTCCCGGTGAAAAACATTTTAAGGCACGTTCCTCTGGTTGGCGGTCTTAGCAAGCAATCCTAGATTTTGATCGTATCTCTAAAATATAAACCAAAAAATAAATAAATAAATAAATAAATAAAAAATTTCAACCAGGCAGCAATAATTTGGCATCTCCAGCAGATCATTGTAATAGCTTGACAGGTGCTCTATGTATAGCGGTTTTGACAATTTCCTGTGAGTCATGGAGTCACGAAGACAAAAATAAAATAGGCGTCGAACCGAACCCGAACCGGATATGTATTAACCTTTATTATTCTTGGAACTTGAACCAAAACTAAACCCGTTAAAATTAAATTTGCCAAACCAAAACCAGAACTATATTTCAAACGCATCCGGTCCCACGCTCTCATTTTAATTTTATATAGGCCTACATGAATCACAATTTTGTATTTAAAGTTGCCACAATATGTTTGGTCACCAACTTGCTATGTGGCAGAACATTTTTGATGTTTGCAATATTTTGCAAAATTTCTTTATTTTTTATTTATTTGTTTTTTTAAAGAGCACCTGAATTTCGAGACGAAAAGTAAAAAATTGTAGCGAGAAGGTAGATGAAAACTTTTTTTTTTTTTTTTAGAGAACACCGGAATTTTCGGACGAAAATTTAAAAATCGGAACAAGATTCTGCGTGAACAACTTTTTGCGGCCCACCGATTTTGGCTCGATATAAAATTTGGCGCAAATTGGAAAAAGATTGACATCTCTGATGTAGGCGATAAATTAAAGCAAAACATTGGTCACGTGATCTAAATAAAGTAAGCGCACTTTCAAATAGATAATATGTTAAAATAGTAAAATGAAACATTTATTGAAATGGAGACGCACCATAAATAAGCAAACAAAGCCATAATTGAAATTCAGATTTACGACTGATGATGGTTAAATACATTAAACTGTTAAAAAAACTGCGGCAAGTTTTTTCATCATTGCAGTTGACGTTTTCGATGTTTAACAAAATTTTAAAAATTTATTTAGGTCACGTGACCAATGTTTTTACTACTTTACTTATTTATTTCATTTAATGTTTTGCTTTTGTTCGCCTTTAGTGTTTTTTTTAACAGTGTAGGCAAACGAAAGCAAAAGATTGGTCACGTGACCTAAATAAAGTAAGCGCAGTTTCAAATCGATAGGATGCTAAAGCAGTAAAATAAACAATTTATTGAAATGAAGACGCACCTAAAATAACGAAAAAGTTCACAAGCAAAAATTAAACCTTAAGACTTTGATAATTATTTTAAAACTTTGTTAAATACATAACATACATTTGTACAATATGCACAACATTTTGTTGTTATCGGCCGCTTTACAGAGTCAGTTTTAACTGCGGCCGCCAGTGAATTATGGTGGGTAGATAAAATTATGTACATGTACAGGGTGAACACGCCAAATGTAGACTGATTAAAACTATATTTTAGTAAGTAAAATGCGACATTTTTAAGAAAATAAGAGTTCAAATATTTCAGAATAATCATGATATTGTCATTTAACTACGCATCACTCGAAATAACCGCCTTTGTTTTGAATTACACTACGCAATCTACTTGGGACCTTTGAACAGATTGCACAAATGGTTTTGGTATCTATTTGCTTCCAACATTTAACCAACATGCGTTTTAGCATGTCAACATTTTTATGTCAAAATTCAAAAAGATTAAAGCATCGAGAGAAGTCTTTTGTAAATTGGAATCCTAACATCAAAGTTAAGAGCTAAAATTAAATAGAAAATCCGAATAATATAAAACCAAAAGTAATAAAATGCCAAAGAAATTGACAATGTGTGTAAATCAAATTGTCACTTCAGTCATTTTGCCTTTCAGTTTTTTTTTTTTTTTTTAACATTTGCAAAAATCAAACCGTCACTGACGAGACTTCAATAGTCGAAACAGCTGTCTGGCGGAGGATTTTGCTACCCAATAGTATTTTCTGTTCTTAATTAGGATTACCTTTTTTATAAATTGAGGCCTCCAAACTATGCTTTCAATCTTCAAATATTTGTGTCTAGATAAAATTTTTTTTTTTTTTTTTTTTCTCAAATTAGCTAGCTTGATTATTGTTTGCACTTTACCAAGTCAATTTTCACCAGTAATTGTCCTGGCTGTTGAAAATTAGCGCAATGCGGTCGTAAACAGTGAAGTACCAATGTGATATTGGTCGAAATCGAATGAGTCTTTGTACTTTTGCACAGTAATGTGTCATTTGCCTCAATGTTAAGAGGTCAAATTACCCCTGTGTGTGCATTTTCTCGATCAATTGAATATATTGCAGGCCAAAAGTGATTTTGGTTATATTCATTAAAGCAGTGGCAGAGTTAGGAGTGATTCCCTATACTCATCTTTTTATAGTAAACTAAGAATAGTTTTTTTCTAAATAAATTATAGCCTTATTTTTAAACAAAAAATAAACTAATCTGGTCTTTTGAGCATACTTTTTTTCCACACAATTAAAGATATGCTGAAGACATATTTTTCTTAAAAATTTTAAAACTTAATAAATTTTAGAAAAGTTTTTAAATCTTAATAAATTTTAGAAAAGTTTTTAAAACTTAATAAATTTTAGAAAAGGTCTAGAATCTTCATGAATTTTTCACCAATAGCTTATGTTGATATTCTATTTCGAAATTCCCTTTTTTGCAATTTAATCTTCCCTGGTTCAAATAAGATTAAATGAAGTTTTACGTAACTTATTTCTGAAAAACCAAGCCGCTTAAAATATGAGAAGCATAAGACTTGGGTTTCTGGTGTGGTTTCTAAGTAATTATCTAAATGGATTGGTTTGACTTGATTGGTTTCTAAGTAATTATCTAAATCCTCATGTTTACTATAAAATTAACTCATTTCATTACTTATTTATGTTTGCATGTATTAAAAAGCTCAACAAGTTATTTTCCTATTCATAGTGTGTAAATATAAATATAATCACAACTACAATTCATTGAAAACAGTGTTATACTGTAATAACGTGTAGAAAATATGTTGATAGCAGATATTTGCAATTACACTATAAAGTAACAAATCTTCTTTAAGCTTGGGTGTTTTAAAATTTTAACACCTAACCAAGTTAGATACTAGCATATCAATCGCTTTTTCTGTCACATTTTCTGCCGTAAACAAAATATCATTGACTGAGCAAAAATAAATAACAAACAAAGATTAACTAAAGAAAAATACAACTTATACATATGTCTGAAAATAAGTGGGTTTAAAATTTTTTTTATTATATTTTGTTTTTTTTTAAATAAAATCTCTATTTAGAAACGCTGCTTTTGTTTCAAGTTACAAAGAAGTAAGAAAAAAATAAAGATCAAACTTTTCTGGTTAGGTTCGGGTTTGGATCAAGTTGGACAGAGTTCAGCGTTTGATCATCAAATATTTTGGATCTAAATTAGGCCAACTGACAGCATGTTGCTATATAAACGATTAAAATCTAATTTTAAAAAATTCTAATTTGCGAAGTATTTTATTGTTTTGATTTGCTTCCATCCGCACATTTTGTAGATTTTAGAAAATCTTGCCGATTTGATTTACTGATAAGTCGAATTTAATTTAGGCTTCAATTAATTTTTCAATTTTAGATCGTGGTCGGTTCTGATATACAATAAAAAACTAGTTAAAAATAGAAACCACAATAATGAAAAAAATGTAATTTTTAATTTCTGTAGCAGTGTAAAATATCTTCCAAAGAAAACTGTATTTCATTATAATATAATCTTATTGTCCATCATTATCGGATCTAGCTGTGGACATGAAACGCTACAATAATTAAAACTCAAACCTTAATTCTATTTTCACTAATTTAATTTTTATTTATAAACTATAACAACTTAACATAAGCAACATTAAAAAGCTTTTTATATCTTGGCAAATATTTAAACAATCAATTATATTTTTTCAAACATTTAGCAACTTTACTAAATTTTGATACACATTATTACTATGTATCATGTATATATTCACCTCATGAAAAGGCTGTTTCAACTTTATATGAAAGATATCTCATTGTCTTTATTCACCCCGTTGACAGGGGTGAATAGGGACAGGACATTTTTGCATAAATACAAAGATATAAGTACTTTGCAGAAAAAAATTAGTTGCTCTTGTGACTTAAACTTATGGCCATCCTATCGCTCAAAAACAAATAACATTCCTTAAAACGTAACAAAACTAATCTGCTCTTTTTATCACATTTATTTTTCACACAATCAAATATATTTTGAAAACATAATTTTCTTAAAGATTTTAGTTTAATCAGTTGATCATTTTCACTTAAACGCAGAAATTTCGCTTTCTTTGTTTTGTCAGTCAGTTGTTCACGTTTCGTGCGAATTCTTTATGTCTTCCATTTTCTGCGGTACTTATCTCAGTAAATCGTGATAAAAAGATAAATTTTTGTTTAATTAGCTAAAACATTATTTTTCAACATGCCAAAAGTTTGTGGCACATGTCACAAACGCATTGTTATACAAAATTTAAACCAGATGCTACACAATTTTTAAAATTAAAAAAAATAATTATTAAATTTTACAAAAACTCAAAAATTCTAATGATTTTTTCACCAATAGTTTATGTTGATATTCTATTTCAAAACTCCTTGTTTTAATTTACACTTCTCTCGTTCAAAGAAAGTTAAATGGATTCTCTACATAATTTTTGCATCACTTATTTGTATTTGTATCTACTAAAAAGCTTAATAAGTTATTTCCTTATTAATAGAGTGTAAATATAAATATATAAGCACTACTACAATTTGTTGAGAAAATTGATATGATAAAGTGTAGAAGATATATTAATAGAATATATTGCGATTACACTATTAAGTAACAAATCTTTTTTAAACTTGGGTATTTTAAAATTTTAAAACTTAACCAATTGAGGTACTAGCGTATCAAACGCTTTTTCTATCACTTTTTCTATCCCAAACAAAATATCACTCACTGAGCAAAACTAAACAGCAAACAAAGTTTAATTAAAGTATGTCTGAAAAATAAATGGGTTTTAAAACTCTTATTATGTTTAAGGCTGTTTTAATTTATGTAACAATGTAAAATTTTTACAAAGAAACTGAATTACGTTATAGTATAGTCTTATTGTTAATTTTGAAAAAGTTTTAACGATTGCAACACAAAACAATCAGGATGTGATTAAATAGTTTATAACGAATTTCACCTGCAGTTCCATGGTAACCTTGCACATTTAAACGATAGTTTGATTGAGGGTTTCCAATTGAAAAAATTCTAAATTAAATACGTAAGAAATAAATCCTACAGCATATTATTTTTAAGTTGTGAAAATTAAATGTTGTAATTGCAAAAATTTAAGATTTTTTTGAACGGCAATTATTTGATTTGCTGTGCAATAATCAAAATGTCTATCCAATTTAATTTATGTACAGTGTTGGCAAAAAACTCCTTCAGATTAACAAAATATTTTTTACAAAAAAATCAGATGCAAAATAGTCAGATAATGATTTATTTGACGTAATTGTAAGGTTTTTATTAACGCAACATTTTTGGCTAGAACAGTAAATTAAATATACGTGAGAATTTTTCATATAAATTTTGTAAAGTTTTTTGTGCCGGCACATTAATTTACATTTATGAAATTGAAAGAAAGAGTTACAACTATATCAGCATTAACAAATCAAAAGTGTATTGTTTTGTTCACAAATTCTTCCAAATACACCAAAATATTTTACCAACATTTTCTAACTTAAGTTCGGACTAAAAGCGCAACACTTTTTGGATTCAACGAAAGAAGAATGAAGTTGAAATAATTCAACTTTTAGTTTGGTTCAAACGGAAAGTGTTCGCGGAAAAACAAGTAGAAAGTGTAATTTTTTAACCTTTAACTGCCTATTGTGCCATATATGGCACACCAAATTAAAACGATTATAAGCTAACTTTTAAATTATACCCAGAGTAAAAATTCAGCATGTGTTTGTTCTATTACGTTTGTTTGTTCGTCTGAAATAAATATTATTTAGTTTGCTGATGCCGACTCTCAGTGAGTGCTTGCTTATTGTAGTGGGCGGACGTAGTTTTAGTTGCTCATTATAACAACTACTTTACAGTTTCATGAATCCTATACCAGATAATATTTTTTATGAAAAAACATATGTTGTTGAATATACTTAGCAAAAGAACACTGTATCATATTTTAGCAAAATAATATATGCTAATAGTCCAAAACTGCAAAAATGTTAGTGTGCCATATATGGCACAAAGTGCACTCAGGTTGTATTTTATGTTGTGCCACATATGGCACAGCAGGAATACAAGTATACAGGTATACAAGTATGTTAGATTTTAGCTGTAACACACATGGTGTTTTGAGAGATTATTGGCGCTTATGCACTTCTTGACAGAATTTCGTTCTTATAATAATTTTTTCTCGTTTTGCGACGTTTCTCTTTTTCATCGCGTTCGATCACTTTGATTTGTTTATTATAAGACAGATATATTTTCGTGTTATATTTCTAAACTAAAGTAAAGCTGATGAATGTACTCGATCATTTTCTGTTCTTTTATTTTTCTAAAGCAAGCAAAAACAAATTTACGCTAAACAATTTTATTGCAAAAGATAAACTTCGCCAATTTGCTTTAAAACAGCGTTTCTCAGTCTTTTTTTCTGCGACCCAAATTGAGTTAAAACAACGATTTACAAAAAGGACTGCGACCCAAATAAATTTGAGTGAGCGCGTAATGCAGGGGTCGGGAACCTTTTTGGGCAAGAAAGCCATAAAAGCTACATATTTTTAAATGTATTTCCATGAGAACTCACAATGTTCCTCTAATTTTTAGCTGTAAGTGTGTGGGCAGAAATTTATTCGCGAACAAACTTATTTTCATTTCTTGATTTTCGTCTGAAAAACGTAGTGGTCTCTAAAAAAAAGGTCTTCACCTTGAATTTGACTCTGAAAACTCGATCTTCGCCTCAAAAACGTAGCGATCTCTAAAAAAAAAAAGATCTTCACCTTCAATCTGACTTTGATTTCTGGATTTTTGTCTTAAATTCGTAATGATCTCTTAAAAAAGGGTCTTCACTTTTGAAATCTTGTGTGCGCACATCTTTTTTTATGTGCGGTAATTTATGCTTGGCAACATAAGAGCCAGATGCTGTTATAAAAAGAGCCACATCTGGCTTGCGAGCCATAAGTTCCTGACCCTGGTCGACACAAGCGTGCGATGAGTTAAGCATTCACGTTTGATTTTTTGTTTGGCCCTGGACCACACCGACTCAACATGTTTCGTGGTTGCGTAACTAACCAAGTCTACGAAGTGGATTTGATGGTTAACAGTTAAATGTTGATATTCCATGTTACTGACTGTATTATAAACCCCCATAAATTGGAAATTACGGTTGTTTTAGGAGATATTTTTATAGGCGTACCAGCTTAAAAAAATTTTCTGGGGCAAAGAAGTTTGCGATTCGAACCGAAAAAGTCTCTGATTTTGTGATTATCGTCCCAAAAAAAGGTGTTCTCGAAAAAAAAGAAAAAGGTTTTCACTTTGAATCTCTTTCCAATTTCATAATTTTTATTCCAAAAAAATTTCGTCCAAATAAATTTGTTAACAATTTTCTGCATTTGATCATTGTCGCTGCCCTAAAATTACTAATTTTTCCAAATTTGGAAACTTGGGGGGAATTACCCACAGCTATGAACACAGTATTGGCAGGTTCAACTACGTACAAATTATTGCAAGATCGGCAACAAACTAGTAGCGTCTCGGTTTTCTACGGCAAAAAGGAAGCCCTTCTGAGTCTGTGTATCTATTTCTCTAAAAAACCAACTGCGTTTTCATTACACGGCCAAAGTGTTGCTTTCATACGCGCCATAGTAGTTGTGTCTGTATTCCCAATGTGCATATATGAAACTTAAAAATAAATTTTTTGAAGTTATTCAATTTTTAAAATTCTACATCTTATATGAGCAATTACACCACAAATATATGTATAAAATTAAAAAAAAATTTAATTGAATAAAAAATAATTTGGGCAGTTAAGGATTAAAGCGCTGCCGAAACTTACACTTTCAGTTTAAACCGACCTTTTAAAATAGATTTTAAAAATTTACTTGATTGGGTTGGATTTTACTTAAAAGTAACTTAGAAATATTCAGTACAGGCATACTACAATATAGCTACATAGCAATAGAATAATTGCACTTTAAAAACAGTGTTTCAAAAACAAACAGTGTTCTGTCGTTTCTGAAAACAACGTGAAAGTAATTTACTAGATATTACGATTATTTCCAAATTCATCTACATGTACTTATCAATGGTTTTACAAATATTTTACAAAACGTCGGATCTTTATACGGTTTTCAATAAAAAATGAAATGTTACGACAAAAACTTAGCAAAAAATTACCATCAAACACAAAAACTCAAGGTGCACAATGTCACTGGAGACAAAGCTAATGATGTGCTTGACACATGTCTCGTTATAATAGAGGCCTGAACATCGCTCAATGCTATTGAATAACTGGGATATTTTGAGACATTACGGTCAAATTCTTCTGCATTGAGTGGCTTTCGCTTAAACTAATTTAAAATTGAACATTTTCTAATTGAGATAACAGCTTTTTAAGTAATATTTAAAAGAAGTAAATTTCATATTAAATTTCAAACAAAGTTTTAAATCAATTAAATTGCACAGGAATAAAGTTGATAAGCAGTTAATTATCTTTACTGAATGATGAACAGCTTTGGTTTATTATCAATAGGCTCTTACAGGTCAATTACTGTGATACCGATATGTGAGAATATTGTTGAACTAGCTTTTACAGCAAGTCTTGTTTGAGAACCAAATCGCCTTCTGTTATCAATAGTCCTTCTTTTAAAATTCATATGTTCTTCTGGTAAAATCAGAGGCAAGTAAAACTTCAACAAATATAAAAGGCGTAATATTTATTAAAGAACTCAACGACATTTCGTCCGTTACATCGGGCGGACTTCATCAGGTGAAAGCAGAACACAACGCGCACCGTATTTAAAAACCAAGAAGTTAAAAACACAAACCAACAAACACAAGGTGAGAAGCGAACATATATAACAATTCAATAATTACTTAGTGCAAAAGAAACAAATTTAACTGGTTGGAAACCCACATTAGTTGAGATTTTTTATATTGCTGTATATTTTTGGAAAAACATTACGATCTTTATCATTTACTGAATTTTTTGTATTATTAATATAAAACGATTCTAAAAATTTTCTTTTATCATAGTCAATGTTATAATCCAATATTTTAAAATTACCAAAGTCAATCCTATGTTCACAATTAAAACAATGCTTAACTAATGCAGTTTTTTTATTCAAATCGTCTTCTTTTAATTTAGCCAAATTAATCGGTTTCAAATCACGTTTATGTTCCGATAAGCGAATATTAAAACATCTGCCCGTTTCACCAATATATACATTTGAACAATCTTTGCACGGAATTTTATAAATTGCACCACGCTTATATATATCATCCACAGAGTCTTTTATTTTTGGTAAAATATTTCCAATTATTTTATAAGGGTAAGTATACACTTTAATATTAAATTTTCTCAAAATTCTAGCCATTTCATCACTTAAACCTTTAATATATGGTAAACCAACATAGTTGGATATTTTTTCACTCATGCAAACACTTTTATTAACTTTTTTATGTATAATTTCTTTTTTCATTTTATTCAATAACCAATCTGGATAATCATTATCACGTAAAGCATTACAAACAAATTTAACTTCATTGATTTTATCTCGATAATTTGTAATTAATTTAGAATTAGCGCGAAACAATAATGTTTTAACCAAACCAACTTTTTGAGAAAAACTATGACATGAATTAAAATTTAAGTATCTGGTTGTATGTGTAGGTTTTCTATAGGCTTTTGTAGTTAGTTGACCATTGTTACGAACTATTAACACATCTAAAAACGGAATAGCATTATCAATTTTTTCTTCGACTGTAAATTTAATACTTTCTTCAATATTATTTATAAATTTATGAAAAGATACCACCTCGGTTTTTTTTAGCACAACAAAAGTATCATCAATGTAACGTAACCAAATGCGAGGTGGGGAAGCAAAATCTTTTAGCATTTTATTCTCAATAGATTCCATAACTAAATTAGCCACAATGACGGAGATAGGTGAACCCATCGCAACACCAAAAATTTGACGATAAAATTTCTTACGAAAACATAAATAAGTATTGTCTAAACATATATCTAAAGCATTCATAATTTCGTTGATATTTAATTTACATCTAATTTTTAATTCGCTATCACATTTTAAACGTTCAAAAATAACTGATTTAGCTACATGTACAGGAATTTTAGTAAATAAAGACACAACATCGAAAGAAAGCATCAAATCGTTATCATTAATTTTAAAGTTAGATATTTTATCGATCAATTCAAATGAATTTTTTATTGATAAATTATTAGAATTTATTAAAGGTGTTAATATTTTCGCCATAAATTTGGAAAGATTATATAAAGGTGAATTAATAAAAGAAACAATCGGTCGAAGAGCCCGTCTGTTCACTTTAATCGATTCTTTCTTTTTCACGTCGGATACTTTTTGTTCAAATAATTATTTTAAAGTAATCCTTTTATTCTTATTTATTGTACAACGTTTTTGTAAAGATTGTGAGTTATCGGTAGAGAGTAAGTTGGTCTTTATGAGTGATTGCCTGTTTCGAAAAGTAAAAGACTGTTACGACGTGTACTGTTTCGAATTAATTTGTAATAACCCCTAAAAAATTATTGAGTAATAACAATTTAAAATTGCATTGCATCCCATCGCAATTGTATTAACACGCTTTCGCACTGACATTATATTCAATAAATCGATTTTTCTTTTTGGTGCGCATTTTAAACAGCTAAAATTCGCTATAACAAAGAAACATAAATTTTTTGCAAAAAGTGAAAGAAAAGTCTTGACTAGTTCTGTAAAAGAAAAATAAATTTCACTCGAAAAGGCTTTTGAAAATCTTGAGAAACATCTTAAGGAACTATATCCTAAAGTTGATTGTTTAACAGCTGCTAATGAAGACGTATTTTTGATTAAAGCTAAATTTCGTCGGCTAACAGTGTTTGTGCTAAAGCGGAAGGTTTAGCTTTAAAAGAGGCCAATGAAGAGAGAAAGAAGTTTTTGGAAGACGTTTTGAAACACCATCACGCCTTTAAACAGTTTGCCTTTGAAGAGCGAGTTTCTGTCTATCTTTCAGGTAAGATATGAGAAAAGTAGGTTTGCAACATTGTCTCCGCTCCACATACATTGAGCTTCCGCACGTTTGCAGAAAAAAGAAGCAGTAAGAGTGTCTCTCAATCTAGCACTGTATTGAAAGCAAAATTAGTAGCTAAAGAAGAACTTGTCAAGCTGAAATTAAAACGAGAGATACAAAAAGAAATGAAGAGGCAGCAAGAAGAAATGAAAAGGCAACAAAAAGATATTAAGAAGCTACTAGAAGAAATCAAGAAAAAAGCTGAGGAAAAAAGATTTATCTTGGAGTTGGTAGCAAGCACGTCAAAGTTTAAAAAAAGCACCTCTCGAGCGTCAAGTTGTAGAATACGAAGTAGAATGCGCAGGTTATTTGCCGCCAGAGATTAAATAAAACCCGAAATTTCAGGAGCTCCAAGTTAAGTGGGAGTTGCATGATTCTCACTTTTCAACCTTTAAAAATGAGGAATCAATCAAGAGTTAGTAAACATTTACCGTAACTAGCCTCTACTTTTATGCCATTATATCAAAAGACGGTTCAAGTGAAATTCATCTTCCTAATATCGAGATTTTAAAGTTTACTAGAGATCTAACCAACTATATTCGATTCATTAAAACGTTTGAAGCAAATGTACTGTAGAAAGTGTAACTAAAGATTTCAATAGAAGTTTGTTATTGTTGATTCAACACTGAAGGCGATTCGAAAAAACTAATAGAGTTCTGCTTAATGCTAGACCCACACAGAGGTCATTTGCATAGAAGAATAACTTTAGAATTTAATTACTGATTATAAAGATACCTTCACAGGCTTAGGTTGTCTCCTGGGAAATATTACACTAAAGTTGATGAAAACAGACGCCAGTGCAACACGCTCCAAGAAGAGTGGCAATTTTTCTAAAAAATGAACTAAAAACTCACCTTGAAGCCCTAGAAATTTCAAATCTAATTACGCCGGTAAAAGAACCGATCGAGTGGATTAGTAGTATGGTTGCTGTATGTAAACTAGGAAAATTATGTCTTTTTATTGACCCTAAAGATCTAAATAAAGCAATAAAAAGATCTCACTATCCGCTGCCAACTATAGAAGACGTTCTACCCAAACTTACTAGACCCAAAATATTTTCTGTTCTTGATGCAAAACAGAATTTTTGGCAACTCGAGCTCAATAACACATCATCTTTTTTAACAACATTTTGAATCCCTTTTGGTTGCTATAGATGGCTACTTATGCCATTTGGCATTTCGTCAGCTCCTGAAGAATTTCAAAGACGACAAAATAAACTGCTGGGTTACTTAGAAGGATTCGATGTAATTGCTGATGACATCCTAGTTTACGGCTGCGGTGACTCAGACGAAGAAGCTCTACGTGATCATGACAAGAACCTGAAAGCCCTACTACAAAGAGCTCGCGTTGAAAATTTGAAGTTCAGTAAATATACGTTATGACTGAGGCTGAGATCAGTTCCATACATGGGACGCTTATTAATGGCTGATGGGTTGAAACCGGACCCTTTGAAAATTAAAGCGATCCAATTTATGCAAATACCTAGTGATGCTGTAGGTATGCAACGTTACCTTGGTTTCATAAACTATTTATCGCGATTCTTGCTAAAATTATCTACCTTGTGTGAGCCATTAAGAAAAATTACCTCCAAAAATGCAGAATGGGACTTAACTATCGAGCATGATAAAGCATTTGAAAAAAATTAAGCATCTCCTATTGCAAGCTCCGGTGTTGAGGTATTATAACGCAAATGAAGAAGTCACTATTCAATGCGATGCCAGCAAAGATGGATTTGGCTGCGTGCTCATGCAAAGTAGATAGCTAGTCGCCTTTGCTTCAAAAATATGATCAGAAACCAAAAAAAGGTATGCATAAATAAAAAAAGAATGTCTTGCAATTGTACAGTATATGCGTGTGAAAAGTTCAATCACTATATTTTAGGCAGATCAGTAAAAATCAAAACTGATCACAAACCTCTCAAAATTATTTTTAAAAAAATTTTTTTTAGTGCTTCTAAACGCTTGCAACGAATGCTACGGCATCTACAAAAATATTGCTTAAATGTTGTGTATGTCGTAGATTCAAAACTGTACATAGCTGATTTTCTTTTTCGAACTCCTTCACGAGAGCCCAAAAAATAAATGCGAAACCTTAGATTCAAATTTTGCACAATCTTTCAAATTAACAGATTTAACCATATTTTTTCATGCTTCGAAAAGGTAAATACGTCTAATTTTATTGGTGTCACCAATGCAAATTTGATTTAATTAAGTAAGACACAATAAATGAAGAAAATTTAGCCGTGTTAAAACGTGTTATATTAAGTAGATGGCCCGACAACAAACAATGTACTCCTCAGTGTATTCATCATTTTTGGGTTGTTGGAGATGAACTTAGTGTTTGTGGCAATGTTATATTTAAAGGCTGTCAAATTTTAATTCCTAAATCTGAACGGCCCATAATATTAACACGCATACAAGCCAGTCACCTGGGTGTTGAATCATGCCTCAGAAAAGCAAAATACATTATATTTTGGCCACAAATGTCACAAGACATACAAAATTATGTATCACAATATGAAGTGTGTAATGAATTGAAACCCAATCAAACGAAGGAGCTGATGCAATTTCATAAGATACCAGAAAGACCCTGGAGTAAGATTGTTATGGATGTGTTTTCTCTACCGTATATAACCGTAACTATCTTGCTACAAGGTGGCTCCAAGGTCATACCTTGTGAACGTCCGAGAACAGATTTACAGACGGAACCAATGGTTTATTAGGGGCACCGCCGAGAATATATGAACAAAAGCCTGTATAAAGACGTACCTATGCACACGGGGCCGGTTCGGCGCAGTGAAGACGAACAACCTCCAGCCATCCTCAGATGCAGTTCTAGAATACGAAACCCCCAGATCGACCCGAATACCATCACTTCTAACTTATTTTGCGTTTGTACAGTAGTTTATCTGTTGATTTTGTGTTGTTTTTTACCCTTTTTATTTATAAAAAAAAGTGGGGGATGTGGCTGAATTAATTTAAGTTTGTTCCTGTCTCTTGTGTTTGTCGCGCACGAGTGAAATGTAATGTGTCGCGTTTGTTTTGTAAAGACAGTCGTGCAGATACAGGCACAATAAAGACGTTACCAGCAACATTAATCTTGATACTTTGGCATTTTTTAATCAAGATTCCACGACCACATCATGTGATGCATGTTTGTTCTAGAGCCTTGGAATTAGTGGAGAAAAGACGAGCTATATCATTAAATAGTAAATTAAAACTGTAAAATTTATATTGCAAATGCCGATGCATTTCATAAAAATCCAGATGTTATGTTTTTTTCCAAAAATTACATTAAATATAAAACGAGTTTCTTTATTATTGCAAATTGAAATATTCCAGAAAAATATAAAATATTTTTTGAAAAGGCGAGAAAAAATTAGAGAAACGTTACAAACAACGTTCTTCAATCCATGTGTTCAGAGCGCGTTGCCATTTTTTGTCCTACAAATCAACAGTGCTTTTTTGCGGACAATACTATAAAACATTTACTTACATTAAATTTGTGAAAAAAAATTTTAAATATTGATTCTAAGAAAATGGGATTTTTTCGTATCATTTTTGTAGAACGCAGTTGGACAAGAATAAACCCAGATTTGGATAAAAAAACGCCGGACTTGGAAGCCTGGAAGACTGCATGTACAATGAAGTTGATATAATTTTTAACCTTAATACTCTCAATGTTACAATAAACAATTGTTACGCTCATTTATGTCAACTATGATTTAAACCATGCGTAAGTCGATTCTAAAACATGTCCTGAGAATTCATTTTCATTTTAATATTTTAAAATAGATTTTATTACAAATAAAAGTAATAAAACATAAATTTCAAATTATTTTTTTCGTTCTGCTGTAAAAGCTGCAAGTGATGACAATTTATATTACTAAAATTTAAGTCAGCAAACTTGCTAAAATCATGGCCCCAGCTCCAATGATGCCACAAATTAAAACCTTGATAAAAAGCACTTGTACTGACTCAGAGCATGCTTGCTTTAGGTTTGTAGATTTAGCGAAGTTTCTTTTGTCACTAAATCATGAAGATCTTGGCTTGGAAAACTTTTACAACTGACCTAATCGGAAAAGAAGATCAACAAATTAAACCAAGTTTTGGAGGTACTTATTTTATGTTCGTTTAACAGACTAGAGAAAAGAAAAAAACTCAGAAATTTAAACTTCTTCTTACACTGGATGTTAGTTTGTAAAACAAATTCTTAGGTAAGAAACGCGATAAATATTAATATGTACGTACTTCCAAACATTTTATGTAATTTTGTAAATGAACTTCTGTTTATTGAAGCAAGTTTGTCAGATGTAGTAAAAATAGTTCCTACTTACATTCTGAAAAATGTAGTAAAAAAATAATATTTTTGATCAAATGTACGCTTCGCTTGATATAAATTATATTTTAAAAACGTGGCGCAAGGTAAAGTTGCAAATTTTCAAAGACTCACAGTATATACTATCCTCTGTTTTTCAGTAGTATTGTGCGATGTCCCGGTCTATATTATTCTAAGCCAGGGATGTCCAACCTGTAGCCCGCGGGCCGCATTGTGACCCACTTAATGTTTTTATGCGGCCCAGCTTACTCAAACTTTTCAGTTATATTCTAATAGCTGTATCGTTGGTTTCTTAAAACTGTGTTCCGCGAACTTACTTTTTTGACAAAAATCGAGAAACCAGCGTAAGATTTAAAGTAAAGATCTTTTTCTAGAAATCACTACGTTTTTAAGACAAAAATTGAGAAACCAGAGTCAGATTTAAAGTAAAAACCTAAATGCAAACTCGGACTTGGAGCTCGGATTTGCTTCAACCTTGACGAGCCGCATGTCTGGTGAAGACCTTTTCTTTAGAGATCACAAATTTTGAGACAAAATTTGAGAAAATAAAGTCAGATTCAAAGTGAAGACTTTTTGCGGCCCGCCGACTATAACTAGATTTATAATTTGGCCCATTATAAAAAAAGGTTGGACATCCCTGTTCTAAGCTATGGCTTGACCCAATCAAAAATCAATTTGGTAAAAAATTGTGTAACGTTTGATTAAACGTGTTTGATGCAAATATGTTTTCAAACTAACTATCCAAACACAAATCATCAACCTGTAAGAAGCGTAAGCTGTGTTTCCGTCCCAATCTTCAAGATCCACACGAAGTTGATAGGAATTTGACGATGTAATTGCATGCAACAAATCCAGCCCTATGCAACAACAAAATTATTATTACTAAATTCGAATGCTATACTGTGGCGACCAATCAGCTGGCGCACGCGAAAGACTTATGTGACGAGAGACGTCAGTGCGCAAGCATGCGTGAAAACGCTAACAATGATTTTCGCTAATGTACGCGCGGTCTTTGTTCGAGCTTTCATTATTAAAAGTGCATTGTTAGAAACGGGTCATGTATCGCGAAGTCAGATAGTGTGATTAGTAAGCAAACGCTACATTGGTGACCCCGGAAGTCGAATACGCCCAAAATTTTCTAATAGCAGAAAATAAGCTGAAATTACTGGATTAACTTTGTTAAACATTGATATGTCAGCAGACAGTGAAATTTTAACGCAGTTAACTGAAGCAGTCAGCAAGTTAACAAACAACGCCTTGTCAACGACTAAGATTCAAGCAGTAGCAGTTAAACTCCCAGAGTTTTGGACAGACGACCCGGAGATTTGGTTTCTTCAAGCCGAAGCACAATTTAGATCTAAATCTATAATTATTGATCAAACTAAATTTGACTACATAATTACAGCATTAGAAAATCGGGCAGCTGCAGAAGTTAAAGCAGTTCTTCTAAACCCACCGGAGCAAGGAAAATATAATGCTTTAAAAACAGCTTTTCTCAACGCGTTTGGTAAATCTCAACTACAAAAAGACGCTGAGCTCATTAATATTTCAGGGCTTGGGGACAAGAAGCCCTCCTCATTTCTACGCTATCTCGAGTCCCTCAACAATGACGCCGACACCCTTCGGCGAGCATTTTTTTTAGCACAACTTCCTTCACAGGTTCGTGCGATTCTAGCGGCCCAAGAATTTCCAAATCTACAGGAATTAGCTTTAGCTGCAGACCGTATTATCGAAGCTAACGAGTTACTCCCTATCAACTCGGTATCGGCGTTAAGCCCCAGACATCTTAAGAACTTACAACCAAAACACAAACCCAAACCTCATCCCTCCACTCATCACATTATCTGCTACTACCATAAAAAATTCGGCCCTAACGCACGTACCTGCAGACCCGGCTGCCCCTTTGCGAGCTTACTCCCAGTGGCAACGTCATCGTCAATCACCGTGCTGGAAAACGGGCAAGCCGGCCGCCAATGACCGCGGCGGTCGGCTTAATCAAAACTAACTCCTTGTCAGTGTGGGATCGCGCCACAGGGACATCTTTCTTAGTAGATACCGGCGCTGATGTTTGCATTTTCCCTGCTTCCCCAAACGACAAGCGCAAACGTACCCCTACAGAAAACCTCGCAGCGGCCAACGGTTCCGAAATCAACACATGGGGACAACGTGTTATTACTTTTATTCTCGGACAAGGAAAGCGATATCGTCAGAAATTTTACTTAGCCGACGTCGCTCGCCCTATACTAGGCGCCAATTTTTTTACGGCCAATAACATTGCCATCGATTTACGCGGACGCCGACTTGTCGATTTAAATCACGGCCATATTTTCGCTGCACATACAGAGCGCACACCGAACAGTCACTGCAGTTTAGTTTTGGGCGCACCTAGCCGCTTTAATCAACTATTGCTACAATTTCCACAAATTTTAGCCCCCAGTCTACAAAACCAGGTGAGTAAACACGGTGTAGAACACCATATTGTCACCAGCGGCCCACCAGTTGATTCACGACCTCGGCGTTTAACTGCCCCAAAACTAGCTCTAGCCCAAGCCGAATTCCAACAATTAGAGCGGGCAGGCATAATTCGCCGTTCCAATTCACCTTGGTCCACCCCTTTACACATGGTGCCTAAACCCTCTGGGGGATGGAGACCGTGCGGCGATTATCGCCGCCTTAACCAAATTACCACCGACGATCGTTATCCACTACCCCATATTCACGATTTCAACACACGACTGGCTGGAGCAAAGATTTTTTCCAAAATAGACCTCATTGGTGGTTATCACCAAATTCCTATGGCCGAAGATTCAATTGCCAAGACCGCAATCGCCACTAGTTTTGGCCTCTGGGAATTTCTTCGGATGCCTTTCGGGTTAAAAAACGCAGCACAAACCTTTCAACGACTCATGGACAGCATTTTCCAACACTTAGATTTTGTTTTCGTCTACCTAGATGATATTTTGGTTGCTAGTAAATCACCGGTGGAACACTACAATCACCTTAGACAGATTTTTACACTGTTGTCCTCAAACGGATTAATAATTCAAAAATCCAAATGTATTTTTGGCGTTCAAGAACTCGAATACTTAGGACATCTTATCACAATCGAAGGTGTTAGACCTCTCCCGAGCCGCATTGAGGTTATCCGCAATTTTCCCACGCCAGATTCTCGTTCTTCTCTTCAACGTTTCTTGGGCATGAGAAATTTCTACCACCGTTTCCTCCCCACAATCGCCTCGCAGCTTGCGCCTCTGCATGCCGCATCGTCTGGCCGAGGCAAAGAACTTACGTGGACTACAGAATGTCAGAAGGCCTTCGAAAACGCCAAGGCAGCGCTGGCACATGCTACTTTACTACACCATCCTAAGACAAACGCATCTACCAGCATAACTGTAGATGCATCTGACTTGGCCATTGGAGCATAACTTGACCAATTGCACAATGGTTACTGGGTACCCATCGCTTTCTTTTCCCGAAAATTGTCGTCTGCAGAAAAGAAATACAGTACTTTCGACAGAGAACTACTGGCAGCGTACCAGGCTGTACGCCACTTTCGGCATTTCGTAGAAGGCAAGCCCTTTACCTTGTACACCGACCACAAGCCATTAACATTTGCATTGTCCAACAATGCTGACCGCTCGCCCCGTCAATCCCGCCACCTGTCGTTTATAGCCGAGTTCACCTCTGACATACGACATGTGAAAGGAAAATTTAACGTGGTAGCCGATACACTCTCAAGAATCAACACTATCACAGAGCCTCCCATTGACTTTCGACAACTAGCAAACGACCAAGCAGTTTCACAAGAAATTGCAGTGTATCGAACCTCAATAACCAACCTTTTGCTTCAAGATATACCATTCGGCGACGTCTCCCTCCTGTGCGACATGTCACTTGGGAAACCTCGTCCTGTGCTTCCAAAGGAATAGACCTACAGAGTTTTCCAAGCTATACACTCTTTAGCTCACGCCGGACCACGCCCCACTCAACGGGCAATTGCAGACCGCTATGTATGGCACGGCCTTAAACGAGACATTCGCAGATGGTGCCGAGAATGCCAGAGTTGCCAAGCAGCCAAAGTGCATCGCCACATCCGAGCCCCACTCTCTAATAGGTCTCAACCAACAGGGCGCTTTCACAGCATCCACGTAGATTTAGTCGGTCCACTTTCTCCCAGCGAAGGAATGACATACCTCTTCACCATTATCGACCGATTTACCCGATGGCCCGAGGCCATTCCCCTCCCCGACGCAAAAACACCTACCTGCACAAATGCTCTCATACGAGGATGGATCTCCCGGTTTGGAGTACCGGCAGATATCACATCAGACCGAGGTCCACAATTTACTTCATCTTTATAATCAAACTTAAATAAATGTTAGGCATTAAACAATAACACACCACAGCTTACCATCCACAAGCTAATGGCATGGTAGAACGCTTGCATCGACAACTCAAAGATTCCCTCAAAGCCCGCACTACATCTCCACATTGGATGAAACACCTACCTTTCACACTCCTTGGTTTACGAACAACTTGGCGTGAAGAACCGGGATGTTCTCCCGCCGAATTAGTGTACGGATCTACTCTACGCATCCCCGGCGAATTCATTGACCCTACCCCACCCCTTTCTCTACAACAGACCTGGGCATTTTACGGCCCGCGGGCCGTATCCGGCCCTTTGGTTGACTCTGACCGGCCCGCGGAAGGTTCATAAGAAACTATAAAATAAACGTATTTTCGTATTTTACATTATGCGTGGGTTGAATGTGCATTGCTTGTATTTTAAAGTTGTGTTTTTTTACATAGTGCATAGGTACGTAAAAGTACGTAAGTGATTTGTGTTACTGATTTGAAGTTGTTGCAAGAAGACTACGGGTGTCAAGACGGATTTTATCCCTAAAATGTCGACTAAAAAAAGAAAGATTGATGCTGAATGTAGAGTTTTCAAGAAGATGTGGACTGCTAAGTATTTGTTTACTGAAATCAGAGGCAAGGCGGTGTGTTTGGTTTGTGGAGACCAGATTGCCGTGTTCAAGGAGTACAATTTGAATCGACATTATAAGACAAAACATTCAGAGAACTACAAAAACTTGAGTGATGCTGAAATGGCGCGGATGTCTGAAGATTTGGTTGCCAAGCTAAAAAAGCAACAAGGGGTATTTACCAAGCTTCACACATATAGGGAAGCAGCAACCAAAACCAGCTTTGTAATATCCCACAAAATCGCTAAAAAGAATAAGCCTTTCTCAGATGGAGAGTTTGTAAAAGAGTGCTTGATGGACTCTGCATCACTAATATGTCCTGAAAAAAGAAAAGCATTTGAAAACGTCTCACTGTCCAGGCGCACCGTGACGAGAAGAATCGAGGACATTGCCGGAAATTTGGAGCTTCAGCTGCAACGCGAAGTGGCAAATTTTGACTTTTTCTCCTTGGCTTTGGATGAGAGCTGTGATGTCAGTGAAACAGCCCAGTTACTTGTATTTGTCCGAGGGATAACAAACTTCAAGATTACGGAGGAGCTGGTAGCAATGCGCTCAATTAAAGGCACAACGATGGGGAGCGATCTATTCACGGAGGTAAACGCATGCATGGACTCACTGGGACTGAAATGGGACAGACTGATAAGTGTCACAACCGATGGTTGTCCAAATCTAACGGGGAAAAATGTTGGGCTGTTGAAACGTATGCAAGATAAAGTTACTGAAATCAATGCAGATCATAAATTGGTATTTTTGCATTGTATTTTACATCAGCATGTGTTGTGCAAGTCAGTGCTTAAAATTGATGGTGTGATTGATGTTGTAACTAAAATAGTAAACTTCATCAGGGCACGAGCATTGAATCACAGGCAGTTTGTTGCACTTTTAGAGGAGCATGAGACTGAACGTAGTGACATCAGGTATCACACAGCTGTCCGATGGCTGAGCTTAGGCAAAGTGCTAAAAAGCGTCTGGGATCTGAAAGCAGAGATCCGAGAGTTTTGTGAGACGAAAGACAAAGACATCCCAGAGTTCTCAGATGAGAGGTGGATAGCAGATTTTGCATTTGCTGTGGATGTGACTGCACTGATGACTGAACTGAACACTAAACTGCAAGGCAAGGGCCTTTTCGTCCATGAAATGCACAATCTGGTAAAGGCTTTTATGACGAAGTTACAGTTTCTTTCGAGGCAACTGGAGAGGAATAATCTCACTCACATGCAAACCCTGAAAGAAGCCACGCCATCAGATGATAACCTCCACAGGTACTCATCTATGTTAGAAGCACTGCATGTTGAGTATTCAAGGCGATTTCAAGATTTTAGAAAAATGGAGAGTGAAATGTACTTTATTTCCTCTCCACTTACCTTCAATGTGGATGATGCACCTAGTGATGTCCAGCTGGAACTCATTGACCTACAGTCTGATGCAGTGCTGGCAGAGCATTTTAAGTCACAACCACTGCTGAACTTCTACTCTTCTCTTAAGCAAGAGAAGTTTCCAAACATAAAGAGACATGCTCAGAAGATGTTTGTTCTCTTTGGTTCTACCTACATATGTGAACAAACATTCTCAGTGATGAAGTTTAACAAGTCCAGATATAGATCCTCTCTCACAGATGATCATCTGTCAGCTGTGCTTCGTATCGCCACCTCAGACATTCAACCGGACTTTGATACACTTGTTAAAGACCAAAAGAGACTAGATTTCTCTCATTGAACAAGAAAAATAACAAAAACACAGAATGAGTGTAAATATGATTTAACTACAGCTATAGACATGATTACTTTCTAATACGATGTATCCTACTGAGCGTGGTTGAAAATCGTTACTAATACAGTGTAAAATTCAAAAACTGTACAAATGTTTACATTTTGTTAACCATTGTTTTGGGAAATTTTATTCAGTAAATGTCATTTTTTCTAAGATAACCCCTCTTTTTCATTGCTCAATTGTCACATATTCTCTTACAAACTTATCAATACAATGCTATTTACTGCCTCATATAAAGAAACACAATATTATGCAGACTTTAGTTCGGTCTTTCGGTCCGGCCCTCCATAATATTTTCTTATTCTCATGTGGCCCCATGGAAAAAATAATTGCCCAGGTCTGCTCTACAACCTTCAACCACATTTCTTCGCAACCTGCAAAAGTCGATGCATGAAACCCTTCCACCACCCCCGACACACCACTCATCTCCTACATCCCATTACCCACCCTCTCTTGGCCATACAGGTTTCGTTTATGTACGAATCGATAAACACAAGACACCCCTGCAACGACCTTATGAAGGACCATACAGAATTATCTCCACATCTGAGAAATTTTTCACCCTCGACGTAAATGGACAAACAGAAAACATTTCAGTTGACCGTCTCAAAACAGCATACCTGGCCACAGGAAGAAATCTACCACAACTCAACAACCAAGAAGAAGACATTTCGACGCCTTCCTCTTCGTCGCCGCTCCCTAATAAATCTCCAGGCATCACAACTACACGCAGTGGACGATCAGTTCAACAACCGCCACATATTGTCAAAGACTATATCGCTGGTATACAAGAGTCGTACAAAAACGCTGGGGGGAGCCATGTGGCGACCAATCAGCTGGCGCGCGCGAAAGACTCATGTGACGAGAGACGTCAGTGCGCAAGCATGCGTGAAAACGCTAACAAGGATTTTCGCTAATGTACGCGCGGTCTTTGTTCGAGCTTTCATTATTAAAAGTGCATTGTTAGAAAGGGGTCATGTATAGCGAAGTCAGACAGTGTGTTTAGTAAGTAAACGCTACAATACTTTAAATGACTCAGACAAAAATTATTTAATGTAAAAACAAGATTCTAATTTGTTTCTTTAAGCAACGGTTATAAAAATTCCAATTTGTAATTATTGCTCAATCATTGGATTAAAAACATTTCAACAAACACACTGCATAAAAAACACTGCATTTAAAATACAGTATTTAAAAACATTTATAATAACAAAACACTACATTTAAAAATATTAGGAAAAAGTAATGCAAAAATTACTTGCTAACTCTGTTACTTTAAAACATGTAACCGTAATCATTCCCGACGATTAATTTATTCACACAATCGAAAGTACACAGCAAGGATAATTTAACCTCTTTATTAGCAATCATTTTCCAAAGGCAAAGACGCCAAATAAAGTTATGACGCAAGGAAAAATATTAAAAAAGCCCTTTTTTGATTAAAAAAAGGATCTCAACAAATAAAAAATTTAGCGTATTTGAGAAAGTAAAATTTGGCAGCAATGTTTTTAAGTACTTTGGAGCCAAAATGGTATTTATCAAGGTTACACGGTTTTATTAATTTCTTTTTTTTTATTTTCCACTTTGCACAAAAGAATATTTTTACTTTTAACTCAAGTGAAAATCTTATTTTAGTGTTCACTCAGTTATTTTTTTTTAGTAGAGCTAGGCTAAAATTTACTTTTGTTAAACTGTCTTTTCAACAAAAAAAGTATATTTTTTGATTTCTGTCTCTTTGCTGAATTACTATTATTTTCTGTCTGGTCTCTTGTCTAAACCGATATTTGAAAAACTTTGAAGAATTTAATTTTGGTCGAAATTGTTCAAACCCATGATGCTTTCCTCTTGCAAATTTCAAAGAGCATTATCGATAAAATATTGCGGAAAAAGATGGCATTTCCTCTCTTCCCCCAATTGTGGACATTTTGGTGGTCGAAAAAATTTTCTCAAATTTTATGTAACAATTTTCAAAATCTTAATTTTGCAACATTTCCTCCAGATGCCCAAATTTAACTAATAAAGTTAATTTAAAATCCTTTTGTGTCTTCACTTGTTTTTTTACCTTCAATGAGCAGAGACATTAATTTTTTGCATGTAGATAAATTAAACTTATTAAAAATCACTTTTAAAGCCAAAAAATCGCCTTACCTTAAAATTTAATTGAATTTGGGAATAAGCTGGCTCCTTCCTAATTTTAAAATTTTGTCCAAAAAATAGGCATAAAATAATTTTTTCCTGACCAAAATGTGTTTCATTGACCCAAAAAAATTTGATTTTACCCAAATTTTTCTTATCAGACATTTTTTTTGAGCAGCAATGAGAAAGCAAACCTTTGAAGATTTTTTTCTCGTCTTCCCTTTTCGTCTATTTTTTACGGCTATAAAACAATCTATTTATTAAAATTAATGATCATTTTTAATAGTTTGTACTGCCTGTGTGTATATATATATATATATATTAGAACATTAGAACAAATGATTGGACAATGCTGGGAGGAGCTACTACTTGTCTGAACACAACGATTTTCAAAAGCAACGTGTTTTGTGTATTATATGCGATACATATATATTTTTTTTTGTCTGACGAGGTTATGAAAGCAAAAATTGTTACGTTTGTTGTTATATACTTTATGTTGTTAGTCTAAATTGGTTTGAATTATATCTCTACTCACAAATGTTTTGTTGCTGCTTGTTGCGATTGTGCTATGAGTAAGAAAAATTTACTCTATTATAATGTAATAAACTTTAATAGGAAAAGAGTCAAAAATAAAGTTTAAAAATGAAAACTAATTGTTTCGGTAAATCCCTTACCAAGCCAAAACTCTCCACTTAAATTTCCGAATCCACGTTCATATTCAGTCCAGTTGCGATAAAAATCAACACTTCCGTCCATTCGCCGTTGAAAAACCTTTATAAAATAAGATGTGATTTACTGAGCTGATTTATTTTGTTTTATAATTAAGGAATATTCTTTGATATTCAAGTTAAAATTAATGCTAAAATTTGCAGAACTATATGTGATGATGATGATGATATTTTATTCATGCTTAGTAACAATATTTAAGTATATGCAATGTACATTAAGCAAAGCATGAAAAGGAAACGCGACACAACGACGAACGTTAAACATGCAGAAAGTATAGAGAGGGGGTAAGAAAGAGAAAAAATAAGAAGCATGGCCGCGTTACCTAATTCAAACTAAATATTATTTTTTAAAAAGACAAAAAAGACAAAAAAAAATGACAAAAAATGTGCAGTGCAGGAACGGTTATGTAAATCATTGGGAGACACAACCGCCCTATATTGCTAACTATAAATTTAGCTCAACTGAGCATGGTGAGTAAAGAAAACCTCCCGAAAAGAAACCGCACCAGGTCCGGAAACCTTTTTTGGATGCACTGCAAATACAAACATAAGAATAAAACAAAATATTCTTATATATATACACATTTTGAAAAGAGAATATGTATTAAAACAATCTAATATATGTATTAAAACAATCTAAAATCGAAACGTAAACAGTATTTTATGACTTTTTGTGTTAGCGATTAAAATTTTATAAATTGACATTTAACAAGTTCTTAAATGTGAGCAGTTATTCTCTTTATTTTCCTGCAAAAAAAAGAATGATCTTTTGAAGCAAGCAACCAAATAAAATACCTCAAAATTAGATTAAGAAAAATAGGGTTAGGCAAAATATTACTTATAAACCAAATAAAAATTGATTAATAAAACATTAATTGCAGACTAGATTTCAATTAATTAATAATAATCATTTTTTAAGAGTTAAACATCTTCATCTTCTTTCTTCGACTGTTTGTAAATGATTTTTGTTATTTTAGAGATTACTACGTTTTTGTGACAAAAAGCGAAAAATTAAAGACAAAATCAAAGCGATGACATTTTTTTGACCTCATTAGTTCTTTTTACTAAAAATCGGGAATGCAGAGGAACTTTTGTCGATTATATGTGCTTTTGTGGGTGACGGACTAGACCTAAATTTATAATTAGGCTCGTTATGAAAAAAGTTTGAACATCCTTGTTCTAAACTAATGCTCCAAACAAACGAGGGTCAAGTTACTTGGAATCTCTTTTTCATCGACTATAAATTGACTGTCTCTGCTCTCTTTCTTATAAATACTTTTGTCTTATCTTAGAAATGTTTTTAAGTAAATCGATTATTAGAATTTTTCCAAAGTGTGGTCGAGGCGGTAGCTGTTTAAAACCTATTCACGTAATTCTGTGGTGTGTTTGGGAAAAATATATCACAACTTTTTCTCTGCTTGGCATTATTAGCAAGAAGTTTTAAATTTTAGTCATATTTTTAAATGAAAAAGCAATAACAGTAGTAAAAAATTATAAACAACAACATTTTGACATCTTTGCAAGTGCAGTAGGTTCAAATAATCATTCAACGATTGCCCCATGTACAGCACCTCCGACACTTTTTTGTAAATCCCGAGATTAAATGTAGAGATAAAAATAAAATATAATAAAAAATTGAATAGGTAAAAGTTACAGAATGCAGCATAAATTTTTTTACTGTTCATTAAACAATATTTATGCTTTAATTTTTTTCTTGATTTGTATTTTATTCTGACAATCAGTCAAAATATAAACAAAACTTACCAGCCAATCGCCCCCATTTGTTTCAAAATCACAATAAATTTCAAATCTTTCTGATTTTCCAGGAACCGTTATGCTGAAAATTCCACTTTTATTAAAACCAGCTTGAGCCACATCACGACAGTTTGGAAAGTTTTCTGTAAAATATAACTTTGTTGGATGGTTATATTCTGAGTAAAATATAAGAGCCACTTATTTTTACCAATACATTATGATTTTATTGTTTAATTATCTGCTTTATAAAACCAAGATAATAATTTTATCAGTTCGGCATTTGAAAATACAAAGAGTGTGTTGCAATATAAGTAGCCATTAAGCGACTACCCAAACTGCACATGGAAATCACAAGATAGTTTTGTTAAAATTAGTTATTTTTTAAAGTTTTATTAAAGAAATATAAAGAATTCTAAATGTTTATTTGTATTTGTAAAAACTTAGTAAATTAATTATTTAAATTTAAGTATTTATAAAAACTTGTAAAAGACTTGGTAAATTTGGAACATTTGTAAAACTCTTCTGCAAAAAAATTATCAAAAGATACTTTATGCAAATTTTTTTGTTCAAGGCCACAACAAGATCAGAGAGTAAGATTCCAACTGCGATTACGTCAATCAATAACACGATGGTAGGTAATTCCCTGCCAAACTACTCAAATTTTTAGCTTTCATAACTTTGTAGTTGACTTAATAGCTGCAATGAAAATATTTTTGTTTTTTTAAGATTTTCATTTTTATTTTGTAAGATGAAAAAACCCAAAGCAGCTGTATAACTAATAAATAAACTTGTTTAAAAAAATGTATAAATATATGTATCTAACAAAGAAACTAAAAACCTGTTTTTTGCTCGCATTTATCATTGCAAGAACAAACCAAAATGTTGTTTACGTAGAAAAATCTACCGTTGACAGATGAATTGCTTGCACATGAGATAAAAGCTGAAATCAATATATCGTATTTTAATAACTTAAAATATATATGAAAAAATATATATTTACAACTATAGCACGATTTTAGACTAAATCTAATTGACTTATGTAGACTGATATTTATAGTATAATACAATAGCGTATATCCAACAGCTAAAGTCAGTAAGTTACCTTTAAAGTTCTTGTTTAACTCATCCAAACTATAGCTCAGTTTTGTAAGTTTTTCTTCGGTCTTTTCCGTAATATCTAAAACACAAAACTTAAAATCAAGTAAACCGGACACAGTAATTTAGTGGAATTGATCCTATCCGTGGGCTCATAGTACTGATATAATTCAGCAGCTTAAGTCAGTAAATTACCTTCAAAGTTCTTGTTCAAATCATTCAAACTATGGTTCAATTTTGTAAGTTTTTCTTCTGTCTTTTCCGTAATATCTAAAAAACAAAACTTAAAATCGAATAAACCGGACACAGTAATTTAATGGAATTGATTTAGTCTATACCCAACAGCTTAAGTCAATAAGCTACCTGACTCTGTGAACGGATTTGATTCGGACCCTGGGCATAATTTTCTATAATTGAGTAAACCGGACACAGTAATCTTTCCGAATTGATCCTATCCGCGGACTTGATCAGGACCCTGGGCACGATTTCTTCTAAGCTGCGGGGCCACGCAAAATATTTTACATAGCAAGCAAGTAAAAATCTTTTTTATGCTTTTTATTTGAGGTTGAATGTAAAAAATAGAAGTGAAGATCAAAAATAAGTTTTTACTTATTGGAAAAGATTTTATTAAATACTTAAAGTCTTTGGTTACTCATATATATTGGCTTTGCTGACTGTAATTGAAAAGTGCGACAAATTGGAATAAATTTTGCACATCAGAAGATTGTTTTTAAAGAAAACATTGACTTTAATCTATATTTTGGTAATCATTGTGGTAAATTAATTAAATGATCAAGCAAAACTTTAACAAAAAACAATCTGAAACAATAATTATGCAATTTTGTTTCAGTAGAACTTGAAAGCAACGCGGTTTTAGCAATTTTTTTTCTGTTTCTAAGTTATTTTTTTGATAATATTTATACATATATAATTCAGATAATTGCAATGATTCAACATTCAATCACGTTACACATGTTAATTTAAATTTGAACCACCCAACCTGTTATTTTGTGTTTCAGCTGGTTGATTTCTGTTTGATTTATTTGACAAACGTCGCCTTTCTCTCCTTTTTTTACCAATTTCACCTTTCTCACCTTTTGTTTCATTGTTTCCTTTTTGTACTTTTTTTAAATTATCGTTTTCAATAAAAATAAAGGATTTTTGATTATATTTAGGCTCATTACCAGATCTCACTATTTTGCAAACTGTCATTTCATCAGAAGATACTTTCAGCAAATAAAGCATCATGAAATACAATAGCAATCCGTTCATGTTCTTGTATAACAAACAAATTAATCTAAACTTTTTCCAAAAAAACACGTAACAATTTTTTTAAAACATTATTATAACAAATTTAAACTACTTCAATATTTTTTAATTGCAATAAAACAACAAATTGATTAACTCATGAATTATATTTTACACTTACATAAGTTTTACTTTAGTTTGACGTGACTGATTGCCGTCACTGCTACGCATTCATTTGTTCCTTGAAATTTTTAAATAATTATTCAATAAACCAGTTAAAAAGTTCAAAGTAATCCAAACGTATTGAGTTTTGACGCGCGGTTTCCTGGATTGAATATTCATGGTTTCATACGTATAACCTGGTTACTAATTTCATCCCGATATACTCGATAATGAAAATCAGGGCTGGTGAACCTGTTGCGGTTATATGTTGTAGTGTTTGTGTGTTGTATGCCTTTTTTCTGTCAAAAAATGCAATTGCAGGCAGCACATGAATTAAATCAATTTGCATTGACAGCAATAAAATTTTTTTATATAAGTTTATCTGAAGCCGTAATTTTTATCGAACAGTCAGCTTGATGGAAAAAAATTATTTGCAAAATCGTTGAGTTGTAAACGCGAATATACTGTAAATTCTTATTCTATGATGTTGAAACCTTGAAGTTCGACCTGAAATTGCGACTGTTGCTGTTGAACTCTTCAAAAAGTTTTTTAACGGATTAGCCCCTCTAAAGACTATTTTTGATGTTGAACGAGTGGGTCAACATCAAAATTAGTCTTTTATCATTTTTTAAGCAAAATTAAAAAACACACTAACATATTAAGTAATTTTTTTGTACAAGCGATAATTATCAACAAATAAATTTGGTTTCAATTGGGTCCAAAAATATTAAGTTAGATTACAAAAAACTCGATTCCGGTTTATTTTGACTTTTTTTATGTTGCAAGATTCTTTTCCTGAAAAAACTGAAAAATAATGAATCTAGACGTGTTTAATTTTAAATTGTCTCCTCCTGATGATAATGACAATTTTTAAATGGTAAAAAATATTGAGTTAAACAAAAATGTCTAACCTGCGGCCAACCGCTTACTCCAATGTTTTTAGTTAGATTTTTTGCAACTGTATCATAGCGCTTCCCAAACTGTGTTTGGCGAGCTTTTTATTTTAAAGATCACTAGGTTTTTCGGACGAAACTCGAGAAATCAGAGTCAGATTTAAAGCAAAGATCTTTTTACGGCCCGCCTACTATAATTAAACTCATAATTTGGCCCTTTATAAAAAAAGATTGGACATCCAGTTTGGTAAAATATTTTGAAGATGTAAAGAAGGTTTCTTTTAAATCGCTAACTTTGTTTTTTTACCATAAACCAATGAAAGCTTTTTTTATTAATTTTTCAAAGAATTTATAATTTGCTTATTTGACTTCTGTTCAAAGCGATTGTTAAGAAATCTAAATAATTGAAAACATTTTTTTCTAATTTACGCCGACTCTCACTTGTTTAATGCAATAAATTAAAACATACACAGAACTTTTTCTATTGATCTAGTTGCTTTTAGTTGCTAATAAATTTATTTTTTTATTGTTTTAGTGGTATTTTTTGAGTAGAAAGGAGTAAAAATATTAATGTTTTTTTGTTCAAAATAACAGATTAATCAACCCGTAATTCCATGTTAAATATCTTACTTTTATTTAAATGTAGTTAATCGACTATTGCGTAATCATTTGTTTCTAGAAATCTATATATCATTATTTAAAACATTATTAAAAATTTTGCAGTGACACGAAACGTAATAAGTTTTGACACGCGGTTTCCTAGATTGAATATTCATGGCTTCGTATAACTGGGTTTCTATTTTTATTCTGGTACAGGCCAACTTGATCACGTTTTAAATCTTCAGACAGTGGCGGCAAATTGAATTGCAATCCCGAGCTTCAGGAAAATCAAAACAATTCAGAATTTAGCAAAAAACTTTTCATTATCTAAACTTCATGGAAAAGTTTATTTCCGAAAATATAAATGTTTTGATAGACTTAAAACCCAATGTCAAAATAACTGCTATGTCAATTGCTCTCATTGGATGGGATAAACAAACGTCTTTTTGACAACACGTGGGCCGCAGGTCCCCGACTCTGACTAACATATGTCCCCTAAAACGTATCAAGCAGAAAAAATATTTTCAATAAAAGAAGAAAATCTAATAGTTACAAACAAAACTGTTTGAATAAACATTTGGTGGTACAGAATTTGAAGATTGCTTGAAGTAAAAGATTTTTCTTCCCAAAGCTTTTCATCTGACACTCTTCAGGGGAAATCGTCAGAATGAAGTAGAATTGAAACCGAACTAATTTATAAAGGAAAAAAAGTAGAGTTCTCATTGGCTGAAAGAGTCAATTTCTCTCATTGGTTGACTCTTTCAGCCAATGAGAACTCTACTTTTTTTCCTTTATAAATTAGTTCGGTTTCAATTCTACTTCATTCTGACGATTTCCCCTGAAGAGTGTCAGATGAAAAGCTTTGGGAAGAAAAATCTTTTACTTCAAGCAATCTTCAAAACTGTTTGAACAAAAATTAAACTTAAATGCTTTTCTTTCAATACAATTGACTCAATTATCAATTCACTTCTTGTTCAGATTCGTAATCGTAACATTGCAAGTTTGAAGTACGATTATGGTCGTAGTTGAGTTATGAGCGTTTTATTTTCCCGCTAAAACCTTCTTGAGAATATTTAAATAAAATCAAATTGTGCATCCCTTCAGTTTTTTTTAATAGATCTACATTATAATTTTATTAATTAACTTTAAATATTTGACGGTAAAAGCTATTTAATTTAGATAATTTATTGTATTATTGTAGCCAGTGGCGTACCAAGAATTTTTGAAAGGGAGGAGGGAGGGGCATAGAACCACAATCAAATGTGCTTTGTGGAAAAATTTTTTCAAGTAGTAAAATAATTTTGTTTTTGAATCTCTTCTGTTTTTTCAAGTTATCTTTTCTAAAACCAAGCTATCTCCAAAAAAAGTCTTCACTTTGAATCTGTATTTCTCATACTAGTAATCTCCAAATGATGCATCATGGCACAATACCTTCCCCCATAAATACGCTACTGATTGTAGCAAATTGTAGATTATTAAGCAAAACCGATTGTTACAGTTCTAGTAATAAAATTTTTCTTTTGATTTTTGTTTGTAAAATTGTTTTACAGTGTGTTTTTACAAGTATTTTTGCGTCGGCTGGTTAGTGATTCAACAAATCTTTAAAAGTGCCTCCACTCTTTAAAAAAGATAATGAAATTTAAAATTACGTCTACATAATGTTATACATGAAAGCAGTTTATAAATAGATTTATTCTACATCAATTAGGTTTTCGAGCAAGTTAAAAATTTCTATTGCTATGAATTTGACTTTATTTGTAAAAAATAATAATGTTTCTTACTAAAAGCATTTAAAAAAAATTTAACTATACTAGTTATTTTGTTTGGGCTGCTAAGATGCAAAAGTAAACAAAAATAATACAGGAAATAAAGGTTTCCATTAATTAAAACACTTATATTGTATTAATTTTAATTTTTTTTTTCGTTTTAAAACACACATACAATTAAATGGAATCATCGAAATTTTAAAAAATAAAGATCAAAAAATTATTAATGCAACAATAATAATTATCATCATCATTATATTGTTTATCAGCATCAAAATTTAGACAACAGTAAAATCTCTTCGTTTTAATATAAACTTCTCCACTGATGCTGTTTAGTGGAAAAAGTTATTATAAAAATGGAAAACAAACACATAAGCGAAAATTTAAAAAAGTTTGGTTGTTTAAAGATTCGACAATATGTCACACTTCATTTAAAATAATTTAATCATGACGATGTAGTTTATTCCTGTTAAAAGTAATCCAAAGTTTTATTATGAATTAGTAATCGCGTCGCCGTGAATCGCTAATCTTTTATTGCATAGTATAATGCCTCGATTCGTTTGATCTATTTCATGTGTCCTTTTTCTCTTTCCGTCGACAGTAATGATGTAATATGTTTTTTGTCCTAGCTTTGATAGCTCGCTACTTGTAGAATCTTCGCCTATATGCTACTTGGCTCGAGAAAAGGTGTCTTCCCAAGAGAATTGGAGATTGGCCTAGCGTTTACGAGTAAATTTGTGTCACGTGATCTTTTTTCTTTATAAAGGCGATGCGTAGCGAGACGAAATTATGAGGTAATTTGAGACGACTCGAGAGACGGCCCGAGTGAAAGTAATTTTGTTTGGGCACAGGAGGTGGCCCGTTAGATTTCGGCAGCGTGGTCGAGTGATTAAAGCACCGGACTGATGATCAGCATGGTCTCGGTTCAAAACCTACTTGCACCATTCTGTTGTGTCCTTGAGAAAGACACTTTACGGCACTTTCCCCTGCTTGGTGGTCTTGTAAAGCAGTTCTAAATTGCAGTCATATCTCTACTAAATTACTAGCGGACAGCAATATCTTGGCATCTCCGAAAGCAGGTCGGGGTAATTACTTACCCTATGTATAGCGCCTCCGTCGCTTTTCTGCGAGTCAGGAGGATAAATATAGAGATAAAAAAAAAAAAAAGATTTTGTATCGATTGACCATTGTTGAATTTATTTTGCGCCAGTGATTGAGAGTTGTGTTTTACAGAGGGATAATTATTATTTGTGTTGATTGAATCAAATTATAGCGTTGAGTTCGCTTTGCAGTTTGGCAAAGTGTGGAATAGAATTTTCGTCGGTCGTGAATTTTGTAATACATTCGTTCTTATTAGAGACAGTGGTCTCTGTTTGTTTGTGAAGAAAAGTCTTCAACGGATCAATCCGAGCCTTCGTTCAAACCAACTGTATAAAACCGTCAGGCTCATAGCAGGCTATTTCTTGAGCCGGAATAAAATAGAATTTAGACACAGCTTTGTTTCAGCGCAGGTATTCGGGTTACCTAGATCAACTGGTCCTTCAGGATTCCCGAACAAAGTCTGTGACACAATAGTATTTCTTACAAACTAATTTTTTACAAAACAAATGGCGCTAAATAAAATTTTTTTTCTAAAAGATACACCTAAACTAAACAAGCTCGCCATTATTTATAATAATAAAGTTTCTTCTCTTTGTATTGCTTTTTTAACACTAAAAATCAACTGGATAAATATATTTAACTTTTCTGCCAGAATACCAAGTAAATTTATTACAACTGCGCAGCAGTTCCTGACGTTATATTTAACGTCAGGTTTACAGTGAAGTTGCATTTTTTATTTAAACGTCGTTTGAATCATGACTAAAATGACTCATACATGTCAGAATGACAAACAGCCAAAGAATAAAAATAATTGTTTCAAAATCGAATCTCGTGTACCGCCTTTTGACAATATCTGTCCCATGTAAAAAAATTGAACAGCTAAAACATGGTCTTCGCTTCAAACTAATATTTTTTTAATTTTACGCAAATTTATCGACGATTGCCCTAATCTTGGTCATGTAGCTCTCAAAAGATATGAGAAGAAATTTTGTAATTTTGTCCCAAATTTCAGGTGAAAACCAAAATAAAAAATATATTATCATTTGAAACAGTGTCTAATTCTTTCATTTTTCTCTCAAAAAACAAGTGAAGCCTTAAAAAAAGAAATATTCATCGCTTTCAATCAGTGTTAAAAATCCCTATTTAATGTAAAGGCTAAAAAAAAGTTCTTCATCTCATATCTTAATCGTTTTTTTACGTTTCGGAACTTTGTCCTGCACAAGTAGTTCGTTTTCGGTGCACCGAAAAATTTGTTTTTCCCTAAAGATTAAATATAGTGATAAAAATGGAACATAATAAAAAACTGAATAGGTAAATGCTACAGAGCGCAGCATAAATTTTTAAACTGTAATTAAACTATATTTTATCTTGATATATATCTTACACTGACAATAAGACAAAACACAAATAAGACTTACCAGCCGATCTCCTCCATCTGTTTCAAGATCACAATAAACTTGAGACTTCAATCTTATTAAAATCGGTTTGAACCCCATCCATACAGTATTTTCAGGAATAGCGATGTTAAAGATTCCACTCTTATTAAAACCAGCTTGAGCCACATCACGACAGTTCAAGAAGTTTACTGTAAGATTCAACTTTGTTGTATGGTTCTATTTTAAGTGAAATATACCAGCCACCTTATTTTACTATGATGATTTTATTGTTTAATTATCTGCTTTAAAAAACCAAGATCATAATTTTATCAGTTCGGCATTTGAGAATGCAAAAAATGTGTTGCCATATAAGCAGCCATTAAGCGACTACTCAAGTTGCACATAGAAATCACAAGATAGTCTGGTTAAAATTGTTTATTTTCTAAAGTTTTATTAAAAAAATATAAGTAAATTTGAAATGGTTGTAAAAATTCTCATGCAAAGAAATTTTCAAAATATACTTTATGCAAAGTTCTTTTTTCAAAGCCAAAACGACATCAGAGAGTAGGATTTTAACTGCGATCAGGTAGATCAATAACACGGTGATGAGTAATTTCCTGCCAAACTACTCCAATTTTTATTTTGTATAAACTTTGTAGTTGAAGTATTAGCTTCAATAAAAGATGCAAAAGCTTTTGTTTTTTTTTCAAAATTTCATTTTTATTTCAAAAGGTAAAAAAATTCGATGCAGCTATATAACCAATAAACGAACTTTTTAACCCTTCACTGCATGGTTTATCATATATCATACGAACCAAATTTTCAGCTTTTTTTTGTCTTAAATATTTTTATTCATTTACTGCATGCGATATCGTTTCTGATAGTTATTGATGAAAACTATATTTTTGTTTCATCCGTCAGGTGACGTTGTGAGATATAAATTAATTTTAATCTTAGTTTATTACTAGATTTATCAATAGAAGGTGTGTAGAAATTGTATTTTCAAAAGTTTTATTTCAACCAATTTGGAAGTGATATCAAAGTAAGAAAAATTATAACTCCATTTTAACATGCATAAAGTGATTTTCTGTTGATTTTTTTTTCAATCAAAGTATGTGTTTGTCACAATATAGAAAAATAGGCTCTTGTCATATATGATATGGTGTGTGAATTGCATAAGTTTTTCTTCAACCAAAATTTCTAAAAATATGTAATCATTTTTTCTTCGTTTTTTTTTTTTTTACTTGTTTTAGACATAACTAATAATCTGTTGATATTAGAATAACAAAGTGGCTTTTTTGATGCATTTAAATTTTAAGCGGCTGGTGTTTGTCCAAAATTTAAGCTTTTGCTAAGATTTTTAGATAATTAATATTTTCCTAAAGCAATCTTTAGTGATAATTTTTTTGCCAGTCTATAGAACATAAAAAAGTATAAGTAAAACTACCTAAAAAACTAAGTGGCATTTTTGATGCATAGCCTTTTTATATTCCATAAAGCATAAAATTTTATTAATTAAGCATATTATACATTGATCTATCAAAAAAAAAAGATCATAGAATAAAGATACATTATTGTCACTTGAAGTAGCAGTTGTATTATTGTGTTTATTTTTTAGTAGTAGCTTTCGGCAAAATCAATCGATTGTTTCAAAAGTTGACTAATTTCCGCAAAAAGATATAAAATTTTTGAAAATAAATATGGCAATTCGAGCACTATTAGATGATGATGAGATAGTCAGATTATTTATGTTGTTGGATCGTAAAAATGAAAATAAAAATGACCTTCTTGTGTACTTGTAAAATGATGCATAAACTGTATTGGGACCATTCGATCAAACCGAATTTTCCAAAACAAGATGCCAAAAAACGCCAAAATGATAAAAAGAAGCAGAGGCAGTGATGAAATTCAGGGAGTTTGCACGGGTTTGGGTGAATCGGTTTTTGAATTTTTAGCTTGTTCAGCAAACCCCCTCTAAATTTAACGTAACTATGTATTTCTAAATCTCTGTATAATGAGGAAACCTGTTGTTAGTATATTGTATACAAAAGAGAACCTGTTCTTAAAATTTTGAATCCCAACACTTGGCAGAGGTACTTCAAAAGAAGTGGTAGCAAGTATGGAGAACATTGATATAGCTTGTGTCTCGTGGATAAACAATAAATTGTGCATCTTCTCAGTTTTTTAACAGATTTATATTGTAATTTCATTTATTAACTTTAAATATTTGATTGTAAAAGCTATTTACTTTAGATAATTCAATAGCAATTTGAAGATTATTAAGCAAAGCCGCTTGTTGCAGTTCTGGTAATAGAATTTTTTGTTTGATTTTTGTTTATGTAAATGTGCTTTTATATCGGATGGTTAACGATTTAACAAATCTTTTAAAAAGAATAAAGAATTTTGAGATTATACCAAACAACAAAAGCAGTTTATAAATGTATTTATTGTACAATAATTAGGTTTTCGAACAAGTTCAATTTTTTTTCTATTTTTAAGAATTTGAATTTGTTCATAAAATAATAGTGATATTTTCTTGTGAAATGCATATTTAAAAAAGGATTTTAAATACGCTCGTATAATACTGATTGTTTTTCGGATGCTGAGATTCAAGACTAAACAAAAGTTATAAAAGAAATAAAGTTCTTCATTAATTAAAATACTTACATTAATTTCTATTTCTTTTTTGGCTTTAAAACACGCATATACAATTAAATTAAATTATAAAATTTAAAAAAAATAAAGATTAAAAAAAGTTAATGCAACAAAAAAATATTATCATCACCATATTATTTACCAGCATTAAAAATTAGCCAAACGTAAAACCTTGTCATTCTAACGTTAACTTCTTTGCTGATGCTATTAAGTAAGAAACGTTATTATAGAAATCAAAAACAAACACAAACCAGAAATTGAAAAAAAATTGATTGTTTAAAGATTGACAATAGCATATGTATTTCTTTCAAACTGATTTTTTACAAAACTAATGTCGCTTAATAGAATTTTTCTTCTAATAAATATCCTTAACTACAAAATGCAAACCTTCCATTTTCTAAAAAAACTTTAAAAAGCTGCTTACTGTATTTTTACAATTTACGGAAGAACTATCTTGTTTGAGATCGAGTTGGCCTGGCATCGAACTGTTACCCACCCTGCCCAAGGACACTGTTGAGAAACTCTGACTTTGACATTGTTAAAAAATTACATAAATTAAAATCAAGTTGTCTTCTTACTGAAGATTTTGCTTTAAATATTAAATATAGCTAATTTTCAAAAAAAATTGATTGTTCAATTAAAAAAATCTACACAAGTAAATCAAGTGTTGTTTTTAAACATTTTTTCAATAAACTATCGCTTCGGTCGACTGTCGTAGTACCATTGATGACAATGAAAAAAAAAGTTTTAATAACGCATAAACCCAATTCTTGATTTTCATTATCGCTAAGAAACTTTGCTTGAAGTATTAAACTGAATCAACTTTAGACTTTTATACTTGATTTTTGAACTAAGAAAACTGTCTGATGGGCCTATTTGGAAACCATTGCACTACACTAACTAGTTGATTTTTAAAATTCTTATTTCACTTTTCTTTTATCGGATTTTCGATTGCCTTTGGCAGTCAATTAAATGGTTACTCCAAGTAATATGCGAATTCATTTCATCAGTGGAGACAAAATTTTAAAATAAACGTTTTTGCTAAATTTATATCTAAAGTTAGTCTAATTTACGTGTTTATTTTAATTGTTGTAAAAATAAAAAAGCGGTTTTTACCTTAAATTAAAGACAAAAATTAAGAGTATTTTTCTTTCTTTTGAAAGCAAAACAAAGACAAAAAAGATTTTCACTTTTATGAAAGTATAACAAAATATTCTTGCGGTGAATGTTAAAGCAAAGACTTTTTTTTGAAATTTAGCACATCAATTTCAATATCATTTTCAAGGAAAAAATGTATTATCGTATTTCATATGCCTAAGCCTTTTTCTTTTTGTAAAGCCTGACTTTGATATTTGGAATTGCTTGCCGCTTTTTTAAATTGCTCCTTTGTTAATGTTTAACAATGAAAAATATTTTTTAACCTATTTTGTTTTTTAATGTTTTTCTTTTTTAAGTTTTTATGTCTCTATTCGCTTGTCATAACTTATGCTTTTATATCAGGGGTGGGGATCCCGATTGCATTCGCGGACCGCACCCCAAAATTTAAAAAATTAGGTGCAGGCCGCATAAAAGTTTTGGGGGCAATACAATTTTGGTCAAATTTTATTAATGATTTTCCAAAGCCTGATCATGTTGCATTGCTGAAGTGATGACATAATGCAACACATTTTCGTCTCTTAAAACTAGTGATGACGAGAAAAAAAGGTCATCACTTTAAAACTGTCTTTAAATTTCTTAGTTTTTCTTTCAAAAAGCTTGTAATGACTAAAAAAACAGACAAACCGGTTGCGGAGCACTGGTTTATTCTAAAGATTCTTTTGTAAAAGGATTGATATTTTTCTTTCTAACAAAACGCGGACTGCATTCGGCCCGCGGGCTGCAGGTTTCCCAGCCCTGTATCTAAATTGTCAACTTCTTTGTCATGTATTGTTGCTTATATGGTTTTGTCATCTTCCACTTACGTTTCTATTGCGTGGTTAATATTCTTGTTCCTGTGCAGAGACAGTTTTTCTTCCTTATTTAAAACTCTTTCATGTAATTAAGCTGTGCTGCTTAATTTTTTGAGATTGTTTTACATTAAAATTTTTGTTATTGTGGTAGCAAAGCCTATTTTAAATTTAGTTATTCGCTTTTATTTAATACAAGCTTTTTCGTTTAATAAATAAAGTGTTGCTTTTATATATTTAATTTAAGTTAGCTTTTGTGAGTCTACCTTTACAAAGTTCCTAAATCTTTTACAAATATTTTTTAAGTTTTCATTATTTTAGAAGTAAATGATATTATTATATATTTTTTAAAATTACGCTTGTTTTTTTAAAACACCATGTACAATTTTATTTGATCCATTTGGGGAAAAGGCAATGTACAATTATGCTGGATTATTATTATTACACGTCATCTTACAAGAAACATTTCCAACTAAAAATAATTTAATATTACAATTCGCAAGCTAACACCAGCACATAAGGACGCCAGAAAATGTTTTGGTCTGAAAACCAAAATTTTCAGGTCCATGGTTGTGACAACTTTGTTTTTTGTGTTTTAGCCGTAATGGCTTGATTGTTGCTTTCTGTTTTTGTGAAGTCACAATTCTAGGTAAACAGCTTCACCCTATTTAGAAATCAATCAAATAGACTAAGCATAAACTCTCGTTCTGCTGCTCATAAGCCGAAATTTTACACGAACCAGCTAATCCTCCGATGTTGCATTGTCACATTTGCGATACAATTGCTACGATGGTGCGCTGTCGGCGACACTGTGTTAGAACGAACTTGCACGAGAAAAGTTGAAATTGAAGTTCTACGTTTCAGTGTAAGTCAGCTATAAAATAAAGCTGAACAACCTTTGAATAAACATTTGGTGGTACAGAATTTGAAGATTGCTTGAAGTAAAAGATTTTTCTTCCCAAAGCTTTTCATCTGACACTCTTCAGGGGAAATCGTCAGAATGAAGCAGAATTGAAACCGAACTAATTTATAAAGGAAGAAAGTAGAGTTCTCATTGGCTGAAAGAGTCAACCAATGAGAGAAAAGATTAAGAAATTTTCAAAGAGTATACGAATTCTTTTTGCTTACACAGAAGGGGATTGAGAGATTTAATGAAAGTCGCTTCAAGAGCAGAAAGGTGAAAGGAAGAGCGACCTCGAGCGAGAATAGAAAATTTTTCGTTGCTGTAATGGAGGGGACATTGGGTGTTATCAAGAAGATGTTGACCAATGGCGGATTCGTGAAATTGTTGTGGGCGAATGTTGTTCTTGCAAGAGCGGGAAAGACTTTGGCGGTTGGCCGAGGTACGAGGATTGGTGATGGATTTAGGAACGTGTTGTTTAATTCGCTTTTCTAGCCGTTGAGACGTGCGACCAACGTACCGACTATCACAGTGGCACAAAAACTGGTAAATAACATTGCTGTGATGATGGGAAGGTAACACGTCTTTCTTAATCGCTGGAAGGAGCTGTCGGGTGTTGAAAATAACACGTGGTTCGACGGAGAAAAAGCAGCGTTTCACAGCAGACGTAATCTGCTTTTCAAACCTCATCGAGACGTTTCCAATCCATGGGATGTGTAGGTAGACAGGGGACTTTTTTACTGTGTGGACCGGGTTAGAATTTATTGTTGAAGTTTTTGCTTGAAAGCCGAATTGATTACACGTTCCGGGTAGCCATTTTCCAAAAGAATTGAACAAATTTTGCCAAGCTCTTGGTTCAGTTTGCTTTTAGAACAAATCATAAAAGCTCTGTGAACGAGAGTACCAATTAGATTGATTTTCCGTTTCTGGGGACTGAAAGAATTCCAACGTAGATATTGGCCAGTGAAGGTAGGTTTCCTATATATTGAAGTTAGAAATTCTGAATCATGCCTTTCTACTAACACGTCAAGGAAAGGGAGAGAGTGATTAGATTCCTTTTCATAGGTGAAGCGAAGTGAGGGATGAAGAGAGTTGAGCTAGACGAAGAAATTGTTGCAGTCTTCTTCATTGTTGAATACGGCGAAAGTATCATCAACGTACCAAAAGTACACCAACGGTCTTTTGGCGATGTTGAAAAGTTTCGCTTCTTGGTAGCCAACAAAAATGTTTGCTAAAGCTGGTCCAAGCGGTGAGCCCATAGCGACGCCGTCGATTTGTCGATGCATGTTGTTATTGAAGCTAAATTCCACAGAGGAGGTGACTAGCTGCATTAATTCGACAAAGATGTTGCGTGGAAAGGATGGCGCCATTGAGTCGTCATTGTAAAGGGCATCAGCACAGATTTCTATGGTTTCAGCAAGCGGGACATTAGTGAAGAGACTGGAAATATCAAAAGAACAAAGAAACACAGAGGAAGGAGAAAAGGTAAATTTTCTGACTTCTTTTACAAAGGTGAAAGAATCAGACAAACAATTAGAGGAAAGGTTTTGGAAAACAGGTTGAAGAAGAGAAGTAAGCCATTTAGCTAGCTGATGTTGGGCCGATCCGGTCATAGACAAAATCGGACGTAAGGGTACGTCCTTTTTGTGTATTTTCGGAAGACCGTACATGCGTGGTCGCTGAGAGCCAGTGGATCGGATTGCTTCATAAACTTGCTTCGAAATTAGGTACTCTTTCCTCAGCTGAAGTAACCGTCGTTGTATCCGTGATTCAATTTTAGCAGTGTTGTCGTTGTTCGTGACTGGTCCAAGATCAAGAAATTTGGTCGTGTCATTAAGAATCGTCTTCATCTTGTCGTTGTAATCGTTTTTGTTAAGGATGACAACGCCAGCACCTTTATCAGGCTTTGTTATAAGAATTTCTTCATTCACCCGAAGGGACTTGATAGCCTGAAAACACTTTTTTGTCATGAGGAAATCACCCAAGTCAATGGGACTTCCACAATAAGCGTGAGCTAAGTCACTCAACCTAGCCTATAAAGCAGCAAGCTGCTCTTCAGACAAAGGTTTGTGATGGACGAGTTGAGCGTAGAGTACTTCAAAGTCAGCTAGTATTTTTTCACGTTTGACATTAGTGGGCGGTAAACAAAAAGAAAGTCCATGGGACAAAACAAACCGTTCAGTGTCTGATAGTTTGTAATCGGACAAGTTTACGATGTTGTTCTGCTTGAAACTTGTCTGGTTGCCAAAACGATGTTGAAAAAGAAGACGTAGGTTGTTGCTATTCCTCTTTTGGTTGACAGCTTCTTTTTTTTCATCTATGACTGACAGGTAACGACAGAATCGTACCAGGTCGAAGAAAAACAACCTTATTTGTAACAACACAGGTTAGGAAGCAAACATTTGAAAATGTGCTAGCTAATTACAGTAGTTCTTCCCTAAATCATTTGATATCATAAAGTTCATACCGGGACGAATCAGAAAAGATGACCCGACTTGAAAAATTTGTACACGTCGTTTCTTCCGTTCATTAGGCTGACTTCATCAGATAAAAAACAATGCAACATGCAATGCACACAGTGGCCTACAAAGCATTTTTGAAATGGGGCGGGGGCATACAACCACAACCATTTATGCATAGTGGAAAAATATTTTTAAGTGGTAGCTAAAGAAAAAAAGTCTTCACTTTGAATTTGTCTCTGATTTCTCGTATTTGTGATCTTCAAGAGGGTGAGCATGGCACAATCCCACCCATAAATACGCTACTGAATACACTATACTACTAAAAACAAAAAATAACAAATACTAAACACAATATTGATACCATTTCGGCAAAGACAACTTCTTTTTATAAAACTGACAATCGTAAATACCTTGGGCCAGGTAAAATATACAATAAAGTTTTTAAATTATACATCTATTTAGGTGGTAATAAAATTTTTATTTAAAAACGTTTTTACAATTAGAAATAAAGTCAATGAAATCGATGAAAGGATATTTTTTTTTGTTAATTATATTTGAAACGTAGATCATAAAGAATAACTAATAATTACTAATGAATTAATTAAACTATGACGTAAAAATATATTCACTAAATCTACATGTAATAATGTTAATTCTATTTGATTTTCATTTTGCATTGCTTTATTTTTTTAATTACACATCTGTTGTAAGAATAAATTCTTACTTATAAACTTTTTACAATTTGAAACAAAAATTATTCTGCTTAACAAATCAGAAATTTCTATTAATATTATCGAAATTTCAATAAACAAAGAACAGCATTTGATTGCGAATGAGTTTATTACATTTCGACGTAATAATATATTGACTCAATCAAATGGTATTAATTTGGTTTGATTTTCATTTCGACTTTCTTCATTGAGTAGTAGTTGTTCTTCCAACCCTCCCAAATAACACCTGTCCTATTGATTATTCCATTCCTCAAATATTTTCCATTCAGGTTTGCCGTCGAACAATCTTTATACCAAAACGCGCCGTATCGATATTGAGCACAGTTACCTGGCCAACGATCATTATCTCGATCCTTTGTTGTAAAACTTTGTTGGTAGCTATGAATCAAGGAGTTGCCTGTAAATAATATGTTTGTAGTTTTGGCGTAATGAAGTAATTGCGACTGTACTGTTAGATTTGATTCTTCACACCAGCGGTTCCCGAACTGGGCGCCGCGGCGCCCTGGTGCGCCCCGAAAGCTTGCCAGGGGCGCCGCAAAAACATGTGAAAGTTGTTGCATTTACTGCTTTCCTCACAAAAATTACAATGTAAAAGTTGTTAGCAGCTTTTTACAATTTTACAGTGTGCCGTGAGCAGCAGCTGTGTGGAACAGCTTGTTAGTTGTTAGTTGTTAGTTACAACAACTTATCTAGAAAACCGGGCGAATTTTTTGCTCGTAAGCTATCAGAAATGAATAAGCAGTCGGTCGTATTTTCAAAATTTTTGCAAACAGTCAAAGCACAGCTTTTGTCTTTTAAAGTTTCGTACAGAATCGCGAAATGTAAATAACTGCATACCACTACGGAAAAACTTGTGCTTTCTGCTACTCTCGACTTAGTTTTGACAATGATTGGAGAATCAGCTGCTCAAAAACTGAAAGCTGTTCCACTCTCAAACAATACCATTAGTAGGAGGATCGATAAAACTTCGGATGATATTAATAATCAGCTAGTAGCGAAAATGCGTGGAAATGAGTTCAACTTACAGTTAGATGAGGCAACAACCAGTACCAATAATAAAGATGCTTATTTGATCTGCTAAGTACGCTTTATCGATAACGACGACAATATCATTGAAGATTTGCTCTTTTGCAAACCCATTTTAACAAATTGTAGAGCGCATGAATTATTTGCAATACTGAACAATTTTTTTCAGGATAATAATTTCCAGTGGAAATATTTCGTTGGTTTATGCATTGATGGTGCCCGAGCTATGTCTGGCTGCTTTGGCTGGCTGCTAACGCTAGTGCAGGGCGTTGCCATTAACGCAAAATGGACCCACGGCCTAATACAACGTGAGGCGCTGGCTTCGCAACAGCTCAGTGGTGACCTTAATAAAGTGCTTAAAGCTGTTGTCAAAACTGTGAACTTTATTAAAGCAAGGACGCTTAAAGCTCGGCTTTTCCAACGTCTTTGCGATGAATTAGGAGCAGAGCACAACAATTTATTGTTTTATTGTAATGCAAATTGGCTTTCTAAAGGCAAAGTTTTTCTGCGTGTGTACAAATTGAAAACGAAATCTCCATACTTTTAAAAGAAGAAAACCATGCACTAGCTACTACCTTTGAGGATGAAATTTTCCTGACTCATTTGGCGTATCTCTGCGACATTTTTTTAAAATTAAATCAATTAAACATCTCCCTCCAAGGAAAAGAAACTCACCTTCTGCAACTTCAAGACAAAATTACAGCCTTTAAAAGAAAACTACAGTTGTGGCAAACTGATCTGCTGATAAATAACGAGCAATGTGATAACTTTCCACTTTTAAAATCCCGTTTAAACTCCCAATCTGGCAATCTCTCTCTGCAAAATACCGATGAGTGTGATATAAAGACTGTGATGTGTCCGCATTTGGATGCTCTAATCTCGCATTTTGAGAAATATTTTTCTAAAGACATGGAGAAGCACAATTGGATAAGAAATCCTTTTGTTGATAATGCAAATGACTCTCAGGGGTTTACATCTCTGGAAGCTGAACAATTTATCGATCTTTCTTCTGATCTTACTTTGAAAAGCTTATACAACCTTAATTTACTCATTTCATTCTGGGTTAAGGCTCGATCTGAGTTTCCACTTGTAGGTTGTAAAGCTCTCCGTGTTCTTTTTCCATTTGCAACGTCATACTTGTGTGAAGCTGGTTTTTCTGCGGTAGCAGTAATTAAGTCGAAGTATCGCAATAAGATTGACATTGAACGCGACATGTATGTTGCGATATCAAACATTGCACCGCGGTTTAATAAAATGTGCATAGAGTAACAAGCTCACTGCTCACATTAAATGTTTTTTAGTATTTTGAGAATAATGCTGACATTTTTGTGCATTTTGAATAACGAACATGATTTAAATGCAATTTCTTAGTAAAACTTAAAATTTGCAAATTTTGGTTTCATTAAGGCGTCGCGAGTATTGATAAGTTTTCGAAGGGCGCCGTGAACAAAAAAAGTTTGGGAACCGCTGCTTTACATCATTTATCTTTACATAAAAAAGAGCAATTAAATTATTATTTCAAATCAAGACGATCTTAAAATACTTTTTATAAAAAAACTTTAAAAAACTATTTGTTTTCAACTAAGATAGACTTGTTGATTACTTTTTTCTTGTTATTTGACTTTTAGTAAACTTATGAACATGACAAGGTTTTGTTAACATTTCTATTTCCTATTTTTAGTAGTCAAATATTATGCATTCGAACATTTACACAAGTATGCTGCGGCAAAACGGCAAGGTAAACACATAATTTAAACCTGGTTCCCGGTTCTTTTTAGCAGAGCGCCGGAAACGACTATAGACGGTACCGTCTCCATTGTAACAAGCGTTGACCGCCAGAACTGGTTATTGTCGGCACTAAGTCTAATTGCTTAATGCTTACGTAAAGCGAAGAAAAGAAAAAACTGAGCAACAAGCTGCCTCCGCAACTAGACGTCAGCTCGTATGCATACGTCATTCAAAGACAAGTCACTTGCTACTGGATATGATGAATGGTTGGTTGAACGAAGGACGTGTTCTTTACATGGACAATTTCTACAACAGTCCTAATCTGGCCAAGTTATTATACAAACAGAAAACTCATGTTGTTGGCACACTAAGAATGAACCGCAAGAATGTTCCAAAGGACTTGACGAAACTGAAACTGAAGTCTGGTGATGTCCAGTACAGAACGTGCTATCCAATTACGTACGTCTGGCGTGACAAACGTGATGTCAACTTTATAACAAGATTGCACCATGCATCGACTGCAGCCGTTTCCGGGAACGCAAATCGTGAAACTGGGCAGCCCATTATCAAACCAGTTGCAATTCTCGACTACAATCGACACATGGGTGCGGTTGATAAGTATAATCAAATGGTTTTGGTCAATTTGTCTGTGCACAAAACTCTGAAATGGATAAAGATATTGTTCTTTCACTTGCTTGATTTGTCAACAACAAATGCTTACATATTTTACTGTAAGCAGGAGAAGAAAGTGAAGCGTTTTGTGCAGCAAATAATACAACACTTGGTTTCCAGCAGCTTTGAGGACGATGATGTGGCAAGAACAGCGCAATCAAGACGTTTCGGTTCGGAAAGCTCAATGCTTCCAAACATTAGCCAAAGCCTATTCCAGCAACTGAACGATAGCCGAAACCAAGACGAGAATGCATTTTTTGCAAGTCTCACCGAGAAGAAACAGGCAAACGATGGGCAAAAGACAAATCTCGCAGACATGTTGAAACCCAGTACAACTGTGGTGGTTGTAAAGGAGAGCCAGCTTTGTACATATCACCTTGTTTCGAACTGTACCATACGCACAGAGACTACTAAGGTGCTTTCTGCTAAGATTATAAAGTTGTTTGTACAATTTTTCTTTTTATTTCTAAATTATGAGTTTTCCTAACGAAATCACCTAAAAAAGTATTTGGGGTCTGGGGTGCATTATTCCCCTAGATATGTGGCGGTCTAAGGGTTAATAATTAAAGAACTGTTTTTTTTTTAACTTTAACATAATTAAGTTTTTAAAATATTAAAAAAAAAAAATTGATAATTTTTTAAGAAAAACCAAAATAAATTTTTTTATTTTAGTTTTATACGGTGTGATACGAATAAGTTTTAGAAATTTTTGTTAAGAAAATATTAAAGAGAAAAGTAACGTAATTTGTACACAGATAAGAATAAAATATGACGTTGGTAAAATTTGAACTGAACAATGTGAATTATTAAAAGATGTTTCACACAGTTTTTCATATTGCCAACTAGTTTGAAAAATATCCCTAGAGTTTATAACAGTGATGTTGGTCCCGAGATCGGTCTTGATTTTGAGACCAATTTCTGTAGTCTCAGTCTCGTCTCGATCTGGGCCTTGTGCTGGTGATCTTGGTCTTGGTCTCGAAGTCATGTGGTCTCGGTCTTGTGTTTTTTTTAATTGGTCTCGTGACAGAACATTTTTTGCGATCTTTATTACTTGATGTTATGGTAATGATTTTGCAATTTACTTAAAAACAACACTCAATCAACCAGCTTTGCTGCAATTTGATGTGGTTAAAAGCTTAGAATCAAACTTCTTTAATCTTTAGTTTTGCAAATATGTTACGTTTATTACAATGAAGATTTTATTTGTGATTAAGGCCATTTCTTGCAAGTTAATCTGATTGCGAAAAAACTTTATTTAAATTTATTTCTTTCAGCAACAAACAAGTCTGGCAATATTTTGAATGTTTCTACCTACACCCTTACCGTTAAAACATTCACATCAATTAATCCAAATTTAAAAAAATCAAGTAAATTGATTTCCTGACACATTTTTTAAAGCTAGTTTTTTTCAGTTCGAAGACAAGCATAAATAAAGAACAAAAGAAGTAATACGAAAAACGAGATCTACAACCGTAAGATAGATTATGTGGTTTTAATTTAGTTTAAATGCAGCAGTAGCCCCAGAATATGGCCCACGACACAATTGATGAAATTTTTGTTTTGATTTTTTTGAGGTCGATATGGCAGGAGCGCAGTCACATAGGATGATGCAATTCTTAAATTGCTAACAATTAGAATTACATCACGGGTGTCTTACATTTTACACGCTAGGAGCCCAACATTTTGCAAATATTTCCTGGGCCGCAATCGGTATAGAATTACAGTGATCAAACTTGTTTCGGCCTTTGCTTTGATTTCAATAATTATTTCAAATTATCGTCCACATTAACTTGGAACATTTAATCCTAAATATTTTTTTTCTAAATAAAGCCAACAAGTTTTTGTTGTAATAACACTTATATGCACAATAATTTGAACACCATATTCATATATTTATTAATTATGACTCACAATTATTTATAAAAGGGTAGAAATGATAACCCTCTTGAGTCACAATCTTTATAGTCATCCTCCTTCCCTGCAAAAAAGCGTCGGAGGCGCTATACTAGAAAAAGCAATTACCTTTACCCACTTCAGCAGGAGCCAGAATTTTTATTTTTTTTATTTTATCTCTATATTTATCCTCCTGACTCGCAGGAAAGCGACGCAGGCGCTAATACATAGAGTAAGCAATTACCCCGACCTGCTTCCGGAGATACCAAGATATTGCTATCCGCTTGTAATTTAATAAAGATATGACTGTAATTTAAAACTGCTTGCCAGGATCACCAAGCAGGGGAAAGTGCCGTAAAGTGTCTTTCCCAAGGACACAACAGAATAGCGCGAGTTGGTTTTGAACCGAGAACTTAAAATTTAACTACTTGCCAAGACCGCCAAGCCAGGGAAAGTACAGTAAAATGTTTTTTCCAAGAACACAACAAAAATGAGGTTTGAGTAAGTAGGTTTTGAACCGTGGCCGTATTGATCAAAATCACCACGCTTTTAACACTCAACCACCCTGCACCACCAGGACCCGTTTAACCAACGGTTAAAAAGTTCTGATCTATGAATCCATAAGCGTATATTGCAGAGAGGAGGATTAGTGGTGTTAGTTAATGATTCATTATAGTACTAAGACAGCTAAAAAACTATTAAAATAAAGTGAAGACTTTTTTAAATTTATATAGAATTAAAGCTAGAAATAAGTGAAAAACAAAAAAAGTCTTCATTTTATTTCACTTTCGTGGGCAGCGTGTTTGAATGGTTAAGAGAGCTGTGATTGATGGCGAAAGTGATCGACACTGTCTCGTAAGTTCGAAGCCTACTTTTTTTAATTTGTCATTTTTCATTTTATTTCATTTCCTTTCGTCTCTATATTTTAACCTCCTGACTCCCAGGAAACCGGCGGAGGCTCAATTCCTTGACTTGTTTTCAAAGATGCCAAGATATTGCTGTCCGTTTAAAATTTAATAGAGATATGACTGAAATTTGGAACTACTTGCCAAGACTACCAAGCAGGTCAAAGTACCGTAAAGTATTTTTCCAAAGACAAAATGGAATTAAGCTAGTAGGTTTTGAACCAAGATCATTTCGATCGCAATCACGGCGCTCTTAGCCACTCGACCAACTGCTGTCCCGGTGAAAAACATTTTAAGGCACGTTCCTCTGGTTGGCGGTCTTAGCAAGCAATCCTAGATTTTGATCGTATCTCTAAAATATAAACCAATAAATAAATAAATAAATAAATAAAAAATTTCAACCAGGCAGCAATAATTTGGCATCTCCAGCAGATCATTGTAATAGCTTGACAGGTGCTCTATGTATAGCGGTTTTGACAATTTCCTGTGAGTCATGGAGTCACGAAGACAAAAATAAAATAGGCGTCGAACCGAACCCGAACCGGATATGTATTAACCTTTATTATTCTTGGAACTTGAACCAAAACTAAACCCGTTAAAATTAAATTTGCCAAACCAAAACCAGAACTATATTTCAAACGCATCCGGTCCCACGCTCTCATTTTAATTTTATATAGGCCTACATGAATCACAATTTTGTATTTAAAGTTGCCACAATATGTTTGGTCACCAACTTGCTATGTGGCAGAACATTTTTGATGTTTGCAATATTTTGCAAAATTTCTTTATTTTTTATTTATTTGTTTTTTTAAAGAGCACCTGAATTTCGAGACGAAAAGTAAAAAATTGTAGCGAGAAGGTAGATGAAAACTTTTTTCTTTTTTTTTTAGAGAACACCGAAATTTTGGGACGAAAATTTAAAAATCGGAACAAGATTCTGCGTGAACAACTTTTTGCGGCCCACCGATTTTGGCTCGATATAAAATTTGGCGCAAATTGGAAAAAGATTGACATCTCTGATGTAGGCGATAAATTAAAGCAAAACATTGGTCACGTGATCTAAATAAAGTAAGCGCACTTTCAAATAGATAATATGTTAAAATAGTAAAATGAAACATTTATTGAAATGGAGACGCACCATAAATAAGCAAACAAAGCCATAATTGAAATTCAGATTTACGACTGATGACGGTTAAATACATTAAACTGTTAAAAAAACTGCGGCAAGTTTTTTCATCATTGCAGTTGACGTTTTCGATGTTTAACAAAATTTAAAAAATTTATTTAGGTCACGTGACCAATGTTTTTACTACTTTACTTATTTATTTCATTTAATGTTTTGCTTTTGTTCGCCTTTAGTGTTTTTTTTAACAGTGTAGGCAAACGAAAGCAAAAGATTGGTCACGTGACCTAAATAAAGTAAGCGCAGTTTCAAATCGATAGGATGCTAAAGCAGTAAAATAAACAATTTATTGAAATGAAGACGCACCTAAAATAACGAAAAAGTTCACAAGCAAAAATTAAACCTTAAGACTCTGATAATTATTTTAAAACTTTGTTAAATACATAACATACATTTGTACAATATGCACAACATTTTGTTGTTATCGGCCGCTTTACAGTTTTAACTGCGGCCGCCAGTGAATTATGGTGGGTAGATAAAATTATGTACATGTACAGGGTGAACACGCCAAATGTAGACTGATTAAAACTATATTTTAGTAAGTAAAATGCGACATTTTTAAGAAAATAAGAGTTCAAATATTTCAGAATAATCATGATATTGTCATTTAACTACGCATCACTCGAAATAACCGCCTTTGTTTTGAATTACACTACGCAATCTACTTGGGACCTTTGAACAGATTGCACAAATGGTTTTGGTATCTATTTGCTTCAAACATTTAACCAACTTGCGTTTTAGCATGTCAACATTTTTATGAGATTTTGCGCAAGCATTTTGCTCCAATATCGACCATATTCCAAAATCCGTTGGGTTGAGATTGGGAGAAGATGGAGGCTATAAATTTTAACCCAAAAGTTCTTGAACTCGAAGCTGGCAACGCGAGGTTGGTAAAGGTAAAAAAACATTTTCATTTGTCAATTTTAGTAAAAAAATGCTTCTCAACAGATGCACTACGTAAAATATACTTGATTTCATAACATTATGTTAAACCAAGGTAAAATCCACATGAATTCCACAAAAAATTAACAAGATTTTCACGTAAATTACGCAAATTCGCGTAAAATCTACGTGAAATTTCGTTGCTGTGTTTGTAGGTATGACTGTCGGTAGCAGGGTTGCAAACCCGAACTCGAAAAAATCGGTCTCTTTTGTCGCACTCAAACTTAAGAAAAAAAATCTACTTGGAGTGTAATAGAAAATGGGAACAAAAAAGGGTTCCCATCTGGTATAATGCTTCTAAGGCACATGTATACTTGAGCAAAAATAATCATCATCCAACTTAAATCTAAAGCGAAGGCTTTTTTGTCTTCACTTAATAGTTAGATTATTATCAAACTTGATAGATTAAAAATGGCAAACTCGAACTTGAACTCGGCCAAAAATGCATCGTCGTCGTCGTCGTTTGAAGGGTATCCACTCCAGGTCAGACACAAACAGGACTGGGGCCGAGGGTTTATCCTTTTACTACCCCAGACTGCTGCACTGCCTGGATCAGATGATGGCAGTGATGTCATTAAGCCAGCATCGAGTTTCGTCATCCAAAACCGTCAGACCTCGTGCTCCATGTGGTGCCCGATGTATAGGGTACGGTGTTAGAACATGGTTTGCAGTTTGCTCAGAGGCGCCACACTCGCAATTTGGTGAAGTAGCGAGACCCCATTTGTGCATGGACAAATGGAATCTCCCAACACCAGTCCGCAGGCGGTTGAGCTTAATCCAAGCTGCTCGGGCTAAGCCCATCCCAACAGGCCTGGCACCAGTCTCGGGCACAAAAGCACGGAGCCTGGAAACACTTTCACAGTACTCCGTTTTCCATTTGTGATTTGTCCTTTCAGAGGCGCGGATGCCAAGTTTGGCAAGGTTGTCCAAAAGACTCTGCGCACCTGGCACAAACGGGCGTCTGGATCTTAGTCTCACTTGGCGAGTATCTGAGGACCCACTTAAAAGACCATGCAAGATATGATCGGGGTCCAGAGATCCACGGTAAGCCAAGGAGAGTGTCGCTCCCATTCGGCAAAGTTCAGCTGGCTGGATGCCTGAAAGTACAGGTAGGTGGTCCGTTGGAGTGGGATGCAGGCATCCAGTAACTATGCGCAAGGCATCATTCAAGACACTGTCAATGAGACGAGTGTGAGCACTGGAACACCAGACTGGCGCACAGTACTCAGCTGCTGAGTAGACGAGAGACAAGGTGGCTATGCGTAGTGTTTTAGCACCAGCACCCCATTCCGAGCCTACGAGTCGCCTCAGCAGTGTGACGCGCGAAGATAGTTTTTTGCGCAATGCCACTAAATGGTGACGAAACATGAGCGATCTGTTTAGTTTTACCCCAAGGTAAGTAGGGGTTGGACAGAACGGTAAAAGTCTACTATTGTTGTAGACATTTAGCTCACGTTTAGCCTCTCGGTTATTTAAGTAAAAGGCTGCCGTCACCGTCTTAGTGTGACTGAGCTTCAACCTCCAAGTCTGGAGATACGCTGAAAGTGTGGACATGTCTCGGCTTAAAGTCCCCTCCAAATCCTTCTAGTTTCCAGAAGAATGCAACAATGCTAAGTCATCAGCATAAACAAACTTTCTGGAAATCATGGAAGGAAGATCGTACGTATAGATGTTAAATAGGAGGAGAGCCAAGACCGATCCCTGAGGAACGCCATTTTTAAGACGGCGTAGCCTGCTTTGCTTGCTGTCACCGGTGGTAAGGGTGAAACTTCGATTTCGGACAAGCTCCATGATCATTTTGACCATGTGCTTATCCGGAAGAAGTCTCAGCAGCTTGCAGGTAAGGCCACGGTGTCAGACAGCGTCATAAGCAGCTGTCAGATTGATAAATACGGCACCGGCCTTCTTTTTAGCCTCGAAAGAATCCTCGATGTTCTGGGTTAGCAGAACAACTTGATCTACGGTTGACTTCCCGCGTCGGAACCCAGCCTGCTCTTCAGGGAGCAGGGGATCGATTAATGGTTCAACGCGGGCGTAGGTAAGCCTCTCGAGGATCTTGTAGGGGACACAGAGCAGAGATATCGGTCGATAACTCTTTGGGTCCCCCACGGGCTTTCCTGGCTTTGGGATCGCGACCACAAGCGCTCTTCTCCAGATCTTGGGAATTTTGAGTCGGCGCAAACAGGAAGAAATGAAGTCACGTAACCAGGACTTCAAATCAGCTCCAGCATGGAGTATAAACTCTGAGCAAATGGAATCAGGACCCGGAGCTTTACCTGGTTTTAAATGTTGAAGGGCAGCAGTAAATTCTCTCTGTGAAAAATTGTCAGAGATATTTACTGCGTCTGGTGTTGTAGCCCTCCAAATGTCAGACATTTCTTGAAAGACAAGTCGAGATGACTTGCAATCAACAGCCTCGTATTTCCCATTTTTAACCAGCTGAGATGCAATAGCATCGGCTGAAACGGGACAGTGACGAGGAGAGTGTCGTGACCTACCAGTAAGGTTGTTCAAAATACTCCACGCTTTTCGACTAGAGTGTGAGAAGTCAATGCTCTGAACTGCTTCGGACCATCAATCCCTCCGCTTTCTGTCAAGCTTGGCAAGCAGAGCTGTAGCAGCCAAACTCGAGTCGTCTCCCTGAGGAGACTGCAGAAAGGTTTTATAGAGGGATTCACACTCTGCATCCCAACACGGAATATAGTTATTTCGATACCCGCGTGGGATAGTCTTTTTGGCTGCTTTCTTAATGGTGTTACAAAAGTCCTGGTAAGCCGCATCCACATCAAGTGAATCAGGCGGCAACAAAGTCTTTGCGAATTTATTCGTCAAAGCAATGTAGTGACTCCATTTGGCCTTGCGGAAGTTCCATCGCTTAACAGGCATGCTTGGCACTGCCATAGCAAACCTTGGTGGTGTAATAAGCGAAGGTCGATGTTGTGACTGGGGAACTTTTCAAGGACACGTCTATCCGGTAAGCGACTGTTTGGACCTACGCTAGCGAAAGCTAGATCTGGATTGGTGCCAGTGTTCCAGCGGCCGGAATAAAAACTGGCAGCGTCCTTGGCATTATATAGGAGGGCAAGACAATTAATACTTGCCCAACCAGCCAAGCACTCACCGTCCGGACTGTTGTCATCGTAACCCCAGTCAGCATGACGACAGTTAAAATCGCCAGCGTAAAGACAGGGGTGAGGAAACACTGGGAGATCCAGGGTTCGCAATCGCGTTGGCGGTGGTTTGTAGACGTTGACTATTTTATAGCCATCAACGTCCACACACAACCACTCGATCTCCGATGTCGGTGGAGATTGGTCCAAAAGCATGTATCTCAGTTGCTCGTGGGCAAACGTGACAAAACCATGCTTCCTGCTTAAAAAAGACCCAGCTAGTTGGTAGTTTGGAAGTACCAACTTCTCTGCAACAGTGCAGTGCGTCTCCTGCAGTAGGATGACGAGTGCCTCAGACTGCATAGCGAGGTGCTGAAGAACGTTCTTCTTGCTTGCAGTGAGGCCTTCGATGTTCAGCTGAAGAATAGTGGGTCTTCGGAAATTGTTGGCAATGTGCCCTGAAAAGGGCAGTTTTATCTTAACATTGCCCCGTCCTGAAAAGGGACGTTTGCCGACTAGCAGACCCACAATGAACATGAGAATGGGTGGATACCCTTTCGTTTTGGTAGGTTCGGTTTCGGTCTGTCATTTTTAGGATCAATGAACAGACTTACTTACGGCCCAGGCTGCGTGAAAGCACCTACCATCTGGGCCAATGCATTTATTTTGCGGCTCTGGAGCCCTTACTTAATTGTTTTGAAAAAAAAAATCGAGCCGCTAAATGCCAGAAATTTCAGAGCAACAGATGGATCAATAAATTTTAAGGGGTGTGGCCAGCCATATTCGATGATACTTGCTTAAAGCATTAGACCGATTATCCAAATCGGTCAAGCTTAAGTTTATCTTTTTTTCAATAATTATTTTACGTATTTCTACCACGAGCGTGTGTTTTATGGCAAAAGGGAAGCCTGCATGAAATAACTAGGATGAGATAATTAGAAATATAACTGCCAAATCATGTCATGGTTTAATTGGTTTTTTTATATTACTTAACACCCACAAGCATTATTTGGTCAGCTTTCTTCTTGACATTTTATTAAAAATAATGTTGCTATTGTTGATGGTTGTGAACCTTGGCAGGATTACCCGACATTTGGCAAGTTCTTAATTAAAAACAAACGGTTTTTTTAACTAATTCAGCCTTTTATTTATAAAGTTTCTTAGTCTCTGTAACGGAGTCGCAAACTGCCTCGTCCTTCCTCCAACTCCTCACAAACGCGCTTCACGACCAGCACCAGATTTATGATTTTATTTTGCAAAACAAAACAATAATGGCGGCGCTAGTCCGAAACGGTTTTCTAAATAAATATAATACAAATTTCAATATGTTTCCATGCGTAGACACTTACAAACTTATAAACTTACCAACGATGTTGGGCGGACGAGCAAAGGAAAGAATCAAATTATTAAATTCTCTACCAAAGTAGACAATGTCCAAAGGGACAAAAAATACAGCAGCCAAATCAATCTAAAGGCTCTGTTCAAATGCAAAGTTACAGCCAGCTCAAGTAAAAGAACTCACTAAACAAAGTGGCATCACTTTATGCCCACAGCCGCGCGAGAACGCATTAAAGGTAGCGCTGATTATTCAGCGCCGATACAAAAGGCGCGCTGGCTCGAAATCCGCACCCAACATCTACTTCTCAAATAATTTACGCAAACGACGCAACGGTCTCAGAGACACATCAGCAAAAATTATTTTTTTTATTTTTAATATTGTACTGGATGATGTCAAACTAAGCAAAAGTATTATAAGTTCTTTTGACATTGAGACGTTATTTGTCTTCATCATTGAACAGGCTTATGGAGCTTAAAAAATAAAAATGTTTAAAATCTCACGTTTTGATCTTGTTTGTCTTGAGCTGGATCCGCTGAGCTAAATTCCAATTAGGTAATAATGCTAAATCAGTCCAAAAGTTTGGCAATTCAACAAATTATCAAACAGTAGACACAAAGATAGCACATTGCGTAACTTGTACTTATGCTAGTTCTATATCGGTGTTTGCAAACCTTAAAACTTCATAAACCATCTGATGTACGACTTTTTGGCGGATCATTAATTCGTATTTAGAAAAAAACTATTGTAAATATATTTGAGCCATAATGTCATGTAAAATGCAAGTGATGACTAAACAAAAGGTTTTTCTTTTAAAATTATTTCGAATATAAAAACTCATGAATGTAACTCAAAAGTTTTGGATTCGGATTGATTCGAATTCTTTAACTAGAGGATTTTTACGACTCTGATTTTTTTGCAGACCAACAGAATCTTTTCACAGACCACTAATTAACAACTCCTGTTCTACATCACACGGATGTTACATTAATTTATTTCATTTATGCTTTTCTCAAACGTTTTGAAAAAGTGCAAGAGTTGGCAAGATGCTTTTATACCCAATTTTTTTGCTTGTTTTTACGTGCAAGCTAAGCGAAATTTTATAAAATTTGATAAATAGATTCTAAAGCGATATTAAAATAACCAAAATGTGAAAAGTGAATAAAAATCAGTCAAACTTTAAATTTAAAAGACAGCTTTCAACAAAATAACTAAAACAATTAAATAATAAAGATCAATATTGAATTTCAATTGTGAGGGAGAAATTTGAATGTTTTTCTCCATCAAGCTAAGCCATGTGTGAACTTGAACGAAACCAAAAAAATCATGTTTGTCGATTTCTAACAAAAAAGTATAAAAACTTTTTATCTTAACACACTTTTGGTTAAAAGTCTGATATACATTATTTTTTAATACAAAAAAATTGAAAAAAAAGCATTGAAAAACCCCAATTGCAAGCAGGGTATTTTTCATCTTTTATCTTTTTATTTTGGATAGAAAAATTTTTATCTTTAAACACTTTTGGTTAAAAGTCTGATACATATCTTTTTTAATAAAAAAATTTTAAAAGAAGCATTAAAAAACCCAAATTGCAAGCTGGTTAGATATTAGTTTAAATTTTAAAAAATATTTTTTAACCCAGTGAAAGCTTCTTTTTAAGTTTTTGAGTTTAATTTTAAGTTTGAGTTAAAAACATTTTTGCTTTATATCAAATTCAAGTTTACTGAATCAATTTTTGCAACTTTGTAATGACAATATTTCAAACAGTTTTGTGCTTTACTGTTCGAGTTTTGAGTTCTTGGTGGTCTGCAGGAAAGTAGCCCTAATACGAAATCAACAATGATATGTTTTACAAAGAAAACAATGTTCCACCAGCGCAACTGCAAAAGACACCGCTAAGCCGCAAGTGCATACTGGCGGCGGTTCCGATATGCTAACCACATCGAGTTAGCTAACACGGATACGGGTTAAGACAAGCAAAACCCTGCAGTTCCCATTACAAACAAAAGTAAGAATGGTCAAGTCTCATACAAACAAAAGTAAGAATCGTCAGGACACTACAGCTTGTACAAGCTGTAGTGTCCTGACGAGTCCTAATAAGGACGAAACAGGTCTGTCGGCACTTGCTTGTTGATTGACTTGACCATTCTTACTTTTGTTTGTAATGATATGTTTTATCATTCAATTTTATCCCATTTTAATTTTTATTTTTTCAAAAATATTTCTGCTTCAAAAGACCCACAATATGGAGATAAGGAAGATTTGCAGATTTGGAAAAATGCACTGGAGAGAAGAGGCCTGAAAGTGAGCTTGAGCAAGACCGAATATTTGAGGGTTGGGGGTGTGGATGATGGAGAAGAGTTGAAGCTGCAAGGAGAAAAAGTAAAGAGAGCAAAAAACTTCAAATACCTGGGTTCAACAGTTAGTAGCAATGGAAGATGTGAAGAAGAAGTAAGGAGAAGGATCCAAGCAGGATGGATGAGTTGGAGGAAGGTGTCTGGAGTTCTGTGCGACAGGAAGTTATCAGCAAAGGTTAAGGTTAAAATGTACAAGAGTGTTGTTGGACCAGCGATGCTTTATGGAATGGAAACGGTGGCAGTGACGGAAAGACAGATGAGAAAAATGGAAGTTGCAGAGTCGAAAATGGTGAGATGGGCACTAGAAGTGACAAGAAAGGACAAGATAAGAAAAAAATATGTGAGAGGGACTGCAAAAATTGCAAAGCTGAGAGACAAACTTTGGAATGCAAGGCTACGTTGGTATGGACACGTAAAAAGGAGAAAAGAAGACTACGTGAGGAAAAGGATGATGGAGATGGCGATGCCAGGCGTAAGGAAAAGAGGAAGGGCAAATATAAGGTGGATGGATTTGGTGAGAGAAGACATGGAAAGGGTTGGAGCTAGGGAAGGAGACGAAGTAGATCGAATGAAATGGAGATTACTGTCGCGCTGTGACGACCCTGAGTAGGGAGAAGCCGACAGAAGAAGAAGAAAAGACCCACAATATGGCTTGTAAGCTTTTTTCAAAATTTTTATCAACAAAATCAAATATGTTTCAGATTTTTCCAATTCGAATTTACGTTTGTGTTCTTTTATCGAGTTCAAGTTCAGTTTCGGAAAACAGACGGTGTTTTTTGAGTTCGAGTTCAAGTTCAATATCGTAGCACTTGTAAAACGCAGCATCGCGCTAAAATGACGTAAGCCAATATTTTCGTTCGCAGCAGGAAAATTTTTTTGAGTTTAAAATTTTTTTGTTAGCGTTGTCGCGAACGGTTTTTTGTAACTTATATTGTAACTAGCCATCAAGAGCATGGTTTGTGACGTAATAGTAAATCAGATAACTTATACTTAAATTGCTGACATAAATTATAATTTGAAGTTTAAAATTTACTGAGAAAACTTGAGGTTTTATTTAATTTTTGTAGTTAAAAGATAAAAATCTTCTTTTATCGCCAATTGTATTTTCTATGCAAAACTTTGACCTATTAATTTATAATCAAAGTTTCTGGAAACTATTTAAAAAAAGCTAAATTTTAGATTTCAGCTGAAAAACTTTCTTGATATACAAAATCTACAACATTGATTGATGATAACATAAAAGTTAGATCAGAAGTGGAAAAACTACCGTCTATCACAACCTTTTGTGCTGCCCGCGAAAGCTTCAAACAAATAAGTTTACTTTCTTTTCGCTTTTAATTGAGTTGATCTCTAAAACAAAAAAATGTCATCACTTTCAATCAATATTCCAAAATTTGGAATCACTACAGTTTGGGGACAAAAATGAAAATTTTAGACATTGATTGAAAGTGATGATCTTTTCTTTTTAGAGTTCACTTTATTTAGAGCATGAAAATTGAAAAATCTGAGACAGATTCAAAATGAAGACCTTTTTTTAGAGATCACTGTGGTGCAGCCTGCAAATTAATTTAACTTCTATATGCAACCTTTAAGCTAAAAAATTTGCCAACCCCTGAGCTACATCTTTCTATTTAACAACGCTATATTTATTCATATTGTGTCAAAGAAACAATCATCTTTCATGACGAACATCTAAAAATAACTTTAAGATAAATTTTAAGTTTTTTTAAAACAAAAAATATTGGCAAAACTTAAAACTTCATGCATGGTATTAAAAAAATCATTTCGAAGAAATAATGTATTTTTTAATATCCATCAATATAATTTTTGATTCGATTTTATACCTTAATATATTACTGTGTGTTAAAATAATAAAAAATATAATAGAACTCGCAATGCAATTCGAAAAAGTTAATTAAATGTATAGAAGTCTTTTGGAAGTCTCTCGATTAATTCTATTGTTTGCGGTCTCTGTTTTATGGCGGTGTTCCCTGTGAAAATGATCGTGCTTAACGGCGGATCTCGTGCAGTGATTTTGATGAAATTTAATTGGTTCACTTACACGTGACGAGCACACTATAAATTGAGATCTTGGTGAATTTATATTCTTTCAGTTGTTTAGTAATCCAGTGGTTTGTTGATTTAATTCAGTATGGTAGTTTTGAAGACTGAGTTTGTAGATCGCAAGCGAAACTGGGGAAAATTTTATTTTGCGATTGCACCGTTTGGCTGTATTGTCTTGCTACATCGTTTAGTAAATAATTATGGTCGTTGGCTTGTGGATAATTTAATTCATCAAAATTTCAACCTTAATATATACAGTATATAGTATAAAACCATAAGACGTGTGTAAAAGCCAGCGGTGTGATTGCGAAACCTCGGATAGTTTTCTTTTAGTAATATTATAGAATTAAAAGAAAAGAAGAATTTGCTGTTCGATCTACTGTAAGCTTTTTAAAATTACCACTGTGTAAAACAAAATATCAAAAAATTTTTACAAAATTTTTACTATTTATTGATATTACTGCCACTGGATTTTTGTAACTTAAGAGTTCTTTCAAACAGTCGGATGGAAAAAAATTGATCTAAATTTAATAAAAACAGATCAAGTTTTCACATCAAGTTTCAAGAAACTCGATCAAATTATTCCCAATTATTTAAGCGTAAACTGAATGGTCGAATTACAACTAACCTAGACAGGATCACATTCTTGCATCCAACCTTTCAGCAGACATTCCTTTTGGTTTTTCGCATTTTCGCATTTTCAGCAACGTAAACCTATAGAAATCTATGCGTTAACTGGAGAATTGGCTTGAAATCAATGACAATGTTAAAAATATTAATAAATTAAGATTTTCGAACAGTTTGTTATTTTTTTTCATAACTAAGATTGGAGAAAATTAACTTTTCACTATAAAATATTAAAAAGTATCATTAAACTTTTTTCTTAAAAGTAGGCTAAATAACTTTTAACAAACTATTTTGGGACTGTAGGCCTACTGATATTTATTGAATCGATTAATATTTTCTGAACATTAAGAACTGTTCAGATTTTTAAATAACCAAAACAAGAAATGGTCATCTCATATCGTGTGTCATAACTGTGAGGGAATGATTCGGGATTGGACAAAAGGAAAACGAAAGGGACTGCCTTTGGAGTTCCCATGTTTAGCGGAAACTCCAAGATCATGTGACTGACTGCTATTTTTGCATGGTCAACACAAAAGGTGTTGGCACGAATAATCGGCATAAGATCTCCTATCTAAGCATTGCCTCAGCCATTTAATCTGTTCCACATAGTGAAGAATTTCTAGTCCCGGTTTTTTAGTGGTTTTTTTCTCATGTGCAGACTATGATGATGATCAGCGAGAGTATGAGGGCTGCAATAACGAGATGGTTTCCAAATCTGCATTCTTTTCAGATGAAACCAATCGGTTATCAGCCCCAAAGCTGTTTAGTCAAACGGAATTTAATGACTTAGTTTGTGATTTGGGACTCTCCAAGAAAGCTGCAGAGATATTAGCTTCCAGGCTGCAAGACAAGCATTTACATGATGACTCTGCAAAAGTTTCGTATTTCCGAAAGCGAGACCAGTCTTTTGTGACATTTTTTTCAGAACAGAAACAGTTTGTTTACTGTCACGATATCCCTGGTCTGCTCAGGCAGTTAGATGTTGCTTCGTTTATCCCAAATGAATGTAGACTGTATTTGGATAGCGCTAATCAGAGCCTCAAATGTGTTCTTTTACACAATGGCAACCTTTATGGAGGATTTCCCGTTGGTCACTCTGTGCATTTGAGAAAACGTATGATGACATAAAAGAGGTCATCAAATTACTCAAATATCATGAGCACAACTCGATCCTTTGCGTAGACCTTAAAATGGTCAGTTTTCTCCTTGGTCAACAGAGAGGTTTTACAAAGTATTCCTGTCATTTTTGCATGTGGGACAGCCGAGATCGAGAGAAACATTGGACCCAGAAGGAGTGGCCTATTCGTGAAACTTTTGAACCAGGCATGCCAAACATTGTGCACGACCTCATAGTAAGCCGAGAGATGATAGTTTTTCCCCAACTCCACATAAAAATTGGCTGGATGAAGCAGTTTGTGAAGGCACTGGATAGTGATGGTGAGTGTTTTCAGCATATAGTTTCTGGATTTCCTAAATTGTTTTTTGAAAAAATCAAGGCTGGTGTCTTCGATTGACCTCAAATTCGTACCCTTGTACGTGATGAGAAATTTGTCAACAAGATAAATAACAAGGAAAGGGTGGCATGGTTATCTCTTGTTTCGCTTCCCTCGTACATATCCTGTACAAGTCGCACATACTTTTCCGCTCTTTCTGATTTTCTCATAGAGTACCACAGCTCTTCTCTTGGAACCCTGTCGTAAGCTTTCTCTAGGTCCACAAATACACAATGAAGCTCTCTTTGACCTTCCCTATACTTTTCCATCAACATTCCTAAGGAAAACATGGCATCGATAGTTCCCTTTCCTGGCATTAATCCCATATTGCTGTTTACTGATCTCTACACTATCCTTTAGCCTAGCTTCAATATTCTTTCCCATATTTTCATTGTGTGGCTCATTAACTTTATTCTTCTGTAGTTTCCACAGCACTGTGCATTCCCTTTGGTCTTATAGATTGGTATTTTGACATTGATGTAAAGTGTGAAATTTAAGTCTAGTATAATTTATAAAAAGATTATTGAGTATTTTTTTAAACTTACATTTATAATTTTTCAAGCAAAATCCAAGCTTGTTTTAAAACCAACTTTTCATAAAGATCAAACTGATGTTAACAGTTGCTAATCTCAATCAAACAAAATTTTTTTTTTATAATTTGAACTATTTATTGTTAAACCCGGTTCGTGAAAGAGAGTTTTGTAAACAACTGGTCCAAATTGGTCGCCAAACGCTCTGAACAATACTGAGTCAGGATCAAATGCACATCAATCAGTGTAAATATTAAATTCTTAATCATACCCGCTGGTGTCCAGTGCTCCATTTTTACGGCTGTAAAACTTGAACCAAATTTTCTTCATGTAATCTTTGAATACATTTTTAGTTAGACAGCCCCAAACATCTTGAAAAAAAATATTTTAATTGAAACATTCCGCACGCTTACTTATCAAGTAAAACAAGAGACAGACTTTTATCCAAATATGAGAGCTGCTGTAAATAAAATTCAGTATAACTGGAAGTGCAGCGAACCCGCAATTATTAAATTTAATTAACAGCAAAACCCTAAAATTAAGATCTTTTCGAAATTCAAAAATAAAACAAAGGCATTGACATTGTGCCATAATATTCTCGATCAATAATCATTAAAACAACTATATGCCATAACTTAAATTAAAATTTTAAATAAAATTCTCTTAAAAATAAAAAAAGAAAAGACACAGTCAACATAAATCTTGTAATATTTTTTTGGCAAGTGATTTATGAAGTAAACCATTATTAAAAAATGTGTTCAGCTAAAGTTACGCAATCTAGCAATAGATACCTATAATTTATTACTCATAATAAAATCACCATTTTCAATAAAAAATTCATAAAGTCTTAAACCAACTGTGCTGGAGAAAAAATCATCAAGGAAAAAGTCCTGTTTCTCATTGTCTGGTTTTCATTGATACCTTGCACTCTTTTGTAATTGTCCAACAGATTAACCAACGCTTCAAATGATGGCTTGGCCAAAACAGTTGAATTTACGTATGAAAAAACTCTAATTTCAATCAAACTACGATTAAATTTAACTTTCTTTCATAAAGTTTTTTTAGATCATTAATTAAAATAGTAAAGGCTTAGTTTATAGTGATGCTTGTTAGACCAAAGGATTTCAAAATAGAAGGTGTCCATAAAGTCCGGCACACAATTAAAAATTTGATATCTCAAAAACCGCATTAGGTAGAAATTTTAAATTTTCGACAGTGAATTATACCACCATAAAGTTTTTTTGTTACTTTTTTACAGGTTTTCTTATTGTTAAAATAAGCAAGAATAAGTCATTTTTAATAAAGGCGTAAGTTTGCAACAAAGTTTAGCGAGAGGGTGATTATCCGGCTTAAGAGCTTGAACAATTTGTAACTTGTAAGCATGGAGCCAAAGTCATTTATCTAAAACTTTTTGAACTGTGCTTCGAGGAATAGCAAGTTCATTTGATGCAACACTAATTGATTTCCTTGGGCTGCGATGAAATGCTACAACGCACAGCATCAACAGTCTCTTCATCAAGACTTGGCCTACCCAGTCTTTTGTGATCCAAAATGCTGCCAGTTTCCATAAAATTTTTAAATCATTTGTTAATGCTATTGGTGTGAGGAGGGTCTTGTCCAAACTCATTTCTAAATTTACGTTGTACTGCAGTTGATGATTTCAATTTATGGTACCAAAGAACGCATTGTGCTTTTTGTTGAATGGTCAACATGTTTCATACTTTGTTGCAAACTTACGCCTTTATTAAAAATGACTTATTCTTGCTTATTTTAACAATAAAATAACCTGTAAAAAATAACAAAAAAACTTTATGGTGGTATAATTCACTGTCAAAAATTTAAAGTTTCTACCTTATGCGGTTTTTTAGATATCAAATTTTAAAAGTGTGCAGGACTTTATGGACACCCTGTACAACTTGGGAGGAGAGGTAATAGAGTTTAGATAGTTATTTTTGGTTTCAATCTTAAAACATAAGCTGATTTCAAGTTGATCGGTTCTATGCCCATTATTGCCCGTTTCCACTACGAGCGTTGGTGGGAGTATTGTTTGTTTGTTTTATTGCTTCTCTTATTACTTAAGCGCGGAGAGAATTCAAAAAATTTATAAACAAAGAAAGAATAATCCTGCCAATGCTCGTAGTGGAAGCTGTCCTTTAGTCTTTGATTGACCAGATGAACCATTTTGCTTTTTTGCATTTTCACATCTTGCTTTAATAAAAATTTAAAAATTGTCTTGTTTTTTGACGAGAAAGCTTTTGTATTTGACAAATTGTGAAGATTTTGGAAATAATTTTTAAACAAGCTGCTTAACGGTGAGAATCACCAGACTCGAGTTTCGCTCTTATTAGAGCTCGTCAGTGATGCTTATCTCACCGCAAATCGAACCTGGGACCTGTCTTCCACGCAGGTTACTATACCACTAGACCACAGATCCCGGACGGCAGATGGACTCAAAGCAGCTGTTATAAGTTATTCCCGGATTTACTAAACAAGGAACATATAGAATCCACTATGTTGTAATTCCAAGGCCGTACCTCATGATCGGGACTTTTGTTTTAGCAAGAAGCTTTTGTTTTAGCAAAGACATACAACAATAGCTTTTATGCGTTTAAGTTATTCTTTTTGTTGACATCAACGGGACAGGACAGATCCTCTCAAGATCTACTTTTTGACCTATGATTTAAAAGTGCAGACATGTTTTTATTTTCTGTTAACTTTTACAGGACTTTCTATTTTTATTGTTTAGCGATTTCCGAGGTTTAATAAACACAACAGTTGAGTAGCTATTTCGGAATAGATTGTTTCATAATGAACGTATGTAGATGATTGTTCTACAAATAATCAAACACTTCCTTTGATTGTTTCTTCTTGTTCAACAGAAATTTAAAAAAACGTATAACAACAGCCAAAATAATACAATACACTATTATAGTTATTTAATAATTTATCTTATTCATAACTTATTGCTTTCCTCGTTGGTTCTTCGTCTAGTGTGGCCATTCCATTAATAGTTATTTATATAGGAACTTGCAGTGATCTATACAGGATCACTACAGACTTCCCCTCCTGATAAAATTTAGCAATTTAAAAAAAATAAAAGACTGTATACACAAAATGATGGTAAAATGAAGAAGGGTTTTATAGCAGAGGCGAAATACTGTCTATCTCAAAACTTGGAGTTGTCGATTCGGGTGATTTTCTTTTAAGTTTTTTGATGATTTGTGGAGTTCTTGTTCTTTGCAATTGGTTGAGTTTACTAACACATTTTTCCATAAAAAGCAATAACATCGTTTTCTTTATGATATTTTCTATGCTTAAATAGACAAAATACTGGTGAAAACAAAAATTTGTTTGGGTAACTTGTTGCTGATTTTGTTTTAACCTGATCCGATTCCAATACAATAACCAAGACTTAATGTCTTTCCACCGCCCTGCATTTAAGCCAAATTTAAGTTTTGTGTATTTTAGAAAAACCGCGTAGCTTTTCTTATTCATTCTTATGAAATTAAATAGAATGTCTGGAGGCGATTAATTATAAGATTAGCTTGGTTTGACTTGTTCAAAAAAATTTGTGCAATCTTATTGTAAAATCAATTTATGCTGCAACTTTTTTGCATTCAATGGCACTCTAAAAACAAAAAGGGAAACTGATCTTTGTTCTATTTTGAATGGAAAAATGAACAAATTGAAAATTTCAACAAAGCTTTTAACCAATATTTTCCATAATTTCCGGCCAGTCATTTTTGCTTTCACTGTCACAGACATCAAGCCACTCCATAGGCCTACGAGATGTCAGAGCACTCTTTACAATTTTCCACAGTAAAATGTAAAAAATATTTTATCATTGCTATTAACTAAATGTAGGCTATTCTGCAAGTATTTTACGCTTTAACGAGAAAATTATGATATAACACTAAATTTTTTTATAATATTTTGAAATTTTGAATTTTGATTTGGCGCACGCAGACAAGCCAATTTTTTACTATATATTTTCAGAGCAGCCTTTAGTGAACATAAATGTTGCTTGTTTTACGAAAAACGCGTTTATTTCATATTAGTTGTTTGTGCGCCGAAAATTTTAAATGTAAAGTTTGACTTAAAAAAAGGTAAACGGTACAATGGCAGTAGAGCATTTAGGAGAGGGTATTACACCATGCCGCCCCTTTGAAAATCACAAATACGAGAAATCAGAAACAGATTCATATTGAAGACTTTGTCGTGATGCGTGTATGCCAAATGCGTTTGTGTTTGTTCGTGAAAAGCATTCACGACTACCAGAGTTTTCCAAAGGACCTAATCCTAACACCTAATCCTAACAATCCTAACAACTTTATTTTTAGTGAACACTACGTTTTTGTGACTAAAAGATGAGAAAAAATCAAGACAGATTTAAAGTGAAGACCTTTTTTTCCTTTAGCTACCACTTGAAAATATTTTTCCACTTAGCATATATGATTTTTGTTGTATTGCCTCCCCCTTTCAAAAATCTTCGGTACGCCACTGTACATTGGCTTTCTTTTTTTAAATGCGAAAACAGTCAATTTCAATGGATATAAAGGTCCGTTTCCACTACAAGCGTAGAATAACAATTTTTTGTTTGTATTATTGATTTTTTTACTTTTTTCCTGGCTTAAGCGCTACGCAAAGCAAATAAATCAATAAAAAAAAGAAAAAATACTCTATTCCACACTCGAAGTGAAAACGAGCCTTAAAACCTAAAATTAAAACTGTGACTTAAAGTAGCGGGATTAAGCCTCACAATAGCAAATTTTTTAAAATAAATATTCAGTTGAATTTGTTCTCAAATGGAATCATAATAATATTTTAGCTAAGTTGTTAAAATAGTTTGGAAAATAGCATTAAAAAGAGTAGCGTATTTAGGGAAAATATAGTGCCACAGCCTCCTCTTAAAAAAAAAACAAAGACAAAATCAAAGTGAAGACCTTTTTTTTATTTAGCTACCACTTGAAAATATTTTTTCTCTAGGCATATTTGATTGTGGATGTATGGCCCCCACCTTTTCAAACATCCTCGGTACAACTGGTTGAAAGTATTATTCAAAAAAATATTTTTAAGGAGAATTCACAGCGAAAAACTTGAAACACTAGACATAATAACTGCTGATAAACTGAAACCAAATTTAAATTTGCTACCAATTACAAAATCAAAAAAAAGATCTTTTGCCACATTTTCGAAGGCAACTTAGTTTTATTGAAAAAAACACCAAAACCATTCCCAATTATTACAAACAATATGTTTGTACAGCGTCTGTATAATTGTTGGCAGCGTGGTGGAGTGGTTAAAGTACCGGGCTGATGATCAATCAAAACCCACTTTCGCCATTCTGTTGTGTCCTTGGGAAAGACACTTTACGGCACTTTCTCCTGCTTGGTGGTCTTGGCAAGCAGTTCTAAATTACAGTAATATCTCTATTAAATTACTATCGGACAGCAATATCTTGGCATCCCCGGAAGCAGGTCGGGATAATTGCTTACTCTATGTATAGCGCCTCCGTCGCTTTCTTGCGAGTCAGGAGGATAAATACACAGTAGAGATTTTTAAAAAAATACAATTAAAAAATACCTTATATATTTGTCGCTTTCAAAACTTAAATTTTTCTATTTACTATTAGTATATAAAGAATATGAATACAAAAACCAAGTTCTTAAATGAGTCTCTTTTCGATTGTGTTCGCTTTGAAGAATGAACTGCTGGCCTGCCTGAAATCGATAGATCGGTTGGAAAGCATGAACACAACCTAATTACATTTACTATAAATTAGACTCTTTACCATGCACTTAGAAAAATAGATAAGCTTTCTCAATTGATTACTTTTACACCCAGTAATAATGCTTCCACTAATTATTTTCTGCTGCAAAGCAAATACTTGCTTCAAAGAAAGATTTAGGAAGTCCTAGCGCGTTTGATTTGAAAAAAATATTAAAAATTAAAAAACAAAGATTTGTTACATGACGTCGACGTCGTCATATGGTCGTGGTGGCCTATATGCTGCTTTTTGTTTTAAGATGAGTCATCAATGTAGGTAAGCAGCGTGACCTGATTAAGGATTTGAAGGTGAAAATCTTTTCTTAGACAAATTCTTTAAATTGTTTTAAACCAATTAACAAAAAAATAACTCAGTTAATTCTGACTTGGAAGCAAAGGACGCGAGTTCAAAGCTCAGTCTATCTCAATGATTACTGTTGTGCTGTCTCTTGTAAAAGACATTTACAAAAAATTCCTCAATGGGTCACTGCGAACATAGGTGACTACATTTTAAACAGAAGCAACAACCAGGTCAATAAGATCATAAAAAGAGCAAAAAGATATTGAGTACCATTTAACTATTTTATATCTCTTACTCGTTTCGGGGCAACAGCATGATTGGTGTAACTCAATTTGAGCCGTTCTGTAGTTACATAGCATAAATTGGGCAAATCAGACGTGGTTTCAAAGTAATATTTTCTTTTTTTTTAACCTTCACCAGAATTTCGAAACAAAAATATGTGTCATTTTGTCTTAACTTTTGCAAAACTGCAAAATCATGATTCGAGCAAGCGTCAATAAATTTGAGTAAAACTGTATTGCTCCCAAAATATTTTCGGCTAATAAGGCTATGAAAACATATGACTGTATGAAAATAATAATTTCTTGCTTAAAAAACAAGCGACAAACATGATTTTGTCAATATTGCCTATGGAATCAAAGTAAGAAGAAAAGTAATCATTTGCAGGCCAAAGAACACATAAACCTTTATCTACTTAAGATTTTGGTAAAGAGCAAAAAATCAAATCAATGAAAAATTTTAAAACAATTTGCTTAAAATATTTGATGTTTTCTCTTCAATATATGGCTGTATTATCTTACAGTAATTCAGACAATGTATTATATAACTCGCTGCTATAACAATGGTAAGTTAAAAAAATCGCTTTTGTGACAAAAAAAGCAAAACGCTTCGATTTCATAACAGATTATGATTTTTTCCGAACTTTTATAATCATAAGTAGTTTTTGTAATTTTTTTAATTATAGGCCTAATTACGTGCTAGTTTGAACTTGCACTTTTGCTTTGATTATGGGTATAATAGTTGCGCGGCGCAAACTTTTTAAAAAAACTACACCTTAAATACTCTCGCCACTGCTTGAAACGTAAAACTTTGGGTAACTTTGGCGCTAGAGAGAAAATTAAATATTCATTTATTTATAAAAATCACTGGGAGCCGTAGAAGAGAGTTTAAATAGCCACATGTACTAGACCAGGGATGGCCAAGCTTTTTTTTTGTAGACGCCAAATTGTTTCAAGTAAAGTTTTGCAAATTAATAACATACCAGCTTCGGACTTTATACGCTGAACAATCAAGAAAACACGTCGAATTAACCGTTTAAAGGATCAACTTCTTTATCAAACGTTCATTTTCAGGTATATTTTTTATTTTTTAAATTAAAAATATGCAATGCAGAAAAATTAAAATCAAAAAATTATTTATGTTTTAAATCTTCATTCAAAAAAATACTTAAAAGATCCGGGTTTTCCCCCAAAATACTACACAATGCACGGATATATTCGCTTCATTCTAAAAATGAACATAACGTTATTTTGGGCCGTGTATATCCGTGACGTTCTTAAACAATGCGCTTACAGATATAAATCTGTTACTTGATTAATTTGAAGAAAAAAAAAATCATTGCTTTGATTACACTATCGATTGTGCCAAAAATATACTTAGAATCAAAGCAATAATCTTTATTTGGTCTTCGATTTAGATCGACGTCGTTTCCCAGAACCTAACACTACTTTTACCATTGTGGCTTTGATTGCTGTATGTCAGTATAAATGTTGTTAAGTGTGAATATTTTTATTGTAAATCCAACATTGAATTTAAATGTCGTGCCAGAAAAAAATGCCCGTTAAAGTGATTTTGTCCGCAAAAATGAATTCTGGTTTAATTATCCGTTCAAGTTTTCAATAAAATCAAAAATTACTTTTATTCAAATTCATTTAAATCAATCAACGGTAAATTTTACTTTTTTAAATCCGATTATATTTGTGTATTTAGCATGAGAGATTAACGAATTTGTTTTTTGCAAAAACTTGAATGAGATTCGTGCGCAATTTTTTAGAATAAACTTTTAATTGAACAAAGACAGCGTTGGTACTTTATGCTTGCCCTAGTTGGACAAACTATACCTAAAAGTCGAGTTTAAATAGGGTTAAAATATATTATCTTGTTGTAAGAAAATATTGTCTAATAATTAAGAAATAGTTTTTAAACTTTAGTCTTCAAAAAAATTACAATTAGATTCTACTTTTAAAAAAACTTTGAATATTGTCGTAATAAAATTTTTAAAATGTAGACAGCAAAACACTCATATCTAAGCTTATCGTCCGACACTCGTCATGAGATAAACGTCGGAATGGAAAAAAAAACTCTGATTGTCTTAAAAACTGAACGAAGATGATTAGATGTTTAAAAAAGGCGTCAAAACGCGTAATCAGCGCAAGATTTTCAAGTTGTAAGCAAACTCTTTTTGGCGGCATAAATTTGGCTTGTATAATTTGATGTAAACGGCACCTAAAACGGATAAATGAAAAAAACAAACGGCCAAATGAAACAATAGTAAAGTTTTATAAAGTTGAAAAACTTAGAGATAAGTTTTTACTGGCAATATTTAAGTTCTGCACCACAAACCATTTGTTTAAATAAGATTTTTAGGCTTAAAACTTTAGCCATTAAAGTTTTTTTGGTTTTTTATTTAAAATAGCTTTTTGATTCAAATAATTTTACGCAAAAAAACTTTTATCATTTTTACTTTTACTTTTGTAACGTTGAAGATACAATTTCGACAAAAACTAACTTTTTCAATATGCTTACAATTATCATTATATAACTACTTGTAGTGTTAGATGAAAATATATAATTAAAGTTTTTCTTTAATTACACATCTGTTGATATGGTATAATGTTGATGTGGAATAAATTTTTCATTTAAAAATTTCCCCATCGAAACTTCAGTTGGCAGTCCAATTAATATGTATATATCAGCATGCAAAAAAGAGAAACTAAGTTCTTAAAATCTAACCAAAATTGGTTAAGTTTTTTAGACAAATATTCGTTACTGCAAAATTATTAGTATTATTACTGCAAAATTATTCAATAATAGTGTCATGTAGCAAAAAAATCACAGTTATTATCACAAAATTAATAGCAGCATTATTAACCAAAAAGCAACTATTAACCATTTTGAAGTAGCAAAGCAAAAAGCAATTTTTTCAATACGATCGCTTACATGAAAATCAAAATTACCAAACTAAATCAAACTTTTGAAATGTTTTTCATATAATAATTTATAAAGTATTACAGTTAATATCAAAATGTTTAAGTACATTAAAAATTTTTCTTCTTGTGGGGAATTCCCCTCCGGTTTAGATCTCTGAACTAGAACATTCCGAAAGACAAAACAGCGTCGAGATAAAAAAGACAAAAAAGAAAAAGGCGCAAATGTTATCATATCATCATATGCACAAATATCATTATACTGTAGCTGGTATAAGATGAAAATATACAATTGAAGTTTTTTAATGATACATCAGTTGTAGGAACAAATTTTTCATTTAAAAATTTGAAATAAAACTAAGTGGTTGAACGAATCAGAATTTTTTATCAAAATTATCAAAATATTAATAAACAAAGAACAGCAATGGATTACATAAGAGTTTTTTACATTATGACGTGATAATATATTGACTCAATTTAATGATATTAATTTGGTTTGATTTTCATTTCCACTCGCTTCAATGAGTAGAAGCGTTTCCAATAATACCACCAAACACCTGTGTTGTTGTTCGTTCCATTACCCAGATATTTTCCGTTTAAATTTGCATCGCTACAACCTCCGTACCAAAAAGCCCCGTGCCCCTCTTCAGCGCAGTTACGTGATGAATTTAGATCATTATCTCGGTCTTTTGTTGAAAATGGTCGATTGTTGTGATAACTCAAAGAATCACCTGTAAATAATATGTTCGCGATTTACCGAAATAAATTAACTCTGAACGATTGATAGATTAGTTGTTTTTTCAAATTAAGACGATTTTGCAGTTGTTTTTCAAATTAAGCAAATTAGTTGTTATTTCAAATCAAGACGATTTTGCAGCATTTTCATTAAAAGATTTTAAAAAATAATTTATTTTCAATTAAAAAAGATAAACTTATTGGTTATTAGAATTTTTTTTTTCGGTTTTCAGTAAACTTAAACTTGATAACATTTTGTTGGTTCATTAATTTTCTAAGCAAAATCGTTCTAAATATATTCACACTAAAAAGGTTGATAAATCAAATTTTACGAATACCGAAACTAAAAGTCAGTGATGTAGTCGAGGCCACAAACGTCGAGACCGAGGCCGAGACCCAATAATTTTTCCCAGACCAAACCAAGACCGAAATCGAGAGCGGCAAATTTTGAAACCTAAGGTTTAAGACCGAGACCAGAAACAATGGAGACAGAGACCAAAAAATTTTACAAAAATATAGTCCACTTTTAATTATTTGACAAACAATAAATTTTTAATTTTTAGATAATCTAAAATTACATTTTAATTAAACAAACATCTATATCATGTTGAAAAAAGCTTTACTCAATGTGCTTGCATCATAAAAAAACTCGCTTTAAAACCGAAACACTGGTTAACAATGTTGATAAAGCAATTAAAAAATTTTCTATCAATATTCCTCAAAAATTTTATTTAAAAATAAAAAATGCTAAAGACACGCTCATCATGTGAACGGTTAAAACTTTATTCAAATATTTGATGAGCTGGACTATCTGTGTTGGCGTGTTGGATTTGTTGGATTAGTTGGCTATGTTTGGCATACATAGAATTAGTCTAATTAATCACTTCAAAAAGATTAGAAGTAGTGACAAATTATACAAACGAGTAAAAACTGCTTAACAATTCGCTGGTTTTTTTCTGTTACCCTGTTTATTAGACCTCCCCAATCCCCGGACTTTGTTTAGTTTTGTTCTGTATTGTGACTTTTCTCCATGGTTTTTTATGCTGATTTCAAAAATGTGCATAAAAATTTTTTTGGTTAAATGGTTTGGGAACTATTTGCTGTTGCTTAGGAACAACTTTTTACAAAAATGATAAAAATCATTTTAAAGACACTGTCACAGACTTTGTTCAGGAATCCTAAAGGACCAGTTGAGCTAGGTAACCCGAATATCTGCGCTGAAACAAAGCTGTGTTTAAATTTTATTTTATTCCGGCTCAAGAAGTAGTCTTGCTATGAGCCTGAAGCTTTTATACAATTGGTTTAACGAAAGCTCGTATTGGTTTTGTTGAAGACTCTTCTTCACAACAAACAAAGACCACTATCTTTAATAAGAACGAATGTATTACAAAATCACGACCGACGAAATCTCTATTCCACGCTTTGCCAAACTGCAAAGCAAAATCAACACTATAACTTGATTTAATCAACACAAATAATTCTACCTCTGTAGAACACAACTCCCAACCACTGGCGCAAAATAAATTCAACAATCGTCAAACGATATAAAATCTAACGGGGCACCTTCTGTGCTCAAACAAAATCACTTTCACTTGACCCGTCTCTCGAGTTGTCTCAAATTACCTAATCATAGTAATGTCGTTTCACTACGGATCGTCTTTATATAGAAAAAAGATCACGTGACGCAAATTTACTCATATATTCGAGATTTAGCCGAATTTCCTAGAGAAAGCGTTATGCTCGAATGCGCCAGAACATTCTACAATAAGCAAGTTGTAGCCAAGCTTAAAAAAACATATTACGTCATTACGAAAAGAGAAGAAGTATACATCAGCGAATCCTAGACACTATATCGCATAATACGAAAGCAGCACCCCAAGGCGGCGCGATTATCATTTCACAATAAAACTTCAAATTACTTATAACGGGAATAAATTACATCGACATGATTAAAATTATTAGTAATGAAGTGTTACAGACACCTTTCCTTTTAAAATAGTTTAATAGCCTCTAAATTGTCTAACAAAACTTTTTAAACTGAAACTGTTAAAAAAAATTGAAATTGGTCTATTATTATCAGAGTTATAACCGTTTAAACATACAGGTTGTGTTGTGACGCATGACTGATTTTTGTTTATTTCTTATCACATAATCCTGGAAAAATGCTAAAAATTACTGCTACGATGTTTATAGGAACAAGAAATTTAAAAAATGCATTAAAATGTATGTTAGAGAAACAGCAAAAAAGTTATTAAAAAATTAATTTTAAAAGTCATGTATGAATGATTTTAACAAACATTTTGTACCCAGCATTACGTATGTATATCTATCAAGCATGATATGGCAAAAACAGGGCTAAGACAGCTAAACTTATACATTGTAACCTTTAGTAATGCATTTCAGGCTTTGTGATAGATTAGTTATTGTGCTCCCTATGCTCTATAGCTTAACATACTATAAATACTAGTGTCTAACTGTATAATAATACGTTTGTTTTCATTTATCCATTATGGAGCTGTAAATGAGTAAAACATGCTTTGCTGGTTTGCTTAAAAATGAACAAACATTGAAATATTTCAAGTAGGGCAGTTTGGACTAACTACAAGAGAAGTTCTTTGGAAATACATTTTATCATCTTTATTTAAACCCTGAAAAATATCGGAATTTCAAAATAGCAGCATGCGATACAGCAGAATGCCAAATAAAAGCATAGTAGCCTGCTTGTGTTCCACTGATGTCAGAACAGAATATCCAAAATTAAATTATATACTTGCTTAATGAGTTCGAGAAATTGAAATATGTCAAAAAAGACTCAGCTGCTTTATAGGAATTAATTTTCGGAACTCAATAAAAACACGATTTATGATATTTGCTAGGAATACAGAAATTCTTATCAAGCAAAAGCAAAACATTGTTGCCTAAAGATAAGGCGGAAGATTTACAATTTTTCAAACTACTCAAAACAAACCAACCAGCTTCTCTTGGACTTTAAAATGATTTTCATCATTTTTTGTAAAAAGTTGTTGCTAAGCAACAGCAAATAGCTCTCAAACCGTTTAACCAAAATAATTTTTATGCACATTTTTGAAATCAGCATGAAAAACCATGCAGAAAACTTATTATACAGAATAAAAGTAAACGAAGTCTGGGGATTGGGTAGGTCTACTGTTTATTTTCTGTTTATCTTTGGGTAGGTTAATCAGAGTAGTTTTTAGTTATTTTTCTCCTTTTCAACTTCGTCATATTAGCAATTTGGTATTTTGTTTTAAGCTGTTAGATTCGTACAATGGCGTTCAAGTTTTATCACTGCCATTCTGTACCAATTGCCGCCCACACGATAGATCTAAAAAAGTTGGCTCCCAGCTTGTAAAAGCTGGAATTCCAACTGTTAGCAAATTAAGAATTGCATCATCTTATTTAATTGTCTTCCTGCCATATCGAACTAAAAACAGTCGAAATAAAAATTTTATTTATCGTCTTGCGGGCCATAATTTGGCCATTCATGGGCCATATATTGCACAAGTCTGAACTAACTATTGTATTCTATTGCATTGCCCAATTTAAGTCACTGGGAAACTTAATCGTTATCATAGTGCAATCAGTATTAGAGTCTCATTTTAAATTTATTTTAAGACGTTTTTAAACTAAATATTTAGAAACTTTAGCTTCCAGTTGACTTTAAAGCCATTATTTTATCATATTTAATCTGCTTTAAAACACACTTTAAAAGCAACTTTTGGCAATCGTATAAAATTTTAAGGTAGGTAAGTAGTTGTAAATTAACTGTAACAAACAACACTTAAAAATCCATGTCCGCTCTCTGGGCTTACTGCTGTATTTAGGCTAAATTATAGCTAAGTTTATTTATCTTGCTGTCTTACTAGATCTAGTTTTCTGTATTATTTCTTAAGTATTTCTGTTAAAACTTGTCTTCTAACTAAAAAAAATAGCTTTTAAAAGCATTTGCATAATCAAGTTACTTGATATTTCTAAATTAATTTGGTGTAAATATTTTAACATTCTAGGGAAGCGTTTCTCAAATGGTGCGCCGCAAGGGATAGCTAGGTGCGCCACACTTGCATTTCGTAAATCTACAACCCATTTTTTGCAAAATTCTTCATTTTCGGGAATTCATGGAATCTGATATGATGACCATCTGAAGTTGTGAGATTTCCTACATTGCAATTATTACAGCCATATGCTTGGCACAAAAATCCTTTTCCTGGCATGCTGCTCCACACGAGTGAAGTCAGAGACTAAATAAAATTACGGTTTTCTTAAGACTAAAAGTTACCGATGGAAACAGTATGTTATGCTCTAATACTTATAGCTGATGGCTCAGCTTCTGACCGAGAAAATGAGTGCGAGACACGCGCGCGCACAGTTTAACACTAGAACGGCCGGAGTTGCGATAAGCCTTCAGCGGCCAGCAGCGGTCATTTTGACCGCTTCACCAAAAACGCATTTTTACTAGTTTATGCGCGGTGTGGTTGCAACTTAAGTGTTGAACAAATAATAAGGTAACATAACTCAATCAATCTATCCATAAAAAACAGATTTATTTGAAGGAAGGAGCACAAAGTGGACATAAAATTGAAAAATGTTTCATATTTGCGTTGTCGCACACACTGTATAACGCATTCGAAAAGCTCCGTGGCGGTACACTTGCCACATACAGTTTTCTTGCACTTAAAACAAATTTAGCTGGTTTTATTTTGAATGCAGTTTGCAGCTATTTGACATTGTTTACGCTTCTCGGCTTTGGTGTTTTTAGGAGGTCTCGATAGTTGGTGAGGTCTAGCAATAGTAGTGTTTCTGCTTGATCTTCAACAATGTAGTCTTCACGTAGTTCTGTAACAAGCTCGAACAAGAAATCTCGTCTTGAAACCTTGTCACATGTTTTTTTTATAGAGCACAAATGCATTGGTGCCTGCCAAATCCAGAATGTTGTAGAAAACAGCAATGGGCCACCAATGGGTGCCTGCTTTGACTGCATACTGCCTGACCATTTGATCAGCCACGTCAAGACCACATTTGCTCTTGTTATAAAATTCCATTTTTTCCGGTATCTTTTTCTCAGATTCGCCAAACTCAACAGACATATGCAGAGAACTGAGAACAAAAACGTTTTTCTTGGGCTTACACTGATACTATTAAAATTGCCATATCGCCTGTCTTCATGAGCTTACTAGAATAACATTGTTGCAAGCATTTTGCAGATGCAGGCAGCTCGAGTCTAACCTTATTCATATGTAATTCCAACAAGGCTGGCTTTCTTCTTTTCAATTGTTTAGCAAGTAAAAACGTGAAAAAGTTATCGGTGGTAACGTTTCTAACTTTACTCATGAATGGTTCCATAAGAGTCATGACAACCTTGTCAATAACTAAGCCTTTAGGTGGATGGACGTGACTCGTGTTTTCCCAGATATGAAATGGCATTTAGAATATACTTGAATTCCACGTCAACCGCTAACCATAACTTCATGCCAAATTTATCTGGTTTGTTTGGCATATACTGGATACACCTACAACGAGATTTTATCGGGAACAGCTTCTCATAAACCGTAATATTTTCTCCAAGTTGGTAACAACTGATGCTGTTATCTACAAACCAAATATCTGAAATAAGAGCAAATTTGTCAGTTTTCCAGCGTGCTGACATTGTGCTATGCAAGTCGAACCGTAGAAAACGTATAATTTCACGACAACAATTTCTTGACATGATTTGTTAAAAAAATTATACGCCCCATTCTTCATTCCAAAAATTGTAAAGGGGAAAGTTTTTGACACCATACGCTGCTCGTACATATAGCAGAGCAATAAACGCATTGAGCTCACAATGTGAAACCTCCTATTCTTCATTGCCTAAGACTTTTCGAGCTTCTACATTGGTACATTGTTGAATGCATTTGATCATATGGTTATCAAATATAATTTGAAAAGCACCAACAGGTGAGTCTGCCATTTTAAGGGCAAAGCGTGATAAACCTAATTGCTCAGTTAGGACAGCAACGTTATGGACATAGACATTAGGATCTGAGATGCACGCCTTTCTCGTGCTTCTAGACCGAATTTCATAAATTCCCATTTTGTGCCATCTCTTGCTGTCTCGTTTGTGCTCTAGCTTTCAGAAGCACCCGAACCAGAATCATCATTATAACACGTAGCAGAATAGATTTCAACGTTAGTATCAGAAGTTTGTAAATCACCTATATGAACAATGGGTTGTGCATCATCAAATTGCTCAGTTTTTCATCGTCGTTCATCTCATCTGAGGACCATAGTTGACAATCTAACACGTCGCCTTCTTTTCCCTCCCGAATCATCCTTTTCTATAGATGTGAGCATATCAATAACTTCAGTAAAACGTCTTGGTTTTTTAGACATGATGTAATAGATTTCATTATGTTATATTTGTTAGTCAAGTAGCTTACTTCACCTGTGAAACCAGAATAGATTAGCACTAATTGAGCATGAACATCATGCTTTTATTACAAAAGATGATGATCAACTTACTAACTTATGCTAAAGGCATGACAATTGCCTGTGTGTTCCGCTGCTTTTTCTACCTGAGCAAGTGGGATGGGTGCTGTTTGGGAAAAAAAATCCGACCATCACCGTGGGCTGAAAGTTGATGAAAGCCCTTAATTGTCAACAATATACGTAGAATAGCCTATTTCTGTTTCATAAACTCTTTCATAATCTGTTTCATAAACTCTTTTGTAACCTATTTCTGTTTTACAAACTCTTTCATAATCCGAAGTCAGTATATTTCCAGTGCTAACTGATAATTGGGAAAATTTTTTATAACTGCTTTCTGAATTGTGCATTTCTTTCTGGTAACTCTATGACATCACAAATAAAATAAATTCATCGGAAAATAGAAAGACAATGTTTGAAAATGAGTCATACGTGTCATAAGACGATACGGTCTCATAAAGTACAGCAGGAGGTTCAGAAAGAATGATTTTCGTATAGCGGTCAAAATGACCGTTAATGGCCGTTGGAGGTAAACCACCTTCTAAAATATTTGTAAAAGCAGTTTTCGGTTTGATACTCAGCATTACAGTTCCTACCAATTAATTAGAAAAAGTCAAGAAATTTCACACCAATGCGATTTTCGTGAAAAAATAAGCCACCTTAAATTCCAAAACGGTCAAAATGACCGTAGCGGCCGTTCTAGTGTTAAAGAAGTCTGCACAGTGTAGTTAACTAGCAGTATATCGCAATTCGATGCTGCGTCATTCTATCTAAAAATAGCCTCTTGTTAAAACCATGCAATGTATTCAATTCATTGCCCTTTTTCAGTAAGCGACTAGCACTAGATTGACAATAGTTTATTACAATGTTCCTGCTTTTTCTCTAGCTTTCCAGTCAACCGAAAATTGCAAGTTCCCGTATTTTTTATTTAATTTTTTTTATTTAGTTCAGTTTGTATAATATTTTAGGTTTTATAATAACATATATAATGGATAAATTTCTTAACAAGAAACGCAATTTTGATGAGAAGAAATTTAGTAATGAGAACTCATTAAATGCAAAAAAACCTTGCATTAAGAAAGCTAATAGACCTAATCGCAAATATGATGACATGTATTTAAACTTTGGATTTTCTTGGACTGGAAATTAAGATCAATCTTTCCCATTGCGTTTGGTATGTGGATGTGAGATGTCAAATGAATCAATGCTACCCAGTAAATTAAGTAGACATCTTAAGAGTAAGCACCCGCATCTTCAAGGAAAAGATTTAAGCTATTTTAAAAGATTGCTGCAACAGAATAGAAAGTAAGCTAGTATTTTTAAAAGCAAAATGACTGTTTCTGAAAAGGCTCAAATTGTTTCTTTACAAATATCTTAAATGGTTGCACAAAACTTGAAGTCTCATACTTTAGTAGAGTTAATCATTCTACCTGCATGCAGAAAGATGGTTAAGACAATGTTAGGAGATGAAGCTGAAAAAGAAATCAATAAAATTTGTTTGTCAAAGGATACAGTTCGAAGGCGCGTTTGGCATTGTCAGCTGATATTGAAAAAAATGTATGCCGTAATAAACTTAAAAATTCAATTTTTGCTTTGCAAGTTGATGAATCAACGGATATCACTAACAAAGCACATCTACTAGCTTTCATTCGTTTTATTGACGGCGATCAAATAGTTGATCAGTTTTTATGTTGCAAAGAAATGTCAGCCACTACTAAACGTGAAGATATTTTTCAAATTTTAAATAACTATCTCGTAAAATGAAACATATGATGGAAATCATGTATTGGCATTTGTACCAATGGAGCTCCTCCTATGGTGGGTTGTTTGAAAGGATTTACAACAGCTAGGAAAAAGGTGCTCTGTAGTGTGCATGAACTCCGAGAAAAGCTGCTCTCATTTTTTGAAGAAATGAATCATAAAGTTTTCAGTGAATATCTAAAATCTGAATTCTGGATTTCTAGGCTCGCGTATTTGGTAGACATATTTCAGCATCTTAATAACTTGAACAGAAGTATGCAAGGAAAAAATGAAAATATCCTACATCGACAGATAAGTTAAGCGTATTTCAGAAAAAAATAGCAATATGGAAAAGAAATTATATAAATGATAATTTTCAAATGTTTCCTTCAGTCAGCAAAACCCATGTAAAGGAAATGATGCCCATCATAGTTGACCATTTAACAACTTTAGAAGAAAAATTGAAGTTTTATTTCCGATCATTAAATGTAGACCATTATAATTGGATTAGAAACCGTTTCATGAAAATTCCAACTGATCCTGGCTTAATATCAGCTGAAAAAGAGGAATTGGCTTCTCTATCTAGTAACCGAGAATTAAAAATTAAAGAGCTATCACTTGAAAAATTTTAAATTTTCATCAGAGAAGAATATCCTTCAACAGCTAAAAAAGGTTTGTCCATTTTAATTCAATTTTCTACATCAAATTATGTGAATTAGGGTTCTCGTCACTAACTAGCATCAAATGTAAGAAAAGACAAAATATTCAATGTGTTGAGAAAGAATTAAGAGTCTGCTTATCGCCCCTACGTTCTAATATTAAAGAAATCGCAAAAGGATATCAAGCCCATGTTTCACACACACAAAATGACTAAACCCAGGCAAGCAATAAATATTTTACTATATTTTATTTTATATTATAATTCATTTTTATTTTATATGTGTATAGCCCTATACTTTGAAAGAAGATTATTCGCAAAACAGAATTCAAAATGTGAGTAAATAATTTGTCTCTTTATCAGCAATTCGATTCACCTGACAAAAAGTGCTATCACTGTACACACTGTGTCTTCAAACTTCTCGTCTCTAAATCAAATGTTAATTTTCCATACTCATTCCGTTGTATTTTTTTATTTATTAGTTTAATCATGTCTACATTTCGAGCCAAATGTTGACCAATTAAATACAATGACATCTTCGTAATAATATTATTCTGAAAAGCAAGAGCGCTCGAGAAACAGTAATTTCGTTATTTAAAAAATTCGATTATGAAATTGTTTATAATGAACTTTTGATTTTCTATATTTTTCCTGAATTGTTTGAGCATTTTGCATATTCTTTTGACTTCGCATGCAAAGTGCGCCCGTTCGTTTCTTAATTGGTCTCGGGTGCGTCACGAGGTCAAAAAGATTGAGAACCACTGGTCTAGGGTGTGGGTAAAAACATTCAAACCACTACCTGAGTTGTTTGTTGCAAAAAGAGAAAAATTTAAATAAAATTTTTTCGTAATGGGATTAGCTTGTAACAAATAGCCCTGATCACAATAAAAATTTTCATTGCAATAAACGGAAGAAAGTTGCAAAACTAAAAATTAAAGAAGTTTGATTTTAAGTTTTTAACCACTTTAGATGAAGAACAAACGACGATAACGACCACTTCAAATCGCGGGAAATCTAGTTAATTCAGTGTTGCTTTTAAACAAAGTGCAAAACTCATCACAATAACATTAAGTAACAAAAATATAAGAAAAAAAATGTCCAGTTTTATAATCGATTGAAAAACACGAGACTGAGGCCACATGATCTCGAGACCAAAACCGAGAAAAGTAGTACAAGGCCGAGACCGAGACGAGACCTAGAACGCAGAAAATCGGTCTCGAGAGACTTCATCACTGCTAAAAGTTAACAAGTAAGTTTTACATATTTTCGCTCATCTAAGCCAATGATCTGCAACCGGTGTGCGGCGAAACAACAGTAATCTATATATATTTTTTAATTTGAGCTTTACAACTGCTCTACCAAGGTTTCTCAAACCGCGATTAATGGGCCATTTACGGCGTTTTTCACATATTAATCCAACCTGCCTAACAATTTATTTTCAATATTACGTCATTTTATAGCATTGTTTTTTCTGGAATTTAAACAATTTAATAAAATTAAATGCCTTTTGCTGATTTTAGTTAATTTTCACAAAACAATAAAATTCGGAATACAGCAAAATACATGTGCTATTTTGCTGTTTTTTGTTAATATTTCTGTACTTAATTTTGTTTTGCATTCAATAGAAGAATCTTATTTTAGTTTATCAAATTCTGATATCTTGATGAAATTTTAATTAATCTACCTCGGTCCAAACATATATTTAATATTCTGAATTAAAAACTTAATTGTTTTATAATTTTGTTTTACATTTATTAAGGGGACTTTTCCAAGAAAGCACAAACTAACCCTTTTTGAGCCTTTTAAATGAGGTTGAGAAGGAATATGCTATAAAGTTCTTTTTAATAATTAAAGAACTGTTTATTTTCAAACTTTAGTACAATAAAGTTTTTAAAATATTTTCCTAAAAACAAAAATTTGATAATTTTGGATAAAAAAGCAAAATATATTTTTCTTTAGTTTTTATGCAGTGTGATACGGATAGGTTTTAAAGAATTTTCTTTAGAAAACATAGAAAAAAAATGTCTTACTACAATAATACCTACCTACAAGAGACTAAAGTATGACGAAAGTAGAATTTGAACTGAAACAATGTTAACCCGTGGATGCACGGTGGGGTCATTTTGAATTTTAAACTTAAATAACTTCAATTTTAATCCATATACTGTATTTAAACATGGTTTTGTGACTTTTCCTAATTACATGAGAGTTTTGTTTAGAGTCAGTTATTTAAAAAAATATAATGCGTGATCATAGCTTATTTAATGGTTATGCTATTCATGCACAACTGGGGTTAAAATGACCCCATTCCATTTAATATGTGTATTTATATAGAACTTCTATTTTAGGCTATTTATATCAAACAGTGCTATTTCATTTTCATATAGTACTCATTCAGAGAAATTTTTCATGTTGTATAAAACAAGAACAAGTCTGAAAAAATATTGACAAGAAGCTCTGCCATCACAGTCACAGATATCATCACAGCTCGGGTGCTGGTGAGAGAAGCTACACTCTCTGCAATGGCTCTTAGTAAGTCTCTAAATAATGAGCAGATATGTGCATTACTTCTCGTTAGTGATGCAGATGAAGATTAGTGATGAAGAGTTCATACCTCAAGCTGATGACAGCAGCAGTGAATGTTGTGACACCGACGATGACATTACTGAAGATATATCAGCAACAGCCTCAAGAACTGCTGCTGACATAACACACCTACAATCTCTTCTGGTCATCATTGGTACTTAAATGAGCCTGCTTCACAAGGTTGAAAGAAAAGCTTGAACATATTGACCGCAAAGTCAGGTGTTACAACCTATGCCATAAATTGAATAACAAAAGACGCATGCACTGCATTTGATTTAATATTTGACAGAAATATGATGAAGACCATTCTGGTAGAAACTGATAAACAAGGGAAGCGGATTAGCCAAAATTGAAAACTCATCACAGAAAATGAACTTCAAGCTTATGTTGGACTGTGTATTCTTCGTGGAGTGTATCGTAGTAGAAACCAAGCTGTAAGGCAATTATGGAGTCCCGAATTTGGCCCCCCAATTTTTCAAAGAAAATGTCAGTGAAAAGATTCGAGGAGATACGTCGAGCGCTGCGACTTGATGACCCCACAACCCGCAACAGCAGGTTAGCTCGAGACAAGCTTGCAGTTGTTTGTTTATTGCTGGATGGATTTGTTGAGAACTCACAGCGTTGTTATTCACATACTGAACGTGTTGCTGTTGACAAACAACTATATTCTTGCAGGGGACGTTGTACATTCATACAATATATGCTTTCAAAGCCTACAAAGTATGGATTGAAATTTTGGTTGCTTGCAGATGCTAGCAGCTACTATGTTTCAAATCTCCAAATGTACACTGGCAAAGATGAATTACAAACAGAAGGGTTAGACATGCATGTTGTACTCTCTCTTACCAGTCACTTGTATGGAACAGGGAGAAATGTAACATGTGTAAATTTTTTTACCAGCCTGAAGTTAGCTCGCTAACTTTCACTGGAAGAATGACCTTAGTTGGGACAATTCGCAGCAACAGAAGAAAAGTATCAAAATAATTACGTAAAATAAAGCAGAAAATATGGCATGAAAGTACTTTTGCTTATTCAGAAGATGGAATACAGATGGTTTCATACAAAGCAAAAAAGAATAAAAATGTTGTTCTCCTATCAAGTCAGCATTCATCAAACAAATTGAATGAATCCAACAATAGAAAACCAGAAACAATCCTCTACTACAATGCGACCAAAGGAGGCGTTGATTGTGTAGACGAGCGAGTCGGTACATACAAGTAAAAGGTGGCATGTTCCTGTTTGGTGCAATATCCTTGATTTGACATGCTACAATGCTTTTGTCTTGTACTCAGATGTATTTCCAAATCATCATCAAAAACAAAGCCACAGGAGAAGGTTGTTTTTGTCTGACCTTGGTATTGCATTGAGTTGAAGCTACAGAAAAGAAAGATCGTCCACTATCGCTTTATGCAGCTCACAAAATCAGACAGCTCAAATATCTAGCTAGCCCAGAAAGCGTCAAAGATATAAATTATGTCCAAGAACAGATGACAAGAAAACCAGTAAAAGATGTGGATTGTGTAATCAGTTTATATGCTCTAATCATACGGTCATATCTTGTCGCATGTGTGCTGAGGAGTCATAAATTTGACTTTTTGTTCACAAGTATATTTGTAAAATTTTAGTATTCCTTTTTTTTTTATCTAACTTGTGCATTTGTTTGTTCATTGATTCAAAACACATTATTATTTGAAGCGTATAGATGTGTAAATTGGTTCTAAATGTATCAGAAAGTGGTCTGAATTAGTTGTTCTTTTGTCTATTTTGAGTTAAAAATATGTATTAAACACCAAAAGTTTTTCATTTACCTTTAATGTGCTAAGTTACTTCGATAAAGAGGTTGGGGTCAAATTAACCCCACGGTGCCAATTTTTCTGATAAAATATCGTGCATCCTCGGGTTAAGTATTAAAAGCCTTTTCATATCGTTTTGCTACATTGCCAATAGTTTGAAACAAAGCCTTAGAATTTATAATAAATAAAACGCTACAATAATCAAAACTCGTACGTTATTAATATTTGACTAACTTTATTTCTATTTGTGAACTATAGCAACTTAACATAGGAAACATAAAAAAGTATTTCATGTCATTGCAATTAACAAAACTTGCAATAAATTTTATTTACCTAATCCTAAAAAACTGAGGTTTTGTGTGGACTCCACCTACTCCGAGAAGTGTCATTTTACACAAACTGTGTGCGCTTGTACCTCAAAAACAATTTAAACTAGGAATGCTTTTTTTCTCAAATAAATTATAGCCTTATTTTTAAACATTAAAAAAAAACTAATCTAATCTTTTAATCAGGTTTATTTTTCACACAATTGAAAATATCCTGAAGACATATTTTTCTTAAAAATTTTAGTTTAATCAATTAATCATTTACATTTAAACACATTAATTTCGCTTTATTTGTTTTGCCAGTCAGTTATTCACGCCTAGTGCGAATTTTTTTTTTCCATTTTCTGCAGAAGTCATCTTAGCAAGCTGTGATAAAAAGTAAATTTCTGTTTAATTAGCTAAAAGATTATTTTTCAAAATGCCAAAAATTTGAGGCACCTGTCAAAAATGCATTGTTGTACAAAAGCTAAACAAAATTTCGACACGACTTTTAAAATTTGATAACGCTTTAATAAATTTTAGAAAAGTCGATAATCTACATGACTTTTTTCATTAATGGTTTATGTTGATATTCTGCTTTAAAACTTCTTTGTTTCAATTTAAACTTTGCTGGTTCAAATAAGATTAAATGCTGTTTCTACTTAACTCATTTCATTACTTATTTGTATTTGTATGTATTAGCAAGCTCAACAAATTATTTCCTTATTCATGGTGTGTAAATATAAATATAATCACAACTACAATTGGTTTAGAACAATGTTATACTGTAATAACCTGTAGAAAATATGTTAATACGTAGCAGATATTCGCGATTACACTATAAAGTAACAAATCTTTTTTAAGCTTGGTTATTTTCAAATTTTAACACATAACCAGTTTAGGTACTAGCGTATCAGTTGCTTTTTCTATCACATTTTCTGCCTTAAACAAAATGTTATTGACTGGGCAACTAAATAACAAACTAAGATTAATTAAAGAAAAAACAACCTGTAAATGCATGTCTGCAAAATAAAAGGGTTTCAAATTTTTTTTCTTATATTTTGGGCTTTTTTTAATAAAAACTTTATGTTGTAACGCTACTTTTATTTTAAGTTACAAAGAAGTAAGTCAAAAAATAAAGATCAAACTTTTTCTGGTTAGGTTCGGGTTTGAACCAAGTTTGATAGAGTTCAGCGTTACGTCATCAAACATTTTGAGTCTAAATTTAAGCCAACTGACAGTATGTTGTTATATAAACGATTAAAAGGTAATTTAAAAAAATTATAATTTGCGAATTATTTTATTGTTTTAATTTGCTTTTATCCGCACATTTTGTAGATTTTAAAAAATCTTGCCGATTTGATTTACTCAAAAATCAAATTTAATTTAGGTTTCAATTAATTTTTGATTTTAGGTCAAGGTCGTCTCTGATATACAATATAAAACCTAGTTAAACGTAGAAACAACAACAATAAAAAAAATGTGATTTTTAATTTATGTAACAGCGTAAAATATCTTCCAAGGAAAACTGTATTACATTATAATACAGTCTTATTGTCAATTTAAAAATCTTTTTAATATTACTGTACAAAACAATCAGGATGCGATTGAATAGTTTAAAAACGAATTTTACCTGCAGTCCCATTGTAACCTTGCACGTTCAGGCGATAGTTTGATTGAGAGTTTCCAACTGAAAAACTTCTAAAAGAAATACATTAAAAATAAATTCTACAGCATATTATTTTTAAGTTATAATACAAGTTATTAATGTAGTTACCACAAACATAATTAATGTAAATTACAAATTAAGCTGCTTTGAAAACGAGAAGCATCAGACTTGAGTTTCGCTCCTGTTAGAGCTTGTCAGTGATGCATATCTCACTGCTAATCGAACCGACTTCCTGTGGTCTTCCAGGCAGGAGACAATACCACTAGATTACACAAAAGAGCGAAACTCGAGTCTGGTGCTTCTCGTTTTCAAAGCAGCTTGATTTGTAATCGACTAAATCCTCATGTTAAACTATATAAAACAAAAATTCTTCCTCCGCTCGGTATCTAATGTAGTTACAACAAAAGTTAAAGATTTTCTCTGAATCACAATTATTCGATTTGCGGTGCAACCATCAAAATGTCTACTTAATTCGTATTATGTACAGTTTTGGTAAAAGAAATCTTTACAATGACAAAATATTATTTACGGAAAAATCAAACGTAAAATAGTCAGATAATGATTTGTATGACATAAATGTAAGCGTTTTGTTTTTGCGACGTTTTTGGCTAGCACAGTAAATCAAATACACGGGAGGATTTTTTATATAAATTTTGTAAAGATTTTTTTTTCCGGCACTGTAATCTACATTTATGCAAATGAAAGACAGAACTAAAACTATGCCAAAATTACATAAATCAAAAAGTGTATTGTTTTGTTCACAAATTCTTTGAAACATACTTAACAAGGATTTTTTAATGTAAGTTTAGACTGAAAGCGAAGACGGAAAAAATAAAGCGTGCGGCGGAAAGCGCAAAAAAATAAAGCAGAACACTTGTTCAGACAAAAAGCGCAAAATTGTTTAAATTTTGCAAAAAAAATTGAAGTTGAAATAATTCAACTTTTTAGTTTGGTTCAGACTGAAAAAGCAAGCGGAAAGTGTAATTTTTTAAAGCACAATTAACTATTACACTTTCATTTTGAACCGATCTTTCAAATTAAATTTTACAACTTATAAAAGGTGTTCCCGACATGCTGAAATACCCTTGTTTCCTTAACTAAAAAATCTATTAAATTCAATTATATATGAAAATAATTTTTGTTTCAAAATCAATAATTTACTGAAGCTTATTAAAAGTTAAAAAAAACTAAAAATTATTTTTTAAATCAATATTAAAAGAAAAATAATCGTAATTTTCTGGTCACTGTCACGGTTATTTTGCTGTTGTTTTGTATTTTATGGGTCCAGTGGTTAGAACGCCGTGATTGTCATTGACATGGTCTCAATTCAAAAACCTACTAGCGCCATTCTGTTGTGTTTTTGGAAAAGACACTTTACGCCACATTCCCCTGCTTGGTCGTCGTCGTCGTCGTCGTCATCGTTTGAAGGGCATCCACTCCAGGCCAGACACAAACAGAACTGGGGCCGAGGGTTTATCCTTTTACTACCCCAGACTGCTGCACTGCCTGGATCAGATGCTGGCAGTGATGTTATTAAGCCAGCATCGAGTTTCGTCATCCAAAACCGTCAGACCTCGTGCTCCATGTGGTGCCCGATGTATGGGGCACATTGTTAGTACATGGTCTGCGGTTTGCTCAGAGGCGCCACACTCGCAATTCGGTGAAGGAGCGAGACCCCATTTGTGCATGGACGAATGGAATCGCCCAACACCAGTCCGCAGGCGGTTGAGCTTAACCCAAGCTGCTCGGGGTAAGCCCATCCCAACAGGCCTGACACTGGTCCCGGGCACAAAAGCACGGAGCCTGGAAGCATTTTCACAGTACTCCGCGTTCCATTTGTGATTTGTCCATTCAGAGGCGCGGATGCCAAGTCTGGCAAGATTGTCCAAGAGATTCCGCGCACCTGGCACAAACGGGCGTCTGGATCTTAGTCTCACTTGGCGAGTATCTGAGGACCCATTTAACAGACCATGCAAGATATGATCGGGGTCCAGAGATCCACGGTAAGCCAAGGAGAGTGTCGCTCCCAGTCGGCGAAGCTCAGCTGGCTGGATACCTGAAACTACAGGTAGGTGGTCCGTTGGTGGGACGCAGGCATCCAGTAACTATGCGCAAGGCGTCATTCAAGACACTGTCAATGAGGCGAGTGTGAGTACTGCGACACCAGACTGGCGCACAGTACTCAGCTGTTGAGTAGACTAGAGACAAGGTGGCTATGCGTAGTGTTTTAGCACCAGCACCCCATCCCGAGCCCACGAGTCGCCTCAACAGTGTGACGCGCGATGATAGTTTTTTGCGCAATGCCACTAAATGGTGACGAAACGTGAGCGATCTGTCCAGTTTTACCCCAAGGTATGTAGGGGTTGGACAGAACGGTAATAGTCTACTATTGTTGTAGACCTTTAGCTCACGTTTGGCCTCTCGGTTATTTAAGTGAAAGGCTGTCGTCGCCGTCTTAGTGTGACTGAGCTTCAACCTCCAAGTCTGGAGATACGCTGACAGTGTGGACATGTCTTGGCTTAAAGTCCCCTCCAAGTCCTTCCAGTTTCCAGAAGAGTGCAATAATGCTAAATCATCAGCATAAGCAAACTTTCTGGAAATCATGGAAGGAAGATCGTACGTATAGATGTTAAATAGGAGGGGAGCCAAGACCGATCCCTGAGGAACGCCGTTTTTAAGACGGCATAGCCTGCTTTGCTTGCTGTCACCGGTGGTAAAGGTGAAAATTCGATTTCGGACAAGCTCCATGATCATTTTGACCATGTGCTTATCCGGAAGTAGTCTCAGCAGCTTGCAGGTAAGGCCACGGTGCCAGACAGTGTCATAAGCAGCTGTCAGATCGATAAATACGGCACCGGCCTTCTTTTTAGCCTCGAAAGAATCCTCGATGTTCTGGGTTAGCAGAACAACTTGATCTACGGTTGACTTCCCGCGTCGGAACCCAGCCTGCTCTTCAGGGAGCAGTGGATCGATTAATGGTTCAACGCGGGCGTAGATAAGCCTCTCGAGGATCTTGTAGGGGACACAGAGCAGAGATATCGGTCGATAACTCTTTGGGTCCCCCACGGGCTTTGCTGGTTTTGGGATCGCGACCACAAGCGCTCTTCTCCAGATCTTGGGAATTTTGAGTCGGCGCAAACAGGAAGAGAGGAAGTCACGTAACCAGGACTTCAAAGCAGCTCCAGCATGGAGTATAAGCTCGGGGCAAATGGAATCAGGACCCATAGCTTTACCTGGTTTTAAATGTTGAAGGGCAGCAGTAAATTCTCTCTGTGAAAAATTGTCAGAGATATTTACTGCGTCTGGTGTTGTGGCCCTCCAAAGGTCAGACACTTCTTGAAAGACAAGTCGAGATGACTTGCGATCAACAGCCTCGTATTTCCCATTTTTAACCAGCTGAGATGCAATAGCATCGGCTGAAACGGGACAGTGACGAGGAGAGTGTCGTGACCTACCATTAAGGTTGTTCAAAATACTCCACGCTTTTCGACTAGAGTGTGAGAAGTCAATGCTCCGAACTGCTTCGGACCAATCGATTTCTCCGTTTTCTGTCAAGCTTGGCAAGCAGAGCTGTAGCAGCCAAACTTGAGTCGTCTCCCTGAGGAGACTGCAGAAAGGTTTTATAGAGGGATTCACACTCTGCATCCCAACACGGAATATAGTTGTTTCGATACCCGCGTGGGATAGTCTTTTTGGCTGCTTTCTTAATGATGTTACAGAAGTCCTGGTAAGCCACATCCACATCAAGTGAATCAGGCGGCAACAAAGTCTTTGCGAATTTATTCGTCAAAGCAATGTAGTGACTCCATTTGGCCTTGCGGAAGTTCCATCGCTTAACAGGCATGCTTGGCACTGCCATAGCAAACCTTGGTGGTGTAATAAGCGAAGGTCGATGTTGTGACTGGGAAACTTCTCAAGGACACGTCTATCCGGTAAGCGACTGTTTGGACCTACGCTAGCGAAAGCTAGATCTGGATTGGTGCCAGTGTTCCAGCGGCCGGAATAAAAACTGGCAGCGTCCTTGGCATTATATAGGAGGGCAAGACAATTAATACTTGCCCAACCAGTCAAGCACTCACCGTCCGGACTGTTGTCATCGTAACCCCAGTCAGCATGACGACAGTTAAAATCGCCAGCGTACAGACAGGGGTGAGGAAACACTGGGAGATCCAGGGTTCGCAATCGCGTTGGCGGTGGTTTGTAGACGTTGACTATTTTATAGCCATCAACGTCCACACACAGCCACTCGATCTCCGATGTCGGTGGAGATTGGTCCAAAAGCATGTATCTCAGTCGCTCGTGGACAAACGTGGCAAGGCCATGCTTCCTGCTTAAAAAAGACCCAGCTAGTTGGTAGTGTGGTAGCACCAACTTCTCTGCATCAGTGCAGTGAGTCTCCTGCAGTAGGATGACGAGTGCCTCAGACTGCATAGCGAGATGATGAAGAACATTCATCTTGCTTGCAGTGAGGCCTTCGATGTTCAGCTGAAGAATAATGGGTCTTCGGAAATTGTTGGCAATGTGCCCTGAAAAGGGCAGTTTTATCCTGACATTGCCCCGTCCTGAAAAGGACGTTTGCCGATTAACAGACCCACACTGAACATCGGAATGGGTGGATACCCTTTCGTTTTGGTAGGTTCGGTTTCGGTCTGTCATTTTAAAATCAATGAGCAGACTTACTCACGGCCCAGGCTGCGTGAAAGCACCTACCATCTGGGCGTGAAAGCACCTACCATCTGGGCCCTGCTTGGTGGTCTTGGTAAGCAGTTCTAAATTTCAGTCATATCTCTATAAAACTAAAAAACCAAATAAAAAATTTGTCCTATGTATTAGCACCTTCGTTGCTTTCCTGCGAGTCAGGAGGATAAATATAGAGATAAATTAAAAAAAAACCTTTGTTGTAAAAATTATCGTAAGTCCACTTATGGACTTCTAATGAGGCTTGCGGTAAATTTTTACTTATACAGCAAAATGCATTTATTTATTTGTTAAATTTTCTTGTACTTAGTTGTTTATTTTTTCTTTGCTAAATAATTTCATTTCATTTTTTTCGTTTTATTTTTTTTGCTTATTCTCCTGACTCGCTGGAAAGCGTTCTTGGCGCTATACATAGGGCAAGCAATTACCCAGACCTGCTTCCGGTAAATAATTTACTTGATCAGGGGTGCAAAAATTTTTGTCAACTTTAGTAGCGCGTAGAAATTTCTAGTAGCACATACATCATTCATACGCCAAATGTAATAAAATGCAATTAATTTAGAAATGAAATGCGCAATTTATTTCCTATCTTTACAATATTTTCATAGAAAAATAGCACAGGTTATTCAAATTTAAATATATGTATTTTTTTTGTTGACCTGATGTATGCCTTGCAGAGTTGTAAACGGGCCAACTAGTTCAGGCCCGAAAAAGCCCGAAAATTAAGTTTAATCAAAAACACGTTTGAGTTTTGTGTTTTTGTGTCTTTGATTCAACACTTTTGTGTTTTTGATTGAATCGCTGTTCAGCGATTCAATCTAAAACCACAACTTGCCAACTTTTCAAAAATGCTTGGAGTTTCTGTTCTTTGCTGGCAATCCATCTCACAGCATTGATATCTTTTAATTTTAGCAACTGCATTTCTAAAACTGCTGCAACTTCTTTTAGCTGTGACGAGCGCTTTGGTAAAGAATAATAATAAATGTATAATCGTATGAGAGTCTTCTCGACTTTTTGCATAAATTATAGCCTACAGCTTTCAATGAATGCAAAACAACCAGTTGGAGTCTATGGGCTACACAATAAATCACAACCAAATGGGGAATATCTTTTGTTAATTTAGCAGCAAACTACCATGACAACCCAACATTGTTCTTGTTCCATCGGTTGCAAGACTTACCATTTTTCCCTTGTCAAATAGGTTTATTCCCAATCGTTTTGAGAGAGAATTCAAAGCTGTAAAATAGCCATCAGCAGTTTTGTTGGGTAGCTCCTCCATACCTACAAAAGAGTTTGCAACAGTCCCTTCAGTGATGTAGCGCATATACACAACTACAGATGCTGAAACTGATATGTCAGTGGAACCATCAAGTAAAAGGCTGACACAAGGAGATTTTGAAATGTCTTTCAAAAGTTTCTTTCGAGTTGAAGAAGCGATGTTATGGATAAATTTTGTGCACATTGTCCTGTTTATATATCTTTCTTTCACTGAAGTCCGCAATTCCCTGATAAGTTCAATTTACTTCTCAAAATCACTGTAGGCCTATGGCTTGTTCCAATATGCAATAAAATGTGCAGTAATGAAAAGTTTCTTGAGATTTTCCATCACTTCCATGTCCATTTTCAACATACACTTAGCTAGTGGTGTGTCCTCTGGATTCTTCTCGGTCTTGTATAATTGTTTACAGTTTCTATGGGACACACTTCTTTCATAAATCTTAAAAGTTTCTCTTTTGAATGGATCTTTATAGCCCAAGACAAATTTTGATGATGCATCTGCTTGTTTCTTGATCAAAAAACAACAGTACCAGTTGCATGTCACTTCCATCACTTGATTTCTGGCATCTCTTTTGATTGCAATCCAATCAGCAAATTCTCTGGCATACGAAGCTTGAAAATTACAGGGCGGTAATTTTTGCTCCCATGCTGAGGAGTTTTCCGTTTCTTTTTTCTTCAATGCAACCATAGGCTCTTCTGTAATTGTACATTTCTTCTGAGGATCAGGAGTGCAAGAATTATCTGAATCGTTGTTTTTATTTTGGCTCTTTGAGAAAAAATTAAGAAGTATTTTCTACCTTTTCATTTTTTTAGAGGGAGGGATATCAAAAAAATTTTAAATTTGAATGTAAAGGCTTTCACTTTTTAATGATAATTTGTTATTTAAATATGTAAATACAGTAAAGTTACTTTAGAAATAACTTATTTTATGATTAAAACAAAAGTAATGTAAAATATTGGTGGTTGTAGTTGCAGTACCTACAGCAACAAGTTGACAATTGTCTTAACTGAGCATAAAATATGATTCAGTAGTTTAAAAGCACTGTAAACGAGTGAAAACGTTCTTATACGTTTGATACGAGTTGGCGAAAATGTACGGCTTTAGTGTGGCAGACCTAATTTTATTGGCTTATTTTAGGGGACGTTGACTTAAATTTTTTGCTCAACTTTGATTTGTTTTTTTAAATATATTTATTGCTGATAATTTGGCAATAAATAGATAAAAACGACGTGTTTGCTTACTTTTAAAGTCTATCCATTGAAATTAAATTTTTTAAATTTCGTTCAAAAGAAAATTTTGTTTTATTTAACATGAAAGAGTGCTAATTGGCACAATAGCTGTACGACATTATTAAAAATGTGATCGTAGTTGGGAGAAAAATTGGGTAAAACTTATAGGACACTTTAACTAATTTTATGACACCTTTTTCTTAGTAATTGTTTATGCCTCCAAATTTTTTTAAGTATCTTTTTCTATTTATTTTTAAACTCTTTTAACGTATGATGATTTAGAAAGCAACTATCTAAGCAAAATGGTACTTTGTATTCAGCACACCATGTACTCGTCTTCTTTTCCTTTTTTGGCCATCTACTTGAATGCAGTCAAGCGCAGTAGCGTCTACGTACATCGTTTTTATTTTCATTTAAAATATAAGCCAGGTTGCGTCTTTCAGTAAAGTTAATAAGCTGATAATTTATCTAAATTAGATGCACTTTGGCTGCCTTTCTTTTAATGAACTATTCAATTTTTCAAAAATAAATTAAAGTAGCCACATATAAGTCACATATTATTTTCACCTCGTCATGTCAATTTTACAATGTTAAAGGATAGTTATGTCAAAAATTTTTATGCTTCCAACTTTTGATTATTATTCTGAGAACATTGCAAATTACGGTCGCACGGGCAATCTTTTGGTCGCGCAGTGCGAGTGCGCGACCGTGTTTTTGCACCCCTGTACTAGATATTTTACTAGATATTTAATTCACTAGCCCAATTCAACTACTTACCAATTTTTTTACAATCAAGTGTAAGCTTTTTAAAAAATATTTTTGCAAAATGTCCGCTATTTACACAATCTAAAATAAAAATAAAATGTTACGACAAAGAACTTAAAATAGCTTTTAAAAGTAAATACTTCACTTAAAGCTCTTTTGTTAATTGAGTAGCCTTAAAAAAGGCTGTTTTGAAAAACTCGAACGTTTTCGTCTAGCTCTCTTTAGGAGGTTTCGCTACACTGTAAAAAAATTTGTAACTTTTACAATCATATGATTGGCAGCAGTTTTAAAATACCAATTTGTAATTTCTACTGTACAAGCATCTATTTTTAATTTTTACAAAATTTTACAAAAGTTAAAAATATATGCTTGTAGAAATTATAAATCGGTATTTTAAAACTGCTGCCAATCATATGATTGTAAAAGTCACAAATTTTTTTTACAGTGTAAAATGAATTGCAGAACTGAATGTAGTATTTTAAAAGTTTTAAGACTGATTCTGATTGGCTAAAAATTAAGGTTAGTAATATTTATCATAATAATTGAAAAGTATTTAATAAATAAAATCACGTTTTGTCAGCGTAAAAAATTTTTTTGGCAAAAAAAAGGAACAAAATTATGCAAGTTTTGTGTTAAAATTTGGAACTAAAAAGAAATTTTTTTACAATTATACTAACAATTTATGTTTATAAACAAACTCTTTCTGTCTACATAAATTAGGTTTTTGAAGAATGATGAAAACTGATTCTAAGACTGATAAATGGAAATCCGATTGTGCTTTACAAAGAATAAAAAATTGATTGTCCTTATAGTGAAATGCACATTTTTGGTTATGTAACAAATGGTTTCCAATCCGCACTGTGACTCAGCGACCATATGATTGGAAGCAGTCTTGCAGCCTACACTGTTCTCACATATCTGCATCACATTAGGTGACCTACTAAAGTTTATTAATTATAAACCAAAACTGCTCATCATTCAGTATAGATGATTAATTTAGGAAATGCAAGCATTATTTTAGGAAATGTAATATTTAGGAAATGTAAGCAATGCTGTGTTATTAAAACTTAGTTTCGACGAGAAGTAGAAGCTTGTTAATTCTTTAAAATCCAGTTGAGTAAATGCCAATTAGAAAATGCAGTTATCGAATAAGCTATGCAAGTTTAACTATTTAAAATTAGATCATTGGTTAACTTTACTATCACGACCTTGAAATACGAGGTAATACAATTTTAGGCGATTCTGTGGAGCACCAAAACAACTTAATTAAGAGATTAGCAAAGTGCAGTCAAAAGATGGCCCGAATCTTTAAGAACTTTTTATGGAGACCTCTGTATATTATTGGCAATGCATAAATTGGTTTAGCAAAAATACAAACATTTTAATAACGACTGTTTTAAAGTTTATTTTTAAAACCTTTTTATTACACATTTATAAAAATTTCTGTTAAATACTTGCAGTCCCCTTCTAGTCTTTAAGTTTAATTCTGGGTGAATAAAACTAATTTTTCTGTTCGATCATCAGTTTACTGAGATAATTTTTGACACATAGAACATTTCAAAGTCTACCTAGTTTGCCTGTTGTTTTCTCATTTAGCCCAGAAACATGGTGGACTGGTCGATGGTGCCATATCTTATATAAACTTAATTAAGCGATCTCAAATTACGCGTCAAATATTAATGTTAGTTTTTATTAAAACCAGTTTGCAGTTTTGCTCATAAATGTTTTCAACAGATACAGAGTAGTTCAATTTTTTTAACTTACATCATTTAAAAATTAAAAAAAGATATTGCGTGTATAACTGTAAAAGAAATTATAATGAAGAAAATAATGCTATTGTAGAAAATTACTAACGCACGTACTTGTTTTATTTTTTTTGCTTTTCTAATTATAATTTGCACTCGCTGTCGGCGCCTTTAGCTTTAGACTTTAATTATTAGTTAATTTCTTCCACAAACATACATTTAGTTCTTTTCTGTAGCGTGTTCACTTAGCCCTTGCTTTTTCTAGTTTCTTGTCACTCTTCAATTTGTAAGTTGACCAGCAGTAATAAAGTGGCTGCTGGTTGAAATCTGAGAGATTTAATTCTTTGTTCTAATTCTGATTGGATTGTGCTTTTAGATATTTGTGTATTCACCATGAGTCAGCATTAACGTAAACTGTGTGTTTTTTCTTTATGTTTGATTTTTAGTTCGTTTTATTTCTTTTTAGAATATCGTTTTGCTTAGCTGTACATCATTTTGTTTCATTTTCATTTATATTAAACATGCTTGGTTATTTTGTCTTTTCCGTTACCACAGCCAGAAGCGTATCATTCGACTATTCACTTTGTTGCAATCGGTCAACTTTAACGCCGTTTACCGTTACAGATAACTGTTTTTAGACAACCAAAAATTTAAAATAATGACAGAGACGGTTTGCCGCTATTGCTGGAAAATTGTAATTAAATTTTGAAACATTGTAAATGTCGACAGCAAGGCTACCAGCGATGAATCTTATAAAAACCCAGATAGCATAAAAAAAAAACAAATTATTTAAAAAAACCCAGGTGTATACTTTTACCCAAAAAATTTTAAATTTGAAAGGAATTTGTTTATTATTAAAAATTGTAATAATTTAAAAAAACGTTTTAGCAAAGTAGAAAGATTTAGACAAAAAAAAGTACATTGTAATGTACACGCAAAGAAAGCAGAAAGTAGAAAAAAAATGAGAGATACGTTACAAACAACGCTTTTTAATCCATGTGTTCAGAGAGCGTTGCCATTTTTTGTCCTAAATATGAAAGGTCTTTTTTTGCAAACAAGACTAATAAACATTTATATACATTTGACTTTGAAAATTTTCTTTTTTCCAAAATCTTGATACTACGTAAAATTGGATATTTTTCGTATCATTTTTATACACAGTGTAAAAAAATTTGTAAGTTTTACAATCATATGATTGGCAGCAGTTTTAAAATACCAATTTGTAATTTCTACAAGCATCTATTTTTACATTTTGTAAAATTTTGTAAAAATTAAAAATAGATGCTTGTAGAAATTATAAATCGGTATTTTAAAACTGCTGCCAATCATATGATTGTAAAACTTACAAAATTTTTTTTACAGTGCACTGTAGATGCACGAAGGAAAAAGTTTATTATTAAATAATAATTTATTTACTCAAAAAAATCAGATTTGAAGAAATTTTTAAAAATAAACCTTGAAACCTAGGTGGGACAAAAAATCTAGATCTGTTGAGAAAAATTCAGAACCGGGTGGGAGGCCTGGTTCACGGTCCTTAGAGTGTGTGCATTTAACCCTCTGTCGTCCGCTTTTATGTTTTGAATAAAAAACACTTATTTAGTATGTTTTGGAACTTGAAATTGCATTAGAAATGCAACTGAAACAAAACTTTCAAAAAAATAAATAAAAGCCCCCAATTTTTGAAACGTTAAAAATTTGTTACGGTATTCAATTAAGTAACTAATTTGACTAAAATGTCGGGTTTTATGAAACATTTTTCAATTTCGGTATTAATTGTATTTTAGCAGAAGCTGTTAAATTTAAAAAAGGCTTAAGCTAATAGAGTTTATTATCAACGGTGATGGTTTTAGTACAAAGCAAACGAATCCCCTAAAAACGTCAAAAGTGCCCCCTCTATAGTAATGACCTTTTCGTAGAGAAATCACTTTATTTTGGGACGAAAAAAATTGAAGCACTAAAAAGTACCCCCTGCTAAGCAAAATATTGTTCTGTTTCTTTATAGTGGCACCATGACTGTCTCTTCCTAAAGTGATGGTCTTTTTTTGAAAGATCACTTTATTTTGGGACAAAAAAACTGGAACACTGAAGAGTGGCCCCTATTTTTCTTGTACCTGGCTCCCCTTTTTGTAAGGCCATCATTAGCTGTCATAAAAAACAAACAAACACAATATTGTGCATAACACAGTTTTATAATTGTGCATACAAGTTTGTCAAAAGTCTTTGTAAAGTTAAAAAAGCAGTTATTATTCTTATCAATACAAAAATGTACCTCCCATTTTTAACAGAACAAATGAGAACTACTTTTGCAATCAGGCAGTTTGCAGCAACCTTTTTTACCTTGCAGATGAGAAAATATTCAATACTATCTTTCTCACAGCAGATTAAAGTCAAGTTTTAATGTTAAAACAAACTAACTCCTAAATATTTTAGTTCTACTCCCTATTGCCTCATTTTGATGTTGTTAACAGATTGAAATTAGTATATGAAAACATACGTAGTGCCAAGTGTCTAGCCGCTCCATTGACCAAATACATAAATCGAGTATCTTTAGAAGCCTATGTCAAAATAAACAATGAGAAGCTCAGTCAAAAAACCTAACATGGCTAATAAGTACTTGAAAGAATAAACTACCAGAAAAAAATGATTAGCTTTTTTATTACTTTTCATCTCTGATTAAACCCGATACAAAATTTCTTTTCGGTAAAAAAATTAAAAGGACAAAATGTAGTGAGGTTAAAAAATGATACTGATGGAAGTTTTTCTGGGTTTCCAATTAAAATGATAAAATATGAATTGTATCAAATCTGTTGAAATGGTCAATCCAGAAAAAAAACTTGTTAAACCAAAAAGTAATACAAAAATTTGAAACGTGACAAATTTGTTGAGTTAGGCAAAAATAGGTTAAATCAGTAATTTTGAAATTTTTTCGACTTTTGTCAAATTATTAATGTATAACTCTTTTGTGGCACACTTGGTAGTTTGAAAGCAAGAAAACTGTTCAAACAGATTAATGTATTGCGAAATGTGTGGATATATTTGAGAGCAAATGTAATTAAAACAAAATTTTAGTGTTGCCAGGCAAATACACATTATGTCATTAATCTTTAAAAGTTTTGCTTTTGATTTTTGTTTAACGTAAAAATCCATATGGATAATGATACATATAGAAAAGTTGTTTGAATGACTTTTTGCTGATCAATGGAAAAGATTTTAGACTACACTGCCGAAATTCTTTCAAGTTTTTCTAAAAAATATTGCTTGAAAAAAAGGGTCCATTTACAAATCAATAATAGACTTTTTCTTGAAAAAAAGATAAATTATTTTTTTCTTTATTAACTACATAAGGATCAACCACCCAGCTGTTGTCTGTTACAGAAAATTCTGAAAAGTTAAGTTGAAATGGCAGTTACAGTCCAATTAATGTGTTCAAAATTTCTAATTTGATTTAGATTTTTTTAAAAAGTTCATTAAAAACAAAAACGAATTGATTTTATTGCTGCAACAATGATCACATTTGCTGATGATTTATAGAGAATTACATTTATAATGTTGTTTAACTTATTAAACAAATAAAAAAAATCAAGATTTTCAATTACTAAACGTCATGTGGAAAAAAATTTAGTTCCTTTAAATTTATAAATGCCGATTCATTTCATAAATTCCAGATGTTATATTTTTTTCAAAAAATTTAGTAAATTTAAAACGAATTTGTTTATTACTGCATAATTGCAATATTTTATAAAAATATTATATAAAATATTTGTAAAAAAGTTTATAAAAATTAGAGAAACGTTACAAACAATGCTCTCAATCCATGTGTTCAGAGAGCGTTGCCATTGTTTGTTTGTCATTGCCATTGTTTTTCCTACATATTAAGGATGCCTTTTTGCTTACAAAACTCTTTAATTATTATTTACATGAGAATTGTGAAAAAAATTTTTTTCAAAAAATATTGATATCACGCAAATTGAAACTTTTTGAAATAATTTTTATATAGATGTGCTGAGGGGAAAACGTTGATAAAAAATGATATTTATGTATCACAGCAAAATTATTTATTTTCTCAAAAAAACTCAGATTTGAACCAAGTTAGACAAGAAAACCCAGATTTGAGTAAAAAACACAGAACTTGGAGCCCTCTAAGATACAATGAGATTGATATTTTTGAAAATTCAATATGCTCATGGTCATTTTTTCTTATATCATTTCCCACAAAGTTGTTCAATCGCTTGCATGTCGTAACTCAGCAGCATTTTTCATTTATTTTGGCATAAATATGAGTCACTCTTGTATTTTAAGCAGTATTCATTTCAATATTTACACTATTATATTTTTTTTGTTGTGATTTAATAAAGAAACGCGACAAAATTTATAAAAATAAATCTCACAGTTTATACCAGTCATCTTTTTGAGAGCAATCGAACGGTGACGTCACAATGTTCTCTGTTCTTCAGTAGTATTTTGCGATGTCCAGGTCTCTATTATTTTAAGCCATGGCTTGACCAATCAAGAAAGAATTGGAAAAAATTGTGACACGTTTGATTAAACACATGTTTGACACGGAAGTGTTTTTAAACTAACTCCTCAAATTCAAATCATCAACCTGTATGTAGCGTAAGTTGTGTTTCCGTCCCCATCTTCAAGATTCACCCAAAGTTGATACGAATTTGATGATGTAATTGCATGCAACAAATCCAATCCTATGCAGCAACAAAATTATTATTAATAAATTTGATTCCTAAGCCTTAAATAACTAAGACAGCAAATTAATTACTATTAAACAAGATTCTAATTTGTTATTTTAAACGACAAATAAAATGATTTTATTTTGATTATTTTTTAATCATTGGTTTAAAAATGAATTTAATAAACACTTTGCACTTTTAAAAATTGTTATGAAAAAATGATCAGAAAACCACTTGCTAACTCTGCTACGCTTTACAATATATGACCGTAGTTTAATTTATTCAGCCGATCGAAAGTACAGAGCAAGGATAATTTGACCTCTCAATTAACAAAGTTAATTATTTGTGCAAAAGCAAGGACGCCGAAAAAAATTTGGAGCGAGAGCCAAAATCCAAAATGGGCACTTTTTGGTTAAAGAGTATCTCAACAAACGCAAATTTTAACGTATATATGTATGTGGGTATCTACAGGTATATTGGTTATTTAAAACTGATATATTGGTATATTGATATATTAGTATACTGGTATATTGCTATTTTGGATGTTTAAAACCTCACTTATGAAAGTAAAGTTTTAAAAATCCAAAAGAAGGTGAGGCTTATGCACGGGGGCGGCTAATACACGGGTATATACGGTACGCAGATAGCAAACCGACTGAACAAAGTCTTCTAATATTGATTTTTTGAAGTCAGCAGTAACATTGCATTGTGCATTATGTTGAACTTTTACATGTGCAATTATTGACGTAATTAATAATATTTAAATATAAATTATCAATTTTACTCTTTGGTGATATCAAGTGTAAGGTTACTTATAGGCACCCCTGTACATAACTGAGCGCAGAAGTTCCAGTCTCAATCTAATCTAATCTGATTCAAGATTCAATTCCAGTATTGGTCCAAGCGCAGAGTTTCCAGGGCAGTGGGCCCAGTCGTTATAGTGTTTTGATTAATAAGTGTTGGAATTGTTTTGGGCCAGTGTTGTCAATTAATTTTACAGCCATAAAATTATTTTGTGCGTCGGACGAATTTAAGTATTAGCGCTGGAATTGCTTTGCAGTTTGGCAGACCGTGGGAGAGGATTTTCTCCGATTGTGAGTTTGTAAACTTTGTAATTTATTCTTTCTGGTCAGAGGCATTGGTCTCTGTCTGTTTGCGGAGAGAGGTTTTCAAACTAATCAATTTGAACTTAGTTAAACCCAGCTGTATAAAAAAAAGCTTCAGTCTCGTAGCAAACTACTTTTTGAGCCGGAATAAATTAAAAATACACACAACATAACTTCAGCGTAGATATTCGGGTTACCTTGTTCAACTGGTTCTCTAGAATTCCAAAGTAAAGTCTGTGACATGCCCAAATTTAACTAATAGTTAATTTGAAAACCTTTTTTGTCTTAAATTGTTTTTTTAGCTTTAAATGAGCAGTGACCTAAATTTTCTGCATGCTGATAAATTCAATTTATTGAAAATCATTTTCAAGACCAAAAAAATGTTCTTCACATTAAAATTTTCTTGAATTTGACACTAAGTTGAATTTTTCTTAATTTAAAATGAAGTAAAATAATTCTTTCAAAAAAATAGGCATAAAACAATTTTCTCCTGGACAAAACATGTTTACTCAGACTCAAAAAATTTAATTTTGCCCAAATTTTTCGAATCATGAGACAACAATTTTTTTCTCGATTTTTTGCATCTTCCTCCCTGCCTCCACTTTTTACGGCTATGAAGCAATCTATACATCAAATTCAATGACTTTTAATTAATAGTTTGTACTGCATATGTTTAATTTTTTCTATTTTGTCAGAAGATAGTACGAAAGCAAAAACAATTGCGTTTGTTGTTATGTACTTTATTCTGTTAGTTTAGAATCGGTTTAAATTATATCTCCGCTGACGAATGTGTTGGTGCTGTTTATTGTGGTTGTGACATGAATAACAAAAATTTACTTTACAAGAATATAAACTTTAATAGAAAAAAATCCAAAATAAACTTTCAAAGGGAAAAATAATTGTTTCGGTAAATCTCTTACCAAGCCAAAACTCTCCGCTTAAATTTCCGAATCCACGTTCATATTCAGTCCAGTTGCGATAAAAATCAACACTTCCGTCCATTCTCCGTTGAAAAACCTTCATAAAGTAAGATGTGATTTACTGTGCTTTTATATTTCATTTTATAGTTAAATGATATTTTTTGACAATAAAATTAAAATCAATATTTAAAATTTGCCGAACTATTAAAACAACGTAAAATCGAAACGTATACAATATATCAAGAATTTTTTGTACTAGCGGTTAAAGTTTTTTAATTGATATTTAACAAGCTTAAATGTGAGCAGTTATTTTCTTCATGTTCATGCAAAACAGAAAAACTTTGAACTCTTGCAAAAAAAAATCAAAAAAGCTCAAAAACAGATTAAGAAAAATAGGGTTAAGCCAAATACTGTTTAAAAACTAATTAAAAATTAATTAACGAACTATTAATTGCAGGCTATATTTCAATTAATTCATAATTATTCTTCAGGAGTTTAAACATCATTTTTCTCTTTTTTCGACTGCTTGTAAATGGTTCTTTTTATTTTAGAGATCACTAGGTTTTTGAGACGAAAAGCAAAAAATTAAAAACAGAATCAAAATGATTATTTTTTTTAGACATAATCACTTTTTTGTATTAAAAATTGGGAATGCAGAGAAACTGCTGTTGACTATATGTGCTTTGCGGCTCTCCAACAATGCCTAAATTTACGATTAGGCTCATTACGAAAAAAGTTTGGACATCCCTGGTCTAGACTGGTGTTCCAACAACGAGTGTTGAGTTACTTCTAATCTCTTTCTCACCGTCTTTACTCTCTTTTCTTATAAATACTTTTATTAATGTTTTTAAGATAAAGTGGTTTTCTGAATTTTTCGAAAGCTTGGCCAAGTTGTTAAAACACCGTATTGTTGCCAACTGCAATCGAGAAGGCAGCCGTTCAAAACCTACTCGCACCATTCTGTTGTGTCTTTGAAATAAAATGTCACAGAATTTTCCTCTGCTTGGCAGTCATAACGGGCAGTTTTAAATTTCAGTCGTATTTCTAAATAAAAAAAGTAAAAAAACAATTAAAAAATTTTGACATTTTTGCAAGCAGGTTCGGGTAATCAATTAACAAAGGCCCTTCAGGTATTGCGGATCTAATGATTTTTTGTGAGTCAGTAACATAAATATAGAATAAATAATAAAATAAAATAAAATAAAAAAATGAATAGATAAAAGTTACAGAGCGCAGCATATATTTTTAAACTGTAATTAAACAATAATTTACGCTTTGATTTTCATCTTGATTCTTATCTTACTCTGACAATAAGACAAAGCACAAATAAGACTTACCAGCCAATCTCTTCCATCTGTTTCAAGATCACAATAAACTTGAGATTTCAATCTTACTAAAACCGGCTTGAACCCCATCCAGACAGGTGTCAAAGTATTTCCAGGAGCAGCGATGTAGAAGATTCCACTCTTATTAAAACCAGCTTGAGCCACATCATGGCAGTTCAAGAAGTTTACTGTAAGATTCAACTTTGTTGGATGATTATATTTTAAGTGAAATATACCAGCCACCTTATTTCACTATGATGATTTTATTGTTTAATTATCTGCTTTATAAAACCAAGATCATAATTTGATCAGTTCGGCATTTGAGAATGCGAAAAGTGTGTTGCAATAGAAGCTGCCTTCAAGTGACTACTCAAGTTGCAAATAGAAATCACAAAATAATCTTCTTAAAATTATTTAGGTTTTAAAGTTTTATTAAAAAAATATAAGTAAATTTAAAATGTTAGTAAAAATTCACATGCAAAGAAATTTTCAAAATGTACTTTATGCAAAGTTCTTTTTTCAAAACCACAACACACCAGAGAGTAAGGATTTTAATTGCAATCACATGGATCAACAACACTGTGATGAGTAATTTCCAGCCAAACTACCCAAATTTTTAGTTTGTATAACTTTGTAGTTGAAGTATTAGCTTCTATAAAAATGCACAAGTTTTTTTTTTTTTAAAGATTTTCATTTTTATCTCAAAAGGTGAAAAACTTGAAGCAGCTGTATAACCAATAAACAAGCTTTTTAACCTTCACTGCATGGTTCATCATATAAGATATGAACTAAATTTTCAGGTTTATTTTTTTTTGTCGTAAATATTTTTATTCCTTTACTGCATGCGACATCGTTTCTGATAGTTATTGATGAAAACTATATTTTTGTTTCATCCTTCAGGTGACGTTGTGAGATATAAATCAATTTTAATCTTAGTTTATTACTAGATTTATCAATAGAAGGTGTGTAGAAATTGTATTTTCAAAAGTTTTATTTCAACCAATTTGGAAGTGATATCAAAGTAAGAAAAAAAATATAACTCCATTTTAACATAATAAAGTGATTTTCTGTTGATATTCTTTTCAATCAAAAGCATGTGTTTGTCACAATATAGAAAAATAGGTTTTTATCATATATGAGATGGTGTGTAAATCGCATACTTTTTTCTTCAACCAAAATTGCTGAAAAAATGTTATCAATTTATTCTTCGATTTTTGTTGACTAGTATTAGACAAAGCTAATAATTTTTTGACATTGAAATAGCCAAGTGGCTTTTTTGATGCATTTGAATTTTTAATGGCTGGTGTTTATCCAAATTTTGAGCTTTCGCTAAGATTTTCAGACAATTACTTTTTTCCTAAAGCAGCTTTAGTGATTATTTTGTTGCCAGTCTATAAGACACAAAAAAGTAGGCCTATAAGTAAAACTTTACGTTACATTTATTATTGAAGAACACAATAGTCATTTTAAAGTTTAATGTTTTATACTTTATTATTTTTTGGTTATCTTATGTAAATTTAATAATATGGCATTTTTTTAGCCTTCTAATTAACTTTTTTTGTACAGAAAAATATTTATTTTAGAAATGGTTTATAAGTATGCTGCCATCAATCGCAAATCTGGATACTCTTCAGAAGAAAAAAAGTTAAATTTACGTATCATTCATTCCCTTTAAAAGATGAAGAAATTTTATGTAATTGGTTAAAAAACATAGCTAGAAAAAATTTTAAACCCTCAAAATACTCAAAGTTGTGCTTACTCCATTTTAAAACAGACGATTTTCTTGAAGTTTCTCATAATTTAAACCAATGACGCAAAAAAAAAGAAAATGAGCACTTCGGTTATAGAAGACTAAAACCTGGTGCTGTTCCTTTGATTTTCAAAAATATTCCTTTGTATTATACGAATAAAGATATACCTTTAAGCAGTGGTAATGTTCTTTCAAAAACTAGGCATGATAATGAATCAGCAATACTGCAAAAACAATGTGAAAAATTTTTTGGAGTCTGACAATTTAGAAAAAGTTGAGGATTTGATAGAAAAACTTTCATGCACAGTCTTTTGTGCAAAATTTGTTTTGTATAAATCAGAAGCAGGAATTACTTTATTATATTTGTCTACTAAACAATCATTCTCGATTTTGTTTTCTATAAACATTGATAAAGATCTGCATGTGCAAATGTATCATGAAAAAAAATTCATTCCTCCTTCTTGTTATCTCATATTTTGTCTTCTGAGAAAATTACGCTATTTTCTCAAGTAGAAAATTTTATAGCTTTAGCAAAATATTTAGACTAAACATCACAACATTAATGGAAGCAATTAAAGCAAAATTATTAAATCTAATAGAAAAATACATTGAATTGTACAAGAATGACTGTCAAAAAAAACCATTGAATTTTATATTAGAGCAATTGAAATTACTTTTTATTACTAAAAAACAACGTCGCTATTCAGTAGAAATGTTGGTAATGTCTTACATAATGCCTGCAACCAGTTCTAAAGCATATGAAAAGCTATGTCAAGAGCAAATTATTATATTACCTTCAGTGAAAACGTTGAGAAAAACAACAATAAATCTTGACCAAAGAACTGGACTTGATGATTCTAATTATCTTAATATAAGATTTTCAAAGTTAAACTGTTTTGACCGAAATGTTCTATTGATGATTGATAAAATATATCTTTTAAAACGTGTCGAATCAAGTGGAGGACAGGTTTTTGGCTGGACCAAAAGTTGTGCTGCAGCTGCCACAGCTTTATGTTTCATGATTAAGTCTTTATCTAGTGGCTATCAAGATATGGTAGGAATTTACCCAATTAAAAATTTTAAAAGCAAAAACACAAAAAGCTTGTTTTAATAAAGTTATGCTAGTTGTTCATGAAATTGGATTTAATGTTATTGGAATTTTTCTTGGCAATACTTCTGAAAATACAAAGTTTTTCAAAGATTTTCTTTGTAATGGTGCATGGAAAGCATCCATTCCAAATAGGTATACAGATGGAAAAATCTTTTTAATATTTGACTCTACTGACATAATAAAGAATACATATAATAACTTAGTGAACAAAAAGGTGTTTGAAATGCCAAGTATGATTTCTATACTTGATAGTCCACTTACAACCAGTTTTGCAGATATACAGAAAGTTTACAATCTTGAATGCCAAAAACCTTTGAGGATTGCCCATCGTCTGACTGAAACAGTTTTAAAACCCAATAGTATAGAAAAAGTTAACGTAAAACTTGCTCTGGCTGTGTTTCATGAGTGTACTATGATTGGATCAATTTTTTTTCATTATCTTGCCTCATGCTACTACTATCAACGTGTCGACATACGTTGGTAATGTGCAGTTTTACGACTTTAGTTATTCTTCTTAGCAACTCATTAATGCCTCGTGAGCATCTGCTATTTGAGATAAGATGGAGCTTGTGGGATTAGTGCTCACTGATATAGCAATGCCTGATGTAATTCGGAATGGCATTTTAGGAAACTTTCTTTTGGCGAAATATAAGAAATGCAAACTGATCGTTAACAAAGTAACTTTATGGGGAAATAAAGGGGAAAGAAATATTTTTTGCGGGCAAACTTTCGGTCAGGAGGATCTTCAGCCTCATGGCTCCCTAATTTTAACGCCCTTGCTTGTCACTAGCGTAAAATAGTCTAAAAACATGATATCAAAAAATAAAATTACAAAAGTCTTCGCTTGCAGTTTTAGGGCTCGCAAAATTATTATTATACATTCATTCAACTTTCTTGAATTAAACAAAGTTGATTCCGTAATTTACACCTAAATGCCAAAAATACCTTCAATTAAAAAATTTTAGGTATTCAATTGTTTGCCAAATTCCTTTAAGAAACATGCCAGTTGATGCCCATGAAATATGATTTCGCTGGGAATATTTAGTTTACGAATTGGGGAAAAATAGGGGTATCATCACCATCTCAACCAGTTCACTGAAAATAAATTCAGAACAATTTAAATTTTTGGGCATTAAATGTGTTTTTTGAGGCATAAAATGCACCTGTAAAAATGTTTCTTAGAAAAATGGAAGTTAGTTTAGGTCTAAATAATATTTTATTTCAATGTGCTGTACACCAGATTCAATCATAGAATTGTCTTTTTGAGGTAAAATTAATTATTCTGACACATAACACTTCTAAATTGAGTTTTGGGCGCCATAAAGATTTCGGGTACATAACAAAGCTAATGCATCCTGCTCAATTACAAGCCTATTTGTCAGGTTTGGGCTTCTCGGTAAAATCGTGCAAAACCATGTTGCGGAAAAAATTGTTTTGCCGCCTTTTCCCATATCTTTTGGTCCAGTATAATTATGGCCAAGATTTACGAGCCATATCTTTGGTTTATACTTTTGCAAAAATGATATAAAAATATTTTATAAATTATCCAAGATTGAACCAAGCACCTATCGAAAATCGTATCAACGACTTTCTTTTAACAGAAGCTGAACCGAAACTGAACTCGTAAAAATAAAATTTGCCGAACCTGAGCCTGAACTGGAACGTTATTTTAAACGGTTAGATGCATTGATTTAAAGATAATCTGGCTGTACCATTGCCCACGCAAAATTTAGTTGCTTTTTTTGTTATGGTTTGCATGTACATGATTTAGTTTAAGTAGACACCTAAAAAAATGCTCCCGTCCGCCGCTGCTTGTCGGTTTAACCATTAAACGCATTAAATATCCGTTAATCAAACAAGTTTCCGTTTCCGCAAAGCTGGAATTTTATTGCCGAAAAACGAGAAAAATACTTACCAACTCCAACCTGGGAATGAAACAAAATTATTTCTTTTAGTGCAGTAAGCAGAGACTGTTTTGTTTCTTTTTTTTGTAAAGACGAGATAACAAACAATCTCATCAGCATGCAAAAACATGGTATTTTTTTTATCCCATTTAGAAAATATTAGCCACTGTTGATGATTGTGTAAAGTAATATACTAATGCAAATTCGCAATTTTCAATTGATTAACTGTGTAATAATCGGTCAATTGAAAAAGGGGCCTATAGCGCGGGATCAACAAACAAACTATAGCAAAGTCATTTAAACCAAAACAAAAATTTGAATCTATGAAAGCCTACATCTATAAAGTATACTATAAAAAATCTTTATAATAAAAAATAAATTAATAATTACTTTTTGAAGTGCATTACAAAAAAAACAGAAAAAATATAGAAATTCGATGTAGCAAAAAAAATTATTATATCAATGAGAAACGAGCTTTGATAGCACACCAAAAACCAAACTAGGGTTTTTACAACTGTGGTTTTGATCAAATTAAATTTTTTTACTTTTTATTAAAACAAAATTATCAGTTTTCATAGTTCGTAGTTTCCTTTCAGAAACATTCAAATACCTACGCCTCCTGTTCCATCCAAAAAGCCACTTAGATTTTATCTGAACAAAACTACGTTTGTTGTTTTGTTTAACATGTTAGATGGTAAAAAAAAACAATACAAATAAAATCAAAGTACAATAGTCCTCGATTAATCCGGATTCGGTTAATGCGGAATTTTACTTAATTTGGATAAAACTGAAAGTACAAATGATTTCCTAAATATGTAATTCTTAGTAAAAAGCTTTGGATTATCTGGAATTTGCCTAATTCAGATAATTTTATCTGTCAAACCGAATTCGGATTAACTGAGGTCTACGATAATTCATTAATAAAATCAGTGCGAAACTTGCCTGTGTTGACAAGGCTCTTTATAATCAGTTTTGTTTTGACCACCGAACAGCAAATATTTTTGATGTACAAAGTAAGAACATTGCAAATCAAGTCAGTATTGACCAAGCCTTCTTGCGGAATAGTAAATATTAGTAGTAATTAGGCAGTCAGAAGATGATTCTTAAATGTTAGCCTTATCGCATTTAAAACTCCTTAATTTGCTAGCTTCTCTGCGCGGAAATACAACTTTAATTTTAAAAATACTTGTAACAAAGAATGTCTAACGGTGTGTCATTGAAACAAAACTACATTGTAAAGACAAAACTACAGAACAAATTGCAGCAATAAATATCTAAAACATGCAAAAACTTGAACAAAGGTCTACTTGTGGACCCCTTTAAAAATGCTTTGCCCAGAGAAAATGGAACAAGTCGATCCCGCCGACTCGATGTCAGCGTTAGTGTTAGGGTTAGGATTTATAAAATGCAAATAAAACTTATGTGTATTATAGTTGTAATATAGTAAATGTTTTAACTCAAAATGCAAACCGTCCATTTTTTAAAAAACTTTAAAAAGCCGCTTACTGTATTTTTGCAATTCACAGGAGAACTATCTTGTTTGACATCGAGTTGTCCTGTCATCAAACTGTTAACCACCCTGCCCAAGGACACTGTTGAGAAACCCTGACCTTGACATTGTTAAAAAATTACATAAATTAAAATTAAATTGTCTTCTTACTGAAGATTTTGCTTTAAATATATTTAATTTTTGAAAAAAATGATTGTTTAATTATAAAAACCTATACAAGTAAATCAAATGTTGTTTTAAAACATTTTTTTCAATAAACTGTCGCTTTGGTCAACTGTCGTAGTATTAATAGTCATTAATAGCAATGACAAAAAAGAAAAGTTTTTAATCATGCATAAACCCAATTCTTGTTTTTCATTATCGCTAAGAAACTTTGCTTTAAGTATTAAATTACGTCAACTTTAAATTTTTTACTTGATTTTTGAATTAAAAAACTGTCTGATGGGGCTATTTGGAAACCATTGCACTACACTAAGTACTTGATTTTTAAAATTTTTATTTCAGTTTTCTTTTATTGGATTTTTGATTGCCTTTGGCAGTCAATTAACTGGTTACTTCAAGTAATATGCGAATTCTTTTCATCAGTGGAGACAAAATTTTAAAATAAACATTTTTGCTAAATTTATATCTACAGTAATTTTAGTCTAATATAGCCTACGTGCTTATTTTAATTGTTGTGAAATTAAAAACACGGTTTTACCTTAAATTAAAGACGAAAATTAAGAGTATTTTTTTTTTTTTTTTGAAAGCAAAACAAAGACGAAAAAGGTTTTCACTTTTATGAAATTATAACAAAATATTCTTGAGGTGGATGCCAAAGTAAAGACTTTTTTTTAAGTTTAGCGTTTCAATTTCAATATCATTTTCAAGGAAAAAATGTATTGTTGTATTTTATATACCTAAACTTTTCTCTTTTTGTAAAGCCTGAGTTTTATATTTGAAATTGCTTGCCGCTTTTTTAAAGTGCTTCTTTGTTAATTTTTAACAATAAAAAATATTTTTTAGCCTACTATCTTTTTTAATGTTTTTCTTTTTCAAGTTTTAATCTCTCTATTCGCTAGTTATAACTTATGCTTTTAGATCAGGGATGGGGATCCCGATCACGGACCGCATCCCAAAATTAAAAAAATTAGGTGCGGGCCGCATAAAATTTAGGCGGCAATAAAGTTTTGGTCAAATTTTATTTATAGTTTCCCAAAGCCTGATCATGTTGCATTGTTGAAGTGATGACATAATGCAACATATTTTTGTTCCTTAAAACTGGTGATGATGAGAAAAAAAGATCATCACTTTGAAACTGTCTCTAAATTCCTAGTTTTTCTTCCAAAAACCTTGTAGTGACTAAAACAAAAGACGCATCAAATGCGGAGAACTGGTTTATTCTAAAGACTTTTTTGTAAAAGGATTGATATTCTTCTTCCCAACCACACGCGGGCCACATTTGGCCCGCAGGCTGCAAGTTCCCCAACCCTGTATCTAAATTGTCAACTTCTTTGTTATTAGATTGTTGCTTATATGGTTTTGTTATCATCCGCTTACGTTTCTATTGCGTGGTTAATGTTCTTTTTACTGTGCAGAGACAGTTTTCTTCCTTATTTAAAACTCTTTCATGTAACTAAGTTGTGCTTCTTAATTTTTGAGATTGTTTTTCATTAAAATTTATTTTAATTGTGATAGCAAAGCCTGTTTTGATTTTAGTTAATCGCTTTTATTTAAATAAGCTTTTTCGTTTAATAAAGTGTTGCTTTTATATATTTTATTTAAGTTTGCTTTTGTGAGTGTATTTTTACACAGTTAATGAATATTCTGCAAATGTTTTTCTAAGTTGTCATTATTTTAAAAGTAAATGATACTATTATATATTTTTAAAATTACGCTTAGTTTTTAAAACACCATATACAATTTTATAGAATTCATTTGGGGAAAAGGCAGTGTAGAATTATGCTGGATTATTATTATTACACGTCATCTAACATGAAACATTTCCAACTATTAATTAATTAATGTTACGATTCGCAAGCTAACACCTACACAGAGGAGCGCCAGAAAATTTTTTGGCTGGAGAGCCAAAATTTTCAGGTCCAGGGTTGTGACAGCTTTGTTTTTTGTGTTTTAGCCCTAGCGGCTTAATTGTTATTTTCTGTTTTTTTGAAGTCACTGTTTTAGGTAAACAGCTTTATCTTATTTAGAAATCAATCAAATAGATTAGCATAAACTCTAGTTCTGCTGCTCATAAGTCGAAATGTTACACGAAGCAGCTAATCCTCCGTTGTTGCATTGTCACATTTGTGATACTATTGCTACGATGGTGCGTTGTCGGCGACACTGTGTTAGAAGGAACTTGTACGAGAAAAGTTAAAATTAGAGCTCTACAGTGTAAGTCAGCTATAAAACAAAGCTGAACAAACTTATTTGCAACAACACAGCTTAGGAAGCAAACATTTGGAAAGTAATTCTGCCCTAAGTCATTTGATATTATGAAGTGTGTACAGGGACAAATCAGAAAAGATGACCCGACTTGAAAGATTCGTACACGACGTTTCTTCCGTTCATTGGGATGACTTTTTCAGGTAAAAAACAATGCAACATGCCATGCAAACATTGGCGTACAAAGGAATTTTGAAATGAGTAGGGCATACAACCACAACCATATATGCTTAGTAGAAAAATATTTTTAAGTGGTAACTAAAAAAAAAAGTCTTTACTTTGAATCTGTTTCTTATTTCTCATATTTGTGATTTTCAAAAGGGTGGGCATGGCACAATTCCCCTATGGATACGATACTGAATGCACACTACTACTAAAAACAAAAAATAAAAAATACTAAACACAATATTTGGAGGAAATTACGTTCAGATAAAAGCAGAACAATAATGCAGTTCAGCAAAATAAAAATTTTTCAAGTAGCCGAGAGTTTTGTTTGCTGGTGAGACTATATTTTGGGTGCAAAATTCAGAACTTTAATTATTTTTTCTTTATTACGTCAAGTTTTTAAGATACAACTACACGATTTGTGAAATACACATTGTTGAAACAATAAAAAGTTTGCTTATTAGTTCAGTTAAAGTTGAATCATTAACCCTTTCACGGTTGTTACTTTTTAAGAAATATTTAACGAAAGATAGAAAGTAAAGTGACAAGTTTAAAAGTGAGTTATTTTTGATAAAGAAACACTCGGGAATGCTATGATAAAATATGAAAAAGAAAATTGAAGCAGACATCAATTTTGCTGCAAATACCTTCACCTGATATGACGCGATCACCACAGCGCAACAAGCAATCAATTACGTCTTTTGAACCAATAGCCAGTTAAAGAGTTAAATTGAAAAAATATGACAACACAAGTAAAAACTTTCCTGCTTCTTACAAAACATTACTAAGGCTACTGCCTTTTGACATGCTTGGCACTGCAATGATATTTTATTTTCTCTGTTGCTGTGAAACTATCATGCCAACATTCCTTTTCCTTTATTAGCGTTTTTCAACAGCCGCAATGTCCTGGCGAAATCTTTCACGGTTTTCATCACTCACAGCATTTAAATTGTTTGGAAAGAATGCAACGTGTGAATGCAATAAATGCAACTTTAAACTTATTCTATTACCAATACATCTAAAAACTTTAATCCTATTTTTTACAATTTCGATTTCATTTTTAGCTCTTTGGTTTCCAAGAAAGCTCTCTGCAACCAAATTATTTTTCAAGTTTCTAATTTTTTTGCATTAAGATGTTATGAAAAATTTTTATCCGTAAAAAGTTACAGAAATTCTGGATCAATGAAAATGCAACAACTCAGTTAAGCATCACTTTTGTAAGATCCAAACTTTTCCTAAAATAAGGAATATAATTTTTCAATTTCCACAAACTTTTCAAAACAATTTAGGGTACTGAAGAGCATTTAACAACAGCTTTATTGTTTCAAAAGTTTGTTTTAGTTTTTCTGCATGTACTACAGGTATGAACGGGTTAGTATAACAATCACGCAAAAACAATATCTTTATTTAGATTTCTTTGCTGAAATTAAGAAATAATTTCAAGTCATCAGACTTGTCTTTTTACTCTAACTCTATCATTAAGCCACCAACGTCATTCTAAAAACATAAAGCATTGTAAAAATCAAAGAATGAACTGTGTGTTTCATTGCGATGACAAAATTATAAAAATTTAGTTCCTTCTTCAAGTAAATTTTATTGCTTTAAAACATGATCTCAAAATTTTAGCTTTCTATTTTGGCACTGCCCAATCTCTGAAAAAATTGTCTACTTAAATTGATTTATGAAAACTGGAATGTTTGAGCTAGCTGTGACAAAATCCGTGTTATTTTAATTGAAAAAGATTTTTTGTCGTATTCTGCCCGGTTGCAATTTTTAATTTTGTACCCAAGGAATTGTAGTCTACATATTTTCAATCTATCAAAAATCAAAATTTTTTCTCTGCTCCCAAAATTCTCACTTAGCTCTGTCACAGACTTTGTTCGGAATCCTAAAGGACCAGTTGAGCAAGGTAACCCGAATACCTGCGCTGAAACGAAGCTGTGTCTAATTTTATTTTATTCCGGTTCAGCAAGTAGTTTGCTATGAGCCTGAAGCTTTTATGCAGTTGGCTTCGGCTAAGTTCTGATTGATTCGTCAAGGACTTTTCTCAGCAAACAAACAGAGACCACTCTCTCTAACTACAACGAATATATTATAAAATTTACGACTCACGACTGACAAAAATTCTCTTCTGCGCTCTCCACTGCAAAGCAAAAATCAGCGCTATAACTTAATTCGTTCAATGCAAATAATTCTACCTCCGTGGAATTAATCTCCAAACATTGGCACAAAAAACAAGTATAACACTTATCAATATGCAAAACAATCAAGAATCCTTCGCCCGCGCTCTATGCCAAACCAACGTTCAACTCTCATCTTTCGTCGTTCTCGTATTCGACCGTCTCTCCGTCGTCCGTCTTAATTGAGCGAGCGTACATATATATATATATAATATATAGACAAAAGGTCACATGACGATAAATCGGCTTGAATTATCTCGAAAACGTTTCGCTCACGTGCGTAAAAATCAGAACGTTTTTCCATGGTCAGCGCAAACATTCGAGAACTGCATTTAACTCGGTCATACGATACAGACAAACCGCATTACGTCTGACCGTCTGGCATTCAAACAATTGAAGGCAGATCGCAGAGATTTAAATCACACAGCGTAAAAGCGATTGTAACTTGCCCAAGCGATTTCTACGTCGTAAATTAAACTTTAAATTAGTTTAAGACGGAAAACTATATTGCCATAATTTAAAATTATTTTAAATGAAGTGTGACAAGCTCTATACAGTTCAATCATATTGATTTTTTGGTACAATTGCAAACGCAATAAAAGAAACAGATTGGTTTGTTTATCATCTTAAAAAGTCGCTAAAAAAAAGGTTTGCCATGACAACCAACATAGAGTGCTCCTTAATCGTTCCAAGAGCTGAGTAATAGAATTTTTATGAGCAGAGGAAAAATTTTGGATTTTTGATCGGTTGAAAATATGTAGATTACGATTCCATGGGTACAAAATTGAAAATAGCTGCCCGGTTTGAGTTTCGATCCTTTTTATGTGTTCACTTATTTAGTTCATCAACTGTACATTTTTTGTTTTTTTTCCATCTTTGAATAAGCTACAGGTAATCAAGAAGTGTTTTGATTTTTCTTGCGTAAGTGTTATCCGGTTTAACCCCATTCTCCTCAACCTTTTTCGAGCTATTGACTCTTCAACGGCCGGGCTTCAAAAGCCTACCAAAGTTACGATTTATAACTCCAAAACTACTTAAGCTATCTTTATGAAATTTAAACAGAGTAAAAATCATTTATTTAACTTTTGTTGGAGCAAAAATTTTTTTAAAATTTATTTGATAAAGTATGCAAAATTGCAATTTAGCGCGGTCACTTCAATTTTTACGTTTAAACACTCATTTACATAGCGTAAAATGCGATTGTAACGGATTCGCTGTTGTAGCAGTCGTAAACTTAATTAAAAAATAAACGTAAAGAGAGACGTCAACGCGCACAACAATTACAAACAATGAAGAAGCAAAGGGAAGCTTGTTTCATTGTTTGAATGGTCAAATTATGAAAAATATTTTAGACCCGTTTCATTTACTTGCTCACATGTTTTGTCTACATGTTTTTGTAGTTACTAAAAGTTGTTGCTGATAATTTTTAAAAAAGATAAAAAAACGAAAATGAATTTTTTTTCACATAAAAAAATTTGAAATTGGCTATGTTTTGATATTTAACAGTGTTAAAATATCGACTTACAGATATTATAAAACCAACAAAATTTTATCTTTTATATATCACTGTTTACATGCACATCGTATTTCACCGCCGCAAAAAGAGTTTTTTAATTATTGAAATGAAACTACGCCATTGTTTACTTTACAAAAAAACACTAAGAAAACAATATTACTCTACATAATTGTTACTGTTAGTCGTGGAACATATTTCGGTATCGATCAAAGAATGAAGCAAAAATTTGTAAGCAGTGCCGCAAATACGTTTTTAATATAAGTTTTTAATAAATATGTTTTACATAGATTTCGTGATTTGTTTATGTTTTGTTTTTGCATTTTCTGGCCTGTTCCAATTTCATTATCATAGCAGAGACAACAACGTTTCCTAAAATTAGACTTTGAAGCATAATTTCGAGGTGTAAATGTTACAACACTAGAGTCACTTGCACGGAAATGATGTTTGCCCAAAATCAATTTAATATTTTGTCGAACATCAAACTGTAAGCCAGTCAAAGGCTTTCTTTCAACGTGCAGTTGAATTAGGGCTGGCGAGAAGTTGCAAATGTCGTTTTGATGGGAACGGACCAAGATCTTATAGGTTCGTTTCTTTTTCATTTTATTGTTCTATTAGAAAAAACATTTTATGCCACTTTTTCAACTAGAAAGTTTTTATGAGCAACTCTAAATTACAGTTTATAAAAACTAGAGTGCCCAATAAAAGATTTATTGAACAGCAATATTTTAACATTTGTGAAGATTCGAGGTTCAGATTTCTTTATTTTGTTACTAAACATTTACAAATATTCGCATAACATATAATTGAGATTAAATGTAGGACAACATGACTGGGAAATAACCATAAGGTGTCTTCGCCCAGCAGTTACTTTTATTGTGTCATTCAAAATGACAAAAAGTTATGATAAAACAATCGTTTGAAAAACAAGCAACGAAAAGGCAAGAAAGTAATTAACAAGTAAAAACCTAAAAGCAAAATTAGAAAATAAGCAAATCTCGGTAACAAAAGTAGATAGATATATTTTTTTATTTTGCAATATAAAAAATATTGCATGAAATACGGGATAAAATAACAAATTTTGGCTCCAATATATTTAATTAAACAGTGCGTTTTTTTTTAGATTAGATTAATTAGCTTAATCATCTTCAGAAAATATTGATCAACACAAGGCTTCTCCAAGATAACTTCTAGAAAGAGATGTTAAGCTGTAAAGGCCCTTTTTCATCATTACGTAAAACAGGGCGATTCTATGACAAAAATGTTGTAGCATGTAAAAGTATCCACTTCAAGTAAAACACATAAATAGGACTGGACCCTGTGCTTTATTTTTTTATTGCAAATTGTTATTGTATTGCCTGGATTCGATGCTGTTGACAATATACCAAGTTACAACTGTTTATTTTTTTATCCAAAACTGCTCCTTCTAATGCACATAGCATGTGACACTCCGATACAACGTTATCTCCGGTTTGTGCAAGGCGCGGCATTTGCAATGAGAAAAAGGAGACCCATTTTTCTATGCACAAATGAAAACGTGCAACTACACTCCGCAGGCGGAATGGGCCAACTGGCCTCAACCAACTGGGAGCAACCAGACGGGATAAGGACAACTAGAGGCAGTCGACTGGTTAGTTAGCTTCCCCCAGTCGGCTGCGTCCAGTTGTTTTTAACCCGCCTGAAAGTGTTTAAGCATAACTCAAACTGTTCTGTAAGGCAAGGCGCTGGTAATGAAAGCATGAGGCCGGGATGTACTCTCGTAGTATCTGTGTTCGATCTATGATTTATGAGATGGGCAGATCGGATGCGCTTATTTCAGCAAAATTGTTTACGTTTTTGCACAGCTGACACAAACAAATGTTTAGACCTTCCTGTTTATCGACAGGCATTTGATAACAGATAAATGAACCATATTCAGGATCTAGAGCAGTGCTCTAAAACTCATATGCTGCAGAAAAACGAGAAACATACTCTTTGAAATAGAGATAAAGTTATGTTTTTCTGAAGTAGCAACCCAAAACTAAAAAAATTCATTATACCATACATCGCATTATATAATGTCAAGACCTTTTTTTAGTCTTTACTAAATTTCGAACGCTTTTTTCCATATGAAGCTTTATTTAGTGTTCATAAAAACTCTCTGCTAATAAATTGATAATTTTTTGATCAATTTTCAACCAGGCTCGTTTGTGCACAAATGTGCAAATTGGTCACTTCAAATGGAAAAAAAAGTCATCACTTTATTTTTTGAATGTAGATTGAGTTTTTAGATTTTTTATGACAGCCAAATAAAACTTCAGGTAACGGAAAGCATTCAAAATTTAGCTCTTTACCTGGCCCAGGTGTTCTGCTAATTTTTGACATTTTTCAAAGTGTGCCGCATGTTTGAAAAAGTAGCGGAGCACAGGTCTAGAGTATCACCTTTTTCCAAAATAATATCACTACTAGTTGTTAGAGCTCAGATGGCTGGATGTTTGAAAAAACTGTTAAAGGGTAGGTTGGAGAGGAACGGAGGTATCCAGTGACTACGCGTAAAGCGTCATTTAAAACATTAAATATAAACCAAGTACTACGAAAACAAACGAGATTGCAAGACTCAGCTGTTGAATAGACTAGAAATAAGAGAGCTGTATCTGATGTTTTGGGACTAGCACCCGCTCTGAGGCCCCACATTACTTTAGCAGTGAGAAATGAGAAGAAACGTTTTTGCGCCATGCCAAACTAGTTTTACTTCAAGATAAATTGGAACCAAACACAATAGTGAATGTTGACTACAGTAAACTTTTAGCTAACATTTTTTTTAATCTGGATATTTTGAAAGCAGATTATGCATCTAGGTGTTAAAAAAGCCGTGATTTATTTTGGAGGAACACTGTTTCTCTGACACCCGAGACTATTTTGCTTACTGTCGCCGCTAGAATAAAACTTTTGTTGCGAACTAGTTTTATAATCATTCTATCCACGCATTTATCCAAAAGAAACTTCAGCAGCTTGCAGTTAACGTCAAGTTTGTATGAAATAACAGTATCATATGCAGCTGTCAGATTGACAAATAGCACTGGCATTCTTCTTCGTCTCGAAAAAATTGTCGATGATTTGTATTGACAGAACGACTTGATCCACGGTTTACTTTTTGCATCAAAACCATCAATTGGCATGTTGCAGACGTAGGTAAGCGTCTGAAATTTTTCCCAGGCGACGTAAAGTGGACAAATTTGTCAATAACTTTTTGAGTCTTTCACAGCCTTCTTTGTCTTTCGAATCGCGACTACAAGCGCTCTTTCGTAGATTTTCAAAGTTGGAGTTGACGCAATTAGGAAAAGAGAAATTTATGTAATCAAAAATTCAAAGCAACTCTAACTTCCATTATAAACTCTATGCACGTAAAATTAGGACCCGGAGCTTTATCTGGTTTTATGTCGAAAAACCCTTGAAAACAGCTCAGGTCATCGGTACCTAAAATATCTAAGTTGATTTTATTTAAAGGTTTCCAATGAGTGGGTCATTTTAAAACTAAAAAGACGTCGGAATATAAGACGATAATCATATTACACAAGGGGTCACATCAAATTTTTTAAAAAATGTCATTTTGAGTTTGAACATAAAATTTATTGCGAAAGGCAAATAAAGACCAAAATGATCTATACGTTTACATAAAAAGTTCCTTTCGAATTTCAAGAATGGAGCTTTTTTGGTCTTTATTCAACTTTCCAAATAAATTTATGAAACAGTTTGAAATAAGTAAGAAACGTTTTTTTAAACTTTGGCAAGAAAATGTTTTGGGAGGAAAGAAGTCATTTGTGTAAATTTCAGACTTTAGAACTGTCATGAATTTATACAAGTTGAAAAACTCTGTTTCATTAAAATTCAATCGTATCAAATGTCTTGTTTTTATTTTATGTTTTCTGTTTGCAAAACCCACATCTAAAAGCTATAAATTTTTTACAAAACTTTTTCAAACAAGTAAACTTATACATAAAAATACGTCGGATTTTTCATTGTGAGGAAAATTTCAACATAAAAACGGCTTGTTACTTCAAATGCAACGTGAAATATAAATAAAAAGTCAATTATAAAAAGTCAGATGTTGTTTAATTGTCTGAAGGCGTCAGCATCAGAGCCAAAATGTGAATCAGTTAATTTTTTCCCACGAACAAATAGTTATAAGAAAGTTTTATAAAAATGCTTAGAGTAAAGATTAAATTTTGTCCGCTTGATTGGTATTCAAGCAGTTCAATAGCAATTGTTTTGTACAGCAGAATGTATATGTGTAAGATGTTTCCAAGCAATCGCCAAAAGCTGAAAAAAAGAAAATGAAATAAAATAAGTTCTGCTTCACTTAAGGCATATCGACGTCGGCAAACTACGTAATTTGCGTCGTCACGCAGAACCAAGTCTTGGTAAAATTCATCTCACTTAATAAAAGCGTAAAATTGAAAGGCCACAGGCTGCTTGCGAAAACACCAAAAATTCACAAATTTGCTAAAAAATGTCTATTTTACCCGTTAACCCTTGTTTGGGGGCACCTAAAAATAGTATCATCTTATTCAGCAATTCAAATTAGGAAAAGTCAAGAAATTCTAAAATTTTATCTACAAAGATGAAGTAATTACAAACGTTTTTGCAAGGGCCGGGCTTCAGAAGCCCAGCCGTTGAGGAGAATAAGGTTAAAGGTGTGTATGGTGGTAACAAATAGGTTTTGAATTGTTTACCATAAATAGGAAAAAATTCTTCTGCCTCTTTTTGTCTTCGTCTCCTATGTTTTATTTAGATAGATAGATAGATAGATACTCGTAGATAGTTTATTCACCAATACGCACAAAACAATACAAATAAATACTAACAGCATGCAACAAAATTAGCGTATTGGTCGAGAGCATCAAAGAACATACGTTACCGAGTCAGATACTCCCTAATATAACTAGTTAATAAAAAGTAACACAAGGAAACATGCGCAGCAGATGACAGGAAAGCATAGAAATTAACATAAGCATTTACATAAAGAATTTAGCTAAAATTTACCCGAGAAATTTACGCAGACATTTACGTAAAATATGTATATAGATAGGTGAACAACAATGTGTTCGTTTAACAAAATTCAAATCAAATTAAAATTCCTAGTTTAACCTTATTCAAAAAGAAACGAAAAAAAATAAAGAAATAGAATAAAAACATATCAAAGGCCTTTAATCATTTATTAATAAGAAGCTTTTTCTGAGCGAAAGCACGCAGTTAGGAAAGTAAGCAAACGGCAAAAAAAACTATTATATTTCAATGCAAAATAGTAACTTTTAGGCTACACTTCTCTACAATTGACTCACAAAACAAATATATCATCCATGACGAAGCAAGTTACAATAGTTTAGAAAAGTTTTTAGCTTTTAAAAATTTTTATTTTTTGAAGATTGAGAAAAAACACTAAATAATATTTATTTAAAGCACAAGAATCATTATTTATGAGGCAATTAGCAAAGCGAAAAAGGAAAAAAAGAACTATAAAATTTTAAAGCCAAATCGTAATTTAGAGTAATAGTTTTGGCTACACTTCTCTACAAATGACTAACAATAAAAAAGAAAAAAAGATATATATCATTAATAAGATATACGTTACAGTAGTTTGGAAATGCCTTAGCTTTTACAAAGTTATATGTTGTAAAGAGTTCGAAGATAAAAATTATTATTCATTTAAAGCACAAAGCTGAAGCAAAAAAAATAAAAAAACAAAGCGACATCAATACTTCGACATAAAATCATCCTTATATGATGTTTTGAAGGAAAACCAGTGCTTGCTTTTAATGCTGAGATGAATACTTTTCCAAAGCTTTACACCTCTATAAGACAGTAGTAATTGGCCCAACAATTTTGTAACAAGGGGTAGAAAATAGGTTGATGTTTTAATTAATCTTGTTTCAAATCAATAAATTTCATTTATTTTTTTAAAAAATTTAAAAAAAGTAAGAGGTAATTTATTATTTTCCAGTTAATGCATAAATTTACCTAATTCGAGGTTGTAAATATCAGTTACTTTTAATGTGTTTAAGGATTTGTATAACACTCTTCGCAGGTGTATATCGATTTGTTAGCTATGACCCCTTAAAATGCAATTAAGTCGAATTTTGACTTTCTTTAACAGCGAATTAGAAGCTGTACCCCACGATAAGATAACATATTTAATTTGAGAATAAATAATACTATAATAAAGCAAGAAGAGAATTTTATTTGAAACATATCTAAGCAGTCTAATGAAAAGTTCCGAGTACCTGGCGAGCTGAAGATTTAAATAATTTACATGTTCTGACCAATTTAATTTACTATAAATTAGAATTCTTAAATATTTACAAGAATTTACTTTTTTAATAAGATCATTGTTTATTTTTAGCTTAAAGTCACAGTCACATGTTTTGTTTAGCTGTTTATTGAAAATAATAAAGCTGGTTTTAGAGTATTTTAAAGATAATTTGTTTTTTTTAAGCCATACTGTAGATCAATTATATATATTTCATTGTTTACTCGATTTATCAACGAATTTATATTACAATCGGATAAAATCATTGCAATATCATCCGTGTATAATATTAAATCAAAATTAGAAGAGAGATGCAAGTCATTAATATAAAAAAATAAACAATAAAGGACCAAGACAAGATGCTTTAGTTTTAATTTAAGTTCATTATCAAATTATCAAATTATCGCTTAGTAGTGGATTGCCAAATGTTATGGTCAAATTCATTTTTGTTATTTCATATTGTATTACAAATCCAAAATTACCATATTTATAGCTAACATTAAACAGTATTTCAACAACACCGAGGCGTGACGGAATAAAGGTTAAAATGGGGGACAAGTATTTCAATAAGCTAAGATTCAGCAAGTTCCAACCTGTCACATTTAATTCGTAATGTAATCTTAGCTTCGCAAACCCATAAATAATTTTCGCTTTTTTTCAGTATTTTTAAATTTTATTATGACGTAATATTTTTCATGGCCATGTGATAATTGCACAATCGGTAGACCCTCACTTAATTTAATTTATTTAATTCATTTGTAAGCTGTTTATGATTGCTTTAACTCAGGGTTTCCCAAACTTTTAGTTGATCGGTACCCTTTGGACACTGTAGCAGGTTTGCATGTACCCCCAAAATGTTGTGACGTTTCTCTAAAACAGGGTGGTCCAACGTATTTACTTTTGCGGGCAGCTTTTCGAAATTGTTCGAGCTGGTGGGCCTCAGAGGGGTAGATATTGTTGCAAATCATGGTGTCCTCTAAAAAAAAAAAGGTTTTCACTTGGAATCAGCCTTCGATTATTCCTATTTTGTCTCAAAATCGTGGTGTCCTCTAAAAAAAAAGGCCTTCACTTTAAATCAGATACAAATTTTCCCAATTCATGTCGAAAATCAAGGTGATTTCTAAAAAATAAAAACTCTTCCCTTTTCAGCAGCTACAAATTTTCTCCATTCAATCCCAAAATCACGGTGATTTGTAAAAAAGTCTTCCCTCTTAATTGTTCTGTTTGAAGTAATTACAATCGACCGGATTCGAATATTCTAGACCAGGTTTTCCCAAACTTTTAGTTGATTGGTACCTGTTTCGTTCCTAAAAATCGCCCAAATTATGTAGATTCACAATCTCATAAAAAATATCTTTGATTTCGCTTTGGTCCGGCTCAAATAGCCGAAGAAATAACAGTTTTATGAGCAATTTGAATAATTTATTTTTATTTACAAGAAAAAATGGCAACACCACTTATTTTTCACGAAATTTAAAGTAATTTCCAGAACTATCCGATTGACCTGTTTTGATTATGACGTAATAGTTGTTTGCTTTGGAGAATGTCAGAACATTCGAGTAATCTTACTGAATGGTATAAATACGATTCGCTGAAAAGCAGTATTATTAATTAATTGGATGTTTCGTTGTGGTAACTTAAAATTGGAAAATTGTTAACTGTGTGAAGTCATAGTTTTTGAACGCAAGTCTTTGGTTGTCTACGTGATTGTGAAGAATTGAGCTATTGAGCTTTAACCTGTTGCTTTGATTTATACTATTCGGGCTCCTAAGTGGATTGGAGCATATTTCTTAATAAAGAAGATATTGTAGTAGTCTGAGCTGTGATTTAGCTAGACTATATTTTTGCTGTCGCTGGTTCGAAGGTCAGATCCAGCAAGAAGATTAAGAATTATCGTTTAGTAGACACCGAGATTGTGTTATTGGCGAGGCCTTCTTAGCAGGCGCCAAAAAAGGTAGACGATTAAACAACGTACTAAGTTACCAAATAAATTCTACAAAATTTCAAAAAACTTTTTAACATCGGAACAAAATTTAAAAAACTTTCCAAAATTTAGAAAACTAAAATTTGTGGAAGTAACAAAATTTCAAAAACTATTTACTAAATTTCTCCAAAATTTCAAAAACTTTTCGCAAGGTTAACAAGCAAATTTCAAAAGATTTTTCACAAGCTAACAAGTAAATTTCAACAAGTGAAGTTTTAAGAAGATCAAGTAAATTTGTTATATAAGAAGAGCTCTTAAATTGAATAACCTACTTTGAAATAAACTGTTGGTAAAATTGCTTAATTTAATTGAACTGTGTGAAAAGTATAATTTAATTTGAAGACTCCAGAGGGGAATTGCAAGAAAATTCCTCACAACTAAAGGTACCGTGGAATTTGGATTTTCTTTTATTTAGCTGTGAACTGGTAGTTTATTAATTTGTGGTAATTGTATTTTATTTCATTTGGTGGTGTATTTATTGTTAAGATTTTTAGCTATGTCTAGTAAAGATATTGACGTAGGGCTGCCCGATGTTGGCCCGTCTGGTTTGGGGTTAGATGAGGTTGTCCCGGGAGGGGTGCAGGTTGGTACTCGCTTAGGTATGACCACTAGATCTATGGCCAGGGGGGTAGATAATGATGGGATTATTGACCCAGAGGATAGTGTCTCCAACTTGGGGTCTAGAGCTTCATGTACCTCTGTTTTGTCTGAAGCACAAATTGAAATTCAACGGCAGATGGAGACTAATCGCATCATGGCTGATTTAAGGTTAGCCAAACTGGCTCGGGAGGAAAAGCAAGCACAACTGGCCCAGGAGGAAAGGCAGGCACAACTAGCCCGGGAGGAAAGGCAGGCACAACTGGCCCAGGAGGAAAGGCAGGCACAATTAGCCCGGGAGGAAAGGCAGGCACAACTGGCCCGGGAGGAGAAAGAGGCAGAGCTCAAGGCGGAGCTGGCCTTAAAAGAGGCAGCATTAAAGGCTGAATTTTTAAAGAAGGACTTGGAATGCCGTAAGTCACGGTCTGGTTCTCAAGTCAGTTCAAGGCGGTCAGCCCACACCAGAACCGATTTTCTTGAAACCCATGGTGGGTATTTGAATACTAATAGTCAGCAAAGTAAGGCTGTGATCTCTGGTGGTGGTGGTGAAACTGGTGATGTGTTACTCCCCAAGACTGCTGTCCGGGAGAATTTAACCTTGCAGAAGTTTTCTGACTCAAATAATTTGCTAGGTAGCAATGATAGGTCTCTGCGAGGCAATGTGGCTTTTGGGGCCGCCCGAAGTGTGCCTCCTGACTTTGAGAAATATGTAGTTTCCCCTGGTGTGCCGTCTGGTCGGGCCGAGACATGCCCTAAAATTTGTGGTCCATATGGTAAAAGTGCTGTTGAATATGATGGTGGTGTTAAAAATAAGTATGTTAGTGCTGCCTTACCTGCTGTTACGAATGCTAGATCTTGCAATGTTGGTGGTTTAAATTGGAATAATGGATTGTCTCCTGTGCAGTCAGGCTTGACTCAGCAGGACAGTTTCTTTCAATATCAAAATTGTCGTACTTTTATAGATAAGGCATCTTTGATTAATTACAACGGAAGTAATATGCCATATATTTTCTTTCATAATCGCATTAAGGCTTTAATGGATAGTTGTCCGTTCGAAAATTCACGTTTAACTTTGTTGCAAGCTGCTTGTGTTGGACTTGCTGGCCAAAATATTTCTAATCTGGTTGCTGACACACCTGGCCTGTCTGAGGCTAGGCGCATTGAAATGTCTCTTGAAAGATTGTCCCAGAGATTTGGTGTTAGAGGTGGTTTTTATGCTGAACTGGAAATCCGCAAGTTTCGGTATGGAGATAAATTAAAATCAGATTCGGCCTTTGCACTAAAAGAATTTAAAGACCAATTGTCTCAATGTTTGCTCTATGCCAAAGCTTATAATCAACCAGATAAAGTAGAAGGTCGTTTTGTATTGGATTTGGCTAAGCGTTTGCCAGATGTAACTAAAAAAGAGTTCTTAAAGTTTTTGGCAAATCGGTTTGGACACACAAATGAGCCTAGTTTTGAAAGCTTATTTGAATTTATAACTGAAGAAGAATCTTACAAGTCGACAGATTTTGGTATTTCACTTCTAAATGCTTCAAGTGAATTGCGCAAATTTGAAAAGCCCCATGATAAAAGTAAAAAGGCTTGCCCAGTAAGACAAACTTCCGTTAAATCACCCAGTGTTTTTTTTAAGGTGTTTTGAGGGACCGAAATGGTCTCTCAAAATTGTCCAGTGGTCTCTCAAAATCTGCTACTACCATAGCTGTACTACCATAACCGGTCTCTCAAAATTTGCTACAGTCAAAGTCAGGAAATTTAGAGAGGTGATGGTGAGGAACTGCAAGAAATAATAATCCAAATTTAGGTGAAGACCTTTTTTTTTTTAGAGAACACCTTGATTTTGGGACAAAAATCGAAAATTAGGAGACTGAATTTAAGTGAAGACCTTTTTTTTTTTTTTTTTTTTTTAGAGAACACCTTGATTTTGGGACGAAAATCGAAAATTAGGAGACTGAATTTAAGTGAAGACCTTTTTTTTTTTTTTTTTTAGAGAACACCTTGATTTTGGGACGAAAATCGAAAATTAGGAGACTGAATTTAAGTGAAGACCTTTTTTTTTTTTTTTTTTTAGAGAACACCTTGATTTTGGGACGAAAATCGAAAATTAGGAGACTGAATTTAACTGAAGACCTTTTTTTTTTTTTTTTTTAGAGATCACCATGATTTTCGGACAAAATTGGTTTTTGTCTGAGAAACTCAGACAATTTTTTTGTCATATCCGAAATGTACTCTAAAATCATGATTTGGGCAAACGTCACAAAATTATGGCTACTACAATAGTGTAAACAAAGCTAAGTATGCTCAGGAACAATAGGAAAAAATTAGCGCTTTTTCAAAATTGCTTAGAGGTTCCTCAAGCCAAACCTTAAAAAAAACACTGAAATCACCTAATCTCCCAAGAAGGTCTGATATAAATGATAAACAGAAGAAGTCTCCAACTACTAATAGTCGACCAGAGCATCCTATGTGCATCTACTGTTCTTCGAAAGGGCTGGTTGAGCATCATTATCTGTCAAATTGCTCTGAATTTTTGCGTTTGACACCTATTGATCGCAAAGATGTAATTGTTAAATCTGGTCGGTGCTTGAACTGTCTGCGTAAGCATTTTGTTAAAGATTGTTTTGCCCCCAATAGCTGTAGAAAATGTGGAGCTGCATATAGTAGAAAGCACTCTCTCTTGTTGCATGATGCCTTTGTTACACCATCTCAAGCATGTGAGAGTGGTGATAACACTTCAGAACCTTCAGTTACTGTGCGCAAAGTTGGTATTGGGAGTGTGAAGGCTGCCTTTAGTCGTGTCACTGCTGCCCGCATAATGAACCCTGTAAATGATAAAAGCAGGTTGGTGTATGTACAGCATGACCCAGGGTCACAGGTTACTCTGGTCTCAAACAAGCTGGTACAAGATTTAGGTCTAACTGCATTTGATAATGTTTCATTTGAAATGCAAACAATGACCAGTTGCAAGGCTACCACGGCAGATTTAGTCAAGTTTAATGTGCAGTCATTGCATACTGGTGAGATTTTTGGTAATGTGGTGTCGGTGGTCAATGAACCTTGGAGTGATAATGAAAATACTTTACCTCATAAACAGGACTTGAGTGTGTATGAGCACTTTAATGATATTGAAATTGTTTGCTTGGATAATTGCCATAGTGTGGATGTGTTACTGGGCAATGACAATGCCCATCTTATGTATGCCAAGCAAGAACGAATGGGCAAGAGTCAAACTGACCCGCACGCACTACTCTCTCCATTAGGCTGGTTAGCCGTTGGCGGAAAAACATCCTTAAGTGAGGTACCTGTCAAAGTCTTAAGAGCCAATGTTGAAGACAAGCAAAGCAAGACATTAAACTTGCAACAGGCTATTGACAGAAAAGATGCAGAAATTGCTGAATTGCGTAGTGTTGTTAAAGATTTATCTGTTGAAGATGAGATACCTCAATGGTCTCACACTGATACTATTGCCAGTCAATTGGTAGAGCCCTGCATAAAGGTAAAAGATGACCGGTTTGAGATTCCTGTACCTGTGGTTGAGAAAGCAACATTGCCTAATAACTTTGAGTTAGCACACGAGCGACTGTCTGCCCTGCGTAAGAAGGCCCTTCGACAACCTGATCTTAAAAAATTTTTAGTTGAATCTATGGCAGAAATGCAGTCCAATAATTACATTGAACGTGTGCCTGATGCTGATTGTGCGAATGACCAAAAATGGTATCTACCTTATTTTGTTACCTCTCAAGTTAAGAAGCGTATAGTGTATGATGGAAAGGCCAAGTTTAAGGGAACCTGTGTGAATGATATTATTATGTCTGGACCTGATCTTCTAAATCCCTTGCTGCATGTTTTAACCAGGTTTCGCTTAGGTAAGTATGCTTTGATGTCAGATGTCACAAAGTGTTTTTTCCAAATTCAGTTGCCGGCTGCCCAAAGAGACCTATTTCGCTTGCTGTGGTTCGAAAACAATGATGTAGAAAGAGGTAAGTTGGTATCCTACCGTTTTCGAGTCCATCCTTGGGGCATCAAAAGTAGCCCCTACATTGCCTGTCTTGCATTTAAGAAGCTTGTTGAGGAAAACCCCACATGTGCTAGTGACATGACCCTTCAAAATATACTGCAGAACATGTATATGGATGACCTTATTTTTTCAGTAGATAGTTTAGAGAGTGCACAGACAATCACAAATGAGGCAGTGAGCCTATTTAAAAGTCGTGGATTTAAACTTGTTAAGTGGAGCACAAATAGGGACACTATGAGTGTTTTGTCCTCTTTAGGTCCTGAACTTTTGTCAGCTTCTATAAGAGAATTAGACTTGTGTGGTGAAGAGCTAGCCTTGCCTTCTGCCAAAACCTTAGGCTGTGTCTGGGATCCTGACTCAGATGAGTTGCGTATTGACTGTTCATTAAAGCCTCTTGGTAAGTATACACGTAGAACCATGCTCAGTCAATTAGGACAGAATTTTGATCCACTGGGATTTGGGTCCCCTTTCTTTATTAAAGCACGTTTGATCTTGCAGCAGTTGGCTATAGATAAATATGATTGGGATACAAAAGTCCCAGATGAGATTGTTAAAGAGTGGGATGCATGGCTGCATTCACTTTCTTTGCTGCAGAGTTTTTCGCTTCCCCGGTGGTTATTCTTAAATAGCAATATACCTTGCTCAATTGATGATGTGAAATATGAGTTGCATGGGTTTAGCGACGCGTCAAATCAAGCTTTTTCTTCAGTGATATATCTGCGCAGATTAGTTAATGGTGCACCTAGTGTAGCTTTTATTTTTGGTAAATCTACAATTGTTCAGCGGCATCAGTCATCCTGGCCCATTGCAAGAAAAGAGTTAACAGCTGCCGTAAACACCTCCAAGTTGATGTATCAAGCAAATGAGGCTTTAAAACTGGACATTAGTAAGAGATACTTCTGGTGTGATTCTAAAACTGTGTTGTCTTGGATAAAGAATCCAGATTTACGCCTAAATAAGTTCATCACCAGACGAATTGACCACATCCTAATGCTGTCAAATGAATCAGACTGGAGATTTTGTCCAACAAATGTAAATGCTGCTGATGTGGGGTCTCGCCCCAATCTAATCTTGAAAGAAGAGTCACGTTCTCTTTGGCTAAATGGCCCACCATTCTTGGCTAAGTATGGTGAGCCGGAAATACCTGTCCCAGAGCTTGTGCCCATACGAAAGATTGACGTCAAAAAGGATGAAGATCTGAACCAAATTGTGGAAGATAAGTTGGAAAGACTGATTGACAGCTCATCATCCTTATATGTATTGCAGAAGCGAGTGGCATATCTTCTATCTTTCCTGGATTATATTCGAAGCAAAGTCCAAAAGAGTAAGTATGTCCCTCCAAAACTGGATGCTTCTTGCTTAAGTAGGGCACTAGAAAGAATTGTGATCTTTGTCCAACGACGCATCTATGGTAAGTTTATTGAATCCCTAAGTGAGAAATCTCCAGATGCCTTTGATGAAATTATCAAGTGCTTAGAAAAGAAAACAGCACCTGAAAGTAGAAAAAGGGTAAAAGAGTTACGCTCTCTGAAGAAGTTTCGGCCATGCTTAGATGACAAAGGTGCATTACGTATAGAAGGCAGGTTAAATAGCTCTCCTGATATTGCATTTGATGCTAAACACCCACTCATCTTGCCATCTAGGCACAGTTTAACAAAGCTTGTTATCTTGTGGTATCATCATTGGAATTGTCACAGTGGAGTGCAACACACTTTGTTGTCAACTCGACAAAAATTTTGGATTACTAATGGTAATGCATCAGTACGAAGATATGTGAATGAGTGTGGTGTGTGTATGATTAAAAAGGCACAGCCTGTAAGGCAATTAATGTCAGATTTGCCACAGTCACGTATTACTGCAAACAAAAAGCCCTTTTTTTACTGTGGTCTGGACTATTTTGGGCCCATGACATTTGTGGAAGGTAGAAGCCACAGGAAGGCCTGGGGCCTCTTATTTACTTGTATGTCATCAAGGGCCGTGCATGTTGAATTGGTGACTTCCCTGACTTTGAGTGAGTTTATACTAGCTTTTACCCGATTTACAGACTTACGAGGGCCAGTAAGTACAATTTATTCTGATAATGGAACTACATTCCAAGCTGCAGCCAAAGTGCTGCCAAAATTGCTTGAGTCTACAGAATTGAAAAATTCACTTCGTAAAAAAGGTATCAACTGGGAATTCATTCCCCCCTATGCACCCGCACAAGGTGGGGCTTGGGAAACTATGGTGAAGCAAATCAAGCATGTGATTGCTAATATACTTGAAAAGTCACAACGCAGACCCAGCTTTGTAGAATTGCTGACATACGTGGGAAGTGCCACCAAGATTGTAAATGATCGACCTTTGACCCCCTTAAGTGATGACCCTAGAGACTTTACAGCAATAACCCCTGCCTCACTCTTAACTCCCTATTCAAGCCCATATTGTGTGGTAGGTTCACCACAACACAAAGACAATTTAAGGAGAGACTATCGCTTTAATATCTCTCTTAGTGATCAGTTTTGGAAAAAATGGCCGGAGTTTTACCTACCTTGGCAACAGGGGAGAAAGAAGTGGTTGAAAATGGCACAGAACCTAACTCCAGGACAATTGGTAATCTTAACCTCAATGGAAGATGTAACAAAACGAGGCAAATACCAACTTGGGAGGGTGCATGAGGTCATTCCCCAGAATAGAAATGGAAAGGAAATTGTGCGTAGAGTTAAAGTTGCCACTACTAGTACAGATGAAAGCACTGGTGATGTCAAAGTGGTTTATGTATTAAGGGACCTTTCTTGTATTGCCCCAGTAGACTGCCCCTTAGATAGCTGAATTTTCAACTTGGCAAGGTTGACAGAGGGCAGACCCTGCCATAATATTTTTACTTGGTTGTGTTGTTATTTTCTGTGTTTTTGTTTATGTATGTGCTTCGCTTATTGGGTTTTCTATTGGAAGAATAAGACGTTCCTGTTGATAGTAGAAGACATTAGCTGTAGCCTATGCTATTTTGGCCCTATTTACATGTAATGAATCTAAGATATTGCTGCTTAAATTGTAAAAGAAAGCTGTGTACTACTTCTGCCCTTGTGATTCATAAATGCTGACTTTGAAATTGAATTGTTGATTTGAACCAGGCAATAAGTTGCAGCAAATATAAACTACTGATGTTTCTGTTATTCACATTTGTGCTGTATACAAGATATTGATTACAATTGGCTGCAGTGTTAAAGTTAGTGTATTTCATTTATTTATTGTGCTGTGTTTCTTTTTTATTGAGTATTGAGTTAAGTGAAGTTGTGTATTTGTACATCGAATTCAAGTGTCTTTGTGATTTGTTAAGTTGCGATTTTTCGAACTTCATTTGTGTTTGAAATTTGACAACTGTGTGTCAAATTGGGGCCGCTTTGTTCCGTTCCTAAAAATCGCCCAAATTATGTAGATTCACAATCTCATAAAAAATATCTTTGATTTCGCTTTGGTCCGGCTCAAATAGCCGAAGAAATAACAGTTTTATGAGCAATTTGAATAATTTATTTTTATTTACAAGAAAAAATGGCAACACCACTTATTTTTCACGAAATTTAAAGTAATTTCCAGAACTATCCGATTGACCTGTTTTGATTATGACGTAATAGTTGTTTGCTTTGGAGAATGTCAGAACATTCGAGTAATCTTACTGAATGGTATAAATACGATTCGCTGAAAAGCAGTATTATTAATTAATTGGATGTTTCGTTGTGGTAACTTAAAATTGGAAAATTGTTAACTGTGTGAAGTCATAGTTTTTGAACGCAAGTCTTTGGTTGTCTACGTGATTGTGAAGAATTAAGCTATTGAGCTTTAACCTGTTGCTTTGATTTATACTATTCGGGCTCCTAAGTGGATTGGAGCATATTTCTTAATAAAGAAGATATTGTAGTAGTCTGAGCTGTGATTTAGCTAGACTATATTTTTGCTGTCGATGGTTCGAAGGTCAGATCCAGCAAGAAGATTAAGAATTATCGTTTAATAGACACCGAGATTGTGTTATTGGCGAGGCCTTCTTAGCAGGCGCCAAAAAAGGTAGACGATTAAACAACGTACTAAGTTACCAAATAAATTCTACAAAATTTCAAAAAACTTTTTAACATCGGAACAAAATTTAAAAAACTTTCCAAAATTTAGAAAACTAAAATTTGGGGAAGTAACAAAATTTCAAAAACTATTTACTAAATTTCTCCAGTACCCTTTAGACACAGTAGCAGGTTTGCATGTACCCCCAAAATGTTGTGACGGTTCTCTAAAACAGGGTGGTCCAATTTCTTCACTTTTGCGGGCAGCTTTTCGAAATTGTTTGAGCTGGTTGGCCTCAGAGGGGTAGATATTGTTGCAAATCATGGTGTCCTCTAAAAAAAAGAAAGGTTTTCACTTTAAATCAGATACAAATTTTCCCAATTTATGCCGAAAATTAAGGTGATCTCTAAAAAATGAAAACTCTTCTCTTTTCAGCAGCCACAAATTTTCCCCATTCAAACCCAAAATCACGGTAATCTGTAAAAAAGTCTTCCCTCTTAATTGTCCTGTTTGACGTAATTACAATAGACCGGATTCAAAAATTCTAGACATTTGAGTCTATTATTTCTTCCTGACACGGAATTTAACTTAAATAAGGATATGCTCTCATATAATAATGTACCCCTTGAGAAGCCTAAATGTACCCCAGTTTGGGAACCCCTGCTTTAACTGTTCGTTTTACCAATTGTAATTTTGAGCACGTATCAAGCAGATTAAGAGCACGTGAACATTAGCTTCTAGGATTTTGTTTTTCTCTCTTGTGTGTTCTGGAATCATCAACTAATTTTTTTCATTTAACGCCAAGACTTTTAATTACTTAATTCGTTCATTGTCGCGCGTCTCTGATTGGCTGTTGTAAACTGTAACCATGATTTATTCACAATTCGGAGAAACCCACGTTATTTCACTCATAATCTAGCGTCACATGACGTGATATTATATAAACATGCACTTCGCTTTATTTTATTCTAATCTAAATTCCAGATTTTAGTCCAGTCAATAATTTTAAGCCGATTTAAGTAGTTGCATACAGTTAATTCATTCGTATTTCTGCGGCTGTATGACCACAGTAATTTTATAGAGAAATAGAAGGGTTAAGTTTCTGTAGCAAAAAATTATTAAAATTAATATTAGTTATCAGGGTGCTAATTTATTCTTACAGCTAGCTAGCTCAAAGTTTTTGAAAAGATTATTTGCAGATGTTGCTCTGAAATTGTTCTGAAGTTCCATAAACCTTGGAAGCCGAGATTTGTAAATCGATCAAGTTTTTGAATTTTGTGATTGTACATGTATCTTTTATAATTAGAGACAGACGTGTCTGTCTGTCAGCAAAAAAAGTTTCCTAAAGAATCAATTTGAGCTTAGCCAAAGCTAACTGTACTAAAAACTTCAGTCTCGCGGCAATCTATTTCTTGAGCCGAAATAAATGAAAAAATAGACACAGCTTTACTTTAGCGCTGATGTTCGGATTACTTAGTTCAATTGGTTCTTTTGGATTTCCAAGTAAAGTTTTTGATGCAGCCAAGTTGATTCAATTTTGTTCGAATCAACAGTCCGAATCACTTGATGTAGCCTCATTAAAACTGTTTGGTTTAGATGAAGACTCTGGACATTCACAAAACGTCGGGAATGGAAATTTAGGAATTGGAATATCAGCACTACACATATATGGCTTCAAAAAAGACTGACAACCACGTTGTTAAAAAGCTGTATAACGCTCAAAAGCTACTTGCATAAATTTTTTCAAACTGTATGATTTTTCCGGATTTTTTAATTAACTAAACGTTGGTGCAATTTTTGCAAAAAATTGCTAAAAATTTTAAAGTTATCAATAGTTTTTTTAATTTAAGAAAAAAAAATTATTTTTAATGTGTTAAAATTTAATCACTTCTAAATAAAAGAATTAAGGGTTTTACGTCATAATTTAAAGAATAAATTTTTTTACTACATTTGCATAAAACTTGCCTGCAATTGAAAAGTTTTGTACAAGATCATTCAGTTTTACCAGTTGATCTGAAACGCCAAACACAGTTTTGGAAGAACAATTAATTATCTACAATCATGATAATTGTGCCATTATGTTGTGTTCTCCGGAAAGACATTATACGGCACTTTTCCTTGCTTGGTGGTCTTGAAAAGCAGTTCTTAATTTCAGTCATATCTTTATATAAAAAACTAAAAACCAAATAAAAATTTCAATCGGACAGCAATGTCTTGGTATTTCAGGAAGCAAGTCTGGATAATTATTTGCCTTATGTTATAAACCTCCGTTGCTTTTCTGCAAGTCAGGAGGATAAATATAGAAGTAAAAATAAATGAGAAAATAATCTCTAAAATTGTTTTTTCATCAATGAACTTGTTCAAACCTTAGCTAATTCAGAAATAGATGCTTTTTTATGATAATTTTAAAAAGTCAACCAAAATATTTGAAATAAAATAGGCCGGTCTTTAAAAAATTTTTACAAAAAAACTCAAAGTTTTTTTTGCGTTATTTTAAAGATTGCTTAACTAAACCAAATTTATGTTTTTCTAAAAAAAATAAATAAACAAAAGCAAGTAATATTTTTGACTTTGCATAAGTAAGTTGCAATAAAACAGATAAAAATGTTCTAAAACAGTTTGCTTAAAATCAATCTGTGTTTTGTTGCTAAAACTTAACTTACCGTTCAAATGATTCAACTTTGCGTTAGCAGTATTGGTTTTCTCTAAAAATATTAGTTTTTAAAAATTTTCAAGAGAAATTTAAAAAAAATTAGAAAATGAACAGCACTTAGCCATTGCCGGCAACTATTTACTACGATTAAACTTGAAACATAATGTTTTGGTTGCAGTTGTTTGAATCTTTGTTATAGTTTTATACCTTCTAAATCTTTTATTTGCTTTGGTCGGATTCCACCCGGCTCTCCTTTTTCTCCTTTTGATCCTTTTAATCCGCTTTTTCCAGGAACAAGTTTACAATTGTTAATAACAGAAGGATTGTTTGGACTTAAACAGACAAAGTCCTTGCTTTGTGTCATTGCAAAAAAAAAATAACAGAAAACAGAAACAAAATAAAAATTTTTCATGACAACAAGCATTTATGGTTCTACGCCTAAATTACGACACAAAAAATTGATTAGATTTACGTATATTACCTCATTTATTGAATGTAGACATTTATCATCAATCATAAATTTATGACTATTTTGATTACTTTTTTTTGCTTAAAATAAGCAAAAATGGTTCTAATCAAGAATGAAAAAATTTTATTCTAACATTATTGAAAACATTCAAGCTAATCTTCAAAAAGCTTTTCAAATGTGCAAATCAAAAAATAGCTGTTATGGAAAATTGCTTGTTAAAGAAATATGCATCATTGGATTAAAATAATGCCCAATTTTAACATTTTTTGAAAAATGGCGCGTAATTAATAAAACCGTAACTAAGTCTGAATCAGTTGATTGTTAAAATAAGAAGTTTATCACCAATGTTCAATTTGATTGATAAACTTTACTAATCGATAAAGATTGATAAACACCGAAATAAGTTGTCTTTTGTCGTTAAACTTTCCAAAAAGATTTGTTTTCAACGATTATTTCAGAAGAATCGCTCTTTATTAAACATGTGGAAGCTCATTCATTGTCTTTGTACGGCCGTATTGGAATCGTTGTTGATTTTATTAAGCGGAGTCCCCATTGTAGTAAGCAGTGTGTTAATTCAACTTATAAACTCTTTTAGGGGCAGCAAAATACAAAAAAATGCTCAAAAAATTTGTACTCGTTTTTTCTTTTGTTTTGCAATTAAAACAAATTACTTTTGGTCAGAAACAGAAAAATTTGTATCAATAGAAACCAAACTGCTTAAAATGAGAAGCACCAGACTCGAGTTTCGCTCTTATTAGAGCTCGTCAGTGATGCATATCTCACTGCGAATCGAACTCGAATCGAACAACATTAGTTGTTGTCGGGCTCGCGTGGTCTAGTGGTGTTGTCTCCTGCTTGGAAGACAACACGTAGCGAGTTCGATTCGCAGTGAGATATGCATCACTGACGAGCTCTAATAAGAGCGAAACTCGAGTCTGGTGCTTCTCATTTTAAGCAGTTTGGTTTCTATTAATATTCCTAAATACCTCATGTTGTTTATAATATCATTAAAATTTTTATCATTTCTATGAAAAAATTGGCGTCCAATTTTTGTTTAAAAGTTGTCCAACCATGTGTTTAAACGTCTTAACAGTAATGCAGTGATAGATTTGTAAGTAAGACAAATAATATCTCATGTGCACATTTGCCAGTTAAATAAATGGGAGAAGATATATCCCGGCGCCTTGGAAAGGGTTAAGGAGCTTTTCGTGAATTGGATTTTCCAAGGGCACAAGTTGAGTCCAGTCAGAGTGTTATTATATTGAGCTATTCCGCCGACAGTTTATTAATAAAATCCTCCAAAAAACAAACACTTTATCTTTTACTGTGTTCAATACATATTCAATAAGTGTAAACAATTAATCAAAAAAGTTTGATTAATACGTACAGTGTTTTAAAAATTTGACATCATTTGACACATAAATATCATAGAAACTACATAGTCAAATCAAATGAAATTAAACAGGGTTAATGTTGAGCTAAACAAGATTTATTCCCATAAATTTAAATAAGAAATTCAAAGGCACCTGAATTTCATGAAAGGTTTTACAAATGTTCAATATGCGCACCGCCTGTGACACGGCACACGTGAAGTCGGTACTCCGGCTCCTCCTAAACATGCTGTAGCATATCTTGGGTAACAGCCTCCAGTGCAGTAATGTTTCTTTGTTAACTACCTGTATCTCATGAGAATTGAACTGGAGACTGTTTCCCAAGACATGCTGCAGCATATTCAGGAGGAGCCAAAGTACCGACTTCACGTGTGCCGCGTTACAAGCGGTGCGCATATTGAACATTTGTAAAACTTTTCATGGTATTCATGTCCCTTTGAATTTTTTATTTAAGTTTACTGGAATAAATCTTGTTTAGCTCGACATTAACCCTGTTTAATTTCATTTAATTTGACTGTGTAGTGTCTATGATATTTACATGCTAAATGATGTCAAATTTTTTAAAACACCCTTTATAAATATGCAATCTTTTTCACAAATTAAATCAAACTTTTGGATGGGTAAAAATTATCTTATCAGCCGTTTTGGCAATGATTTGAAAAAGCTAAAATTCTACAACTGTTAAAGTTGATTTTATGCGTTGTATTTCCAACTTGGTGTTTTTTTACTTAAGTTTCTTGTCGGAGAAGGAAAATAGTGGGTGGTTGTTGAGTTTTTGCTTTGATTTTTGCCGATTTGTCCATCATACAAGCTCTACAATTAAATTTTAATTGATAGTTGACGTTGAATTGATGCCAATGAGGTTGTTTCTCTTTATACGAAAAAATTCTTTTTAATTACAAGTTGTGCATGTTAAACGTAGTTGTGTGTTTGTGTCAAATTTTTGAAAAGAAAACTTATTTTTTTAAAACAGTGATTTACAAAGTGGGTTCCAATCAAATTCTTAAAAGGTTTTATAGGCTGCTGCTGATTATGTATGCGTTTGCGTAAAAAAAACAAAAAATTAAAAAAAAATATTATACCATTGATAATTTTCTTGACTATGTATGTTGTATGATCCAAATCAAAAAATCTAATCAAGATTAAAGGTGGAGACGCTTTTTTTTTAGTCATCAATAGTTTTTGGGTGGAGAAAATGAAGAAATTAGACACAGTTTTAAAGTGTTGTTTTAAACTTTTGTTTAGCTTTCACGGAAATTTCAGCGTATTAGGTGTTCCTTTTCAACTTTAAAACCCTTGCAGTGGTCTATTGACAAAAAATTTTGGGAACTACTGCTTTAAAATGTTTATTAGAAATAATTTCAACATAAAGCAATTTAATGTAAAAATTTTCAATGGTTGATGAGATCCAAATGATTGTGAAGTGGAATTATTTTCAAAATGAATTTTGACTAAAAATCATTTAATATTTCTATCAACAAAAGATTTTAGATAACCATTATTATAATAAAATTATTAAATAATTTCTTATTAAAATTTTTTCTGAAAAATTCTTAAATAATTTTTAATTAAAATTCTAGGCCAGCACTTACTTGACCAGCTCACAAAAAATCCACGATAGTTGTGCAGGAGCGCACTATAGATTGACACAGATCGAATAGAGCAAAAAATTGGAAAGCATGTGTAGATAAAAAAAATAAATTCATTTAGGGAAAAATTCCCACACATCGCTTGGCGAATAACAAGAAACCAAGAAGTAGCACGTTGCTTTGCTCTACCTCAGCGTTGGCAACATACGGCCGCCAAGAAAAATTATCTAACACGCAGCACCCAATGATCTGTCTTGTGGCTTTCTACCTTGACATTTTTAGTCAATTTAAGATTGCATTTAAATAACTTGAATTTGCAACTCAAATCTGTCGGGACCTGTAACCGCTCGTATATCCGTACGTATTTTTGCATAACCCACCCATGGGACGGATCGAGTGCGTACTGACGAGCTTACCTGTACCCGTACAAGTCTCGAACATGCAGTTTCAAGCACGACTCATGACAAGATGAAGAGATATGTACGCTTGTTCAAAACTAAACTAGGATTCTAGAAAAGGCAACTAAAATATGCAAATTATTCTTACTACAACTAAACAGCTAGAGAACAATCTACGAGCAATACTATATCTGATACAGCATTTAAAAAATTGGTTTTGCTGACATTCGTTCTCTTGAAGATGATAGAAAACTTTTCAATCTTTTATTTCATGTACAGGTGAACAAACTACAAAAAAACCATCGAATGGAACCCATTGAGCTGCAGTGCACTAACGTGTTTATATAAAAATTTTAAGCCCTAGGCGCATCACTGCTTGACGTTTATAAAAAAATTTTCATTGCAAACAATATTTAAAGCTTGATTAATTATGCCATAAAACGGCATCGACGTTTGGCAACAGTTATTGTATGAATAACTATTTTTATCATCAAAACTCACAAAGAACAAGTTGAGAATACAACTTACGGATGACCAATTGACCATTTGCAAAATGTTATGTCTTTTGTTTCATCCAAATTATCACTTTAAACTTAAAAATCTTTCAAACAAGAAGCAATATCAAAAATATCGTTAATGTTATGCTATTAATGATTGTACGTTGTATTTTGTGCTTTTGTTATAAACTGATAAAATGCAAAGTTAATTTAAGTAAATTAATTAAAATTCTATAAATGCACATGTTTTAACATTATCGTAAACTGTAAAGGGAATGAAATTGTTAGTGGAAAATTAATAGACCCGCCGAAACCTTGTACGGGTTTGGTTTTGTTCCGCTGTAAGAAAAACTCTAATCAAGCTTATTGGCAGAGAAAAATTTAAGTAAAAAGTGTATAGCAATCTGGTTTTGCTATAACTATTTCAACTTTCATGTTATAACTTATTAGCCTAGTTTTGGCTAAGTTGACAAATTGTTATAAAAATCATCAATTTAAGTCTTTGCTGGGCTTTGATATACTTCTTTTTATGATTGTTTTGTTTATTGCTTTGCACAAAGATAACTTTCGCCTTTATTGCAGAATCACGTTTTTGACACAACTGACATTTTGCTTTTCGTTGGCTAAAGAGGGTTCTGAAGAAATACCAACAAACTTATATAAAAACTTTATTATTTTTCAGATCTTCTCTACCCTTTTTACTTTCTGAAAGATATTTTACACGGCAAAAAACAACTAAAAAATTATCAGCTTGATATTACCGGTAATTAAACGTTTTTTTTTGCGTATGCCACGACGAATCAAACAGATAGAACGTGAGTTGATTACAAAAAATAATTCAAATGAAATAGTCCAAGCGGTTGAAGACTTAGATAAGTAAATTATTCCAGTCATCTATTTAAATAAATTTGAGAAAAAATAATTGTTTTAGTTTTATATGATTTTTAATCAAATTAAAATTTATAATATTCAAAAACTTTAATTTCGTGCAACAGCATTTTGGTGTTTTAAAAAAATCTTCAAACTGTGTTTACCAACTTAAGGTTTACAGTTACCATATCTCACAAAACATTATCTCATATTTATGGCAAATGGCTTGCTTGAAGTTTCAAACTTCTTAATAATTCAACACGCTCTCAACTTATTTCAACTTTACTTGTTACCAAATTATAATCATTTTGTGTAGATGGAAATTTAAAGTTTCATCAGAAAGAATCTAGTTTTAGTCATTTGTTTTTCGGTAGCCTGAAGAAAAAATTTTTATTTTATTTTTATCTCTCTATTTATCCTCCTGACTTCCAGGAAAGCGACGGAAGCGCTAATACATAGAGTAAGCAATTACCCCGACCTGCTTCCGGAGATGCCAAAATATTGCTGTGCGCTTGTAGTTTTAATAGAGGTATTACTGTAATATAGAACTGCTTGCCAAGACCACCAAGCAGAGGAAAGTGCCGTAAAGTGTCTTTCCCAAGGACACAACAGAATGACGCGAGTGGGTTTTGAACCGAGAACCGAGACCATGTTGATCACGAAAAAGTTTTATTTCATACTTAAACTCGTCTTTTGGATTTATTTTAGAGCCAAGAATGATTCATGAAAGAATTATTTCATTTACTGGTCTTTGTAAACGAAGCTAACTTAGGTTTTAATCATTTTTTTTTTTAATTCACAGAGAGCCAACTTTCCAACTTTAGTTAAAAATGTTTTATATAGATAAACTTTTTATGAGTAATTTTTTGTTTTATTTTTATTTATTTTTGGTGTATGCGTGTGAATTGATTCAAAAGAATGACGTAGTTTCAGTATTACTAGTTTTTGGACAAATAAACTATTCTAGTTATATATTTCGTGGTTCTGATTTTAATTTACCAAGTTTTAAAATAATTCAGTACCCTAATTTTCATTTTAATCAAACCTTTTACTTTGTTTATTAAGTGTTTTCAAAATGTTTTGTCACCAACATGAAATGCACAATTGCCTTATCTCAACGTAAATATTGTCTCACTTTAACATTAGAACAATCAAGCGTGTGAATTATAGCATTTTAACTCTATTCTCCTCAACGGCCTTTGCAAAAACGTTTGTAATTACTTCATTTTTTTAAATAAAATTCTGGAATTTCTTGACTTTTCCTAATTTGAATTGCTACATACGATAGTACTATTTTTAGGTGCCCCCAAACAAGGGTTAACGAGTAAAATAGACGTTTTTTTGCAAATTTTCGAATTTTTGCTTGTTTTCGCAAGCAGAGCGTGGACTTTCAATTTCACGCCTTTATCAAGTGACATGAATTTTATTAAGACTTGGTTTAGTGTGACGAAGCAAATTACGTATTTTGCCGACGTCAATATGCCTTAGCCGATGTAGAACTTATTTAATGTAAATCACAGTTTCTTTTTTTGAGCGTTTGGCAATTGCTTGGAAATACTTAACACATATACATTCTGTTGTACTCTATAAAAAAATTGTTGTTGGACTGCTTGAATACCAATCAAGCGGATTGGTTCAAAGAGAAATTATAAATTCAATTTTTGTTAATAAAGGAACTCGTAAATTCAATATGTTGTTAGAAAGAAAAACTCGCGATTCTTAAATTCACTTTTCGTTAAAAAGATTGGACAAGCCGATGATCTAACGGAATTCAATAGCTTTATCCGTCCTTGAAGTGCTGAACTTGTTTGAATAAGGTCAGCGAAATCCCCCAAGTTATAAACTACCCTTATATTTATATATGCCTTACTCTGACGCCCAATCGAGAAAAAATATAGATGTAACTTATACAAAGGAAAAGATTAAATTTATTCTTTACCTGCGGTTTTACAAGCGCAGCAACTTAGCATAATACAGCAAAAACAATGGTCGCCTGACCATTCAGCAAAATCACGGTCACCGTTCTATTGGTGAAATTATGGTTACTGTTTGTTGAGAGCGATATCTCTCTATTTATAGTAAACTTGAATTGGGCCACGTGGCTCGGACGTACAAAGGAATTTTTTTTAACATTACGTAGAACAGGGGAATTCTATGTCGAAATTGTTGTAGTATATAAAAGTGTCCGCTTCAAGTAAAATACATAAATAGAACTGACCCCCCTGATTAATTTTTTTCATCAAATTGTTATTGTATTTTCTAGATTAAATGCTTTTAGCAATGTACCCAGTCACAACCCTTTACTTTTATATCCAAAACGAGATTGGTTAGTAAGGCTGCGCCCAGTAGGCTGCGACCAGTTGTCTTTAACCCATCTGAAGGCGTTTAAGTACAACTCAAACTGTTCTGGACACGTTATTTTGAACGAGTAAGGCAAAGCGCTTGTAATGAAAGCACGAGGCCGGGATGTACTCTCACAGTACTTTGTATTCGATCTACAATTTATGTAATGGGCAGAACGGATGTTTAATTTAGCAAATTTTTCACAAGCGTTTAGATCATCGCGCTTATCGGCAGGCACTTGATAACCGATAAAGAAACCATAGTCAGGATCTAGAGCAGTGCTCTGCAACTTGTGTGCTGCAAAATAACAAGAAACATACACTTTGAAATAGAAAAAAATGTTGTTTTTCTAAAGTAGCAACCAAAAAACTTAAAAATTATACAGTACAGCACAGTACGTCTCATTGTGTAAGGTCAAGACCTTTTTTTTTGCTTTTTAGTAAATTTTGAACGCTATATGCATGTGATGATGTGCATGTAAATGGTGATATATAAAAGATAAAATTTTGTTGAATTTATAATGTAATATCTGTAATTCCATGTCTTAACACTGCTAAGCATCAAAACAAAGCCAATTTCAAATTATTTTATGTAAAAAAAAATTCGTTTTTGTTTTTTTATCCTATATTTAAGCAGCAAAATTTTTATTTAAAAAAAGCAGTAATAACTATTAGTAACTGCAAAAACATGAAGACAAAACATGTGAAGAAGTAATTGAAACTGGTCTAAAATATTTTTCGTAATTTAACCATTCAAACAATAAAACAAGCTTCCCTTAGTTCTTCATTGTTTGTAATTTTTGTGCGCGTTGACAACACTCTTTACGTCCAATTTTCAATTAAGTTTACGACTGTTACAACATCGAATCCGTTACAATCGCATTTTACGCTAGTTAAATCAGTGTTTAAGCGTAAAAATTAAAGTGACCCTGCTAAATTGCAATTTTGCATACTTTATCAAATAAATTTTGAAAAACTTTTTTACTTTAACAAAAGTTAAATAAAACATCTTTAGTCTGTTTGAATTTTATATAAGATTGCTTAAGTAGTTTTGGAGTTATAAATCGTTAATTTGGTGGGCTTCTAAAGCCCGGCCGTTAAGGAGTCAATAGCTCGAAAAAGGTTGAGGAGAATAGGGTTAAGAATTAAACTACCTATATCTTTGCTAGCATTACTATATTCTAGAGGTACTCTATCTTTTTTGAAAATGCTGTGTGTAGTTTTATTTTGTGGCATTTTACATGGCTTTATTAAGCTCAGCAATTCTCAACAGTTTGGAGTTTTTAGCACATAAGGTAAATGTATGTCATATAATATGGCACATAGAGGGGAATATTAGCGGACACGTAAATTTAAAACAATAATGCATAAAATCTATTCAGATTTTAAATATTGCACAACAACTGTGTAATGTAAACTATTCTTGATAGTCAAATTGTTAAAAAGTTATTTAAAAGTGATTAAAATTTAGCAGCAACAACATTACAGCTGAAAATATGCTTAACAAAAATAAAAAAAATAAAAAATTGATTAAACCACTTTTTGAAAAGGCATTAAACCAGCTGAACTTTGCCAACTAAAAGTGGAATTCTCATTGTCTAACAGTAAAAATCTCTGCAGTAAATATCCTCTACAATTAAAAGCATCGTTATATAGCCGCTTTTTCAGATACCAAACTTTGTTATTAAAAATATAAATGTAAGACGTTTGAATGTTGACAAAAACAGTTTTATAATTTCTTGAGCACCGGGCGTTTTAATTGCCATGCATAAAAATCAGAGTCCCAATCGGAGTCGCATGGAGTCAGAGGTTTTAAGAAGGAGTGGGAGTCGGACTTTTAAAAGTACAAAGAGTCGAAGTCGAAATATTTTATCCAAACCCGACTCCTAAAGTCAAGTTTTTTTTTTTTTAGAGAACACTACTCTTTAGGGACGACGAAAATCAAAAAATTTGGGACGGATTCTAATTAGGGACAATTTTTTCTGGTAACGAACGTCCCGATTAATGACTTAAAAATATGGCCACCCTAAATTTAAACAAATCGTATTTTGCATAATGATATTGCCCTTATAAGTGAGTCGGTGTCGGGAGTCGGAGTCGGATCTTAAATCTTCCGACTCTACAACCCTCATAAAGATTGTCATGGTTCAATTCTGCTGTGACTAATGCAAATTTAGGAACGACCATGACGCCCGAATGGCTAAAAAACGTACAAATGATCTATTTTTACTAAAAATCATGGCATATTTACCATACCTGTGAGCTTTGCATACATCGTTGCAATGTCTCGACCTGGATTCGAGATACAGTTGTCCGAGACCGAGACGAGACTTTGGGGTTACGCTATCGAGACAAGACTTTGGGGTTTCGAGACCAAGACGAGACCGAGACGAGACCGAGACTTCGAAAAACGTGTCTCAAGATATGTCTCGAGGTATCCACCTCTGTCTCGGATTTCATAATTTTTGACTCTCAAAACTAGTAATCTCTGAAAAAACAAAAAAAGCGTCTGTACATGGAATTTTTCTTCGATTGTTGGCATAATTTATGCCAAAATGGGCTGGACAAAAACCCTAATAGTTGGAACGTAAGGTAAGCCTACGTTTATAGGGTTTTTCAAAAATAAAGAGCGAGTTTTATTTATAACATTCAAAAAATTTAATGTTTTATTTATAACGAGTTTTATTTATAACATTCAAACAAAAGTATTTTTCACCTGTTGCAAATATATTGCTTCAAAAAATTTAAATGATGAGTGAAGAACGACAAAGAAAGAAAAGAATAAGTGTAAATCTCGAAATATTTAATCAAGTAAAGCGGCCAATATACAACAAACACTAAACAAGAGCTGCTTGAAATTAAAAATTTGAAATTACAAGCTGAAAGACTCAAATTTGCTTTTTCTAAATTGAAAAAGCAGACGAAAAATTCTAGTAAGATTATTTTTATAATTTCTTTTAATTTTATTTCGGAACGAAGATTACTTTAAGCAACCCAAAGTAGGCCAATCATATTGATCAAGATATTTTTAAAATCTCAAATTTTATTTGTTTACACAAATAGCTTCATTATCGTAATTGGTTGTATCAAGCTGTCTGGCAAACTGGAGTAGGCCTACAATTAAGACATTTTTTAAAACCTGGAGTTGGCGTGCAATATTATTCAAGACATTTTTGGAACCAGAAATTCTTTTTGTATACACTAAAAGCTTCATTATCTTAATTGGTTGTATAAAGCTGTTAAATTAGTAACCTAAGTTTACACCTTATTGGCAGGAGTAGGTCTAACTCTAAGGAGGAAATCATTCATTGCTTAGTGGAGCTATCCAAGTTGCTGTGAATACCACACTTTCCATGAACCTCGTTTCATGAGTACTTAAGTTATTTATAGGCTAGGCCTACTGTTTTATTATCTATAGAAATACTTTTAAATGCAACAAAAGTTTTATTCTCAAAATCGAACAAATAATAGGAAAACTGAATGATATGAAAATAAACCTAAATATAAAATTGTGTTTTATGTAGAGATTTTTCTGTTGCAAATTCTCGATCCAATTATTGTTTAAACGTGTCATATTACAATGAAACAGCAGGTAAAAAACAATCGAATATTTAGTAATGCAAAATGAAAGAAAAGATCAAATTACAAACTTTTATTAACTTTTTTATTAAATAATTTTTATTAAAAAATGTGTTTTTTATGTAGATCTATGGTCTACCATTGTCCTATTTGTTTAACAGAAACAGGGATATCTAAACTACCGGGATGCGAAACTTGAAAAAATGCGTGCACACAGTAGGGCTATTAATTTTTTGCTTTTAACGCTGCAATTTCGAATTCTATAACGTAAACAACATTTTTCCAACTAAGTATAAAGATTAATCATATTGTAACTTGTGATATCACATCTAGAGCGTACCTTACAGTTTATTCTTCGCAATTTTTTGAAAAATCAATACAAACCGTATTAAAAGCAAATTAATTGCAAATTTACACAACACAAAAATAAAAAAGTTAAATAAACTACAAGTTCTGCATTTATACAAAAATATAAACGTTTGCAAAAGAAAGACCAACTATGAAACAATTGACAACAATCACAAAAAAGTATGTATTTTTGTGTTGAAATACATAAAACAATAAAGTTTTTTATGAATTTTAGATTTGTGCATATTTTTTGGTAAATTTTCCGTTTTTTGAATAATTGGTCCAAGATTTTCAAGTTTAGGAGCATTTAAGCGTTTAAGTTCGCTTTTAGCAAAACAATTAAATACAGACTAAATGATAAGTGAAAAATTGCAATGTCCTTCCAAGCAAAGTTGATTGACAGCACACTTAAGGTTGGATGAGTCCTTCACTGCAGTTTCCATAGCACACAAAAACGCATAGCACTAATTTGAACAACTAAACAGTTTAGCTTTTGCTGTAACATTTGACAGTAAACTATAATGGTATTGTAATCATTGTAAATGTGTAATTAGCATGCAACCAAACAGCATATTAAACAATTAATCAGCTCCCATGAGGTAGCTAGACTACAACTGTTTTATTATTTAAAGGCTTTAAAAAAAGGTCTACACTCTACACTGTAATATTGTTTTGGCTTGCGCCAGAGCAAAGCAAAAGTATAGTGTAGAGCAACCTAATACAAGCAAAAATACAATTTGCATTGACTTGGGTTTTTATCAAAGAAACAAAACACTTTTAGAAAACGTACTTTAATATCTGGATCGCCAAATACGTATATTAAATTAACTTTAAGCTTTTTCATTGTACCCAAAAAAATTAAAAAACATAAGATTAACAAAAGTATTTTTCACCTGTTGCAAATGTGGTTTTCCACAGAAACAGCTACCAGAAAAATTTTATTGAAGTATTTTAACACTTTATCAAACCACTAATGTAACAAGCTAGTATCTAGTTTTTTTACTGGCACCAGACAGACCTACTTGTAGTTTCTGCAAATTGACCGCACCATAAAGGTCAAACCTGTTCTTGCAATGCACCATTTTCTGTCAAACTCGATTTTGATATTCTACGCGATTGGCTGTATATACTTAATCTATCAGTAAAATAACAGCTTTTTCACTTTTATTTATTTTATTTATTTTATCTCTATATTTATTCTCCTGACTCGCAGGAAAGCGACGGAGGCGCTAATACATAGGGTAGGCAATTACCTCAACCTGCTGCCGGAGATACAAAGATATTGCTGTCCGCTTGTAATTTTAATAGAGATATGACTGTAATTTAAAACTGCTTTCCAGGACCACCAAGCAGGGGAATATGCCGTAAAGTTTCTTTTCCAAGGACACAACAGAATGGCGCAAATAGGTTTTGAACCCAGACCGTGTTAGTTACGAGCCCGGCGCTTTAACCACTCGACCATACTTCAAAAAAGTTAAGTGTTCTTTGTTTGAGATATTGCATATGTATGAAGCAATATTCGAAAATGTCAGCACGTGAAAGTTGTTGCAATTTTTTAATTGAGGAAAGCACAAAAAAATTCCTTAAGTTTTTTATATAAAGATGTACTGGTTAATTTCCACAAAATTGCAACAGTCAAAAGTAGTAAGAAAGGCCTGATTTGGTAACGTTTGTGACGTCATCATAGGAGGCACGTGAGGCACATGAGGCAGTATTGAAAACGAGAATAACAGAAAGAAGAAGAACTGTGATTATGACGCAAAGAGGAACAGTCAAAGTTCAATAGTGGATTTGAGAAATAGATTTATTGTTGTCATGATACAAAAAACTTGTTGATGTAGACAACACTGTGATTGTTTTAAATAAAACTTTTCATGTTGATCTGTGTATTTTTCAAGGTTTGTGCGTAAACTTTTGCTTTTAAAAACAATAAAAACACTATTCTTTTATAAAAATTTTTCCAAATCATATTTATTTAACATTTTACCATCAAACAAACTTATAAATCATGATAAAAAAATTTTAAACAAATTAATATAATTTTTTATAACTAAAGACAACAATACGTAAAGTCAAGAGAATTTTTTAAATAAAAATGTAACAGACCAATTGAAAGCATAGAAATTGATATGCTCTATTAGTTACATACATAATAGATTAAGAAAATTTAGGTTTATAAATCAAAATGCACAAGTTGTGACTTCAAATTGAAAAAGAAAAAAAAATTTCTTGGTCTAACTTTTGAAAAAACAAACTTAGCTGTTGAAGCGTGAACAAAGTAAAATGTAGGTTTTTTTTACTAGAATCGAAAACATTGCTTGTAAAAATGCAAAATTAAATCATGCTGAAATGTAATGTTTCTGATTTTTTGAGGCACAAACGGTTTTAACTTAAACTAGTTAAAATTTGTAAGGTTGGCTGATTTTTATGACAAAATTAATTTAAAGCATTGCATTTAGGTCACATGATGAATAAAAACTGGCTAAAAACAGATACTGATTTGCAAATCGAACAACTTTTAACACGAAATTTGCTATTTTTCAATCAGGACGGTTTTAACTTGAGAAAATCTTGTGAAATTTTGTGATGCTAAACACCTTTTTCATTGTGAAATTCATTTAAAACATATAAGTTACAAGGTGAAAATAAAAGATCAGATAATAGAAGAAAATAAAAGTCAAGTCTTATTAGACTCAAGAGATGAGTCTAATAAGACTTGACTAGTCAACTTTTTGTTAGTTTACTTTTAAAATAATCTTTGAAATGTTTGTATTGTTGCTTAGTGTTAATAATTTAAAAAATAATCGAATCGATATTTAGTTAACCATGTAAAATATATAAGAATTTACTTGTAAAATAAAATGGCAATGGTTTAGCAATGATGTCACAAATACCTAAAAATTAAAATTATAATGCCTTCAAAAAAGTGTTTTTTATTACGTTACAATCACAACCATGGCATACATATGTATCACTGTTCCTTAAAGAGTTAAATAATGATGTTCTAAATCTTTAATACGACTCTTTTCCCTTCGGAAAGGAAAAAACTAAGTAAGACGAGAATTTTTGAATCGCGCAAAATTCGAGATATTTGCCTGTGTGCAACAATTATACAAAAAGTTTGACACAATTACAACATTCGCGCAATAAAGAAAACAATTGTGACAAAAATTTTAAAGTTGAATTGTTGTTATGCGTTAAAAAAAATAGCAAAAACCTAAAAAAAAACATAATTTTTTAGGATTTTATTCTAAAAACTAACAAACTTCTGCTACACTTGGAAAAAATGTACACTTTTCAGGAGAAATTTTTTAGATTTTTTAAGCAAGTTAGTATTTTCGTATTAAAAAATTTAAAATGTAAAAAGCTTAAAAGAAAGGTAGGTCTTTCAAAAAGTTAATTTTTTTACGTAAAAGGAATCTGGTGTTTCCATACTAAAACCTTTACAGTGTGAGGCTCTTGAGAGAATTTTTAAATAGTGACAATTAGGCGTAATGTTTTTACAATTTCAAAAACCTGACCGCAAAATCTCCATGAGAAAAAATTTATAAAATTATATTCATGGATCAGTTGTTAATATCAAATAATGAAACTTTTAGGTAAAACGTTTATTTGAAGAAAGAAAAAAACGCTGCATAGAGAAAAAAGTTTTAAAACTGAATAAAGGTACCTAAAAATCAAGCTTTCTTAGGGCAAAAATTGAATGTAGATATCTAAAAATTAAGGTTGATTAAGAAAAAGTTTTAAAAACTTGAACAAAAATACAACAAAAATCAAGGTTGCAAAGAAAAAAAATTGAAGATAGTTATAAAAAAATTAAGGTTGTCAAGAAAAAATTAAACAAAGGTATAGCAAAATTGAGTTTGTCAAGAAACAATTGAAGATAGCTATGACAAAAATTAAAGTTGTTTAGAAAAAATTGAGCAAAGGTATAACAAAAATCAAAGTTTCCAAGAAAAATGAAACAAAGGTATAACAAAAACCAAAGTTATTTAGAAAAAATTGAAGGTAGGTGTGATAAAATCAACATTGTTAAGAAAAATTTAAAGATAGGTATGAGAAAAATCAAGTTGGCAAGAAAAAATTAAACAAAGGTATGACAAAAATCAAGGTTGTTTAGAAAAAATTAAAGATAGGTTTAAGAAAAAACAAGATTGCCAAGGAAAAAATCAAACAAACATATGACAAAAAACAAAGTTGCCAAGAAAAAACTTAAACATAGATACGACAAAAATCAAGATTGCCAAAAATAAAATAAACTAGATATAACAAAATCAAGGTTGCTAAGAAAAAAAAATTGAAGATAGTTATTAAAAAATTGAGGTTATCAAGAAAAAATTAAACAAATACATGCCAAAAATTAAGGTTGTTTAGAAAAAGATTAAGCAAAGGTGTAACAAAAATCAAGTTTGTCTAGAAAAAATTAAAGTTAGATATAACAAAAATAAAGTTAGGTTACCAAGAAAAATTAAACAAAGATATCACAAAAGCCAAGGTCGTTTAGAAAAAAATTGAAGGTGGGCGCAACCAAAATCAAGTTTGTCTAGAACCAATTGAGGTTAGGTATGACAAAACTCAAGGTTACAAAGAAAAATTAAACAAAGGTGTGATAAAAAAACAAGATTGTTAAAAAAAATCAAGGTTGACAAAAAAAAATTAAGTAAAGGTATAACAAAAATCGAGGTTGTCAAGAAAAAAATCGAAGATAGATATTTAAAAATTAAAGTTAACTAAGAAAAATTTTTAAAGAATTGAACAAATGTGTAGCAAAAATCAAGCTTGTTTAGGAGAAAATTGAAGATAGGAATGACAAAAATCAAGGTTGCCTAATTACTAACTTTTAAAAATTCAACAAGGTTGTAAAAAAATCAAACTTGATTAGAAAAAAATTAAATATAGGTATCTAAAAATCAAGCTTCTTAGGAAAATTTTTGAAAAAGTGAACATAAGTATAACAAAAATCAAGATTGTCAAAAATAAATTAAAAATGATAGATATCTTAAAATCAAGGTTACCAAGAAAAAATTTTGAAAAATTAAACATATGTATAACAAAAATCGAGATTGACTAAGAAAAATTTTTGAAAAATTGAACTTAAGTATAACAAAAATTAAAGTTGCTTGAAGAAAAAGTTTTAAAATTTAACAAAGGTATAACAAAAATCGAATTTGTCTAGAAGAAAATTGTAGATAGGTGTAACAAAAACCAAGGTTGATTCCAAATATTTTTTGAAAAATTGAACATAAGTATAACAAAAATCAAGCTTGTCTAGAAAAACATAAAGATAGTTATGACTAAAAACAATATTGCTAAGAAAAAATTAAACAAAGGTATACTAAAATTACGGTTGACAAAGAAAAATTTTGAAAAATTAAACAAGGATGAAGCAAAAATCAAACTTTTTTCGAAAAAAATTGAATACAGGTATCTAAAAATCAAGCTTCTTAAAGTAAGTTTGCACAGGGAAAACTTTCTAAAATTAAATACAGACTTTTTATTGTGCATCTGAAATCAGGAAATACTTTGACAGGTTTTTCCTATTGTGTGCTTAAAATCAGGAAACTGGTGGAAAAACTTTTTTATTGTGCACTTAAAATCAGGAAACTAGTTTGACAGGTTCGTTTTGTGTGCGCTTAAAAACAGAAAATGTTTTGACAGGTTTGTTTTATGTGCGCTTAATACAGAAAATGGGTTGACAGGTTTATTTCGCGTGCGCTAAAAAGCAGGAAATGACTTGACAGATTCGTTTTATGCGTGCTTAAAAACAGAAAACTGATTGACTTTATTGCTTTAAAATCTTGCAGAATGTTTTGAAATAGTCTTACGTCGTGTTTTGAAATCTTGGTTTTTTTCTTGGGTGGGAATCAAACTTAAGGCGATTATACTTATTAGGGTTAGGATTGAAGTCTTGGTTTTGTTTTGGGCGGGAATGAACTCAGGACCACTGTTTTTCTTAGGGTTAGAATTGAAATCTTGTTTTTGTCTTGAGTGGGAGTCAAACTCAGAACCTCTAACTTAGGGTTAGAGCTAGATTTACAACTATGCTGTCTTGGATGATAATTGAACTCAGGACCATTGTCTCTTAAGGTTAGTTTTAGGATTTAGAGCTTCGCTGTCTTGGGCAGAAATCAAACTCAAGACCATTGACTTTGTTAGGGCTAACAGCTTTGCTGTCTTGGGTGGGAGTCAAACTCAGGACCACTGACGTACTTAGGGTTGGGATTAAAATCTTGCTTTTAACTTGGGTGGGAGTCAAACTCAGGCCCACTGTTTTTCTTAGGATTTGGTTTAGAATTAGGATTAGGATTGCGATTGGGATTGAGATTATGATTGGGATTAGAATCCACCCTCCACACCTCTACTATCCACACCTCTACCCTCCACACCTCCACTTCTCCACACGCGCCTCATGCGCTTCCTCTGATGACTTCACAAACGTTACCAAACCAGCCCTTTCTTACTACCGTCAAAAAATCAGATGAATACCTATGATCAAGCATCTTTACTAATATGTATTGACATTGAGTGTTCCACAAAAAACTGAACTAAACCAAAAAATTATTCTCATTTTCAGTTCATTACCAGAATTAAAGAATTTTTCCGGAACATTAACAGCAATTTCTACTAGTATACAGTAGTTTTTGTTCACACAATCTTCCAAGTATTTATTAAATACATTCTCGCAAAAAGCAAAAATGTTGCAAACTTCTGTTTGACTACTTACAGAAGAAAAGCTTAATAAATGTTTATAACATTTTCTTTGGAGAATGCACAAAATCTAAAAAAGCAATTGGTATCAAATTTTTAGTGATAATAATTGATAAAATAAATTTTGCAGCAGAGTTAACATCAACACAATTTTTTGAAAACAAGGAAATTTACAGCATCATCTATGAATAATTAAAAATAATCAAAAAGGAGTACTGCATTATCAATTTTAATTTTTCAAAATTCTAGGTTTGAAATGAATTTTGCTCAATATACTGCTTTTTTGTTCCTGCAGCAAAAAGTTTTTTTTTGCATTATTGTAAAGCAGTGCTTGGATTAAAGCATTTAAGCAATGGTTTGCTTGAAAAATATTTAGTAAGATTGGAAAAATTAAAGGAGTTGCAGATAACTTTAATCAAACTATTTTGAACTCAATACGTTTATTTCCACTTTCTTATTTTCAGAGAATTCGGAAGGATAGTTTGAATATACAATAATAAAATGTTTGTCACAAATTCTGCATGAATCACTAATTTTTAAGTTTTTTTGAGGAATAGCTTTAACCCATTTTTGACATAGAATTTGGTTTAAAGACAATCTAAACAAGGGGATTGATAATTTAGATTCTTCTTTTTTAGTAAGTACAATAATCAGTTTTGCATTTATCAACGCTACAAGTATATCCCATATTAAAAGCTAATCAAATAATGATTAAAAAATTTACTAATATTAATCAGTAATTATATCTAAGAAATTTAATTGATAATTAAATTCATTATTAAGATAAAAAAAAGTATTAAAATAAATACATAGAAAGCAAAAAAATTTATATCAAGATTACTAAGATTCAACACATCTATAAAACCAAAACCAAAAGTTTTTTCACTGGTCGTAATGAAGTACTTTGTCTAGAAATGGCTTGTGACTGAAAAATCAATAGATTACATATATCACAATAAATTTTTTGCATAAAGCAACAAGTAAGCTTTTGAGTTTTAGAATTTACAAAAAACAACTTTTATCATTAAATACAATTTTTTTGCATCGTAAGTGTACTAATAATTTTTTTTATTTTTAAACTTTTTTAGAACATAAACATTTAAGCTATAACCTAAAAATTAAAAGAATTATAAAAAATGTTTTATTAATGCTCAAAAAAATAATTAAAAAAATTATAATGGGCCAAAAAAAGCTGCAAGATTGTTTTAAGTACCACTTAACACATTACACATATGAATTAAAAAAGAGGGTCAATAAGTTAAAAACAATTTAGTTATTTTAAATTCAAATAATTAAATAATGTTAAAATATTTAATCGACAAAATAAAGCCTGAAACAGAGTGAAGCCCTTTTTTCTTTCTTTTTTTAGAGAATAGCTGGTTTTTGTAAATTTGTTACTTCGCTTTAGGTTACTATTTTCATTTCTCGTTGTTATTACATAGTTTTTCATGCACTTGCGTGGTTTTCCATGGAAAAAAATTAACGTAAAATTAGCCTACATATATTGGGGTCACACAAAAGTTTATTTTTTAAAATGGGGTCGCAGAACAAAAAAGTTTGAAAAATCCTGTTCTACGTGATACATAAAACATTTTTTTACGTAAAAAATTTATCACACGCTACAAGCTGAACTACACTTAAATGTACAAGGTAAAAAGAAAAGTCAAGTAAGATTGATATCCAACTGATAGTTTTTTCTCGCAATAAAAATTCACGCAAAAGTTAATTGACCTGTTACATTTTATGGATTATAAATATAATTAAATAATGGTGCAGAAATATACAGGAGTGCTATGGCGATGTTATCTTTTACAATTTACACTAAAAATCTTTGGCTGTATTTTAATGGTAAAATGCAAATATCATATTGATTAGTTGATGTTTACAAATGAACATTTTCAAATAAAAAAATATTCTAAAACGTTGGCGCTGTTTTAGTTGGGTGGTAAATTTATTAATAAATAGCATTTATAAGTTAAGAAATAAAAAAATCTTAGTGAAGTGTAAATGGTCCTAAAATTGAAATCTGGCTCAAATAGAAGGCAAAATATTTTTTAAAAAATTGAAGCATCACAATAAGGTCAACCGTGTTTTATATTCTGGTCCTTTACCAAACAAAATTATCACACAATTTTTGTTGCTTCAAAAAAAGGTAGGCCCAAGGTCCGTTTTTTTATTTATTAAAAGAGCTTACTTCAGGAAAGATGTGTCCATGGTTCCACTAATGTAACAAGTCGATTTTCAATAGAAACAACATCGGACCTCGATTCTTTGACAAGGTTCTAAACTAACTGTAAGATGTTACTTTTAGTCGTTTTAAAAAATATGATTTATGATGATGTACCTGATGACTCCACTCTTCAGTCAATTTACACGCCGCTGTGAGCTGAAGTAAGCGACGAGATAATTTTCTTTATTTAAACAAATTCTTTAAATAGTTTTAAACCAATAATCAACAAAAGGATAGCTCAGTTGATAAAATTCTGACTTGCAAGCAAAGGACGTGAGTTCAAAGCTCAGTCTACTTCAGTGATTCCTGTTGTGCTCTCTCTATCTTGAAAGGTACTTCAAAAAAATTTTCTCAATGGAGTCACAACAAACAATGGTGACTACATTTTAAATGGAAGCAACAACCAGGTCAATATGATCATACAAAGAACAAAAAGGTATTGACTGCCATTTGACTATTTTTTATCTCTTACCCGTTTCCAGGATATATTATAATTGTTGGAAACGAAAAAACTTTAAAACTAACTTGAGATTGGTTCACTTGATAAACAAAAAATTGTTGAGATTCGTATAGTTCATATTCAATAAACTATCCGAACAAGCAAAGCAGTCTTAGGGCCAATCAATGTGATAATTAGCAAGAACATTCTGTGACAAAAAGCTTTTTCTAGAATGCTGCAGACACTAAAACGTAAAAAAAAATAGTAAACCCTTTCGGTGGGGCTAATGTAGAGGCACTTTGACGGTTCCGCAATTGCTTACATGTTATAATCAGTTTCGAGTGAAATAACAATGTTGCCACACTGGAAAAAAAAGATTGGTGATTTCTTCGCAGAAACATATCAAAATTTTTCTCAATAATTTTTTGAATTAACCCTCAAATGCATGAAATGGGTCCCGTGGGACCCAAGACATTTTGTTTTTTAGTGTGTGTCTGCTATGGAACTACAATTTAATTGTTATTTCCTGTATTCTTCTAGTAACATGTGTTTGTACTTTTCCCAAAGTCACACTTGTGTAACCTTTGTAGAAAAAAATTAGAAGCTCAAAACTAACAAAAATGTCTTGGGTCCCATGGGACCCATTTCATGCAAAAATGTCATAGGAAATTGTTTTTCTTACAAACTACGTGCTGAGATGCAGCTTATTTCTGACAGCTTGATCTTTGTCTTTGAATTATACGTTTATGACGTAAAAGTCAATTTCAAGCTTGGAACGAAATTCATTTATGACATGTGAATTACAGGAACAACCAAACACCGTAGCTTGTTTCAGTCTTTTACGTTTTGTTCTTGCAGATATAACATTACTATTATTTAGCATGGAAAGGAAAAGATATTCTGCTTCTCAGTCTGCGAACATAATCAGAAACTGGTTAGGGGAGGAATCTGAAGACGACGATAGTTACTGTAGCTTAGCAGAATCAAGTGATGACGAAGTAGATGATATTTTTATTGAAGATGCAGCAGAAATTGACGATAGCAGCTCAAGTAGTGCGGAAGAAAATGATTTTTTTATAAACTCTGTGGTTTCTACAGCATCAGCTGAATACTTAGGCAAATCAGGGCGGCGTTGGTTAAATATCTCACCACCCACATCTCGTACAAGAGGCAGCAACAGATTTACTGTAAGTAACTGGGGAGTTCAGATAAGTCCACAAAACAAAGTAGAATGCTTCGATTCATTCTTTTCACCAGCTATTTTACACTACATTTTGAAGTATACCAATCAGCATGCTGCTGCTCATTATGCAAGAAAGAAAGTGCAATGGGACCCCATAGATATGGTAGAACTGAAGGCTTTCTTTGTTATCTCATACTTGCTTGGCGTGAGTAAAGGCAATCACGAAAGCATCAAAAACTTGTGGAGTGATGGCCCAATGGCAAGACCTGTTTTCAAAGCAACCATGTCTGTCAATAGGTTTGAAAGTATTCGCTGCCATCTGAGATTTGATTCAATGGATACACGAGAAGAGAGGAGAGCTCTAGACAAGTTTGCACCTTTCAGAGAAGTTTGGAACTTTTTTGAGAGTAAATGCAGAGAAAACTACAAACCATCAGCAGAAGTTTGCATGGACAAACAACTCATTCCATTTCGTGGTCGTTGCCCATTTCGACAATACTTGTCCTCCAAACCGGAAAAGTATGGCATAAAATTGTTCCTGCTTGTAGACTGCAGCACTGGTTATGTCTATACAGGCCAACCATATGTTGGTAAGGTTGGAAACAAAATCACACGAGGCTTGGCTGAAAAAGTAGTTAAATCGCTAGTAAAAACCTTGTACCATGCTGGACGCAACATTACTGCAGACAATTATTTCACTGATTTTGCTTTGGCATCTGAGCTACTTCTCAAAAAAACTACTTATGTTGGAACTTTGCGAAAAAACAAGTCTGACATTCCTCCTGAGTTCCAAGCTAACAAAACACGACGAATTGGATCAACTTTGTTTGGTTTTGATAAAGATACAACACTGGTATCATTTGTTCCCAAGAAGTCGAAAAGTGCTTTGGTTGTTTCCACATGTACCACGATGACAAGATTGATGATTAAACTGGCAAGCCTGACATCATTTTGTATTATAATCAAACTAAGAGAGCAGTGGATAGAGTAGATCGGATGTGTCACACCTACAGCGTGCAGAGGAAGACTAAAATATGGCCTTTGGCATATTTCATGAATCTGTTAAATCTTGATGGACTGAACTCCTTTATAACCTACATTACTCGGAATCCGCAATGGTGCCAAAAATTATCTCACAAACGAAGACAGTTCTTAGAAGATTTGGGCTTAGACTTGGTGAAGCCAATAATGGAAAGAAGAGCAACGTCTTTTGTTGGCCTTACGAAGCCAATACAACAAGCCATGTCTGTTTGTGGCATCACACCAGCAGCTTCTGTTGATTACAGCCAAGATGAGCAAGGTCCAACAAAATCTAAGAGAAAGAGATGCTACAGATGCACTATGGATCGAAAGTCTGCTCGGATCTGCACAAAGTGCAAAAAACTGTTTGTGCTCACCATTCTACCAAGACTGAAGAAATCAAATGCTCACTTGCATGTTAGCTACAGAAATTCTGTGTTTTTTCCGGAAACCTGTTCCATCTGCTAATGCAAAAAACTGTTTGTGCCCTGTTTCAACAAAAATGAACAATTTCATGTCAGCTACGTAAAATCTGTTGTTTCCTAATAATTTTTTTTGTTAAAAGTGTTGTGTTTGTATGTAAAAACGATTGGATCCCCGAACACCCATTTCATGCAAAAATGTTTGCAAAATATTGTATGCACTTGAGGGATAACAAAGAAGTTGGTGATTATTACTTTCTGTAACAAAGTTAATTTTAACAGAAATTGCAGCAAATCGTTAGTTTTCTGCAGCAAGCAAAACTGATATAAAAAGGGGAGTACAGAAACAAGCTGCTACTTTAAAAGCAATATGTAAAATCATCTTTAGGTTTTTTATGGTTATACTTTTACTGTATAATCCATTTAACAGAAAAATTAAAAAAGATGATAATAGTTTAAGGCCCAAAGTTTCACCTTTGGACAAGGAAAATACCACTTTTAGTTGGCAAAGTTCAGTTGGATTGATGCCTAAAAGAATCAATAACTGGTCTATTGAAGTGGGACTCAGGCATTCAAATGTTTAAGGCATCATTTAATACACTATTTATGAGACAAGCAAGTGTGCTGCAAAGTACTCAGCTGTCGAGTAGACTGAATATAGGGCAACAGAGCGACGTGGAAAATATTTTTTGCACAATGCCACAAGGTTGTGACGAAACTTTAGTTCTTTGAGATGGTTACTAATGCTAGTGTTTATGCCTTCTAAAAATCAAACACCTTTGGAAAAGAAATTGAATTGACTTGCAGTCAACAGCCTCATATCTCCCGTTTCTAAACGACGAGAAAATGTTGCCCCGACAAAGAGAATGTTGTGACCTACAAATAAGATTATTTTAACATTCTCCATGCTTTTTGAAGAAAGTGTCAAAGTGTATGCTCTAATCAAAACCATTGATCTCTCAATTTTCAATTAAGTCTGGTTAATGAAGCCATAGCACCCGGAATCGAGTCGTGTTTAATTTTGAGGCACTGCAGTAAATTTCTCTAGAAAGTTTCACACTCAGCATACCTATACAGCTTACGGTTGTTTTGGTGATCGGGTGAAATAGTATTTTTGGCTGTTTTCTAATGGCGATAAAAAAGTCTTCATAAGTTGCTTCCACATCAAGTGAATTCAGCAGTAACAAAGTCTTTTCGAATTTGTTAGTTAAAGCAATGTAATCACTCCACTCGACACTACAAAAACTCTATCATTTAACTGGCATGCCTAGCATTGGCAAAGCAAAGCTTGGAAATGGAAGCTTATTAAGTCGAGGGTTAATATTTAACTTGGAAAACTTTCTTGTGATTTATGGTGAAGATTTTTGTTGTAGAAAAGAGTTTATATATTTTTCGTTCTAATTATTTAAACCAAGGTTTTGGAGTTAGAAAAATGACTTTTCGACTCCACCATATTAAAGTTTTCCAATTCTTACTCCACGAGATCTAATAATACGGCTCCAACTTTAGCACATGAAAAAAAAGAGTCCAACTCCACCCTAAAATATGCGGCTATGCCAGCCCCGACTCAACAATGTGGAGTCGGAGTCCCCGGAGTCGTATGTTTTAAATCGGAGTTGGAGTGCTTTATTTAGATTTGATAAAGTCAAATTTGCAAATAGGACTCGTTTTTTAGATTTGGTGAAGTAAGGAATTGGGTTCCTTATTGCGTTTGGAGACTTGGTTTTACGCTAAATTATTTTTATGGTATCTATTATACATTTATCCTCTTGAATCGCAGAAATGCGGCGACGGAGGCGCTGTATATAGGCAAACAATTAAGTAATTACCCCGACCTGCTCCCGGAGATGCCAAAATATTGCTGTCCAATGGAAATATTCTATTTTATTTTTTAATTTATAGAAATATGAGTGAAATTTAGAACTGCTTACCAAGACCGTCAAGCAGGGGAACTGCCGCAAAACTGTCTTTTCTAAAAACACAATAGAATGACTCGAGTAGGTTTTGAACCGAGATCAAATCAATCACTATCACGCCGCTTTAACAAGCTTTAAGCACTCGACAGTTAGGCCTACATGGTTGTAAAATCGGAATCGCTGGATTCCCATGTTTAGGAGTAAAGTCGGTCGGAGCTGGAAAAATTCTTTCTCTATATACGAAAAACGGAAAAAATTATTTTGACTCCACAACCCTGGTTATAAGTCACGTTTTGCTACCAGGGAGGATACAGCAAAGAACACACTCTTGCATAAAAATAGCTTTTAGTAATCGCAGAGCTAGCTTTTCATAATACCTTTTTTGTCTGTATTTAAGAGTAGATTGAAATTGAAAATTTTTATTCCTTCTCTGATTACACTCAACCGCTGACCGAAGCCCTTTTTTTCTGTTAAGACCTTTTAATGAATATTATGAGTATTGGAAATGACCGAAGCCCTTTTAATGAATATTATGAGTATTGGAAATGATAAGAGATTATTAGCGGTAGCTTTAGACAAGCGCCCACAATTCTTAAAAAAATCTCGACTTTTTAGGGAGGACTAAATATTAATATTGAATCTGACTGAGATTTCTCAATTTTGACATTAAACTGCAACTTTAAAAAAAAAAGCGTTTACTTTGAATTTGTCCAGATTTTTATGAGTTTCGTCTTTAAATTGCAGTCGTCGTCGTTTGGGAAGTTATCCACTCCAGGTCAGACACAAACAAGACTGGGGCCGAGGGTTTATTCTTTTACTATCCCAGGCTGCTGTACTGCCTGAATCAGATGCTGGTAGTAATGTTTTTAAGCCAGTATCGGGTTTCGTCATCCAAAACCGTCAGACCTCGTGCTCCATGTGGTGCCCGATGTATAGGGCACGATGTTAGAACATGGTCTGTGGTTTGTTTAGAGGTGCCACACTCGCAATTCGGTGAAGGAGCGAGACCCCATTTGTGCATGGACGAATAGAATCGCCCAACATCAGTCCGCAGGCGGTTAAGCTTAACCCAAGCTGCTCGGGGTAAGCCCATCCCAACAAGCCTGGCACCGATCCCGGGCACAAAAACAAGAAACCTGGATGCATTTTCGCAGTACTCCGTTTTCCATTTGTGATTTGTTCATTCAGAAGCGCGGATGCCAAGTCTTGTAAGGTTGTCCAAAAGATTCCGCGCAGCTGCCACAAACGGGCGTCTGGATCTTAGTCTCATTTGGCGAATATCTGAGGGCTCACTTAGTAGACCAAATGAGATATGATCAAAGTCTGGAGATCCATGGTGACCCAAGGAGAGTGTTGCTCCCGTTCGGCGAAGCTTAGCTGGCTGGATGCCTGAGAGTATGGGAACGTGGTTTGTTGGAGTGGGACGCAGACATCCAGTGACTATGCGCAAGGCGTCCTTTAAGACATTGTCGATGAAGCGAGTGTGAGCACTGCAACACCAGACTAGCGCGCAGTACTCAGCTGTTGAGTAGGCCAGAGATAAAGCGGCTATGCGTAGTGTTTTAACACCAGCACCCCATACCGAGCCCACGAGTCGCCTCAGCAGTGTGACGCGCGAGGATAGTTTTTTGAGCAAGGTAAATTTTTGTAAAATTTTTTTTAATATATTAAAATATGACAGTTTATTCAAGAATAAAAATTAATTAGTGTATACACTTAGTGAATATTTTGAAAAGCGTACAGTAAATTAAGGAACTTTTTTTGGTCTTCTAACTTATAAGATTTTTTTCCGAGAACTTAACTCTCTTAGAAGCAACTAAAGATTGACTATAACATTTTTTAAATGACCCTTTGGTTTTTTGTAATTATACAAAAACAAAAAATGCGTTACGTCAAGAGTCTATGGCGTATCAGTACATTCAGTAAATTTCAACAATTTCATAAAGAAGCAAAAATTTTTAGTCTATCCCTTTTCAAAAACTTTCACCGGTGAAATAATTGTTAATGATGATGAAGTTTAAACGTAATAAAAGTCTGAAATTAGCTGAAAGACACGGATGACTTTTAAATTTCAAGCTGCATTGGTGTAATGTCTAACCCATTTTCTATTAGCTGCAAAAAGCAAAGCCTCCACCAAGGTTGTAAGTCCTCACTAAATGCTGATCACTAACCAGGCAATTACTTGCAATTAACGTAGTTATTAATCTCCAGTTGTGCAATATCAAATTGATAAGGTGACACGCGAAGTCGATTACGTAATTACTAGATAAAAATATCGTTAATTAAAAGAGCTCTCAAATTTTTGAAAGTTAAAGTAAACACAACTTTTTACTAAATAAGACGTACTTGAAGGGCCAAAAAATTATTAGAGTCAATAAAACAAAATAAAACCAGTGCAATAAGCTAATTCAATGCAAAAACTGGGCGCCAAAACAGATTTGATAAAGTACAAACACACAAGTGTACAAGGGATGAAGACCCACATGTGTGAATTATTGTCAAACATCTTTGTCACAGACTTTACTTTGGAATCCTAAAGGACCAGTTGAACAAGGTAAGCCAAATACCTGCGCGGAAATAGAGTTCTGTCTATTTTTTATTTATTCCGGCTCAAAAAGTAATTTGCTAAAAAACTGAAGTCTTTTATAAAATTGGATTCAATTCAGTTTGAGCTGATTTGTTTGAAAACTCCTCTCCGCAAACTGACAGAGACCACCGTCTCTAACTAGAAAGAATGTATTACAAAATTCACACAATAAACGATTGGCGAAAACTCTTCTCTCCGCTTTGCCAATCTTCAAAGCGGTTCCAGCGCTACAAATTAAATTCGTCCGATACACAATTAATTCTATCGCTGTAGAATTGATCTGCAAAACACTGGCGCAAAACAATTCCAACACTCGTTAATCAACGACACTGTAACGACTGGGCCCACTACTCTGGAAATTCTGTGCTCGAACCAACACTTGAATTGAATCATAAATCAGTTTAGATTTTTTAATTTGGATTTGCTCGCTTCTATAGAATAGCGTCGCGTGACGCTCCATTGCGGTAGCGAATGCTCCAAGATTTGGTTATTTACTACAACAAAGTTTACACTTGGTCATGCATGTGCTATAGAGAAAACGACCAATAGGAGGATTGCGACAAAAAGCGCATTACGTCATAACTATCTGGCAGAAAACATTTTGAACAATAGTCAAGTAGCTTGCAAACAATTTAAGTAAGATAAAGGGGAAGCTTTACAGACTATACAATTACTTGTATTTTGCCATATCATAATAAAATTTCAAATTATTCTAACCAAAAAATAACTATAGTTTGTGAAATTAAAATTATTGCGGATGAAGTGTGACAATGTTTTTGCAGCAGGGTCGTAAGAACCGTCCAATTACTTACACTACAAAATTTTAACAGCAAAGGAAAGTAGAATTAGTGAGCTGAGATTTTTTCAATTCAAAGGATAATAATCATCAAATTTTTAAAATTCATAGAAAAATTGAAAAGGTTTCATGAAAGAATTACTGAGATCCGAACTTTACAAATATGAATGGCCGAAAATTAGGACATTAAGCACCCTGATAGAAAATATTTCTTGTTAATTATACAAGTGTTTAAAGGCACCAAATACTTAGTAGTTAGTAACATTAAAAATAAAATTTGAACTGAAAAGCATTTAAGAGACGTAATGAAGTTTCGTAATTGTTGTAGAGCTTTTCCGTACTTTTGGTGTGACAAATGATTTCCTGTATGTAACAATGTATGCATATATCATCAGTACATCATCTGCGTTACACAGTTTGCCTCCTAAAATAACTTTTTTTGCCGCTTGTTGCTATTAAACAAACGCTGTTGGGTTTTGGTCGCCTAGTGATGGAAGAGAAAGATGTCGGTCACGTTTCTATTTACCTAGCTCAGTGTGGTTTGAAGCTGTAAAGTTTGGTCTCAAAGAATTTGAAATCGATTTATTGTAATCTTTGTCTTTTTTCTGGTTCGAGTCAATATCAATAACTTTATCATGTGATCGAGACGACCAATCATAACCTCAGCTTCGCACTGCGCATGTCAATGTCAAGCAAGTGTGACGTAAGAGAAATTTTTTTGCTGAACAAGTTTTTCAAAGGCACTGAACAAAGACCTTGAAAAATGACAATTAATGAGGTCAACCTCAAAGCGTGTCTATGCTTAAATAACCCGGTTTGCATGTAGCCCCATCAAGCGATAAACTGATTGCAAATTTTGCATTTTAAATCACCTCGCACGCGTCAAAGCACGAATGTTGAAAGACATTTAATGAAAACAAATAGATGAGGATATATTTTGGCATTTTGCCAACAGTACTAGACGCAGTCAATCGCGTGTCGAAGATTTTGATAGCATTGCTTAGTTGCTATTTTCAATGCCATGAGAGTATGAGCGATGATCAATAAACTGCAAAAAATTTGACTTCACTTTTTTTCAGGTACGCAGTGTGACCCAACCATTGAAATTTAATAACTTATTTGTCCTTCCAAATTTTTTATCATTATCATGACTCAATTTTCTATTTTTCGAAAAAAACTAAACAGGGGCTATATTATAACTATCGTCATCAGTGTTTTTGAACTTTAACTGACAAGTGAAAACCAACAAAAAAGTTTTTTAACGTTAAATAAGCAAGAACGTACTTTGCAAACAAACAAAGAGCATTTTTTGGTTTTCACTTTAAATTGATATTTTTTAATTTTCCCTTTTTTAATTTGCTCGGAACCAGCATTGTAAATATGCCTGGATCGAAGATAATGATGTTAGCGTGATATTGATTAAGAAGATTGTGGCCTTCAAGTTTCTGTGTGGATCTGAATGTGCAATAAGGGGATGTAATGGATGCGCTTGAATCAGTGGTTAAATGGATTAGCATGAAGTGAGAGATGGGTCACTTAATTGAATTCTTGATAAATCTATCATTTTTTGATATTGTAAAAGAAATTTGTCACCTTGCTATGCAGCATTTTATAAAAATTAATCGACGTGCCAATATTCTATTTAAAAAAAAATTAATTTTTTGATAATTTTACAAATGTTTCGAAAAAATTACTATCTACCACTAATAGGTACAAAAAAGATATTAACGCAAAAAAATTATACACACTTGAACAGAAAACATAAAATTCTGATTTATTGCACACGAAAAAAACGTTTAACTTTATTATTGTGTGACAAAATTCATGTTTAAAAAGCACAATTATACATTTATAATAAACCTCACGTGGTTTGATACGGGGGAGTGAAATGGCAATGGTCTCAATCAGATTCAGATCACCAAACATGTCCTGGTCGTTGACTGTAAAGTGTAAGAAAGCAACGGCAGAACAGTAGACGTCGAACGCAAAAGCGTTATCCTTTTGCCAGCAAGGGTTGAACCCCTTGTCGTCTGTTGCACAAGCATCAAAGCATGGTTACAATGCTTTGGTTTATTGCACACATTGATTACGTCACACTGTAGATTTTTTAACGTAACACGCGTACAAATTTACGCTTTTTTGGTGTTTACACTTCCGGACAATCAAAATGTTATTTTTCATTCAAATAAAAAAATTCTTTGTTTCAAGTAAATAGCTTTACAGTGAAATGGTTTGAGAGATTACGCAAACGCGACAGCTACTTAGGGTTCAAATCTCAGTCAAGTTAAATTAAGGATTAAACTGCCATATTAAGAATTAAACGTAACTTAATTAAACCAGTTTTCAATAATTAGCAATAGCTTCTGGAGATCCGACCAGGATGCATTTGAGGAGCTTACAGAGCTTTTTGGACTACCCTGCTGGAAAAAACTGCAGCCCCCCACCTGTAATAGCCACGAGCTGCCACTGGCTGTTTTCTATTGGTAATACTAATAATGTTGCAAAAATAAATATTAGTCTAAAAAGCTTATCCAATTTTGGTAAAACTTTAACAACTTAGTTTCTTTTTTTTGCATACTGGTATAGACATATTAATTAGACTGCCAACTGAAGTTTCTTTTTTTTGCATACTGATATAGACATATTAATTAGACTGCCAACTGAAGTTCTGATGGGGGAATTTAGTTGTAAATATCGGTTAAGGGGGTCCATGAAATTAAAAAGGTTAAGAACCACTGTTCTAGTTAATTTGATGTTACGTAATTGTTCACTGACGCGTCTCTGATCGGCTATTGTAAAGAGTGGCCTTATTTAATCGCTATTTCAGAAAATTTCCTTATAATCTGCCACGTGACGCAACCTTATAAAAGCGCATGTTCGTTTTCATTCTATTTCAGATTTCACGTGAGATTCGAGTTAGTGATTTGATTTGTTGAATGGCGCTTGAGCCGTTTGAGATTTTGTGGCTGTGTGACCGCTATAGAGACATAGAAATTCTAAGTTTGGTATTGTTGGAAGGGAAGCCATTACTCAATAAAGCGAATGGAAATAAAAATCAAACCAATTTAATATCATTAAATTGAAACAATACAGTCATAATCAAAAGTTTAAGACCACTTGAGATTATTACGAGTTTCTGAGCACAAGGTAGTATGACACTTTATTTACATTTGGCAAATTGTTTTATTTCGCACCTAATCAATCATAAACACATGGAAGACAGTACGATACAGTCTAAATAATCGTATACAAAAAAATGTTCCGATTTTCAATATTTTGTGTGGCCTCCTCTGTTTTTGATCATAGCTTTGATTCTTCTTGGCATACTTTCGATCAAACTTTGGCAGTACTCCTTGAATATTTCTTTTACCCAGACTTCCTTTATCGCTTTTACCAACTCTGCGCCACTTAATGGTTGCTTTTCTGACACTTTATTTTTCATGTTGGTCCACAAGTTCTTGATAGGATTTAAATCCGGACTGTTTCCTGGCCACTTGAGAAGGTTGATGTTGTTGCTATCCAAAAAATTTTTTGCAACTTTGGAACGGTGGCAAGGGGCGCCATCCTGGATAAATATTTGACAATTTTGAACTTGCAGGTAAAGTTTTAGCTTCTCTGAGAGCATTTGCACGTATTTTGGCCCATTTATAGTGGTTCCTGGAGGCAGGAAACTGAGAGCAGCGACACCATTTCTAGACATGGCCCCCCAAACCATCTGACTAGGATGGTGTTTCGCTGTTGATATGGTGTATCTCTCATCAAAATGTTTTCCAGTTGGTCTACGGACGTGTCTCTTTCAAACCACAAACTGTTGGAAGGTTGATTCGTCCAAAAATTGCACTCTTCTCCATTGGTCGGCGGTCTAATGTTGATGATTATTAAGAAACTGTAGACGCTTGGCTCTCATAGCCACAGTAAGCCTTGGTTTTTTGGCGGGTTTGTATGACTTCAGATTAAATTCTTTGGATAAACGCCTGGAAACGGTCATATGACTAATTCGACGACCTCTGCGCAACAATTCGGCCCTAATTTTCTTCATTGAATTCGTGTTTGACCTCACAACTATCTTCCTCATCACGTTGTCTTCTCGTGCAGTGATGACACGCGGTCTTCCAGTCCTTTTCTTATCGATATAGGAGCCATCCGGTTGTACACTCCAAACATTTTCGTCAAATACCTTAAATGTCTGCATTTGTTCGAAGCCTCTACGTTCCAGCTCAATTCGCAAACAGTGCAGAATTGACCTCATCTCCGCATTAAATGGTGTTGGTTCTTCTGCTGCAGCTTTATCGTTTTCGGCTTCTTCAAGCACGCAACCTCAGGACCGCTAGCAGAACCGCTTATAACAATTTCTTGCATGAGTTCTGCCTCCTCCTCTTCCATTGTCAGTTCAACATGCACTGGAACGTCGTTTTCTATGTCAAGTCACTTTTCAAATTGTTCTTTTGCAACGCCTTCAGGAACCAGAATGGATGCTTCGAACTCCAGCTCCTGTTTCTCTGGAGCAAAAAAAAGTTAGCATTTCTCCAACAATTGAGAATTGTTTCTTTTGTTACTCTATTCTAGCTACCAGCGAGGATGTGTAGTGCATCTAAAACTGAAAGTCTTTTTGCAATTGTGTTTGCGTTTATGCTGCTGTCGTTGATCCATCTTCAATGGCATCAATAATTCTGGCTCGTATTTCGTGGCGACAATATGTTTTGAGTGTGCGTATAATGCCCAAATCACCAGGCTGAATTAGCGAGGTGGTGTTTGAGGCAGCTTTACGACTTCAATACATTTGAGTTCTTCCACATCACCATGAGCAGAACAGTTGTTTACCAATAATGCGATTTTTCGTTCCTGAAAACATAAGCTTCTATCCCACTTACGCAGCCAGTCAGACCAGATGCCATTGGTCATCCAAGCTTTTTTGAAAAACCGTAATCGGCGGGAAACGCCCGTACATTTTAGAAGCATTGTGGTTTCTGAGACGTCCCAATAACGAGCAGACCATGCTTATCACCCATCATGTTGCAACATACCAACACTGTTAGCCTATCTCTTGCAACCTTTGAACAACGAGCCAGTTTGCGAGAAGATTTTTTGACATATGTAGAATACTGTAGAGCTCGAAAATAAAATGCTGTCTCGTCTGCGTTATAGACGTCAGAAGGCTCACACTCAACAACTCTTGCACGTTCTCGCTGGTCCACATGGTAGCAGCTTCTTCATCTGCTTCACTGGCTTCGCCGTAAACTTTTGTATAACGTAGATCATGCCACTTCTTTTTTTTAGCAGTTATACTAACCATCTGAGCTTTTAAATTAGTCATGACCGAGTTGTTTGGCGATCTCTTCAGCCTTCTGCATCAGTACCGGCCCATCTATTGGAACCTTGCTAGATTGAGAAAAATGGAACCATTTCACAACCCATCTTCCACTTTTCGGTCCTTGCCATGACGCTGTCTCTTCCTTTCATTGCTACCTTCCTTGCCCGATGCTTCTGTCTGGAGAGCTGTTTCTTCGGGGAGTAGATTTCGCGGACAAACACAAGAAATGTTTAGTTGTTCAGCTGCAACACGTTGGCTGCACTTTGGCAGTGCTCGGTACTTTTTTAGCAGCTTATACTTCTTCAGCATAGCTATATCTTTGCGCACCTTCTTGCCCATTTTCGAATTTCCGTTTGGCTATTGATAGTTGCTAAATTTCTAACACAATAACAAAAGAAAAAAGTTTCAGCAATTTTTGATTTTTGCCACAATTAGATCACAGTACGATTATAGACGAAATGAAAAACAATCGAACTTGTGACACAACAGTACATCGGAGACTTAGTTTGTCGCCCAGATCGACGGTGTAAAAGAACAATACATTGCTTGATTGCATTTAACAGGAAATACAGTATAGCATACCGTACTAAAACCATCATGCTCTATGTAGTCGCGCTTATCTTTTGCAAAATCGCTCTGAAAATGGGCTTATTAAACAAAGTTTTGGGCTTGTAAAGCGGAGTATTTTACTACAGGAACAAATGAAGTAAATCGGGACCGGGCTGAATTGGGCTTTATAAGCGGCTGGGCTTATTAACCGTGGACTTACGAGTATAAAGCGGCGCTTACTGTATTTGGATAATTTTAATAAAATATTCTGGTTTGTTCGAACAATTAATTTTATTTGAAATTGCAAATAAATTTTTAAATGAAAAATTTATTTCTACAACAGATGTATAATTAAAAAAACTTCAATTGTATATTCTCATGTGACACTAATTATATAATGATAATTGTAAAGAATATTAAAAAAGTTATTTCTTGTCGAAATTGCATATTCAACGTCACAAAAATAAAAGAAAAAAATGATAAAAGTTTTTTCGCGTAAAAGTTCAATATGTTTAGAGTTTAGTTTAACCAGTGGTTCTCAAACTTTTTTTAGCCATGGACCACTTTTTTAAAGAAAAGTATTTGATGGACCATTTTACTATGCTCGATACCTCATGAGCGCCATTAGTTGAAACTGTACGTATTCCACATAAGTCAGTGAACTCGAAGAAATGTTCAATTTCACTCTTAATAAAATAATCACCAATAAATTAATTGAGCAATCGCTCTTAATTTGCACATTCAGCCTACTACTTGTTCAATTTTAACTGCTAAAAGATTAGTGAGGAAACATATTTTTAATTTCAAATTTTTATTTTACCAAAACATGCACATATAGTAGGCTACAATGTATTTTGCAAAATCAATAGAACAGTATAGAGCGCTAATGACTTGGCTTTGGTGTTTCCGGGACAAAGAATCAAAATGAATTTTTACAAAATCATTCAATCTTAATCTGATAGTTCCTCTGCTGTTGATTTCCAATTTTCCTCTTCTTTAATTACTGAATACATCCAGTACAGCTGAAAATGCAGATTCCACCATACATCTAGTAGGAAAGACTTGCTTTTATTTGTTAAAAAACATTAGGGTGTGAATCCTTTATCAAAATGTACGCAAATACCCTTTCTTTGTTAACTCTTGCTCTTAGTTTCAGCATTTTGACCAAATTGGAAATTTCCTCTCCTGGATCATAATTTTCTAGGTTTAAAAACTAGATTGGATAATCCATCTCCAATAGATCCTAAAGTTTTCTTTTAAAGCCTGAGTGAAGATCTTTAAGATGACCAATGCATGCAGTAATGCATTCTACTGTAAATGTAGGAGCAGTTTTATTGAAATTTTCAAATGTCAAGGTGTTTTTCGAAAATTATTTTTACAATATTTCAGTGTCTCGATGTAACCTTTTATCTGCTGAGCGCAGGTAACCAAGTCTGATTTTTTTTCCTTGCAGCTCGAAGTTCAGAATATTCACTACTTTTAAGGTATGACTAAGGTAGTATATTTTTGTTTTATTTTAGCATTCTCAAGTTTTTCAAAATTTTCGAGCTCTACCAGCTTTTTTTCTGTGGTTGCGATCAACCATTTGGGACTTGAACTTAAAAGTTAATCACTTTTTCCCACAAATTCACAAGTCTTTCAAGGCTGAGGTCTTTTGAAAACTATTTCACCTCTGTGTGAAGCAGCAGTGAACAGTGTTTTTTAAGTTTTCAGTTTCACAGAATTGCACAAACAATATATCATTCATTGTGTTTTTTTTGACAAAGTTAATTGCATGCATAACAGTATACTGTTTCAAGTAAAAGGCCAAGCATAATGTCGAGCTAAAAACATTAAAGAAAATAGCTCTTCAGACACCAATCAAACATCAAAGAAAAAATACTGCTGCGATCTAGGGCTAGTTACAGTGGCGTGTGGTCAGGGCATGCAAGTCATGCGTTTCATGACCAAATTTTTAAGGATTGCATGACGAACTTTTGCACGATGAGGTATATATTTATTAATGTAATGAGAAATGGTACTGGTTTGAAATGGAACTAGAGAAATTTGAGGCCAATCCAAGACGAAGATTTTTTTTAAGAGATAACTACGAAATTAGGACAAAAATTTCGAAATCCGGAATGCTTTGAGGTTATGACTTTTTTTTTTTTAGAGAACAATACAATTTAAGAACAATACAACGAAATAGTATAAAATCTGGGAATGATTTGAGACGATGACTTTTTTTTAGAGAATACTACAATTTTGGGACGAGAAGCATAAAATCCGCAAATCATTTTAAGCAATAACCGTTTTTTTTTTGTTTAAGGAGAAGAACACCATGGCTTAGGGACGAATAATCGGTCTATGTTTTAGAATCTCACACAGGATCTTTCTGCTACCCAGAAATGCTGCATGTCCTATCCATTAACTACCCAGAAAATCCCTAATTGCATGACCAATTTTTGGCATGCCAGTTGCATGACCAGTCTCAGAAGTCACGCACCCCCTAGCTAGTTACATAATTTACTTACATGCACTTTCAATATAATTCAATATTGCTACGTTTATAATTTTCAGAAATATTTTATTAAGAATTTATAAAACTTTCTGTGGACCACTAGAAATTTCTGGTGGACCACTTGTGGTCCACCAGGTGTTGAACCATTGGTTTAGACAATCAAGATTGATTTTTTCTTCGTTCTGACGTTTATGTTCTGACGAGTCTCGGACAATAAGCTTAGAAATGAATGTTTTGCTGGCTATATTTAAAAATTTTATTTGGACAATATTTAAAGTTTTTTTTTAAGTAGGACCTAATTGTAATTTTTTTAGGACTAAACTTGTTTTCTCAGTTTTTTTCCCAAAAACAAAATTTCGCTAAAAGGCGCTTTAAAGTTAAGAAATTTTTTTAATTTTTACACATCAATATTTTTCTTTTACAAGGACAAGCGACACTGTTATGTTTTCGTGATCTTCGTGTTTGTTGTTGGATATAGTCAATTATTATCTGCGTTATGTCACCTATTAAAGCAGATTCATCTTTAACCCTCTCGTGGCTTGTACGACACATATGTCACCTAGCAACAATGTCACGTGATTTCCAGAGCGTGTCAGTCACGTGCTTACCAGATGACATTTTTACTATTCTTTCCTCTATAGTTGTTGTTGCAGCTCTATATTTGCAAGCTGTACATATGCTGTATGTTGTATAGTGGGTAAAGTTATAGAATAAAGTTTAGATTTAAACAGTTTCTGTATTTATCAAAATTATAAAATTTCGTAAAATAAATTAACAAATGCACTGAGCTTTTATCAATTAAATTAAATCTTGAGTGGGTAAAACCTGTGTAATTTGCATTGTAATGTTAGTTCTTTTCAACATCCGGTAGATGTTTGTAAGCAAAGAGATCTTATTACAAGGTATTTGCCTTACATATTTAAAAATGGAAGTATAGGTTGTAAGTTGGCCTTACTAAAGTCAATAAAGAAAAGGTTGTCTGAGTCTCGTTCACTTTTTGCCTTTACTAACCTCACAAACTTTTTCCAAAATTTAAAATATAATCATATAAACTTGGCAAATAGTAAACGAAAACCAAATTTTTATGGACTTTGCTTCATCATAAAACTTACATTAACATTGGTTTCAATTTCTCAGGAGGGTTTTTTATAAGGTGTAACCCTTTCGAACCGAAAGGACTATTTAATCTCACAAGGTGCACTTTTTTTAAAATTTTTTCTATTAATATAATACCGTAAAATTTTATCAAAAACTTTTTTATTATTCTTTAGCAATATTTTGGCAACCCTGCTAGTCAATTGTAGCACGTGCAAATTTTTTTCTTTGCGGTTATCAAACCAACTAAATATATAAAGTTTAGTTCAACTATAAATAGTTTTAAAATTAAATTCGCAGATAAAATTATATTTGATTTAAGAAAAGCTGCATAAAATTTGCTTCAAAAAAGTCTAGTGGAATGATATAAAACAAATTTGACTTTTTTGCTAGTGCTTATGTTTAATTTATGCTTTATGCTTTATCTTATGCTTTTCAAACTTGGGACTATTTAGTCCCGACCGGCTTTATGCTTACTTTTTACTTGTTTTTTGTCAAATTTAGATGGCCCAGAAACAGACCAGATCAAGAGAATTTATAATTGGTGTAAATGAAATAGTGGAATTAGTTACTGCTGATGAGTCCGATTCATCCAATATTGACCCTAGTATGGATGAAGAAGATGTAATATTTTTGGAGGAAGCAATGTCAAATGCTGTAACTAACAGTAACAATCGATGATGCCCATGCACAAAGCATTGAACCAAATGTTGAAAAGCCTTTATATCATCTATTTTATTGGAGCAAATTTGTACTCATTTTGATATTCCGAATTGCACTTTTTCTGGCATAGTCAATTTAAATTATAAAGATGGCCATGATCCAAAACCAATAGAAATCTTTTTAGACACCATAAAGCTGGAAACGGTAATGAATTTGGTCAGTGCACAGAGTAAGTTGTATAGGCAGCAAAAAGGAATAGTTTTTAATGTAGAAATTGATGACCTAAAAGGATTTATAGGTATAACTTTGTTTATGGGATATCAGACTCTTTCTTGTATTTTCAATTATTGAAGTAAATATCCTGGTTTTGTTGTAAAAGTTGTGTCAGACATAATGCTTCAAGCTCGTTTTTTTGAATTCGTAATGCACTACATTTTGTAGGCAATGAAAACCCTCACAACAAAAATGATAAGGCATAGAAAAAACAATCAATTATAAATCATTTCAATTAAGCTTTCCGTCACGCAACGGACTCAACAAGTAAACAAGCTATAGATGAGCACATGATTAAATTTAAAGGGCAACATTCGATTAAACAATATATGTCCCTAAAACCAATCAAAAGATGAAAACCAACGATTTGGTCACTGGTTACCGTTTTCAGTTTGACATTTATACCGGAAAAAAGAAAAACAGAGAAGGTGGACTTGGTGAAAATGTGGTCATGCAACTTTCCAGATCATTAATTGGCACAAATGTTAGGTTATATTTTGAAAATTTTTTTACAACTCCTTTTTTAATATTTAAGTTCAAAGAAGATCAAATATACTCTTGTGGTACAGCTTGTCAAAACAGGAAAGGCATGCATAAATTTTATCTTAGGATATTTTTTAGTCTTATGGACATCAGCTATGTAAAAGCAATCATTGTTTACACAAAATATATGCAAGATAAATATCCTCATAGTGCGCGCTTGAAAACGTTAAAGAACTTTAAGCACGACGTTGTTATGTATTTGATTGGGGAATTTTCAAGCAGAAAACGAGCAAGAAGTTCTTCAACTGTGGTTTCAAAATCAAACTCTGTCATTTTGTTTGTTAATCACAGGATCAACTGTAAAAGTTTTCTTATCCGAAAAAAGATTATTCTGTTTCCATAACTTTTAATATCATTTAAAAGTTTTTTGCATCTTGTTTTTCGTTTGAAAATCATTCCGTTTGTCAGCAATGGTTTTTTAAACGTTTTAAACTTTTTTCAGATTGACTTCGAACTGCTCGAGAAACGGTTGATTTTGAGATTTTCTTCTTTTTAGCAAGTTCGGACATTTTCATTGTAGGATTTTTTAAAAAAGCAGTTTTCACAATTGCAGGGTCAATGGCTCGGGGTCTATCGGATCTTGGACGATCTTTTAAGCTTTCTTTGTTTTTCATTCGTTTTTCAACACGTTTAACTGTTGACAAACTAATATCTAATATCTGAGAAACATGTTTCTTTTTCAATTCCGCAGAAAGAAGTGCTGAAGCTCTTATCCGTTTTTCTTCAAAGTGTAAAATTTCAAAAATAAAACAAAAATATTATTTAATCCCGAAATGTATGCATTCAACACAAATAATATCAACCATTATTTTAATATAAGGATCTTTTAATTTAGTACTAAAATGAAAAACATAAATGGTTCAGAACTTTTGCAACACCCGGTACATCCGGGTACATCCTGGTTTAATGGTATGATTTTCGAACATACGGGTGTGTGGAAATAAACATAATTGTTTATTAAAAAGAGATTTGAAAAGAAAAGTTTTTGGTTATATGACTTTTCCTAAAATAAATACTCAGGGCTTAGGCAACTACTTCTTTTCAACATTAGCAAGCGTTGAAGTCGGATTTGAACTACAAATTTTCTGTGCATTTACCGCATTCAAAACAATTATATATATTACAGCAAAACAATTACAAAATATTAATTTAAGTGTAAAAAGATTTATACAAATTAACTTGGCGTTGATAGTACTTTGTATCCTAATTTCTTTGGAGTTCTCTGAAAAATATGCGCATTCGAACAAGATGATGCGCAAACATGCAAAACGCGCGCAGCGCGCAATTTTGTTGGATGTATATAACTCGGAAAGGTGAAAACAATTCAAGTTAATTTTTTATATGAGAAACTCCTAGTAATAGATGAACAAAGTTTTGCAAAAAAATATTAATTCTATGTTTAATATGTTTTATTTATAACTCTTTACAAAGTTTCCTGCACATTAGTACAATGCCTATAAGTTTATATATATATAAATATATAGACTTTTCAAGAAGGAAAATTTTAGATTTACTTCACACCTAAAACTGTAAGAACGCACAAATTTAAAGTGCTGTCATAGAGTCTTAAAGAAGAGGGGAAGCAAGCTTTTTATATATAAGAGACAAAAACGTTACATCACGTTGTGCAATAACTGGGAATCTTAACCCTTCAAGTTGTGACCTAAAATCGTCCCTATTCCAATGAAGCCACCGGATAATGACAACTGACCCGCAATTTTATACAAGTTTAACTATATATAAAACTAAACTGCAATTAAAAATCATTTCTAATCAGTTAAGAATTTATTTTGTTGTTGCATATCCAAACAGCGATAAAAACTTAAAATACATATAAATACATGCATATGGACTAAATATAATATGCTTTGTATATAACATTAATAACTAATCATGATCTTTATAATTAAAATGGCGAGACCTATATCACAACAAATAGTTGAACTCATGTCAACCCAACAAAACTTTCAGAACTGAGTGTGTAGGTGTGATTTGGTTTTCCGGATTAAAATCCATTTCTATTTCGATAATCATATAGGCTATAACTGCAAAACAATTACAAAATATTAAATTAAGGGTAAAAACATTTGTACAAATCAAGTGCCGTTGATAGTACTTTGTAACTTGATTTTTTTGGAGTTCTTTGAAAATATGCGCATTCGTACAAAACGCGCGCAGCGCGTAATTTTGTTGGATGCATATAACTAGGAAACGTGAAAACGATTCAAGTTAATTTTTTATATGAGATACTTCTAGTAATAGATCAACAAAGTTTTGCCAAAAAAATATCAATTCTATGTTTAATATGTTTTATTTATAGCTCTTTACAAAGTTTCCTGCGCACTCGTACAATGGCTATACAAAAAAATACATTTGAAAACAGCACAAAAAAGTACAAAAAGTACTTGCTAGACACTCTGCATACTAAAACTGAATATGATACTATTATTTAAAAAAACTAGCTCCAGCTATGCATTAGCATCTTTAAAATAACTGGTTCTTGCTCCGGCTCCACTCCAGTATCTTTAAAATGACTGGCTCCAGCTCCAGCTCCAGCTCCAGCATTTTAAAAATCACTGGCTCCAACTCTGGCTTTGCTCTGGAATTTTAAAAGTAACTGGCTCCAGCTCTAGCTCCAAATCCTTAATTTTTTTTGAGCTCCGGCTGCTAGCTCCAGCTCCAGCTCCGCAGCCCTGGTGCATACATTAAAATATATTTGGTTTTATTTACAAACTTTAAGTAATTCAACTGAATAATTTTATTTTCCTACATAATAAACAATCTTTCATTATATTTTAATAAACTTAAAGTCGGAATTGGTAATTTACTACAAATTTTTAATGCGAAGTTACTTTTTAACAACTTTATATATGTCATTGTTTACTTTATTTTGTTAAAAATTTCATGTTTGTATGTGTTTAAATTGAAAAAAAACTGTTGGAAAATTGTTTAATATGATAACATTCTGACTTGCTAACAAAAACAATGCAAGTTGTGTTGCTTAATATTAAGATTTTGGCACTCTAAAGCAGTCAAGAATAATGAAATAAATGTTGTCTTGTTAGTCATGAAAATAGATAATTATGACTTTGTGTTATCTTTAAAAACTATTTAAAATATTTATAGGATAAAAAAACTTATCATAATTTGTCAATGGCTAAGGTCAAGGCTACAAATATAAAACAAAGAAAAAACTTTAATTTTTTTATATCTACTGGACTGCAATATCTTGGCATATCTAGAAGTAGGTAAGGGTAATTGCTTGCCCTATAAATAGTGCCTTTGTCGGTTTCCTGCAAGTCAGGAGGATAAATATAGAAAATGAATAAATATTCATTTTATTGCTGCTTGCTACCATTTAATGGGAATTTTGTCCTGTGCAAGAGAGGTGAAGATCATTTACCTACTTGATTTAAGTTTTTAGACTAACAACATGTAAATAAAGCAAGATTGAGATAAAATAGGCTTTTTATACAAATATATAGGTTTTCTATTATTGATGTTTGTTTAGAAATCTCAGCATAAACACAGAAAGTTGATGGTTTTTTAACAAAATTTTACAATTATTTACAATTTTTTTTTTAGAAAACTAGGAACTCTTAAATCTTACTTTAACTTTATGGTTCTCTTTTGTGTTCCATTTCTATTAATTGTTTTGCTGATTTCACTACTTGAAGTCATTTATGTATTGATTCCTTATCTTAATGCCATAAATTTTTTGGAAACGTCTTGTACTGTGATGAAAATTTAACAAAATTATTTGACATCTAGCTGTAATGGTGAAAGTAGGGGAATGTCGGGACCTATGAGCCACTTTTCCATTTTTCCTAAATTCTGAACTACCTGAGTGGAACTTAAAGATGAAATTTACACATGATGTAGCCTGTGGTGTTAGTTGTAATATACAAGCAAGCATTTTTGTTAGAAACACAAAACATACAAAATATTCAAAAACTAAAAAATTTTAATATGTGGCTCATCGGTCCCCAGAGGGAGGGTCCCTTGAGCTATTAGTATTGCATACACAACCACAGGCAAGAAAAGTTTTTTGACAATAAAATATCAATATTTTAAACGGTGCAGTGGTGAGTTTTTGAAAAAAACAAACAAACAAACAGAAATGTACAGTTAAGTGACAACGTTGTTTTGATATCACATATCATATGCAGAAAAGTCTGTGTGAAATTTCTTTATGCCAATAGCTCTTCTGGTAGAACCAGTCACATTGTAAGGTTGTGGAAGAACCAATGTCACTGATGCAACAGGAACGGAATAATATCCTCTATTGCAGGTTTCACAAATCCATTAGAAATTTTTGGATGCTTTCGCAATAATTTAATTTCTAAATCTCCATCTTCATCTTCTTCTTTCAAAATCTGTCCTACAAAGTGAACCTTTCTTTTTCCCTCATAGGTAACAAGCACATAGTTCCCCTGCTTCATAGCAGCATCACTGGCACTAATTTCTAGTTTATCTTTGTACATATTGGTTAGGTCTACCTCTAAATCACTTTCCACAAGGGAGGGTTCAGTTTCTGACTTGGAAGAACTTTCTACTGTTTTTAGCTGTTTAACAGCAGTCTTCTTTTTTTGCAGTTCCAGTGGAATTTGCGAATCAGTGATGATAGCTGATTTCACTGTTTTCCGGTTACTTTTTCTTGCACGAGGCACTGCTTTAGGGTAGAGATGCACGTTTTCAGGAGTGACAATTGTTTCAGTTGTGCCACTTGTTCCAGGAAGATCATTTACTGTAACGGCTGAATCAATAATTGGTGCAGGCAAGTTTGTGTTGTTCTCAACTTGCTGTTGTGGAATAGCTTGATCTGTGACCATGCTCGAAAGAAACACATCTTCAGGAAAAATGTGCTCATCGAAAGGAACAATTTCTGTTTTTTTGAAGCCACTTGTTATATTACAGTCATAAACAAAAGTTTAAGACCACTATGCAAAAGTGACGATTTTCAACATTTAGCATGTGATTGCATCAGCCATATTATATTGTTACATCATAAGTTTGTTTTCTTCGTTGTGTTTCATTTCGCGCCAATTCTTACTTCTGTCCACATTTCCTGGTTGATTTTTTTGCTATTTACTGATTCTTTTTGGTGCCTAAAATGGGCAAGAAAAAGTCTCTAAGCGAGGTTTAGAGGGCTCAGATAGTTGCCTTACACGGCCAAAATCTATCTGAAAGGCAAATATCTGCTCAAATGGGGTGCAGCAAGACAGCAGTGCATCAAGCGATTGCAAAGTATCAACAGGATGGCTCCTATACCGATAAGAAAAGGACTGGAAGACCGCGTGTCATCACTGCACGAGAAGACAACGTGATGAGGAAGATAGTTGTGAGGTCAACCACGAATTCAATGAAAAAAATTAGAGTTAAATTGTTGCGCAGAGGTCGTCGAATTAGTCATATGACCGTTTCCAGGCGTTTATCCAAAGAATTTAATCTAAAGTCATACAAACCTGCCAAAAAACCAAGGCTTACTGTGGCTATGAGAGCCAAGCGTCTACAGTTTTTTAATAATCATCAACATTAGACCGCCGACCAATGGAGAAGAGTGCAATTTTTGGACGAATCAACCTTCCAACAGTTTGTGGTTTGAAAGAGACACATCCGTAGACCAACTGGAAAACATTTTGATGAGAGATACACCATATCAACAGCGAAACACCATCCTAGTCAGATGGTTTGGGGGGCCATGTCTAGAAATGGTGTCGCTGCTCTCAGTTTCCTGCCTCCAGGAACCACTATAAATGGGCCAAAATACGTGCAAATGCTCTCAGAAAAGCTAAAACTTTACCTGCAAGTTCACAATTGTCAAATATTTATCCAGGATGGCGCCCCTTGCCACCGTTCCAAAGTTGCAAATAATTTTCTGGATAGCAACAACATCAACCTTCTCAAGTGGCCAGGAAACAGTCCGGATTTAAATCCTATCAAGAACTTGTGGACCAACATGAAATATAAAGTGTCAGAAAAGCAACCATTAAGTGGCGCAGAGTTGGTAAAAGCGATAAAGGAAGTCTGGGTAAAAGAAATATTCAAGGAGTACTACCAAAGTTTGATCGAAAATATGCCAAGAAGAATCAAAGCTATGATCAAAAACAGAGGAGGCCACACAAAATATTGAAAATCGGAACATTTTTTTGTATACGATTATTTAGACTGTATCGTACTGTCTTCCATGTGTTTATGATTGATTAGGTGCGAAATAAAACAATTTTCCAAATGTACGTAAATAAAGTGTTATGCTACCTTGTGCTCAGAAACTCGTAATAATCTCAAGTGGTCTTAAACTTTGACTGTAGAGGGTGTAAATGCACGTTAATAAGCTATCGAGCTTAAAGAAGCAAGATTGTAGATTGTCAATGGTTGTCCTGCATTGAATAGCATCTACGATTAACATGCAGAATTAAAATAAGTTTTGAAGGGGCCTTATAGAGAAACGTGCCAAGGTTGCAGCCGGTGGCTGCAATGCGGTGGTAATGTTACGATTGTAACCTCATGATCACAAGCCAACTCATCAAGTGCAGCAGACAAATGACTTTTGTGGTTATCCATAACCAGCAGTGCAGGACTGAAGATCAAAGAATTGATAAACTTTAAAAAGTATCCAAAAACATTAACAAACAACTCGCTAGTCATCCATCCTGATTGGCATGCTAGTCCTAAACTTCCACTTTGTACACTATGCAACATGTGGGGTTTATAGTAAATGCGCCGAAAGATATAAGCTGGTGGTATTGACTGTCCAACTGCATTTACACAGCAGGACATTGTGACTAAAGTACCACGTTATTAAGAGATTATTTGCTTAACTTGTATGGCTCCTTTTTCAGCAATCACTCTCATGGGTCTCTGAACTGTGGTGATTCCTGTTTTTTTAGGTTCCAAATTGTATGAGGTTGATAATTAAACCTCTCCAATACTTCCTTCAAGTTACTGAAAAACATTTTGAAATTTGATTTATTGAAAGCAACTGATCGAGCCAAACTTGTGGCTTCAGGCAACCTTAATGATAGTGAAGGCTATCGGCTTAAAAATCCATAAAACCAGTCTTTTCCTGTTTTTCGATTGGTCTCCCAACTGGATGGAAATCGTTTGTTATTAGCTTGGGCGTACTCAAATGCTAGCCGTTGACAGGCATCTTTGCTAAGCCCGTGAAACATTTTGAAACAAGATAAAATCTATTTTACCAGAGTATCTTCTTAAATTTGAGTAAACACCTAAAAACATGTGAGCAATTTTAAGACATTAAGCTGCTAGACGCAAACAAAGCTAGACATATTTTTTGCAATTATAAAAGCACAGCACAATGGGGTGTAAAAGAATATAAAAATATTAAGCAACAAGTATTAAGCAATTACATTTTTTGAAAAGCTTGAGAATAACATTATCACTTAAGGAGCTTAACTTATGGCATCATCACAACCAAAACATATGCTAGATTACCTGGGTTGTGACAAAGAATTTTTTAAAAGAAACTGTTGTGTAAGTTCCATTTTCATCTTTTGCATCTTTAGTATATTTTGCCAGCGTTGTTCCATCCACATTGTTTGCTTTGGCCGATGCTCGAACAGACATATTTTTTTGTAACACATCCTCAACAGCACTTTTCATCTGTTCAGCATTAAAGTTTCCACGAGTGGTTTTTCGGACTTTTTTTCTTGGCATTCTTATTTAGCAAGTTAAACAGTTTTGCAAATTTTGTTTAGTTTTTAAATCTAGCAAAAAAACAAAAGAGCACATCATATTGACCATTTTAATACAAAAATTTAGCCTTACGTGAGTCATAGCGCTACATGACCAAAGTAGCGAAAAGCGCCAAAAACATTTAATAATGAAAGCATCCAAATAAACGTGGAACCCATGAGCCACCAGCTGCCATGATGGCTCATGGGACCCCACCGTAGCATTTTTTGCTTCAATCAATTTTTTTCTTTAAACTGACTAGACCTGCTTTTAAGTTCTATTGCAACATCTAACTCAGTCACTCTGTACACAAGGGCGCCGGAAGCGAAGGCAGGAGGGGCAATTGCCCCCCTTGCTTTTTAATATTCTTAAAGCGCAGGGCAGATTGTGCTCTTTAAAATTAGTGTTACAGATAAATTCTTTTTAGTTATGCTCTACAATTAATTTATATGATCTTGATCACAATTAAATCCAATAATGTTTGCAAAATTACAAAGACAACCGTAACTCATTAAACCAAGATAAAGTTTTAACGTTTGTACTATAGAGTTATTGATATCGTATGCAATCTAAACTTCTCCTGAGCATCTTATTCTACTTGAATCAGTAAACTGAATTATATCGTACCCGAAAATCAATTTTTGATTCATTAACTGATGGCAAATAGCCATATACAACAATCAGGGATACCTAAACTACCATCCCAGTAGTTTACAACCAAGCGTTTTAAAAAAAAGAATAAAGCATCAGAAAATTCTAAGTGCTCGCAAAGCGCAAAAGTTTCTAGTAATAATAAAAAAAATTGTGGCGTTACTCTAATTTTAACAAGCAACACAAGCTGTCTGACTTGGCTTTTTAATACTCACTTATGGCCGACATTAAAATCTAAAAATAAAAACACCAAGACTAAACTCGTGACATTCTGAGCCCTTTTGAAAGACTGTGGTACATATATGTGCCATGTAATTATAACGCAGCATTTTAATAGTCTTGTTCGTTTTGATGTGTTTACAGAAAACTCGCACACTTACAGTGCATGCACATACTAAGTTATTGAACAAAAAAAAATACTACGTCTCTGAAAGAAGTAACAAAGATATCAACAGTTTGCAAAGTTTTAAACAAAAAGCCGACAAACAAGAATCTAGACATAGCTCTCGTTTCGGCTTTTGCAGAAAGGTGTTTTAGTGTAATGAGAAGAATCAAAACATGGCTTAGAAGCAATATGAGAGATAATCCCATTGATCGAATGTTCTCAAATATTCATAAGAACTTGTTGGACAATACCAATTTACAAGGCGCTGCAGATGACTTTGCCAGCAAGCGAAACACTAATAAATTATTTTGGATTACAGTTACATTAATTGTGCAGCGTTTAATAATTGACATCAAACCTCAATCTAAAGACCCATTCAATGCTCATAAAATTACGTTTTTTCTTTTAAGCAATTGTTAATATCTCTTTAAGTTTTTTATTGTTCTACCTATTTTAACCTTTGGTATTCTTGATAGCGTAAATGTTTTAGCCAGCGTTCTGTTGTGCATAACTAAAGACTATTTCCTGATTAGCAAGTAGAGAACATTTTGTGATATTCCCACGCAAAATGCATTCAATCAGTATCTATCTGCTTTTGGCTGCTGTGCATGGACGTCGTAATTGTTGAATGCTGTTTTCGAAACTTCCTTGGGTACTTTTAACAAAAGTTTAGTTGTGAGCCCAGGGTTTTCCAAACTTTTAGTTCACCGGTACTCTTTGGCCGCTTTAACAGGTTTGCATGTACCCCCAAAATTTTGTGACGTTCCTCTAGAAAAAAAAAAGTCTTCACTTAGTTTCAGCCACAAATTTTCCCAATTTCTGTCCAAAATCAAGTTGATCTGTAAAAAAAAAGTCTACTCTCTTCATTGTCCTCTTAAACGTGATTACGTTGTACTAGATTAGAAGATTCGGGACACTTGAGTCTATTTTAAAACATTTTCTGGAGACAAAATTTAACTTAAATAAGGATATTCTCTCACATAGTTATGTACCCCTTGAGAAGTTTAAATGTACCCCAGTTTGAGAACCCCTGGTCTAGCCTAATTGAGAAAAGCTTCTGTAAAATTGGCCATTACTGCGGCTATCGCAATGAGTGGTCATGGCAGGTCAACTTAAAGGCTTTTCCAAGATTTAGCACACCTTAAGATTAAAGTTTTGAACTCTAGGTTTATTAAAAAAGTTGATGTTCGCCGAAAAATTGATCGAACCAAAATAACAGGAAAGCAAAATAAAACTTTCCCGAGATACAGGTCTGTTCTGTGCAAACTGAAAATCTATCATGTCAACCAAAATATCAAATTACAACAAGACTACCAAAATTTGCTTTTGTTGGCAGTGCCTTTTCAACAAAAAAATGCCCTTTTTTAAAATTTTGCCCACCTGGCAAAAAAACTCCGGCGCCCCTGTCTATACACCAAAGAACTATTGCTTTATATAAATCACTAACATTGCGCTTACAATTGTCACATAAACTGTAGCTAAGAATTTACTTTACCACCAAACAAACGCACGTGTAGCTGCTTTAACTGAAGTGCTGTAGATGATGAGGTAACACTTTAAGGCTGGAATTATTCTACCATAAACTGTCAAATTGTAACACAAGATGGCTGTATTTCAATTTATGTTCGTAGATTCAGACGTTTCCTTGCAGCACGTTGTGAGCACAGTCACAAAGACAACGTATTAACTCGGGCGATGCTTTGTCTAAAATACGCTTTTGCAAAGTTGCAGGGTTTTTTTTGTAGCAAACGCAAGGTGGGTCCATTTTTTCGCAAGCGGTTCATTGATAAAGATAATGCGTGTCTTCTGGAAAAATTCCTTAACGCAGATGTTGGTTATTGTGTGTTTCGCAGCGTAAGTCAATCACCAAATAACCTTTTTCGGAAGATACAGCGTCTTTATATGCCTCAAGAGCATTTTAATACGCTTTGTGGTAGATCTGACGTAAGAAATGTGCAATTTGATTCACGTCCCTACAACTTTTAAAGAGCACGATAATTGACACTCATTTCATGCAAATCTTTATGAAACAAATTTTGAATGGTCATGAGGACACTGAAATGAAAGTGGTGGGAGTAGACGCTATAGATTTTGGATAAAAATTCAGAATTGGCAAACATCAAATCGCCTAGTGCTAGAAACGCATCTCGACTTTCTTTTAGGTCTTCAAGAGCCGGCAAGCCTTGTTTAAAGTTTACTTTATTGGTGTAATGATCAAACATTTCTTGCCATACCTCATAATTATAAACAACCTGTTTGATTTCAGGGCAAAGTTGCTTTAGATTGTCTATAAAACGTAGGACTCAATAAGACTTTCCAACTCCGGAAGTTCCGCTTACCACAAAGCTAGTTGGATTTTAAAATCGCAAAGACATTACGCCAGCTGGTCGTGGAACAAAATGAAAGCAAACGTCATCACATATCGCTTTGTAATGGAAACACAAAATGCACGAAAAAACACAAACTTCGATGGTTGGGAAAAACACATGGGTAGAAAATCATACAGAAAAAACACGGATGAAAAACACACTGACGAAAAATCACAAAATTTGATGGTTGGGAAAAAAACATTGGCAGAAAATCACACAGAAAAAACATGGATGAAAAACACATTGACGAAAAAAACACAAACTTCTATGGTTGAAACATAATAACTACCACCACGGTGCATGAGACCTTTTTTAATAAACCCTTGATGAACTAAAAATTTGGAAAGAAAAAATTTATAAATCTAGCGGTGCAGTGTGAACCCCATCGCTCAACACCTTTCTTCTGGGGTAAAAATTACTGAATCCTTTTTTCTTCTGTACGTAACTAAAAATTTGATGTTTTTTGGTTCGAAATCCACGGTTTTCCACAAAAAGCGGCTTGTTGGTCTCCAAAACATTCAAGTATTGATCAAAGATGAGTGAGTTCTGGGCAATAGATACCCCTATACAGACTTGTTTGTTCGTTTCTCCTTGGCAAAAATAGGATTTGGAAGCAAGGCAAACTTGGTTTTTCCCTTCATATTCCACTTTCATTTTACCTAATGTTTTTTGTCGAAGGCTTCAAAGGAAGAGCAACAAGGTCGTGTGTCCCACTCTTTGTTTTCGATTTTACACTGGATGAAGGCTTCCTCGTGTTCAGAACACACTTCGGAGATCAACCACTTTAACTTGTCACGAAAATAATTGGGTTTTAAATGGGGAGGAACACAGTCATCCAGACTTTCTTTACTAATACTAAAATAAATAGAATCGGTATCGGTTTCTAACAACTCAAAATGACGATCCGGAATGTAATTTTTTAAAAACAAGTAAAAATTTCGAAGTGAGGTATATGTTAAGTCCAATTTATATAGGGAGATTGTTCACAATTTTATTCTTTAAACTTTTTACTTCATAAATACCCTTTTTAATTTCATCCAAATAAATGAAACAAGGATCATTGATGGTTTTGTTGACCGTTTCCTCCGAATGTATGTAATATTTCTATGCTTTTCCTTATTTAATAGACTAGCAGAATAGAGAGAATTCCCAGTTAGTTTATTAGTAAGAGCTATCACTGTTTTGGATTTATCTGTGTCGGCCAATCTTCTGGAGTTTACAATTTCTTGTGCCAGAGGAGCAAAACATTTTTGTGGATAAAATTTTACAAATTCGTAAAATTTGGTGATTTTTAATCCCATTTGTAGGTAAAATTTGGCCATTTCCGAAATAATTAAAAATCTCTGCAAAGTAACTACTAATTAATTATTTCGGTTCTTTTTTTAAAAGGTTATGCTCCTCTGCCACATCTTTCATGTAAGAACCGATGTCTTCCCAAGAAATAAAACTATTTTTAATGATCAAATGGTTAAATCCAAACAGGTGAAATGAAAAGAGGTTAAATCTAAGGAGACTAAATTCAAAAAGGTTAAATCCAAAACACTGTAATCAATATATTTGATAAAGATTAAAGTTATTTTTGAATAACTCCTTAGCATCAGCTAGCGGTGGTTAAAGAAACAGGTTCGGTCCCTGAATGCAATGAATCAAATATTGTTCAACGAAACCTAAAATCTAACTAATGGATCCTTGGTCAATTAATTTTTGATTAAAGTAGATTAGATAATATAGTTGAAAAGCAGTAAAAGAAATAAATCAAGAACATAACTAATGACCATTAACCTTATGATCATTAACCTTATACTGAACCTGTCAAGGGATTATTTAACTCTGTGTTACAACTACAGTAAAAAACAGCTTTCTAACAGATGGATTTTTCAAAATCTTATAAAAGATGTAATTATGTCTAAAGACACGTTGCTAAAAACAACAATAAACTTTCCAACAAATTTGTAACTAATTTAGAGTATTATAAAAGTTTAAAAACAAAGAGTGACCTTGAAAAACATGTTAGAAAAAAACAATTAGGTTTGTAACAAAGACAAACAAAGTCTTGTAAAAATAAATAGAAACATATATTTTTAAACCGGAATTAGCTTTCTAACCAATGATTTTTTTAACAAGTTCATAAGCAATTATCCTGAAAGGCTTAATCTCTAAAAAATAATTAAATTTCTGACCAGTGAATTTTTATTAAACAAATATAAACAAGGATCTGAAAAGACACGTCACTAAAAACACTTGACCTTCTCACAAATGTTGTACTTATCGAAAGTCAAACGAGTTCAAAGTCTTGTTAAACTACAATCTGTTATTTAAAACAACTTTCTAATGATTTTTATCAAGTTCACAAGTACAAACAAGGATCTGGAAAGACAGGCCACTAAAAAACACTTATCCTTCAAACAAATGTTGTGCTTATCTTAGTCAAACGAGTTCAAAGTCTTGTAAAACTATAATCCGTTATTTTAAAGCAAATTTCTAATTAATGATTTTATAACTTACAAACAAGTATAAATAGAGTCTTATAAAAAGTTCAAAAAACAAGTATAAAGAGTTACCTTGAAACACATGTTAGTAAAAACAATTAGCTTTCCAATCAGCGGTTGTAGCACAGACAAACGAGTCTTGTAAAAATAAGTAGAAGCACATATTTTTTAAACCGGAATTAGCTTTCTAAGCAATGATTTTTTAAAAAGTTCATAAGCAATTATCCTGAAAGACATGTCTCTAAAAAAACAATAATTAAATTTCTAACAATGGTTTTTAACAAAGACAAACGAGTTTAAATTCTTGATTTTAATTTAAAAGCTAAGATATATTTGTTCAATTTTCAAGATTTTATTGTAAAGCGTGTTATTCAAATAAATTAACCCTAAGATCTGGCTAATCCAAGTCAAGTTAAGTTTGATTCTTGGTCAACGAAGTTGTTTTTATATGTGAGTTCGATCCTCACTCAGAACAATAAAGTTGCAGTTATCTATGATTTTGATTTTTTTAATGCTAGGCATTACAGTTATCTTATCTGAAATATAGTTGCAGTCAAGTAAAAGGACAAGTTTTTTAATTCATTAAATTAATTTATTAAAGTTTTTTCAAAAATCTTAAACCAAATTTTGTCTTTTAATTAAAATAAATTCTTCCTTCTATTTTGATTAATTTTCCGGCGAGGTATCAGTTTGTGACCGATCTAACAAAAACCGACATTAGCTGTAAAACAAAAAATTTTTTATCAAAACTTACCGTTTGAGTTTAGCTCTCCAACTTTGACTGAAATCTTAGTAGAATTCTGGGGTTCTACAACAAAAACAAAAATTATTTCAAAATTAACTCGCTTTTTAAAAAAAACTTACCATTGGTATTCTGAGAATCAATTTTTGTCTTTTTGGTTGAGGGTGCTTCTCTGCTATCTACGAGAAACAATTGTGTTCATTCAAAATTAAACCGTTGAAATAAATAAACTTACTATTTGCGAACTCGACCGAATTTTCAACCGGAATTTCTAATAAATTTTCCGGGGTCTGTGACCGTTCTAACAAAAACAAAATTAATTTTAAATTAAAAATTTTATTATAAACTGAAGATTTGCATTCGAATAAAATATTTTATTTCAAGATCAAATTATTTAGAAAAGAAATACTTACTACACACTTTCTGATGCGCTTTCAAGTTATCAGCTCTAGTAAAAGTTTTGTTGCATTTGTCACAGCAAACTCCAGTTGACTTTTTATGTACATTTTTCTTGTGACGGCGCATATTACGCTCTCTTGTAAAAGTACTCTCGCAAATATCACTCTTGAACATCTTGAATAGTTCTTCGTTCTTCAATGACTTTAAAGTAGAATAATCATGTCACCAGAACCATCTGTTTATATACCTGTGGAAAGTTATTGCGCAACAAACCTGTTGTGTCCTGACTCACCCTTTGGAGGAAATGGAGTGCTTAAAAACAGGAAACTGGTTAAAGAATTTTCTATTGCGCGCTTAAAAACAGATAAAGGTTAAGTAGGTTTGTTATACGAGTGTTTAAAAACAGGAAACTGGTTAAAAAAATTTTCTATTGCGCGCTTAAAAACAGGAAAAGGTTAGGTAGGTTCGTTTTACGAGTGTTTAAAAACAAGAAACTGATTAAAAAAATTTTCTATTGCGCGCTTAAAAACAGGAAAAGGTTAGGTAGGTTCGTTTTACGAGTGCTTAAAAACAGGAAAATGATTAAAAAAATTTTCTATTGCGCGCTTAAAAACAGGAAAAGGTTAGGTAGGTTCGTTTTACGAGTGCTTAAAATAAAACGCGGTTTGACTTTATTGCTTTAAATTCTTGCAGAATGTCTTGAAATAATCTTATGTTATGTTTTGAAGTCTTGGTTCTGTCTTGGACAAGAAAAGAACTCACGACTACTGCTGTTCTTAGGGTTAGGATTTATACTGTTTTGGGTAGCAATCGAACTCAGGACTTCCGCCTTTCTTAGGGTTTGGCTTTATATTATCTTGGGAAGGACTCAAACTCAAGACTACAGTCTTTCATAGAGTTTGGCTTTATATTATCTTGGGTAGGAATCAAACTCAAGACCACTGGTTTTCTTAGGGCTAGGATTTATACTGTCTTGGGTGGGAGTCAAATTCAAGACTATATCTTTCTTAGGTTTAGGATTTATATTGTCTTGGATAAGATTTGATTTGAAATCCAGTTCACACCAAACTGGCGTGCAGTACTCAGCTGTTGAGTAGACTAAAGATAAGGTAGCTATGCGCTATGTTTTAGAACCAGCATCTCATCCCGAGCCCACGAGTAGCCTCAGCAGTGTGACGCGCGAGGATAGTTTTTTGCGCAATGCTCCTAAGTGATGACGAAACGTGAGCGATCTGTCCAGTTTTACCCCAAGATAAGTAGGGGTGGGACAGAACGATAAAAGTCTATCGTTGTTGTAAACCTTTAGCTCACGTTTGGCCTCTCGATTATTTAAGTGAAAGGCTGCCGTCACCGTCTTAGTGTGACTGAGCTTTAACCTCCAAGTCTGGAGATACGATGAAAGTGTAGACATATCTGTGTTTAAAGTCCCCTCCAAGTTCTTTCAATTTCCAAAAGAGTGCAACAATGCTAAATCATCAGCATAAGCAAACTTTTTAGAAGTCATGGAAGGCATATCATATGTAGCCTATAGATGTTAAATAGAAGGGGAGCCAAGACCGATCCCTGAGGAACGCCGTTTTTAAGACAGCGTAGCCTGCTTTGCTTGCTGTCACCGGTGGTAAGGGTGAGACTTCGATTTCGGACAAGCTTCATAATTATTCTGACCATATGCTTATTCGGAAGTAGTCTCAGCAGCTTGCAGGTAAGACCATCGTGCCAGACAGTGTCATAAGCAGCTGTCAGATCGATAAATATGGCACCAGCCTTCTTTTTAGCCTCGAAAGAATCCTCGATGTTCTGGGTTAGCAGAACAACTTGATCTACGGTTGACTTCCCGCGTCGGAACCCAGCCTGCTCTTTAGGGAGTAGTGGATTGATTGATGGTTCAACGCGGGCGTAGATAAGCCTCTCGAGGATCTTGTAGGGGACACAGAGCAGAGATATCGGTCGATAACTCTTTGGGTACCACACGGGTTTTGTTAGTTTTAGGATCGCAGCTACAAGCGCTCTTATTCAGATCTTGGGAATTTTGAGTCGGCGCAAACAGGAAGAAAGGAAGTCATGTAACCAAAACTTCAAAGCAGCTCCAGCATGGAGTATAAGCTCTGGGCAGATGAAATCAGGGCCCGGAGCTTTACCTGGTTTTAAATGTTGAAGGGCAGCAGTAAATTCTCTTTGTGAAAAATTGTCAGAGAGATATTTACTGCGTCTGGTGTTGTGGCCCTCCAAAAGTCAGATACTTCTTGAAAGACAAGTCAAGATGGCTTGCGGTCAACAGCCTCGTATTTCCTATTTCTAACCAGCTGAGATGCAATAACATCGGCTGAAACGGGACAGTGACGAGGAGAGTGTCGTGACCTACCACTAGGGTTGTTCAAAATACTCGATGCTTTTCGACTAAAGTGTGAGAAGTCAATGCTCCGAACTATCTCGGACCATCGATCCCTCCGCTTTCTGTCAAGCTTGGCAAGCAGAGCCGTAGAAGCTAAACTTGAGTCGTCTCCCTGAGGAATATGCAGGAAGGTTTTATAGAGGAATTCACACTCTGCATCCCAACACGGAATATAGTTATTTCGATACAGGCATGAGATTTTCTTTTTGGCTGTTTTCTTAATGGTGTTACAGAAGTCCTGGTAAGCTGCATCCACATCAAGTGAATCAAGCGGCAACAAAGTCTTTGCAAATTTATTCGTCAAAGCAATGTAGTGACTCCATTTGGCGTTGCGGAAGTTCCATCGCTTAACAGGCATGCTTGGCACTGCCATAGCAAACCTTGGTGTTGTAATAAGCGAAGGTCGATGTTGTAACCTGGGGAACTTTTCAAGAACAGGTCTGTCCGGTAAGCGACTGTTTGGACCTACGCTAGCGAAAGCTAGATCTGGATCGGTGCCAGTGTTTTAGCGGCCGGAATAAAAACTGGCAGCGTCCTTGGCATTATATAGGAGGGCAACAAAATTAATACTTGTCCAGCCAACCAAGCATTCACCGTCTGGACTGCTGTCATAGTAACCCCAGTCAGCATGACGACAGTTAAAATCGCCAGCGTAAAGACAGGGGTGAGGAGACACTGGGAGATCCAGGGATCGCAATAGAGTTGGCGGTGGTTTGTGGACGTTGATTGTTTCATAGCCATCAACGTCCACACACAGCCACTCCATCTCCGATGTCGGTGGAGATTGGTCCAAAAGTGTGTATCTTAGTCGCTTGTGGACAAACGTGGCAAGGCCATGCTTCCTGCTTAAAGAAGACCCAGCTAGTTGGTAGTTTGGAAGTACCAACTTCTCTGCATCAGTGCAGTAGGTTTCCTGCAGTAGGATGACGAGTGCCTCAGACTGCATAGCCAGGTGATGAAGAACGTTCATCTTGCTTGCAGTAAAGCCTTTGATGTTCAGCTGAAGAATAGTGGGTCTTCGGAACTTGTTGACAATGTGCCCTGAAAAGGGCAGTTTTATCTTAACATTGCTCCGTCCTGAAAAGGACGTTTGCCGATTAGCAGAACCACACTAAACATTGGAATAGGTGGATACCCTTCCATTTTGGTAGGTTTGGTTTCGGTCTGTCATCTTTAATACCAATGAACAGACCTACTCACGGTCCAGGCTGCAAGAAAGCACCTACCATCTGGGCCAATTGACCTGTTACATTTTATGGATTGTAACTTTAGTTAAATAATGGTGTAGGATATATAGGAGTGCTATAGCGGTGCTTTCTTCTCAAGTTTAAACTAAGAATCATTGGCTGCACTTTAATAGTAAATGCAAATATCATATCGATTAGTTGATATTTACAAGCGAACATTTCGAAAAAAAAGATTCTAAAACTCTGGCCCTCTCTTTAGTTGGGTGATAAATTTGTTAAGAAATATTTTTTTAAATAGAAGCATCAGTTTAGGGTCAACCGTTGTCATATTATGGCCCTTTATCAAACAAAGTCATCACCCAATTTTTTTGCTTCAAAAAAAAAAAGTAGTAACCAGGGCTAACCTCCTTTTTTTATCTATAAAAAGATCTTGATTCAGGAAAGACGTGTCCATGGTTCCACCAATGTTCCACTAATTTAAGAAGTCCATTTTCCATAAAAACAACATCGGACCTTGATTCTTTGCCAAGATTTTAAAATCAACTTTAAGATGTTAGTTTTAGTCGTTTTAAAAAATATGATTTATAATGACGAACCTGATGACTCCAATCTTTATCCAATTTACAGGGCCGCTGCGAGTTGGAGTAAACGACGAGGTAATTTTCTTTGTTTAAACAAATTCTTAAATAGTTTTAAACCAATAATCAATAAAAAGATAGCTCAGGTGATATGTTTCTGACTTGCAAGCAAAGGACGCGAGTTCAAAGCTCAGTCTGCCTCAGTGATTCCTGTTGTGATCTCTCTATCTTAAAAGGTACTTCAAGAAAAATTCCTCAATGGAGTCACTAAGAACAAGAATGACTACATTTTAAACAGAAACAACAACCAGATCAATACGGTTGTGGCGTGAGTGGTTTTTGACACACAGTTAACCTTTAAATTCCTTTTATTGAAAAGGGGCACAACTTGAAATGAACAGACAGAACAACACTAAAACTTCGGAATTAAACAGTAAACAGAATCTTCGCTTGATGACGTCGCAACGATGAATCTCGAATTAAATTACACAGCAGCTATGTGAGTCTCAGTCTGTGTCGGAATATCTCGCTCTCTCTGTCCAGCGATTCGGCCAGCGATTGTATATAACGTCAGAGCAATGTTATAGAGTTTCTATTATGACGCCTAATCTATTTTACATGTAAAACCACGAGGCGTAGGTCAGGTGATCAGGCTACATCCTGTATGAAGTGTATCGAAAATACATTACACGAAAGGCGGTAATAGTAATAATAATCACACAAAATAGCATTGATGGCGCGATCAGCCAACGATCAGTTGGGGGGAGCCACGGAAAGGCGGTACAGAAAGAAAATACTAAAAATGCAAAATTATTACATGACGGTTGTCATGGCGGTAAATAAACGTTGTGCAGCGAGCGGAAGGGCGTTGCAAGCCGAATCTGCAGCGAGCGAAATATAACGTGTGAAAATACATTTGCGGCAAAATCGAAGCAAATATATGCACGAAAGATGATTTGCGATGATGAGTTCGCTACACGATCATACGAAGAACAAAAAGATACTGCCATTTGACTACTTTTTATCTCTTACCCGTTTCCAGTTATATTACAATTGTTGGAAACAAAAAAGCTTTAAAACTAACTTGAGATTGGTTCACTTGATAAACTACAAATTTGTTGAGATTCGGGTGATTTATATTCAATAAACTATCCGAACAAGCAAAGCAGTCTCCGCATCAATCGATGTGATAATAAACTAGAACATTCTGCGACAAAACGCTTTTTCTAGAATGCTGCAGACGCTAAAATGTAAAGAAAAATAGTAAACCTTCTCGGTGGAGCTGATATAAAAGCACTTTGACAGTTCCACAATTGCTTACATGTTATAATCAGTTTCGAGTTTGAAATAGCAATGTTGCTGCACTGAAAAAAATTGCTGATTTTCCGGGAAAATTATCAAGATTTCTTTTAATGATTTTTTAAATTAACGAAAAAGTTACTGGTTACAATTTTTTCGAAATAAAGTTAATTCTAACCAAAAATACAGTACATTGTTAGCTCTCTGCAGCAAGCAAAACTAATATAAAAAGAAAAGTACGAAAACAGAACGCTACTTTAACAAAAATCCTAAATCATTTTTTGTTTTTTTTTTGGTTATATTTATACCGGTATAATCTATTTAACAAAGCAATTAAAAAATACGGTAATTATTTTAAAAAGTTTTGTAACTACAGTAGAATTCCAATTATATAGACTCGGGCAAGTCTATATAACGTGTATTGTCTATAAAAAATGTACCCGCTGCTCTCAAAGAAATATTTGAAAATATATATTTCTTACATATAAACTATTAGTCTTAAAGTAAATAGTATTTATTCATCAGTTTTATCTGTAGTCAAAGCAATATTTTGCATGGCATGTTCAAAATACAGTAAATTTATTTTCAAAAAGTCTATATAATAGGTATTCTACATAATTTGTCGTCTATATAACAGGTATTCTACAAAATTTGTAGTCTATATAATTGGAATTCTACTGTATTATATTAAGCAAATTAAGTCAAATTTAAACAAATGTTTATTTAATATAAAGTTTTAGTTTAATTTTAAAATAACATTTTTAAACATAATAAATAATAAACAAATGTTAAAAATTGAATCGTAATTAACTTAACTTTGCACTGGTAAAAATTTTGCCTTGAACTCTTGCGCTCGCACGGCATTAATACCGTATTAACGTGGCTTTCTGTTTTTAGAATCGTCGTTTTTAGGTTTTGTACGTCTTACTGAAAGTAGATTGGGGCAACAGCATGATTGGTGTAGTTCAATTTAAGACTTCTGTAATTACGTAGCATGAAATGGGCAAATCAGACATGGTTTCAAAGTAATATTTTTTTTTTCAGTCTTCATCAGAATTTCGAAACAAAAATGTGTGTGGCATTTTGTTTCAACTTTTGCAAAACTACAAAATCATGATTCGGGCAAGCGCCATTAAATTTGAGCAAAACTATATTGCACTTTCAAATATTTTTAGCTGATACGGCTATGAAAACATATAAATATATGAAAATAATAGTTTCTTCGTTAAAAAACAAGCGAAAAACATAATTTTGCTAATATCGCCAATGGAATCAAAGTAAGAAAAAAGTAATCTTCTGCAGGCCAAAGAACACATAAGTCTTTATCCACTTAAGCCTTTGCAAAGAGCAAAAATCAAATCAATGAAAAATTTTAAAACAATTTTCTTATAATATTTGATGCTTTTTCTTCGATATGTGGCTGTATTATCTTACAGTAATTCAGACAATATATAACCCGCTGTCATAACAATTAAGGGTAAGTTAAAAAAATCGCTTTTCTGAACAAAAAACAAAACGCTATGATTTCATGACAGATTAAGAATTTTTCCAAATTTTTATAATTATAAGCAGTTTTTGTAATTTTTGTAATTATAGGCCTAATTACGTGCTAGTTTGAACTTGCACTTTCGCTTTGATTTTGAGTATAGTAGTTGTGCGGCGGAAGCGTTTCCGAAAACTTTTTAGAAAACTACATCACAAATACTCTTGCCACTGCTTGAAACGTAAAACCGTGGATGACTTTGGCGCTAGAGAGAAAATTGAATATTCATTTGTTTCTAAAAATTACTGGGAGCTGTAGAAGAAAGTTTAAAGAGCCACATATGCTAGACCAGGATGTCGAAGCTTTTTTTTGTAGACGCCAAATTGTTTCAAGTAAAGTTTTGCAAATTAATAACATACCAGCTCCGGACTTTATGAGGTGAACAATTTAGAAATTTTTATCAAACGTTCATTTTGAGGTATATTTTTTATGCTTTAAATTAAAAATATGCAATGAAGAAAAAATAAAAATCAAACAATTTTTTCTTTTTTAAATCTTCATCCAAAATAATACTTGAAAGATCCGCGTTTTTGCCCAAAATACTACGCAATGCACGGATATATTCCTTTCATTCTAAATACGAACCTAAAACTATTTTGAGCCGTGTATATCCGTGACGTTCTTAAACAATACGCTTACAGATATAAATCTGTTACTTGGTTAAATTGAAGACAAAAAAAAAAAAAAATCATTGCTTTGATTACACTATCGATTGTGCCAAAAATATACTGGGAATCAAAGCAATGATCTTATTTTGGTCTTCACTTTAAATCGACGTTGTTTTCATAGAACCTAACACTACTTTTACCATTGTGGCTTTCATTGATGTATGCCAGTATAAACATCGTAAAGTTTGAATATTTTTATTGTAAATTTAACATTAAATTACACTGGTCAACACACAAATTTTTGCCACAGATATTATATTGATTTTAGGGTATATCAGGTGCGTAGATTTCGAAAATGACATTCATTTTTGCTAGTTGGCTCTAGTTTTTGAGATAATTGCATTTTTTTGTAAAAATATTACTTAGACTGTCTTATATGGCATTGTTGTTCATTTAATGCTATTTAATCAATACTGTACGCTTCGATCTTCTTTTGTAAACGCAGTAAAACAAAAATGCAAAGCATCCATGCAAACTACAATGCTAAAAAAGGATGCAACAGCAATATTTACCGTTAGTTTGCAAGAAACGTATTGGAACTAAAACCCAGTATTACAGTGTATAAATGTATGTTGCCGTTATTTATTTAAACAAACGAAGCTTGAAAATACTGAGCTTTAACAACTACCATTCTGTCAAATCTACAAAACCAATCGCCTCTTGTAAGACTTTCTAGCGTGAGGAGCAAATGGCTTATGTCGTTGAAGATTCCAACAATAGTCCGCCATCATGTGGGTGTCCCATCGTCCTTGATACCTTTCTTCCATTACTTTAATGATCTGATGGAATCTTTCTCCTTGCTCTTCACTTAATTCCCCAAGATTTTCTGGAAATCTATCTAAATGACTAAAGAGGTAATGAATCTTGATGCTCATCTTTGCTCCCAAACTTTGAAATTTTGAAAGCATATCTTCAACTATCTGAATGTAATTGTTTGCTTTATTGTTTCCCAAAAAGTTTTTTACAACCACAGTAAAAGAAATCCAAGCAGCAAATTCCTTCTCAGTCATAGATGCAGTGAAGTTTGGATCGTTCATCAGCTTTCGAATTTGAGGACCATCAAATATTCCTGCTTTTAGTTTTTCATTGCTCATCCCTGGAAATACTCTGCAAATGTAATTAAAACAATTTCCGTGTACTGGCAAAGCTTTCACAAACTGCTTCATTATACCCAATTTAATGTGTAGAGGTGGCAAAATGATTTTTTCTCTTGGGACAAGGGGCTCATTGATGACATTACATTCATTAACTGTTAGTGTAATTCTTTCAGGCCATTCCTTCTTCACTTAGTGGTCACTGCGAGCACGGCTGTCCCACAAACAAAGCACGGATATTTAGTATAACCACTCTGCTGACCAAGCAAAAAGTTGACCATTTTCAAATCAACACATATTAACCATTGGTGGTCACAGTAGTTCAATTTTTCTAGCACTCGTTTAATATTGTTGTATTTTTCTTTGAGCAATGTAGAGTGGCCAATGGAAATCGAGGCATACTTGTTTCCATTGTGCAGCAATACACACTTCAAACTTCTTTTTGAACTGTCTATAAACAAACGCCAATCTTGAGGTTTATATTCAGGTATTCCCATTTTTAAAAGAAGTCCTTCAACATCTGAGCAGAAAACAAGCCCTTCTTCTGAACGATAGTACGGAAGTAAGTCGCTCTCCCTTGTGCGGTAAAAGGTTACTTTCGTACCAACACTAAGGCATTTCTTGTCTTTAAGCCTGGATGCCAATACTTCAGAAGCTTCTTTAGATAGATTAAGATCTCTTATGAGATTGCTCAGTTCCTCCTGATTAAACTGCTTTGGACTGGTCGAACTTTCTTCAAAAATGCTTGAAACATCACTTTCACTACAGCTTTCTGAAGCTTGGTGGACAAAGTTCCATTCTGATGGTTTTTCTGGAAGATGACTAAATTGTGGCACGGGTATATCTTCACAGTGGGGTACAGGACGCCTAGCAGATTCTAAGTCCGGGTAAATCCATGATTTTTTCTTGTGACGATTAAAACCCTTCAAATTTACCATACAAAAATAACAATCATCAAAGTGGTTTTTCTGTTCTCGCCACACCATTGGCACACCAAATCTAAAGCTTTTAGTTTTTCCTTTTGTCCACATTCGTAAGTGCTCAACACATGATTTGCAGACAACATGTGGAGCCCATGGCTTGTCTTGGTCACCAAGTTTAACTCCAAAGTAAGCACGGTATACTTTGCGAACAAAATCTGTAATAGACCTTTTATACTCTTTAAGAATATATTCTCCACATATGTAACAGAAACTTTCAGGCTCATTGCAACTACTTCTTCTTCTTGAACAACTCATAGCAGGCAACATAAAGCAATGGAAGGGTTTGGAACGAAAAGTAACTAAGTCACAAAATACTGCTTTTGAGTAAATTGCATTTAAAGTTTTTAAATGAGTCATAAAATCAGGTTTCACAGCGATTTTTGTTTTTAGGATTATTAAGCATTTACATATTGTATAATGAACTTATTTCATCATTTACAGATATTTTGGATGAACATGTCAGATGATATTAATAAAATACTAGATTGGACTTAGGCACTTTTATTGTAAATTTATGGACTTAGGCACTTTTAACCACAAACTATGGACTTAGGCACTTTGCTTTTAAAGTCCATTAGTCATATTTAAGTAAAAATACTTAATATTGAATTATTTACAAAGAGAATTTCAGGAAACGTCAAAATATCCAAGTAATCACTCTTTTTCATTGTCCTTGTAACTACCTTATTAGATTTATTGGGTAAAAATTAGCTATAACTTCTGCAGTTGTCCTGCTATATTCTGCCATTTCATCACTGCGTAAGGCTTGTAAAATCAAATGCTCCATAACAATAATACTTACAAACTGTTTCTCAATGTTTTAAAAACGCATATGACACTAAAATTGTTAGGTCCGTAGTCAAAGCACTAATAAGATTTATGAAAAAACAATTCGAAGCAGTAAACATAGGGTGAAGTTTAATTTAAGCCTCTCCTTCTGTTCATTACAAACAATACTTTTATTTACAAAAAGTTTATTGATGAAGGTGATGCTTAAATTTAAACCCTCTCAAACAGGAAATGTCTGTTAAAAATTTTTGAAAATGAATAAAATGTCCGACATATATTTAAAATACTTTGATTTTACCATTGCTCACAAAGTACGCTTATGAGTAAGCAAAGGTTTGCCAACCTAGCTTTTAATTCTAATTAAATTCTCTGTGTTTACTTCATTCGTGATTACTGTATTCAATTTAAGAACCAAACATTTTAATAGAACATTCGTGCATATTTCTTTGAAGCCTACACCTATATATGAGTAAACTAAAAATGAAACCTAATTTACCAGTTTTTATGTTATATAGTCAAAGCACCAAGCTACAATATTAACAAAACTGATTTCGTATCACGTGACTAAATCTTACAATGTGATTGGATAAAATGGACTTAGAAACTTTTAAAAGAAAAATTCAGCATTTCCAGCAAAACCTTGCATTCAAAAAAAAGACTTGGTAACATTTTTTAGAAATAATATTTTGCATGGTGATTAAGGACATTGAAAGCAGCGCACTACAATGGCTAACTCAATTCGGGTAAAAATGTGACTTAGTTACTTTTCGTTCTAAACCCTTCAATTAAAACTGAAAACATGAAAACCTAAATATAGTAAAAGTTACTGCATTTCAACTTTTCATTAGAATTTTTTTAGACTCCAAGATTGCTAATGGTCAGTTATTGACTTTTCTGCTTTGTTAACCTTTCTAAAAATGAGACAACTGGTCCTTTATTGCAAAACAAAATCTCCTTGTCAGCACAATTGCCTCTTACGTGTAGTTTATATGGCCGTTATCTGAGCTTTTATAGCCAGTCATTGTGTCTGCATTATCTCAAAAACTAGAGCCAATTCAGCAAAAGTAAAGTCATTTTTGGAATCAGCGCACCTGATATACTATAAAATCGTTGAAAGATCTATCGCAAAAAGAAAAAAATATTTTTTTGTTGAGCTGTGTTATAAATGTCATACCAGAAAAAAACGCCCGTAAAAGTGATTTTGTCCGCAAAAATAAATTCTGGTTTAATTATCCGTTATGTTTTTTAATAACATTAAAAATTAATTTCATTCAAATTTATTTAAACCAACCAACGGTGAATATTACTTTTTTTAAATCCAATTGTATTTGTATATTTAACATGAGAGATTAACAAATTTGTTTTTCGCAAAAACTCGAATGAGATTCGTGTGCAATTTTTAGAATAGCTTTTAATTAAACAAAGACAGCGCTGGTACTTTATGTTTGCCCTAGTTGGACAAAATTTAGAAAACAGTAGAGTCTGAATAAGGTTAAAATATATTATCATGTTATAAGAAAATATCGTCTAATAAACAAGAAATATTTTTAAAAATTTTAGTCTTCAACGAACGACTCAACTGCAAAGCAACAACTCAAATAACTAACCGGAATCTCACGTGGAATCTGGAATGGAATAAAAACAAATGGGCGCTTATGTAAGATCGCGTCACGTGGTAAACTATTAGCGAATTTTCTAAAATAGCGATTAAATTAAGGCCACTCTTTACAACAGCCAATCAGAGACGTGCCAACAAACAATTACGTAATGTCAAAGTAATTAGAATAGTGGTTATCACTCTTTTTAATTTCATGGACCTTCTTAAGCGATATTTAAAATTAAATTCCCCCATCGGAACTTCAATTGGTAGTCCAATTAATATGTTTATATCAGCAAGCAAAAAAGAGAAACTTAGTCCTTAAAATTTAATCAAAATTGGATAAGCTTTTTAGACAAATGTTCAATACTGCAAAATTATTAGTATTATCAATTGAAAAAAAGCTCAAGAATAATAGTTTTATGTTACACAAAATTAATAGCAGCATTATTAACCAAAAAGCAACAATTAAACATTTTAAAGTAGCAAAGCAAAAAAAACAATTTACTCAATACAAACTTTTGAAATGTTCTTCATATGGAAATTTATAAACAGTTAATATCTAAAATGTTTAAGTACATTAAAAAATTTCTTTTTTAAAAATACAAAATTTTCCTTCTAGTGGGGAATTCTCCTCCGCTTCAGAACCCCTGAACTACAACATTCCAAAAGACAAAACAGCGTCGAGATAAAAAAGACAAAAGTGAAAAAGCCGCAAATGTTATCATATCATCATATGCGCAAATTATCATTATATTGTAACTGGTGTAAGATAAAAATATACAATTGAAGTTTTTTAATGGTACATCGGTTGTAGGAACAAATTTTTCGTTTGAAAATTTGAAATAAAATTAATCGTTTGAACGAATCAGAATTTTTTTATCAAAATTATCAAAATATTAAGAAACAAAGAACAGCAATAGATTACAAATGAGTTTATTACATTATGACGTAATAATATATTGACTCAATCTAATGATATTAATTCGGTTTGATTTTCATTTCCACTCGCTTCAATGAGTACGTTTGATTTTCATTTCCACTAGCTTCATTTCCCCTCTTCCAATTATACCAATAAACAGCTGTGATGCCGTTCCTTCCCTTACCCAGATATTTTCCGTTCAAGTTTGCAAGGCCACATGTTGCGTACCAAAAAGCCCCCTGAAATTGTTTAGCACAGTTACCTAAATGTTTACCATTATCTCGGTCTTTTGTTGAAAATTGTTGGTTGTTGTGACGACGCAAAGCATCTCCTGTAAATGATATGTTCGTTATTTGACGAAATAAATTAACTATGTCCGCATTGTTAGATTTCGGTATTTATATCATTCATTTTCAAAGAGCAGATTAGTTGTTATTTCAAATCAAGACGATTTTTCAGGATTTTCATTGAAAGATTTTAAAATAGTTTATTTTCAATTAAAGAGATAAACTTATTGGTTACTTTATTTATCTATTTTTTTTTTCGGTCTTCAGTAAACTTATTAACTTGACAACATTTTGTTGGTTCATTAATTTTCTAAGCAAAATTGTTCTAAATATATTCACACTAAAAAAGTCAATAAATCAATTTTTACAAATCATAAAACTAAAAGTCTGTGATGTAGTCGAGACCAGAAACGTCGAGACCGAGACCAAAACCTAATAATTTTTCTCAGACCAAGACCAAGATCGAGACCAGAAAAATTTGAAACCTAAGGTTTAAGACCGAGACCAGAAACAATGGAGACAGAGACTGAAAAATTTTACAAAAATATAGTTCTTTTTAATTATTCGACAAACAAAAAATGTTTAATTTTTAAATAATCTATGATTACATTTTAATTAAACAAGCGTATATATCATGTTGAAACAAGCTTTACTCAGTGTGATTGCATCATAAAAAAATCCGCTTTAAAATTCGCTCAACGAGAGCAGAAGAAAACCGAAACACACAAGGCACGCTGGTTAACAAAGTTAAAAAAAGCAATCAAACAATTTTCAATCAATAATCATCAAAAATTTTTTTCAAAACTAAATAATGAAGGCACGCTCATCACGTAAATGGTTGAAACTTTATTCAAATATTTGATGAGCTTGGCTATCTGTGTTGGCGTGTTGGATTTGTTGGATTAGTTGGTTATGTTTGGCTTACATAAAATAGAATTAGTCTAATTAATCAACTCAGAAGATTAGCAATAATGAAAAATTATGCAAACAAGTAAAAACTGCTTAACAACTCGCTGTTTTTTCTTTCTGTTATACTGTTTATTTTGTGTCTATCTTTGGGTAGGTTAAACAAAGTAGTTTCTAGTTATTTTTCTCTGTTTCAACTTTGTCATATTAGCAATTTGGTATTTTGTTTTAAGCAGTTAGATTTGTACAACGGCGTTTAAGTTTTACCACTACCATTCTGTACAGATTACTGCCCAGAAGATACATCTAAAAAAAATTGGCTCCCAGCTTGTAAAAGGTGGAATCCCGACTGTTAGCAATTCAAGAATTGCATCATCTTATGTAACTGCACTCTTGCCCTATCGAACTAAAAACAGTCGAAAAAAAAATTTATTTATCGTCTCGAGGGTCATAATTTGGACATTCACGGGCCCTATATTGCACAAGTCTAAACTAACCATTGTATTCTATTGCATTGCCAGATTTAAGTCACCGGACAACTTTATCGTTATAATAGTGCTATCAGTATTCGAGTCTAATTCTAAATTTACTTTAAGACGTTTTTAAAAATATTTAGAAATATTTAGAAACTTTAGCTTCCAGTTGACGTTAAAGTCCTTTTTTTATCGTATTTAATTTTTTTTAAAACACACTTTTAAAGCAACTTTTGGCAGACGTAATAAATTTTAAGATAGGTAACTAGCTGTAGATTAACTGTAACCAACAACATTTAAAAATCCATGTCCGCTCTCTGGGGTTACTGCTGTATTTAGGCTAAACTAAAACTAAGTTTATCTTTCTTGCTGTTGTACTAGATCTAGTTTTTCTGTATTATTTCTTTCGTTTTTCTGTTAAAGCTTGTCTTCTCAACTAAAAAAAACTGGCTTTAAAAAACATTTATGTAATCAAGTTACTTGATATTTCTAAAATTGGATTAATTTGGTGTGAATGTTTTAAAAGTCTAGGGTGTAGGTAAAAACATTCAAAGCACTACCTGACTTGTTTGTTGCCGTTACAAAAAAATTTAAATAAATTTTTTTGTAACGGGGTTAGCTTGTAACAGATGGTTTTGTTCACAATAAAAATTTTCATTGGAATAAACGTAAAAAAGTTGCGAAACTGAAGATTAAAGAAGTTTAATTCTAAGTTTTTTACCACTTTAGACGAAGAACAAACAATGACGGCGACAACTTCAAATTGCGGCCAAGTTGGTTAATTGAGTGATGTTTTTAAAGAAATTGCAAAACTCATCACAATAACATTAAGTAACAAAAATATATGAAAAAATGTTACGTCCCAAGACCAATTTAAGAAAAACGAGAATGAGACCACATGACCTCGAGGCCGAGGCCATCAACACAAGGCTGAGACTGAGACCAGACGGAGACCGCAAAAAGTCGGTTTCGAGAGGCTTCATCACTGCTAGAAGTTAACAAGTGAGTTTTACATATTTTCGCTTCTCTAAGCCAGTGATCTGCAACCGGTGTATGACGAAACAATAGTAACCTATAATATTTTTGGAAAAAATAGTTTAGAATTTAACCTTTGCAACTGCTAGACCAAACTGTTCAACTTTTTTTGACTGAAAAAAGTTTTTCTAGACTTTTTTAATGAATGAAGATCTTTTAAATTTCTTATTGTCGTGACTAGTTTTCCAATCTTGTTTGGCACTAAATCTTTGCTTCTTGTCGGTTCATATAAAAAAAATGTTTGAAATTTAGCAAAGACAAAAAAATGTTACTTTGCTCGAAGTGTGCTGCAAATTACGGAAGGTTTGTAAGTGTGCTGTGAATGTGAAAAAGTTACGGAGCACTAATCTGGGCAACAAATGTATTTTTTTATCCAAAAACGTTTGCTCATTGCTGATTTTACTTAATTCTCACAAAACAATAAAATTAAGATAAAACTACAGAGAAGTACAAATGCTATTTTGTTATTTCTTGTGATATTTCTGTGAAAATTTTGTTTTGCATCCAATGAAAGAATCTTATTTCGTTTTTTCAAATTGTTGATACTTTGATAAAATTTGCAAATAGTTTATCTCATCTCTTCTCCATATCTATCCCCCTGACTTGATCGAATGCAATGAAGGAAAGCAACGGAGGTGCTATGCATAAGGCAACTGTCAAGCAATTACCCCGAACTGCATCCGTAGATTAAAAGATATTGCTGTCCGGTTGAAATATTTTATTTGGATTTTTTGCCTTATAGAAATATGAGAAATTTAGAACTGCTTGTTAAGAATGCCAAGTGCGGTAAAGTTTCTTTTCCAAGGACACAACAGAATGGCGCGAGTAGGTTTTAAACCAAAATCATGTCAATCACAATCACGACGCTTTTAATGACTCGACCACGCTACAAACCGAAGTTCATTCCAAGTATTTTATTTTCAGGTATATTTTGTCCATCTTGGATCAAAAGTTCTTTCCAAAATGTAATTTGAAAAGTTTTTGTTTGGGGTCTTGTTTATGAAAAGGAGTTTTTTTTAAAGAGGCCTAAACCAACACTTCTGATGCTAGTAAGTTTATTTATTTATTTAATTTTTTAGAACAATTAAAAAAATTTTGATTTTCAAACTTCAATATAATTTTCATAAACAAGAATTTGCTAATTTATGAAGAAAAACAAAAAATTTCAGTTTTGCTTAATTTTTATCTAGTGTGATTCAAATGGTTTTTAGAATTTTTTTAAATAAAACATTGAAAAAAAGTATGACACAAAACAAGGGAATAAAGTATGACGAGGTTAAAATTTGAACAAAAACAGTGTGGATCATTAAAAGTACATTATAACATGAGTTCCGTACCATTTTGTCACACTGCCAACTAGATTGATACAAATCACTTAAGGTTAGATGTTCATAAATACACTAATTACAAACTAAATACAGTTTATGAATACAACAGATAAAATAAAAAGTTATTAATTTTTTAACTAACTTTTTTTCTATTTATGAGCTATAACAATTTATCATAGGCAACATAAAAAAGCACTTTATCTTATGGCAAATATTCAAACATATAATAGATTTTATTTGTCTCACTCTATACAAACTGGGTTTTTTAGTGGGCTCTACCGACTTGGGAGTGTAAATTTTTACAAATCATGAACCCTTGTATCTCTAAACAATCTGAACAAGAAATAAATTTTTTAAAATAAATTCTAGGTTTTTTTATGTTAAAAAGATAAAAAAAGCTATAATTTTGTTCTTTTTATAAGATTTATTTTTTTGGAATTTTAGTTTTAATCTATTGTTAGGTGTTGGACTCCACCAAGGTTTAGCACTCAGCTCATTTCTTTTTGCCATCATCATAGACAGGCTGACGGAGGACATCAGGAAGGCGCAGCATGGGATATGGTGTTTGCAGATGACATAGTTCTGTCTAGACAAAATCATAGGGAGCTAGAGGAGGATCTGGATATTTGGAGAAATGCACTGGAGAGAAGAAACCTGAAAGTAAGCCGGAGCAAGACCGAATATTTGAGGTTTGATGGTGTGGATGATGGAGAAGAGTTGAAGCTGCAAGGAGAAAAGGTAAAGAGAGCAAAAAATTTCAAATACCTGGATTGAACAGTAAGTAGCGATGGAAGATGTGAAGAATAAGTAAGGAGAAGGATCCAAGCAGGATGGATGAGTTGGAGGAAGATGTCTGGAATTCTTTGCGACAGGAAGTTATCAGCAAAAGTTAAAGGTAAAATGTAAAAGAGTGTTGTTAGACCAGCCATGCTTTATGGAATGGAAACGGTGGCAGTGACGGAAAGACAGATAGGAAAAATGGAAGTTGCAGAGTTGAAAATGGTGAGATGGGCACTGGGAGTGACAAGAAAGGAGAAGATAAGAAACGAATACGTGAGAGGGACTGCAAAAATTGCAAAGCTGGGAGACAAACTTCGGAATGCAAGGCTACGTTGGTATGGACACGTAAAAAAGAGAGAAGAAAACTACGTGGGGAAAAGAATATGGAGATGGCGGTGCCAGGCGTAAGGAAAAGAGGAAGGGCAAAGAGAAGGTGGATGGATTTGGTGAGAGAAGACATGGAAAGGGTTGGAGCTAGGGAAGGAGACGAAGTAGATCGAGTGAAATGGAGATTACTGTCGCGCTGTGGCGACCCCGAGTAGGGAGAAGCCGAAAGAAGAAGAAGAAGAAGAAGAAGTTTTAATCTATTGATTATTTACACTTAAAACCCAATAATTTCGCTTTGCTTTTTTTGTCAGTCAGTTATTCACGCCTAATGCATTTTTTATAATTTTAATTTTTGGTTGTAGTTATCTTCGCAAAGAGTGATAAAAAGTAAATATTTGTTTAAGTAGTTAAAAGCTAGTTTTCAAAAATGTAAAAAAATTTTAGGTATCGGTCACAAACACATTGAGATACAAAAGCTGAACAAAATTCGACCCAACTTTTAAAAGTCATTGACGCTTTAATAAATTTCAGAAAAAAGTTAGGACAGTTGAAAAATTTTTTCACCATCAAATCAGACCAGGTCGATCACAATCACGACGCTCTTAACGACTCGACCACGCTCCGAGTGCAGCAAATTGTTTTAAGTAAATAAACTATAATTTACAAATTATTTTATTGTTTTAATTTGTTTTCATTTGCACAATTTGTAGATTTGAGAAAAACTTGCCGATTTGATTCAATTAAAAGTCGAATTTAAATAATTTTTTGGTCTTTGGTCAAAGTCAGGTTTAATATACAAAAGCCAATTAAATCTAAAAACCACAATAATGAAAAAATATAATTTTTAATTTATGTAGCAATAAAAAATTTCTTCCAAAGAAAACTGTATTACATTATAATATAGTCGTATTGTTAATTTTAAAAAAGTTTTCATGATTACTGCACAAAATAATCTGGATGCAATTGAATAGTTTAAAACGAATTTTACCTGCACTCCCATTGTAACCTTGCACATTCAGGCGATAGTTTGATTGAGAATTTTCAACTGAAAAATTTCTGAATCAAAAACAATAAAAAAGAAATCCTTCAGCAGATTATTTTAAAGTTTTGATGTAGTAATCACAAAAAGTGAAGATATTTTTGAATCACAATTATTCAATTTGCTATGCAATAATCAAAATGTTTATTTAATTCCGTTTGTGTATAGCAAGACTACTCAACCCTCGGCCCTCGAGCCGTATATGCCCCGAGAAGCCTTTTGGTCCGGCCCGACGAGAAATTTTTAATCAGATGCTCAAACATCTTGAATTATTATCGCAGTGTCTCTGCACCAATTCAGTGATGCGCAGATAACTCGGAACACAATTATTTTTGTCTCAGTAAGAGGTTTTTGGCTTAGCTTAGAAAAACAACAAATGGCTTTTTTGGCTTTAACAAAATTTTGGGATGAAATTTTAGTTATCATAGAAGTTACTTTAAAATAATCGTTAAAATTAATCTGTGCAAAAAACATAAAAAAATTATCACTTTGACTTTAAACTTTATCCTGCCAACCATCAAATTTATTTTACGATTCAGTTTATATTTAAAATATAAGTTTATCATTGCCTAGAGACTATATATATATCAATTTTGAAGTTTGTACCACATCAACTTTTCATTTTATTGTATGTTTCATTTAAGGAACAATGGAGGGTTACTGCTGAACAATATTAAAAATTTCAAAATTTATTCCTTTACAAACTGATACGTACACACTTGTAAAATACATGAAAGAAGTGTATTTATAACCAAGAAAGTAAAATACAAGAAACTACTAATTTTTTTATCATTTTCTATTTGCTATGATATTTTTCAAAACATAACTTCCCCCTTTCGGCATGTAGGCGTACATTACGTTTCTTACAGATATTTTTTGTGTTTTTGCTGCACACTTTACATCTCCCTTGTGATGTGGAGCCCAAGGTGTGATCAATGCCATCATACCTTACATCTTCTGGCAATATTCCAGCCAACTCGAGTTTTCTTACACGTTGTGGACCTGCTTTGAGTAAGCAAAGTGCGATTTGACTACGAAATTGCAGATGCGATAGATTTTTTTGACAGGTTTTGCAGTACAGTCTCCATGCTGCTACTACTGATAGATTGACTACATTAATAAAAAGTGGCCAATACCACTTTCTACCCCGTATACTTGGACGATAAGATTTAGCAAGTCTATCCATTAGGTCGACACCACCCATTCCTTTATTGTAGGAGCATACAAGATGCGACTGTGGAACTTGCTTTTCTCCCCTTTTGACACAACGTCTTGCCTTATGAACTGGCTGATGGTTTTCCCAATTGCTTGCAATCGTCACAATTGAATTGTCATGCCACTTTGCGACATAAACTTTTCCATCAGAGCAAAAGTCGAAAGTTCCTCTTTCTTCTTTTTTGAGATCCTTGCTGCTAATAATCTTTTTTGTTGCATTAGCTATTCTAGTTTCTCTTACGGTACCAGTTGCTCTAACACCTTTATCACTTAATTCGGACAGCAGTTTGTAGCTTGTAAAAAAATTATCAAAGTATAATTCATGGCAAGTAATATCTGATTTTGATATTATTACATCTACCAAATCGTTGACGACCCTAGTACCGAGAGGCAAGCTTTCACGATCATCCTCCTTTCCTTGATAGATTTTCATATGATAAGGAAAGCCGTCATTGCCACAAATACACCAGATCTTATAGCCAAAGCGTATTGACTTACCTTTTATAAACATTTTGGTGCTATGATGCCCAAAGTACGGTACCATTAATTCATCTATACTAACCAAACTGTGAAAAATATCAAATTGTACAAGATTTTTATTCATCATATCATATAATGGTGAAATTTTACTCATTTTATTTCCTGGAGTAAGCTTCAAATTATCAGCAAAGTGCATGTATTTTTTTATTTCAAGATACCTATTTCTACTCATAGTTTTAGCAACAATTTCTACACGCAAATAAGGTTGAGTTGACCAATAATGCTGCTCCTCAAGTACAGTATGATATCCTGATAAAAAAATGATCCCTAAAAATTTTTGCATTTCGCATTCTAATACTTTGAATTTCTCATTGTTTTTGTCCCTATTAGCATACAAGTTAGTTTAAAGACTATGTGTTTCAATATTTCTGTCAAAAATATTGACTTCCAAATTTCATAAGGTGTCTTTTCTTCAAGTTCTTCAAGCTTTTGGTTTATAACTGCATTTTCAACCTGCATAGGTTTGCTAAATGTAGCACTCTTTTTCCAAGTAATAATGTTCTCTAGTTTTCTTTTTTTTTGAAGTGGCAGAATTTCATTATCAAACTCATTTTCAATATTTTGTTCTACCTCAAGTTCTCCTGCTGGTTCATACTCTTCTTCTGGGTTTTCGGGAATTTCCTCAATGTCACTATCTTGGTCTCCAGCATCTCCTGCAGCACGAGGAAGCACAACAATGGCTGCAGGATCTGCTTCAGCAAGTGTAAAAACTTTTGTCGTCTTTCTTCCGTAAAATGCACGAGGATCCATATTCTAAAATAAGGGATATAAATTGTCTAAAATATCGAACATATAATATTTAGTAAAGCAACAACAGTTACTGAGTTATATCATAACATTGCAACAGTTATTGGTTATAAATTATAAAATTTGCGTAGTTACATTTGCTCACCAGTAACCCTCCATTGTTTTATAAATGGAACATTTTTTTAGTTTTTATTATATCAAAATTTTTGTACTACAAATCATATTTTCAATAATACGCATACAAACCTTTACTAATATTGAAGTAAAACTAATTGATCATAAATCTCTCTCAGATTGCTATATGGTCACTTCCGGGTTCTCAATTCTCATGCGGAAAAACAGTGGTTTTAGTTTGTTTTTAAATCAAATTTATTTTAGTTATAAAAAAAATTTAAAGCTATTTTGAAGTCCCTGAAATAAAATAAAGCTAGTTGAGTACAAAATTGTGAAAAAAAATAAGTTAAGAATAAAATTGCGACTTCAAAAATAATTCAAAAAGTATGTTCCATTTAAGGAACATTGGCAGGAAAAAGGTTAACGTAAATTTTTGAATTAACTTTCATAGCAGCTTGAATTCGACATCACTTTTGATTACTCCACCGATTGTGGCACAAGGTAAATTGCAGACGAATATTTGTCCCACGACAAGTGAAAGATTTGGCACCCATGATATACAGCGCAGGCAAAAAACCATTAAATTGACAAAAGATTTTTGACGGAAAAATTGCAAATTAGCATTGTAGTGGCTTATTACGTAAGTGTAAGCGCTTTGGCAATGGAACGGTTTTGTCTAAAACAGTGAATCAAATACCCGTGAGAATTTTACCGCCACAGTAATCTACATTTATGTAATTAAAAGAGAAAATAAGGTCTAAGTCAGTTTTATACAAATTAAAAGCGTATTGTTTTGTTCACAAATTTCTTCATATTCAACCAAAATATTCTATAAAGATCTTTTAAGGTCAGTTTAGACTGAAAGAGGAGGTGAAAAAAATAAAGAGAGGGCTCGTCGTTGTTTGGAAAGGTATCCACTCCAGGTCAGACACAAACAGGACTGGGGCCCAGGGTTTATTTTTTTACTACCCCAGGCTGCTGTACTGCCTGGATCAGCTGCTGGCAGTGGTGTTGTCAGTGGCGGCTCGTACATAGGGGCCACAGGGGCCGGGCCCCACTAAAAATTTGATTAATAATATGTGAATTTCTAAAGAAAAACCCTATATTAAATATCAAAATATTTACATGCATGCCAAGATAACAGTTAATCGAAAAACAACAAGAAATATTTTCAAATATTCCCTGAAATCTCTTCAACACGATGCAGAGGGGCCCACATATTTTGGCCCCTTTACTCCTATATATTTACACATAAAGCCAACCAACTCACACACTGCGCTTTGTGAAGTTTTTACTATGCAAGTCAATAGCACAAAATTGGGGCCAAACAGCAGTCGTAACTTATAAGCGGACGTTAGCTTCGCCTGCGCCTGCCCGTGTGCAGCTTTAGAGAATTAGTTGTTATTCAGTTGATATTGGGTGATATTGTGTATTCTTTTGTGAGACAGCAGTTTCTGCTTTTCAGCGCTTGTTTTTTTACAGCTGCGGTTGTTTATCAGTTATGTTCATTTTCATGTATGAATAACATGCTTAGTTTATTTATATTTAGTGTGATTTTTGTATTTCCAGATCAAAATAATTTAACTTCAAACAAGCTATTTCAGTAAATGGTGTCGAATTGCTCACTGGCGAATACTACATTGTGGTTTGTTTTCTCGTAATTATTGAGCTTAGACGTTACGTTTTGTATGGTTTATATTTGTGATTCAACACCCCTCACCATGAATAAAGTTGATAATTTATTGAAAAATCCATTTAAAAACTTAAAACATGAGAAACAACTAGAAATTAAAAAACTAGATCCATATCAACCACGTGACATCAATATCTTCCAGAAAGATGGTGGGAAATTGAGGACATTTTTATCAACGTGCTTTTGATAAAAAATCGTGGCTTACGGCCTGCGATGAAAGAAAGAGCTTATTTTGCTTTTGTTGTCTCTTATTTGGAGGTGAGAGTTTATGGGCAAATAAAGGTTGCAACGACTTAAAACATTTGTCAGAACGAATTTCTAAGCACGAATGCAGTAAGGCTCATATGAACAATTGTGTTTCATTACAAATGTTTGGAAAAGTCAATATATTATCTGCAATTGATGCTGGCTATCGTGGAAGCATAATTAAACATAACGAATTAGTTGACAGAAATAGGCACGCTTTGAACAGAATTATTAACTGCTAAAATTTTGTGGTTTCATAAATTATCGCTAAGAGGACATAATGAAATGGAAGGATATGCTAACCAAGGTGTTTTTCTTAATCTTGTAGCGTACACGGAAGATTTGGACGATGCATTTCGTGATCATTTTGAAAAATATCATGTGGTAAAAAATACATCAAAATCTATACAAAATGATCTTTTGTCTTGCATGCTTAAAGTATATACCAACGGTGGGCAAACTGCGGCTCGCGAGCCGCATATGGCTCGCTGACTTTTCGCTTGCGGCTCTTCTAGCTGAACAATAATAGCAAAATTGAACATTGTGTACAATTATTATTCGCAGTTGAATTTAGGCTAAATGAAGATTTCTACCGTAATTAGGTGCTAAGTCGGATAGTAGCATGAAATAAAATATTCATTTACACTACAGCAAAAAATTTGAGCGAAGCAAGCGCTAACTTTCTTTTATTTCTCCCCCGCCGAGACACGCTGGGAATATCTTCACACTCAGTAGATGTTAAGAACAATTTTATCAATAGCAGATGGTTTACGGTCTACGTGATTTCAAACAGTCAGTTAACTAGCAGAAGTAACAAGCATACCTAAATATACTGCAAAACGAAGTGAGATGATATCAGCAAACACAAAGAAATGAAAATATGAAGATGAAAATTTGGGGGGATGTGGACGTAAAGTGGATAAATTTGTCAATAACGTTTTGGGTCTTTTACTGCCTTTTTTGTCTTTCGAATCGCGACTACAAGCGCTCTTCCGTAGATTTTCGAAATTGGAGTTGACGCAATTAGGAAAAGATAAAGTTATGTAATCAAAAATTCAAAGCAGCTCTAACATGGATTATAAGCTCTATGCACATAAAATTAGGGCCCGGAGCTTTATCTTGTTTTACGTAAAAAAAGCCTGGGAAATAGCCCATGTCATCCATAGCTAAAATATCTAAGTTGATTTTATTCAGAAGTTTCCAGTTAGTGGGTCATTTTAAAACTGAAATGATGTCGAAATATAATAGGACAATCGTATTAGACCAGAAGTCATATCCAATTTTTTTCTGAATGACGTTTTGAGTTCAAACATAAAATTTATTGCGAAAGGAAAATGAAGACCATAAATGGTCTTTACGTTTACATAAAAAGTTCTTTTCAAATTTCAAGAATGAAATTTTTTTGGTCTTTTTTAACTTTGCAATTAAGTACGGACCGTTTTTTAAAAATTTCGCACGAAAATTTTTTGGGAGGAAAGAAGTTATTTGTGTAAATTTCAGACTTTAGAACTGTCATGAATTTATACTAGTTAAAAACCCCTGTTTCATTGAAATTCAATCGTATCAAACGTCTTGTTTTTATTCTGTTTTCTGTTTGCAAAACCCACATCTAAAAGCTATAAACTTTTTTATAAAACTTTACGTCGGATTTTTCATTGTTAGGAAAATTTCAATATAAAAACGGCCTGTTACTTCAAATGCAACATGAAATATAAATAAAAAGCTCATTATAAAAAGTCAGTTGTTATTTAATTGTCTGAAGGCGTCAGCATAAGAGCTAAGATATGAACGAGTTATTTAATTTTTTTCCCACAAATGAATAGTTATAAGAAAGTTTTATAAAAATGCTTAGTCTAAAGATTGAATTTTGTCCGCTTGATTGGTATTCAAGCAGTCTAACAGGAATTGTTTTATACAAAGAATGTATATGTGTAAAATGCTGCCAAGCAATCGCCAAAAGCTCAAAAAAAGAAAATGCGATTTACATGAAATAAGTTCTGCATCGCCTAAGGCATTTCCACGTCGGCAAAGGACGTAATTCGCTTTGTCACGCAAAGCCAATTCTTGGTAAAATTCATGTCACTTAATAAAGGCGTGAAATTGAAATTCCACCCTCTGCTTGCGAAAACCGGCAAAAATTCACAATTTTTCTAAAAAACGTTTATTTTACCCCTACCTTGTTCGGGGACACCTAAAAATAGTACCTTCTTATTCAGCATTTCAAATTAGGAAAAGTCAAGAAATTCCAGAATTTTATCTAGAAAGATGAAGTAATTACAAACGTTTTCGCAAGGGCCGGGCTTCAGAAGCCCGGCCGTTAAGGAGAATAAGGTTAATTATGCAAATAAAAAGCCCAGTTTGACTGTCGATGTAAAGCTAAATTGTTTTTAGTTTGCACTTCAAATTAAAGTCCAAAAAGTGACCTATCCACGAGCTCGCCGTATTTTTGCTTGTTTATTTTTGAATTATTCAGATGATAAATATGACTATGATAGTCTTTAGCAATTAATTGAAAGTTGGAGTTGGAGTGACCAAAGAAAAATGCGAATCTCATATTAACTATATCACATGTAAAAAAACGACTCCGGCTTCAACATACAGTATTTAAAAAAACTACTTCGGTTCCAACTCCAACCAAAAACATGCGACTCCGACTTCCAACTCTGACTTCACAACCCTGACCTAAACCAAGTCTCGTGTCTTGTTTTGGTCTCGATACCCCAAAATTTCGTCTGTCTCGTTTTCAAAGCACGTTGTCTCAGCTCCACCTCTGATAATAACACAGGTGCAAAACGCTACACAATAGATTTAAAGAAAGAGAAACTTTTGAAATTTTGAAATGATATTAGAGACTTAGACTAATGCTTTATAAAACGCTTCGCGGAACACTTGAAAATCTTTCACACTAGTGCACTGCGACAACAGGTTGAGACTCACTGATTAAATGATATTTAAGTTTCTGTTATAAAAGCTGCGTGTGATGACAATTCAAATTATTTTATTAAAGTTGGCAAGCTTTCTAAAAGCATGGCTTCCGCTGCAATTGTACCACAAATTAAAAAAAAAACGATTAAAAAACACTTGTGCTGACTTAGCTCATACTTGCTAAATTAAGCTTTGTTTTCTTGGTGGCTTAATCGTTAGTATGTTGCTTTGGAAAATTATACAACAGACCCAATCACAAAAGGAATTCAGAAAATTAAGACAAGGTTTGGAGGTTTTTGTATCTGTTTACTCAGAGTCTAGAAAAGAATTTATTTTCTTTTCATTTCATCGATATATTTATCCTTCTGACTCGCAGGAATGCGATGGAGGCACTATACGTTGTGTAAGTAATTACTCAGACCTACTTTTAGAGATGCCAAGACTTTGCAATGCTGAATGAAATCAAAAAACCTAAACTTTTTTTACACAGAATATTGGGTTTGTAAAACTAACTTTTAAGTCATAAATGCGACAATTATTATTTTGTATTTCCAGAAAGTTTGTGTAATCTTGTAAATGAAATTCCGTGTATTGAAGCAAATTTTATCAAGGGTGATATAAATGGTCCTTAGTATTTCTAAGCATGTTGTCAAAAAAAAAGCATTTTTGATAATATTTACCATAGGTATGCTCTATATTTTAAAGACGTGACCCGAGAAAAGTTGCAAATTTTTGGAAGACTCTGTATGTCTAAGGTCGCTTTTTGTTGTATCATTTTCCACAAACATGTTCAATCGTTTGTTTGTAGTCACTTAATAGTATTTTTCATATGATTCTGATTATTTTTACTTTGGCATGATTATGAGTCACTCTCGTATTTCAAGAGATAGGTATTTCAATAATTACAATAATATTTTTTGCTGCGATTTGATAAAAAACCGCGACAAAAATAATAAAATTAATTTCATAAAGTTTGTACGTCTCACATTATTTACCAGTCATGTTATAGAGAGCAATCGAAAGGTGACGTCACAATATGCTTTCAAGTTTTCAACAGCAATATGCGATATTTAGGTCTATGTTATAGTAATCCATGACTAGCATAGACTAGACCAGCGGTTCTTAAACTATGGGTCGCGACCCACTGATGGGTGGAAAAAAGAATCTTGGTGGGTCGTGAAAAGTTATAGGATTGCACAATAATTGAAGTTAAATCTGAAGTGAAGATCTTTTTTTTTTGAGAACACCTTGATTTACCGGATGAAAATACGGTAACCGGAGTTGAAACTGAAGTGAAGGCCTTTTTTTTTAGAGAAAACCATGAGTTTTAGAGAAAAAAGTAAAAGCCAAGATCAAAACTCTTTTTGTGTCGCCATAAGCTCTGATCATAAATAGTGGGTCGCAACTCTTAAAAGTTTGGGAACCACTGGACTAGACCATATTTCAGAAATGATAAACTGGAACGGTCTTTAAAAGAAAAAAATTCGTCCCTATAAAGCAGTGTTCTCTAAAAAAAATAAGATCTTCGCTTTGAATCTCTCTCGAATTTATTGATTGACTAGACTAGACTTAATGACTAGACATAGGCATACCATATTTCTGAAATGATAAACTGGGACGGTCTTTAAAAGAAAAAAATTCGTCCCTATAAAGCAGTGTTCTCTAAAAAAAAGATCTTCTCTTTGAATGTGTGTCGGATTTCTTGATTTTAGTTGCTAAAAAGCAGTGTTTTTCAAAAAAAGACTTCACCTAAATACTGGGATATATTGGTTAACCGGGCGGGAAACCGGAACAAGGCCCTAAAAATCGGGACTGCCCCGGCTAAACCCGGATGTACGATAAACCTAGCTAGACACAATTAAAAATCAACTGATGAAAAATTTATAACATGTATGATTCAGCGTTTTTGATACAAAAAATATTTTCAAATTACGTAACTCCTCAAATTCAAATCACCAACCTGTAAGTAGCGTAAGCTGTGTTTCCGTCCCAATCTTCAAGATCCACACGGAGTTGATACGAATTTGACGATGTAATTGCATGTAATAAATCCAACCCTATGCAGCAACAAAATTATCGTTAGTAACTTTTATTCCTAAGCCTTAAATACCTAAGACAACAAATTAACAGTAAAAATAAAAAATATGTCATTTTAAACAACAAAATACAGTATAACAATTTTAATTTATAATTATTTTTTAATCATTGGTTTACAAACAATTCTAACAACAAATTTTCAAAATTATTATGAAAAGGTGAGCAGGGAATCACTAACTCTATACGCTTTAAAAATATGATCTTAATCATTCTTGACGTTTAATACATTCAACAGATCGAAAACACACATACCATGGCAAATTATTAACAAGGCTAAACCTTTTGCAAAAAGCAAGGACACCGAAAACATTTTTGGCGAGAGGTGTGACATTTAAACACAAAAATTTTTTTGGTTAAAAAGACTCTCAACAAACGCAAATTTTGGTGTATTAGAAAAAATTATCATTCAAAAACTTAGTGAAGACAAAAAAATTTTTTTCTGTAAATTCGGCAGCAATGTTTGTTTATTTGACCCAAAAAATTTAAAGCCACAATATTCTTTGGCACGATTAGAAAGTTCTAACGCAATTCTTTTTTTTTTTGGTTGTTTCATTTTCGCATAAAAAAATTTTACCTTCAAACTTGCTAGAAAAGTTTTTTCATCCTAAACAATTTTTTAGTAAAATTTTTTTCAGGGCTTTGCTAAAATTTACGTTTGTTAAGACTGCTTTTTTAACACTGAAAACGAAAAAGGTGTTTTTTTGAAGTGTGTGTCCTTGTTAAAGTATGGTTATTTCCTGGGTAACCTCTTGTTTAAACCGATATTTTACAAACTTTATTAGATTAAATTTTGATCAAAGTTATATTATTGTATAGACACAGTGATGTAGTCGAGAACGTCAAGAACAATACCGTAATCTATACCCAATAATTTTTCCCAGACAAAAACCGAGATTAAGACCGGAAAATTTTAAAACCTAAGATTCCAGACCGAGACCAAAAAATTTCAAAAAATTTAGATCATTTTAATTATTCCCAAAACAATAGTTTTAAAAAGAATTAAAATTACATTTGATATAAACAAGCATCTTTAACATGTTGAAAAGCGTTTTGCTTTGTGTGGTTACATCATTAAATGATTTGCTTTAAAACAAGGTTGGACAAACTTTTTAGCTCAAAGTCCGCATTTACAAATTGAGTTTGTTTGAGAGCCGCACTATTGTTATCTCTAAAAAAAGTCATCACTTTCAATCAATTTCTAAAATCTTTATTTTTATCCCATAAACGAATTGATCCCAAGTTTTGGACATTGATTAAATGTGATGACTTTTTTTAGAGATCACCACAGCTGAAAGCAAAGAGAGAGTAAAGTAATTTGCTTGAGGCTTTCGCGGGCCGCAGAGAAAATCATGGCGGGCAGCATGTGGCCCGTGGGTCGTAGCTTGCCCACCTCACGGTAATGGCTGAAATTTCATTCAAATATTTGATTATCTCGGCTATTGTGTTATCGTGTTGCAGTTGTTGGGTTTAATTTTAAGGCAATTTGGTATTCTGTTTTGCGCAATTAGATTCATACAATGGCGTAAGCAGAAATTTGTTATGGGGAAGGACCGGTCGCGAGTCAAAACACGATCTCTATAATTTGTGATGCTTTACACAAAAGGGAGGTCTGGTGCAACAAAAAAAACAAGAACCACTTTTAAACATTCAAGCAAAAAATTAATAAAATTAATTGTGTATTTTTGATATTAGTTATTTATCTTAAACTTTTATTCTTCTGACTCTCTGACACAAAAAAAAAATTGTCGGAGTGCTATGTATAGAGCAACTATCAAGCTATTACATTGACCTACTTTAGGAAAAGTCGAATGGCTGTTTGGTTAAAATTTTTTATTTTATTTTTAGTTAATATTTAGAGATATTATCAAAAATTAAGACTGGTTGCTAAGACTGTCAAGCAGGAGAAAGTGGCGTAAATTGTTTCTTCAAGGACACAAAAGAATAGCGAGAAAAGTCTTTGAACCTCGAAGGTGTGGATCACGCTCGACATCAATCACAACGTTCTTAACCATTCAACTACGATGTCGACGAATGTAGAATAAATGTGAAAACTTGTTTTGTTCTCACCTTTTTTCAATTCCTATTTTTTTTTAATTAAAAAATTTTTTCTTCATTTCAACACTTTTTAAGCTGTCTCAGTGCTGCTATGAACCTTCGTCCATCAATTTTCACCGAGGTCTTTTAACCCAAACCCTCCCCCTTCTGCACATACGCCTTTAGATTCATAGATTAGAAATTTTTAAGGGGTCGTTAAACAGGTTGTGGAATACGTGGTTGAGTGGTTAAGAATGTAATGATTGTGACCAAAACGGTCTCGGTTTAAAATATTCTCGCGCCATTCTGTTGTGTCATAAGAAAACCCATTTTTCGGCACATTTTCCTTACTTGGCGATCTAGGCAAGCAGTTCTAAATTTCAGTCGTATCTCTTAAAAAAATTAAGGAATCAAAATAAAAGTTTTAACTGGAAAACAATATTTTCGCATTTTTGGAAACAGGTCGGGGTAATTGCTTGTCCTAAGTATAGAGTCTCCGATGCTTTTCTGCGAGGCGGAGGGATGAATAGAAAGACAAAAAAAACTATAACAATGGGAAAAGATTGTGACTGTGAAAGCCACTAACTTTACATTTTTGTAAAAAAAAAACGCTAGTTATAATTAATAAATACATAAATATGTTGTTCAAATTATTGCTTACATAAATTTTGTTAATACAAGAATTTGTTTGCTCTATTTAAAAAAATATATAGCATCAAAGTAATCGCTTTTTTGGAGGAAAAGAGTTTGATCCAAATTTACATGAAAGATAATTCGAAATAATCAAAAATTTTTATTTCTGTAATACTGTACCGATTGTGGGCAAGGATATGAATACAAACATTTAAAGCATAACCAGATTTGTTTGTTGTCGAAAGAAAAATTAAATAAAGTTCTTTCGTAATCGAATTATCTAGTAACAGATGGCACAAATCACAATAAAAATCTCCATTGGAATAATATAAGAAAGTTGCAAAACTATAAGATAGCCTGACTCCAAACTTTTTGCTACTTGAAATTGCGGCTGGTATGGGGCGCGCTATTAGAACGTGGTCTGCGGTGTGTTCAGCGGCGCCGCACTCGCAATTCGGTGAAAAAGCGAGACTTCATTTGTACATGGACAAATGGAATTGCCCAACAGCAGTCTGCAGGCGATTGAGCTGAACTCATGCTGTTCGGGCCAAGCTCATTCCAACAGGCCGGAAACTATTAAGGTATGAAAGATGTAAGACCAGAACTTATTGCAAAAAAATCTAAGTTAACATTGTTTTGTCTTTGTAAGTCAATTTAAGACTAAAAATTTTAAGGATTTTGCTTAAGTAGCGGAAAAATTATTTAAAAAGCTGGAAAGTTTACGGAAGGGTCTGTGACCGCACAACCGCCTATTCATTCGTGCGGCTATAAGATTAGCTTATATTGATAACACTGCGTCACAAAAAAATGTTCATCTTGTTTACTCAAATCACTCCATATATTTTGGATGATTTTTTTCTTGGGGAAGGAGCAGCGATTTTTTTTGTATCACGTCTACATTTTGAGTTATTAAATTATTGAACTTAACTAATTTTATTAATTAGTTTACATATGGCAATGGCAAAAAAAGTTTCAAGAAAAAAGAAGGTTTTATAACTTTTTGAAACAAATTTTTTCTTGCAAATAAAAATACTACCGAAGTAAATTAAAAGTTTTGATTAAGCATAAGTATTCAGAAATGGGCATTTGCGGCGCATATTTGCGCAGCTTGTCCATAGGCGCTGCAGAGCTGCAGCAGCCCCAAATATCTGTGCAATCGTTTTAAATATTATCAGTAACGCTTAAAAAGTTAATAATTTTTAATTTTTTTAAATCTTTTTTAAATCTACGTTTTGTTGGGGTTTTTTGAAGAACTTTTTTTAAGTTTTGAATTGAAAACTTTTTGAGCTGTTTTAAAGTCAGCTAAAAATTTCACGCAAAGTTACGCAAAACGACCCATTTCATTGACGCTTTATATGATACATTATATGTAAGTTTGAGTGCCATCTTACACATAAGAACTACAATCCTATGCTTTCTTTGATATAAAGCTTTTTTGTTAAAATGCTTAGTTAGCAATAAACTTTAATATCCTTTAAATAATCCAAATAGTGCTTCACAGATAACAGATTCAGTGGCGGCCAAACTAAATTGCTTCAAAAATTCGCAAGAAAAAAGCATTGTGTTAGATTTGTCTCTATAATTATAGAATCGCAACCAAAAACTAATCCATAAAGTTATTTAGAGAAAAGGTAGTTTTTTTTAAAAACGCACTCTCAACAAACGAAAAATTGTTGGGAGTTGTTGAGAGCGCTGGAATTGTGATCAACCTGATCTCGGTTCGAAACCTACTCGGGTCTATTTGTTGTGTTCTTGGGAAAGACACTTTACGGCACTTTCCCCTGCTTGTTGGTTTTGGCAAGCAGTTCTAAATTTCAGTTATATCTCTATTAAATTTCAACCAGACAGCAGTATCTTGGCACTATCAGAAACAGGCTGAGATAATTGCTTGCCTGATGTATTAGCGCTTCCGTCGCTTTCCTGCAAATCAGGAAGATGAACATAGAGATAAAATAAATAAAAAACTGTTTGTTATTTACTTAATTTTCTACACAAATTATGCATAATATAACTTTCTTGACAACACCTTATTCTTTTATTATTTTTTAAACAATACTTCCTATTCATCTAAAAAATTTTAACAAGTATTAATAGAAACATGGGGACCAGAAGTAGCAGTTCCATTGAAGATAATTGAATAGTGACATAACAATAAAATCCCACTAAAAACAATTCCATTGTACAGTGTCCAGGCAGGTAATTAAAAAGGCATAGCCATGAATCTGCGAAATCTGAGAATTTAAAAAGACATAGCCATGAATCTGCATTCAATCTGCGAAAGCAAAAATATTATAGTTGCTCAAGAAATAATTGTTTCATTAAAAATTTTTTTTATTTTTGAAGTAATACAAAAATCATTTCTTTTTTTGAAATAAAAGGGGTCCTCCGAGTTTTTACAATAAAGCTCAATTTAATGCATTTCACTCTTAAAGTTTAATTCGCCGTTGCATTGCCGCAGAGCTAAAAAGTGATATTTGCAAAGCTTACCGTAGATACTCGACTATAAGTCGACCTCGAGTATAAGTCGAGGTAGAAACTTTACTAGATTTTGAAGAAAACACACTGACTCTTGTATAAGTCGACCTAAATATAGTAATTTCGAAGTTCCAAGTGTTAACTCACCTATCAGTTGTAAAACAATTTTTTATACAAGTCGACCTAAATATAATAGTTTCGAAGTTAGAAAACAAATATAAAACAATCACTTGTAATCACTTGCCTTAATTACGCTTTTGTTTAGTTCTGTTAAAAAAACAAAATGAAGTACATTTTTCAGCGAAAAGAAGTATATTTGAAGGGGTTATCAAATAATTTGCTAATTGCAATGTTAAATATTTTGTAAAAAATTGCTAAGTAAACAAATTATATTTAAAATTATGACATTTGAGCAAATTATAAAAAAGTATGTATTTATTGCTCAAAACTACGTCGATCATACGAAAATGTATTTATCGCTCATAAATTTGTCGATCACTACTTGGTTTTTTTATTGACCCGTCTATAAGTCGAATTCATTTTATCTGTCAAATTTTTCTGAAAAAAACCTCGATTTATAGTCGAGTTTCTACGGTATATAAAAAATTTAAAAACAATCAGATTTTTCAAACACTGGATATATTTTCCTAGGCATGAATAATATCAGTAAAATATTTCCTGGACAAGAAGAGTACTTTACGCCTAATTTTATTTTATTGTGCTACACACTAAATTCTACAATAAAATTATTTTTCTTTGAATAATGATGAATATTTCTGCCCATAAAACTTACAAATATATTGGTTTTGAAAAAAATTTCCCCCCAAAATATTTTAGTCTTGTACTCTTATGAAACAGAGCATAGTAAATCTAAATATGAAGTATCATGAGTTAAATGTTTGGGTCTGGTGCAGAATCGGCCGTAAGCGCCTTTCATCTCCACTTTGACTTCTCTCGTTTTCCGCTTCTCTTTTTGTTTCTTTATCATAACTCGTTCCTTTTAGCAAAACAACAATATACAAAGGCATTTATTAAGTTATACAATTTCTTTTTTGATATTTTCACATATTTGGCTTCTCTAACACTTCTTAATTATTATTTTCACATAAATAAAACACTCTTAAAGTAGAGTTTAAAATTGTAAGAATTGAATTTTTTTAAATATTTAACGAAACGTAATCTTTCTTGGGGGCCGATTCTGCACAAGCTATCAATCGCACGTTAATAATGATTTCTTTCCAAATACACTTCTCAATCATTAGTCTATACATGTCTTATACATTCTTAAAATATACTTTCAAGTTGTAGGAATTGATTTTGCTTTAAATCATTTAATAAAACTAAAATATTTCGTGACGGCCGATTCTGCACAAGCTAACATTCGCAGTTTTGTATTATGAATTTAATCTTAAAAAATCAATCATTCGTTTCTCAAACACTTCTTAATTATTATTTTCACATAAACAAAACACTCTTAAAGTATAGATGGATTTTTTATAAATATTTAACAAAACGTAATGTTTTTGAGAGGCCAATATTGCACAAGCTATCAATCGCAGGTTTCAATAGTGAATTTTTGACGGCCGATTGCGCTCAAGCTGTCGTTCACAAGTTTCTGTAATAAAGTACTAAAAAACATCCATTTGCTGCTTAAACATTTTTAAAATATTGTCTTAAGCCCAAAAAGTAATTTGGTTTAAATATATTTAACAAAAGCTAAAGATTTTCTGACGGGCGATTGTGCACAAAGCTATCATACGTAAGTTTCCATAATATATTTCACTTTCAAGATCAGCCATTTGTTTTCACAACACTTCTTAATTATTATTTTCATATGTCTAAATATATGGTTTAACGTTGGACATATGATTTTATAGAAATATATTGTAGAAAACTTAATGGTTTTATGGGGACTGACTCTGCATAAGCTTTTATTCTTAAGTGTCAATAATAAATTTAACTTTAACAAACAAGCGTTTGCTTTGAAAACATTTTTTATTATTATTTTCACATACCTCAATACCTTTAAAAAATGGTTAAAAGTTGGTAGAAATGACCTTGTTGAAATATATTCATAAAAACCCGTGATTTTATGGGAGCCAATTTTGCATCAGCTATTATTCGTAAGTTTTAATAAAAAGTTTAACTTTATTAAACAGCCATTTGCTTTTAAAGCACTTCTTAATTTTTGTTTTCATACATCTCAATACTCTTAAGACATGGTTTAAAGTTGTAAAAAATGATTTTTTAAAAATATATTCAAGAAAACCAACGGTTTTATTGGGCCGATTGTACTCAAGCTACTATTCATAAGTTTCAATAATTCTTCTTCTTCGTGTGGAGTAGATGTTTCTCTTTCCCGAAGACATTTTAGATGTTAAGGCAGATATTGATCAGCAAGGCCACTGTCTCCTCGTCAACTGTTTGCAGACCAATCCCCCTGCTTTGGATGATGGAAAATGGGGCAAGATGTTAATTGTATGGTCAGCGGTTTGCTCCACCACGCCACACTCACAGTAGTGGGCTGAAAGTTTTACATTAAAAAGGAAACCTACCCAGTACTTGCGTTTTGATGTAGAAACACCATTTATAATGAAAAAAGTTAGTGGTCTCTCATATTAGTCGACCCACTCCAAAAAAACCGCGGAAACACTAAACAGTAGTTGGACATGACCGTAGGGATGGTCTGATGCGAAATAAAATGAGATCAAGGAAGTTGATGAAAAACTTTGAGTCAAAAAAAAGTTTTAAATTATAGTATATAATTGATTTCAGTTCTTATTTTGTATATTTTTATAATTACATATTAGACCAACACTAACCATAATTTTACTTAATTTTTAAGAAATAATACGGTTTTTTGCAAAAAAATAACTTTAAATATTAGTTTTATGTAAAAATGTTATTGAATAAAAGATGTTTAAAATTTAATTTTGCATCTTTTTGATGTATAAACTTTTCATTTTGCATGTAAAATAGAAAGAAATTTTGCTATTTTTCTTTTTTAATCACCAAAATTTGAAAAAATTTTGCACTTATTTCTATAATGTGGAGTGGGTCAACTATTTATGGTAAACATTGATTTTTTTCATCATAAATAGTGTTCTTGCGTCAAAATCCAAGAACTAGAATGATTGCTTTTAAAAATAAAAAAAATTTTTCTATTCAGCCAACCCTAACTCACAGGCTTCTGTGGGAGCTATACCCCATCTGTACATTGTCGAACGGAATAAACAAACGCCAGTACGAAGCCAATTAAGCCCAACCCAGGATAGTCTGCAGGGTAGATCCAATCCCAGTGGTTTGGGGTTGACGTCGGGCACGAAAGTATGCAGCGTGAGGTGTTACTTTGCCATTCCGCATTCCATTTGGTTTCCGCTCAACATGCCATACTGGTGTCCGACTTAGAAAAATCCTGTAAAAGTTCCAGTGCAGCAGGCACAAAAGGCGTCTCGATTTAAGCTGTCGATGTTTTCATCGACAGGGAATAAAAGCCTTTGTTAAGTAGCCTATGTGTTGAGGCCCTTGAGCTCGGCGAGCTAGAGATAGCACGGCCCGTTGGCGGCGAAGCTCAGTTGGAAAGATACCTGCTGAGACAAATAAGTTGTCTATTGGTGTAGGGCGCAGACATCCAGTCACAATACGCAGGGCGTCATTGATAGACCTGTTAATGACCCGAGTGTGGGCACTCCGGCATCAAATCAGCGAGCAGTACCCTGCAGCATAATCCACCACGCCCAGAGTGGCTGTGCGGAATGCTGTGGCGCCAGCACCCCAAGTTGACCCCGCCAATCGTTTCAAAAGTCCAACGCGTGTTCTTAATTTTATGTGCAGTGCCTCAAGATGTCGGCGAAACGTAAGTGCTCTATCCAATTTTATGCCGCGGTACGTAGACTCGGCACAAAAAGTTTCAATAATGAATTTCATTTCTAAGGAATAGCTCTTTGCTCCAAAACAGTTATTAATTATTATTTTCATATATTTTAATACTCCTAGAACTTAGTTTAAACTTGTACGAAATCTAATGTGCAGAAGCTTGTGCAGAATCGGCCCCCAAAATCATTACGTTTTGTTAAATATTAACAAATTCAATTCTTACAATCTTAAACTCTATTTTAAGAATGTTTTATTTATGTGAAAATAATAATTAAGAAGTGTTAGAGAAGCCAAATATGTGAAAATATCAAAAAAGAAATTGAATAACTTAATAAATGCTTTTGTATATAGTTGTTTTGCTAAAAGAAACGAGTTATGATAAAGAAACAAAAAGAGAAGCGGAAAACGAGAGAAGTCAAAGTGGAGATGAAAGGCGCTTACGGCCGATTCTGCACCAGACCTAAATGTTTTAGGTGAAATTGGAGGCATTAAGTGGGATTCAAATTTTTTGTCAGCCTATTCTATAAAAAAAACTAAAATTTGCCAGTAAATAAACTGATAAAGCTTTATTATTTCTCAAATAACAATTCCAAATATTCATTAAGCAAGCATCATTATGATGATATTGAAGAGTGCTTATATTACTAGGCATACCATATTTTCGAATTGGAGAATTGAGACCCTCGTTAAAAAGGGAAAAATTTTGTCTCAAAGTAGTGATCTCTAGAAAAAGTTCTTCACTTTAAATTAAAAATTTCAGGACATAATGTTCAACCGGGTGGGACACTGAGACCAAGGCAAAAATTGGGACTATCTAGAACAGTGGTGCTCAAAATGTGGCCCGCTAGGCCCTCAGGAGTGGCCCGCCAAGCAAATTTTATTTGAAAAGAAAACTTGATACTTGTATCATTTTAGAGAATTTTATTGAAGATGTTTAGTGAACCAACAATTGCAATTACATAATAGCCACTTACAGTACTTAATTTTAGTGCAGGGATGGGCGAACTGGAGCCCGTAATGGGGTTAAGCAAATAATAAAAAAATTTGAGGCCGATCGGAGACAAAGACCTTTTTTTTTAGAGAACAGCTTGGTTTCAATATGAAAAGTAATAAATTAGAGAAGTATTTCCAACGATGACCATTTTTTTAGAGAAACCTTGATTTTAGGAGGAAAACTAAAAAATCCGAGACAAATCCATAATGAAGATTAATATTTTTAGAGATGACTATAATGTGGACCGCAAATAAATTGAACTTCCAAATTCGGCCTACGAGCTAAAAAGTTTCCCACCCCTGATAAATGGGATTATTAATTCTTGTGGCCCGCGAAGAGTTTCTAAAAGACAAATGTGCTCACGAGCCAAGAAGTTTGAGCACCACTGATCTAGGATAAAACAAGACGTATGGTTACCCTATATATTACTAGACTACATAGGCAATAAATTTAGACGATTTCCAAACTTATAAAATTTTTTGAGACTGTTTCATAGAACCGGTTCGAACCGGTTGAATCCCACCACTGTGCACTGTGTATAGAAATTTGATAAATTACATAGAAATTTGATTTGATAAGTAATCTGGCCGACGCTAAATGCAAAAATTTTATTTATTATACAATTACACTGATAAGTAACCCAGATAAATCATGTGCTCGTTATAATGTTGTCCCTTCTCTTACACTAATTAATTGTAACGCACAGATTTCTTGTTGCACTAGTGAACAGGATTGTAACATGATTGTAACAGGAAGTTAAGCGGAAGTTTACAATTCACTAGTTTAAGAGGAAATCTACTGTTTGAAACGGTGCCTCTTACACCAGGCTGTTTGAAACGGGAAGAACAACAAATATAATGTAATCGTGATTTATCTGGGTCATCTAACAGTATATCAAGACACTACATATAAACGTGTTTCAGTTTAACACTTAGTGCTTTAGAAAAATCCAATAAAGTAAATTTTTACAAATGCAGCAAAACTGGTTTGAGTAGTTTTTACTTACACGTGTATTCATTTCAATTGGTAAATATTTGCAGCTATCTGACTATGATAAATGATAAATGCAATTTGGTGAAAAAACTAAAACAATTAGAATAAAATAAATAACATAAGACTGATAAAAAATACGATTTTTCTTTAAATAGCTTTGCAAATTTAGTTTGATTAACATCATTGTTCTTTGCCAAAGAAAAATAAGATAATAGAAACATTTAAAAAAGAACAGCAATATACATTGTTTAAAGCAAAGATTAAAGCACAATTTTATGAAAGTAAATTTTTTTAAAACTCAAATAAATTTTTCTGTGCAGCAAAGCACCTGAAATTCTTTAAAACAAAAGCGCATAAAACTAGTCGCAGATTTATTCACTACAAGTTAACATTCTTTGGTAATCAAACAGATCTTTTTCTGTTGCAGTCATGTTTTTTTTTTGATGACAATCTGGGAAAACTTTAAACAATTGGTTGAAGCACTGAAAAAAGCACAGAGTTGCAAATTGGCTAATTATACGTTGTGAGAAAATTTTTTAACAACCTGAAGAATTTTATCTGAAAAATCGTCAAAACATTATTTTGATAAAAAAAACACAAAATTCATTCAAAATTCGAGAGTAAAACACAAAAATACTAGATCAAAAGCAAAAACATAAAGTGTGACACTAGTGCTAGTTACAATGTGAATATAATGAATTTATGCTGACCATTTTCGCTCGAGCTATTTTATTTGCGGTCGACCATTTTGGAAAATTGCCCATGCTAGTATTCACACTTTTTTTGCATATAGAAGAGAAATTTTTTATCAAGCTTACTGGCTCGTGGAACTGTTTGCTTACCTTGTCTTTTCTTACCAAAAAAATACCAAAAATTTACATTAATTTTTTAAATTACACAAGATGGCTTATTATCTTGTATATTTTAGAGTTAACCGAAATGTGAATTGTTTGATACTTTCCTGTTATCGCTCCACCATTAAAAATAGTGAACAAAAACCTAAGACTTTTTGGGTCTCTTTAAGAAAATTTTTTTTAGTGAAACTAACCCGAAATACCCCTTTCAGCACCAGGGTGAAATAAAGAAGAAGCCAAGAGAAATGTTTTAAAAATAACTGGAAGCAATATATCGTGGGCGATAACAGGAAAGTATCAAATGTTTTTTAGATATAAAGTTAAAGCGATAAAGCTAAATACGCAGAAGTGGTGAAAATTTTGAGATCGATTTTAGGCGGTTTCGATTTCGAACTTGTGGTGGTAGTCCGAGTTTCGAGACAATGTAGTCTCAGTCTCGTGTTTTTAAAATTGGTCTCGAGATCAAACGTTTTTTAATATTTCTTTTAATTGTTTGATTATAAGGATTTTTGCTAATCGTTTAATAATGATATTTAATTGACCTGCTTTGTTGCAATTTAAAGTGGAGAAAGCTAAGGTTGGTTCAGACTGAAAGTGTACTTTTTGAAAATCTAGCATATAATATACGTATATACCGGTATATCTAAGTGGTGCGAACGATTAACTTTGTAAACTTCATTTTCCGTTGCCTAATAGCTCGTAAAACATTGAGTCATTTGGCGCTTGTGACGTAACAGATGTTACAAGCTGGCCACGTTTAATCCTAAGTTCATAGCATTCTTTATTGTAGCAATCTCTTTTCAATGCGTTTCCTTCGAATAAGCAACTTAGAAATTTACAGTTCAGTTTTTAACTAAAGAGAAATATTGGAACTGTTGGTTTATCTATTTGAATAAGTTGAATTGTAAAAGTAATAGAAATAATTAAAGAAATTGAAGTGAATTATATTGGAAATTAAATTAAATAGTTAGACTGGACTATTTGGCTGTTTCTTTTCACAGTACAGCTATTCCCAAACAGTTAGTTTCTGTGGCTGTCGCAGACTCCACGTGCGTCAGGAACACTAAGATTTACGGCTTCTAGAAGGTGTATATACTAAGCTAAGTGCTTTCACTTTAGTTATTACAGTGCACCATGATCAAAATCAAAGCAAAATTTATTTAGGTGAAACACTACACACACAAATATAAACATCGCAACAGTCTGTTTCGCCAAACAACGGCCCATCAAGCGATCATCTTATTTAAATAAAATATTCCATTTTATTTGAATTAGAATATTCTATTTGAATAAGATAATTGCTTGATGAGCCATTTTTCGGCAAAACAGACTGTTACGATTTTAAAATTTGCTGCAAGTTTGAGCTACTTGCGATCTTTTTTTGTATTTTGCGATTGTATACCAAACTTTAAAAAACACAAGCTGAGATTTAGCTGGTATACAAAAAAATAAAAAAAATAAATAAAAATATTTCTGACAAATCATATGAGAGTCAAAGTGTAATTAATGATTTTTTGTTTTTTATAATATGCTAACTTAATTCTTAACTTCATTTCATGTTTTTGTAAATTATTGTTTTTTGTTTGTTTTATAATAACCTAACTTAAATCTTGATTTAACGTACAACAGTTTTATCAGATTTACGCGGCTCCCAGTTTGGAAACTGCTGCTGCTAAACTATAATAAACTTTAAAATAAAAATTGTAAAAAATTAATTGTTTTTGCAAATCTCTCACCAAGCCAAAACTCTCCGCTTAAATTTCCAAATCCACGTTCATATTCAGTCCAGTTGCGATAAAAATCAACACTTCCGTCCATTCTTCGTTGAAAAACCTTCATAAAATAAGATGTGATTTAATGTGCTAATATATTTTGTAAGGCTGTTGAGTAACGTATTTTGATTTAAAAGTTTTCTCGAAGTTAGCTTTGGACAATGTTGATTACCTGGTATCTCCATTAAGAGTTGGAAAGAAAAAAGTTTGCTCAACATCTGAATGTAAATGTGTTTGGAGAACTGATTCAAACTACGTAATTCAATTTTGGATATATATAACTTGTTTGTGCTATCCCATTCAAATTGTATAACTGTTATATTTTACAAAATGCTTTTAAAAAGATACTTTTTAATTAGTTAGATATAGATTATATTTACTATTCTTGTTATAAATACTACTAAACAAAAAATTGGAGACCCTTTACATGACCTTTTCTACGGGCCCGTAAGAAACCAACTAATAAATTTATTGCATTTGATATTGAATGTATAAAGTTTTAATTAAATTGAATCATAACGATACAGAAACACAAAAAGCTGTTGAGAGTTCCTACAGACCCTTTTATACAGTAACAGACATAAAAAAGTCTTGCACTCCAAAATTTAATTGGTGTAGACTAAAGAATTAAACTATTGCTGATTACTTGATATTTGTATAAGCTAAAACTTTTCTTCAAATTTATCTTATATTGAACTGTTGTTTAAACAAGATTTCTAATTTAAAAAGGTTGCTTAAACATGATATCTTACAAGTAATTACACTGTTATATAATTCGTAAATTTTACTAAAAAAAATTACGTAATTTTGACAGTAAAATATTTTAAGTAAAAATCCGTAAAACCATTTCATGAACAATTTTGTATAGTTAACGTAAAAATTATGTATAAAATAAATCATCGCATTTAACCTTTTTTTGAGCTGTCTTTCTTAATGACTGCTCGGCCAAAGCGCCAAAGTAAATTAAATATAGGGGAAGTGCCCATGGGGCGCCGGAATGAAGACAGGGGAAGCAGGAAAATTACGAGGAAGTATGAATGGCAACGGAGAATTTTTCTGGTCTGCAATACTTTTTAAACGCTGGAGCATTGGAAGGAAGCAAATAGTGTCCTTTGAAATTTGCAAGATAGAAACAATTTGTCAGTTGTGTCTCTACAATTTTGTGACCTTAAAGAAAATTAAAGTAACAAAGTTGTAAAATATTGATTTAGACAAAGGGGTCATCAAAGTTTTTTTGAAAAGAGACACGCAAGTAATGACAGTAACTTACAGAGGAAAACAATGTTTTTTGTTGAAAAAGCAGTCTGAACAAACATAAATTTTAGCATATTAAAAAAAATCGTATTAAAAACTTAGTGAAGGGCAAAAAAATGTTTAATTGAGTTTAAAAGTAAAAATCTTGTTTAATGAAAGATGAAGACGAAAAAGAAACAAAAAACTTGCACTGAAACATTTAGCTATTTCGAGCCAAAGACCAAAAGTATTTTCAGGTCAAGGAAAAAAATTAGGGGTTGAATTTTATAAATTAATACCTTTTTTGCTTTTGACTAAGTTTTTAGTAGAACGTTTCTGTAGTACGCTAAAATTTGCGTTTATTGAGAGCAGCTTTACCAAAAAAATGCCTTTTTTTACGAAATTTTAAACCTCCCGTTCAAAAATTTCCGTCGTCCCTGACAGCGTTAAACGTTAATACGATCCAGGATAAAGTAGTACAAAAAATCTCTTTCATTTTGTAAGAATTTTGTAAATAACTTTCATTTTGTAAGAGAAGTAAAAATCAAAGATGGTTCTTACTTCAAATCGAAAACTTAAACCAAAGACAAAAAGTGACTTTACATAAATAATTTTCATTCATAATTATTAATTCTATTAAATACTGAAGTCATAATTAAGCTTGTTACTACCCATGAATTTTGAGTTTTAAATATTAAAAAAATTTGTTGCAATTTTTCAATGCAATACATATTTACTGAAATTTTCTGTAAAAACCACATGGTTTTTAATTCCACCATAATACTTTTTAATAATTATTATACTGCTCAATAAAGTTTATTTTACGCTTTGATTTCTTCTCTTAATTTTTATTTTAAGTTGACAATCAATCAAAACCAGAAATAAATTTACCAGCCAACCTTCATCATTTGTTTCAAGATCACAATAAACTTGAAATTTTTCTGGTTTTCCAGGAACGCTGATCTTAAAGATTCCACTTTTATTAAAACCAGCTTGAGCCAAATCACGACAATTCGAGAAGTTTGCTGTAAGATACAACTTTGTTAGATGGTTACATTTTGATTGAAAAATACGGCTCTAATAATTTTCCTGATCATAATGTTATTTGTGCGTTATTAAATCACAATCAATATTTTAATAGACATTTGGTGGTACAGAATTTGAAGATTGCGTGAAGTAAAAGATTTTTCTTCCCAAAGCTTTTCATCAGATACTCTTCAGGGGAAACTTTTCAACATTGCCAAAAGGCCGTTAGTGTACTTCCGGTACCTTGATGAGACTTTTTCCGTATTCAAGAATGAAGAAGACTGCAACACTTTTTTTATCCACCTCAACTCCCTTCATCCCTCACTTCGCTTCACCTATGAAAAAAATCTAGTCACTCTCTCCCCTTCCTTGACGTGTTGGTAGAAAGGCATGATTCGGAATTTCTAACTTCAGTATACAGGAAACCCACCTTTATTGGCCAGTGTCTACGTTGAAATTCTTTTAGTCCCCAGAAATGGAAAATCAACCTAATTGGTACTCTTGTTCACAGAGCTTTTATGATTTGCTCTAAAAGCAAACTGGACCAAGAGCTTGGCAAAATTCCTTCAATTCTTTTAGAAAATTCTTTTAGAAAAGAACCGCAACATGCAATCAATTCGGCTTTCAACGAAAACTTCAACAACTAAATTCTAACCCGGTTCACGTAGTAGAAAAGTGCCCTGTCTACCTACACATCCCATGGATTGGAAATGTCTCAATGAAGTTCGAAAATCAGATTATGTCTGCTATGAAACGCTGCTTTTTCTCCGTCAAACCACGTGTTATTTTTAACACCCGACAGCTCTTACCAGCGATTAAGAAAGACGTGTTACCTTCACATCATCACAGCAATGTTATTTATCAGTTTGTGTGCCACTGCAACAGTCAGTACGTTGGTCGAACGTCTCAACGGCTAGAAGAGCGAATTAAACAACACGTTCCTAAATCCATCACCAATCTTCCTGCCTCGCACAACCGCCAAAGTCTTTCCTGCTCTTGCAAGGCCAACACACGCCCACAACAATTTTACGAATCCGCCATTGGTCAACATCTTCTTGACAACGCCCAATGCGCTCTTCACTACAGCAACGAAAAATTTTCTATTATTGCTAGAGGTCGCTCTTCTTTTCACCTTTCTGTCCTTGAAGCGACTTTCATTAAATTTCTCAATCCCCTTCTGTGTAAGCAAAAAGAATTTGTCTACTCTTTGAAAATTTCTTAATCTTTTCTCTTATTGGCTAACTTCTTTCAGCCAATGAGAACTCTGCTTTCCCCTTTACAACTCAGTTCGGTTTCAATTCTGCTTTATTCTGACAATTTCCCCTGAAGAGTGTCAGATGAAAAGCTTTGGGAAGAAAAATCTTTTACTTCACGCAATATTTTAATCGCTTGAAATTTGAAAAAAAGATGATAAACGTGTTGCGCTTCAAAGAACGATTACTCAAACTGTTTTCCAAAATCCTAAACTAATCTTTTAGTTGAAATCATCTATTTAAATATTTTTTTTTTCAATTTTTAGAGAATATGAATGTTATTAAAGTTTTTTTAAAACAGCCATGCAGAGGAAATGACAGAAAATACTTTTCAAGACATGAAGAGATTAGGAGTTGAACTGCAACCATTCTTTACTCTTTTATAAACTACTTTTGCTAGCAAATGTTTGTTAAAGTTTCGTCAAATGCATTATCATTTCTGCTACTGTATTTTAATTCAACGTTAGTCCTATGTTAGCGCATTGCCTGAAGCATTTTGTTAAAGTAGCTTTATACAATCCCCTTCCGAAAACAACTCAAGTTTGCTCTAAATAGCTGTCCTATTAAGTTTTTAAAATTTTTTGTGTACTTTTTTCTTTTATTTATTGAGCAGCAACACTTTATCAAGTGTCTAATTTTTTTCAATGACGTTGCTTTCAATTAACTGCAATTACTTTTTATCTAAGCTTTCCAATGGGCGAAACTTTAAAAAAATTGTACTTTTAATAACAACTCGTGTTTTGCTTTTTTAAATATACGTTGAACCTCCTTAATCCGGTATTCTTTCATTTGGCAACACCTGTAATCTGGCAAAATTTTTGTTTGCCGGAATTTTTGAATTGGCCCGGCCGCTGGAGTAATTTGCCAGATTGCCACTAGAACGCAACGGCGCAGTGCTGTGTTTTTGGATTCTGGATTAGTACCGCTTATTACAAGCACCACTCCGCCACGTACATGAACATTTTTTCTGTAATATTGTCTAACTGTAAAAATAAATGCATAAGTATTCTTTCCACGTGTTTTTCTATGTACTTCTGTATGTATAGTTTCATCTAGTACAACTATCATATATCAAAACAATGTTACAGGTACACTTGTACAGCATAATGCAGGATAAGTACATGAATATAGAGGGTGTTTTGGGGACCACCTATAGTTCTGAATTTTCTATGGTCCGGCAAGTCTAAGGTCCAGTGGTTGCCGGATTGGGGAGGTTGAACTTGTACTTTTAAGTTGGTCAAATTTCTACTTCATTTTTTCATAAAAGTTTTTCCATCCTGTGAAAACTTTGACTCACTTTGCTCTTCAAATAAAGAATGCTTTTTAAATTCCTTTTCAATTAACAAAAGACCTTTTTTTAATCTGCATTGAATTTACTCAGCTACAAGTTGCTTTTTTACGTAAAGCCTCTAAATCTGATTTTGGAAATTTATCATGCAAATTTAACAATTTGATTAAATATTGCTTTGATGCTGCTAATTTTATATTTTATTATTTAATTTGGTTTCTTCTCTTTTAATATAAGCCAATAGACAATTTTGATTTCTTGTTTGGTTGCATATGTTCACCTACAGCGTTTTTTTTTTTAGTTTTTGAGTTCAGTTTTCTTTTATTTCTGCTCCACCACATAGTAAAATCACAACTATAATTATTTAATAATATAAATAATTAAGGCTGCGAATTGGAAAAAGGAAGAGGTAGCAAAACGTGTGTACGTTGTAGTTTTCAAAAATAGAAATAAATTATTTATTGAAGTTGTATTACTGGAAGACCTGCTTTTTGCTTTACAGCACCTCCTAGTTTTTTTCTTGTTAGCCGCCACTGAAAGCACGAGTTTTTAACAACGATTTAAAATAAAAAGACATTTGTACTGAACAACGCTACAAGATTTTTGTTCAACAATCCCCTTCACATAACAAAAGCTGAAATAATCGACCAGACATTTGGTAGCTCTGTGTTTTCATTGGCAGTTATTGTGTTATTTAAGAGTTTGCCTTTACGCGTTTTTGTGTTTAAAATCGATGTAAAATAAATTTACACAATTAATTAAATTATTTATACCCAAAAATATCTTAGGATTACAATAAACAGTGACGTAACAATTGTCATGCGGTCACAATTTGAACACTTGTGACGCTATTTTCTAATTTTGGCATTAAAGATACATATAATCAATATGTTACAAAGATAAGTTAATATGAGCGTCAAAAAACAAACAAATATTGAGCCTACTACGCTTGAAAAAAAAGTACTGCGAACGACTGTAAACAGGCCTTTATTATTAAGAAATAATTTTATAAACAGTGGTAAAAACTTTAAACTACGTTGTTAAAAACGAACCTCTACCTGTGTTCGTGAATGAAGATGATGGAGCTGGTGTAGTAAAAGGCTCAATGGTCTCTGACGTTGGCTCAAACAGTTCGCTGATGTTTTCTAATGCAGATAGGATTTCATCCTTTGTTAATTTTTTGCAGATCTCTGAGCTGCAAACAGATGAAGTTGATAGAACTAGAAAAGAAAGTAGCCATCCATATCTTGAGGAAACAAACAAAACCAACTTAATCAAAAATTCATCAGACATATTTTACAATATGCTACTTTTTAATTATTCTACCTGTATTACATAAAAATCATATAAAAATTTTTTTTTTTTTGTTGAAAAATCAGACATATGATTTTTCTTTATGTCCTAAATTATTTGTTTATTAAAAAATTAGTTTTGTTTTTCACTCTATGATGTTATTTTTCAATAATGTAATGAAAAATTTAAAAAAAGAACTTATTGTATATGTCCTAATAAGAAATTTTTTTCTCCATACACATATACAGTATGTACCAATCGGTTTTTGACTGTTTTTCTTCACTTTTGCAAAACTGATCCTAATTAAACTAACTATACATTTAAACAGGCTTAATACAAAAAATTAAAAAATTTAAACAGGCTCAATACTTAAAAACAAAGGCGAACAGTCTGCTTTAGAGAGAAAAAGTTAGAAAAGTCACTTTTTGCTTGTCTCGCCGCAACAACTACGACAAGTTTTTTGTGACAAATTTTATAACTAATTGACGAAAATTTGTTTGATATTATTGTATTAATTTATTTCAAGCTAAAAAGAACACGTCTACAAAATATGACTCTAAAAACTTTCTATAAAGGTTATGCAGCAAAATATGAAAATAACTGAAAAAATCACTTTCTAAGACGCGCTACTAGATTTATTTATACAAAAACGCAAGGGTAATATTTGTAGAAATAGAATTAAAAGATATATTTGAGTTAATCAGACTTACAATTAGAGCATTGTTTGAGTGAAAGCAATGGTTTATAAATGATTTCAGAATAAAAAGTAAAACTAATATACTACAAAATACAGTTTAATAGAGAACGTTTTAGAATTTTAACTCCTTCCATCATCAACTTTATTAGATTGATTAATTATTCGTAAAGTTGAATATTTGAATTTGGAATGACCTTTGTTACTGACGCAATCATTATCTTTTTCAGAAAAAAATGTAAGACCAATACATTTTGAAACATATTTTATTCAGGATATTTTGAAATTATAACTTATTCCATCATCAACTGCGTTAAACTAGTTAACTAATTGCAAATATAAATATTTAAATTTAGATAATTTATGACGTAACCGAATAAAATATTGCAAAAATCTTCTTTTTTCAGCCTTTTCCATTAATCAGGGGTTGCCACAGAGTATAATGCTTTTCTACAGCGTCCTATTTCTAACGTCCGTCTTTCTCGCGCCAATTCTCCCCATATCCTACTTCAATACATATAGAAATCTTCTCTTTGCCTCCCTCTTTTTCTCTTTCCCGTTTACTTCATTTCCATTACTCCTGTTTCTACATAAATCTGGTCTCTCCTCATGACATGTCCATACGACCTCAGCCAACCCTCCCTTAACTTCATTCTTAACTGTTCTACCTTAACTCGGAATGGGACTATTTGGCTCCGCCGTTTGGGCGCTGTCTCTTGGGCACGAATATTTGGGCGCCAACTGACCGTTAGGTACAGCCATTTAGGCGCCATCCGATTTAGCGCCAGCCAAATGTGTTAATAAATTTTAATAAATTTTAAAACTTAAACAGGCTCATTATAAAAAGTACAAAAAAAAAGTTTTAAAACTTTTATTGTAAAAAGAAATCTTAAAAAAATTCCAAAAACTTTCGCGTATCTTTATTTAGTTCATTTGGTAATTATGAGCAAGGCTTTTCAAGTGCTCAACAACATCCATATTTTCAAATCTAAGAACAGTTTCATGTATCCTTCTGCCTGCATCGCTATACTTTTTTAGTTTTTGTGGTGGTTGATGACCAGCCAGTAATTTTACGTAACATGCATTTCCACCTTTCTGCACTTTACGCAAACCATCTATGAATTTTCAATGGCGCCAAAAAGACCATCCGCCAAATAGACTGGCATCAAATCAGCTGGCGCCAAAAAGGCCATGCCCAAACAACCGCACCCCAAAGGATGCGTCAAAACGTACCCTGCTCACCATAACTGTGCCCCTGATGTACTTATTTCTAATCTTATCTTTTCTCGTCACAGCCACAGCAAACCTCAACATTTATCGGCAGCGTGGTCAAATGATTAAAGTGCCGTGCTTATGATTAACACGGTTGCAGTACAAAACTCACTTGCGCCATTCTGTTGTGTGCTTGAAAAAGACACTTTACAAAATTTTCTCCACCTTGGTGGTCTTGGCAAGCAGTTTCAAATTACAGTCATACCTCTATTAAGGTACAAGCGGACCGCAATATCTTGGCATCTCCGGTAGCAGGCCGGGGTAACTGCTTACTCTAGGTGTTATCGCCTTCGTCGCTTTCCTGCAAGTCAAGAGCATAAATATAAAGATAAAATTAAAAAATATTTTCATCTCTGCAACTTCCATATCTTCTACTTGCTTTGTTACTGCTACCGTCTTAAATCCATACACCATTACTGGTCTCATCACTGAACTGTACAAGTTTTTTACTCTAGTTGGTAACCTCCTGTCGCAGATACTCCAGATACTTTTCTCCATCCGTTCCATCCTGCCTGCACTCTCCTCTTTACCTGCCTCTCACATCTAGCGGTTTTTTGCATCGTCCATCCAAAATACTTACATTCCTTTACTCTTGGCACTTTCATGTCCTCCATCTTCACTATTTCTTCGTCATTTTCTCCATTTGCGCACAGATATTCTACCTTTGACCAACTTAATTTCATCCCTCTTATTTCCAACGCATACCTCCCGCATTCTAGTCTCCGCTCTACCGGTACTTCTTCCCTGGTCTCTTCGCAAATCACAATATCATCAACAAACAATATTGTCCACGGTGTTTCTCTCCTTATTTCGTCCGTTATCCTATCCATAATTACCGCAAACAGAAAACGCTGGTCTCTGGTACAGTGCGACCGTGACCTTGAAACTTTCTGTAGTTCCTACTACACATCTCACTACTGTTTCGCTTCCTCGTACATATTCTGTAAGAGTCGCACATACTTTTCGGCAATTCCTGATTTTCTCATATAGTACCACAGCTTTTTCTGGAACCCTGTCGTAAGCTTTCTCTAGGTACACCAATATACAATGTACCTCTCTCTGGTTTTTCTCTGTACTTTTCCATAAACATTCTTAAGACAAACATGGTATCGGTAGTTACCTTTCCTGGATAAATCCATATTATTGTTTATTCGTCGTCGTCGTCGTTTGACCCAGATGACCCATTTGGCCCAGATGGTAGGTGCTTTCACGCAGCCTGGGCCGTGAGTAAGTCTGTTCATTGATTTTAAAATGACAGACCGAAACCGAACCTACCAAAACGGAAGGGTATCCACCCATTCCGATGTTCAGTGTGGGTCTGCTAATCGGCAAACGTCCTTTTCAGGACGGGGCAATGCTAGGATAAAACTGCCCTTTTCAGGGCACATTGCCAACAAGTTCAGAAAACCCACTATTCTTCAGCTGAACATCGAAGGCCTCACTGCAAGCAAGATGAACGTTCTTCATCATATCGCTATGCAGTCTGAGGCACTCGTCATCCTATTGCAGGAGACCCACTGCACTGATGCAGATAAGTTGGTACTACCAAACTACCAACTAGCTGGGTCTTCTTTAAGCAGGAAGCATGGTCTTGCCACGTTTGTCCACGAGCGACTGAGATATATGATTTTGGACCAATCTCTACCGACATCGGAGATCGAGTGGTTGTGTGTAGACGTTGATGGTTATAAAATAGTCAACGTCTACAAACCACCGCCAACGCGATTGCGAACCCTGGATCTTCCAGTGTTTCCTCACCCCTGTCTGTACGCTGGCGATTTTAACTGTCGTCATGCTGAGTGGGGTTACGACGACAACAGTCCGGACGGTGAGTGCTTGGCTGGATGGGCAAGTATTAATTCTTTTGCCCTCCTATATAATGCCAAGGACGCTGCCAGTTTTTATTCCGGCCGCTGGAACACTGGTACCAATCCGGATCTAGCTTTCGCCAGCGTAGGTCCAAACAGTCGCTTACCGGATAGACGTGTCCTTGAAAAGTTCCCCAGGTCACAACATCGACCTTCGCTTATTACACCACCAAGGTTTGCTATGGCAGTGCCAAGCATGCCTGTTAAGCGATGGAACTTCCGCAAGGCCAAATGGAGTCACTACATTGCTTTGACGAATAAATTCGCAAAGACTTTGTTGCCGCCTGATACACTTGATGTGGATGCGGCTTACCAGGACTTCTGTAACACCATTAAGAAAGCAGCCAAAAAGACTATCCCACGCGGGTATCGAAATAACTACATTCCGTGTTGGGATGCAGAGTGTGAATCCCTCTATAAAACCTTTTTGCAGTTTCCTCAAAGAGACGACTCAAGCTTGGCTGCTACAGCTCTGCTTGCCAAACTTGACAGAAAGCGGAGGGATCGATGGTCCGAAACAGTTCGGAGCATTGACTTCTCACACTCTAGTCGAAAAGCATGGAGTATTTTGAACAACCTTACTGGTAGGTCACGACACTCTCCTCGTCACTGTCCCGTTTCAGCCGATGCTATTGCATCTCAGTTGGTTAGAAATGGGAAATACGAAGCTGTTGACCGCAAGTCATCTCGACTTGTCTTTCAAGAAGTGTCTGACCTTTGGAGGGCCACAACACCACACACAGTAAATATCTCTGACAATTTCTCACAGAAAGAATTTGCTGCTGCTCTTCAACATTTAAAACCAGGTAAAGCTCCGGGACCTGATTCCATCTGCCCCGAGCTTATACTCCATGCCGGAGCTGCTTTGAAGTCCTGGTTACGTGACTTCCATTCTTCCTGTTTGCGCCGACTCAAAATTCCCAAGATCTGGAGAAGAGCGTTTGTGGTTGCGATCCCAAAACCCGGAAAGCCCGTGGGGGACCCAAAGAGTTATCTCCGATGTCTCTGCTCTATGTCCCCTACAATATCCTCGAGAGGCTTATCTACGCCCGCGTTGAACCATTAATCGATCCACTGCTCTCTAAAGAGCAGGCTGGGTTCCGACGCGGGAAGTCAACCGTAGATCAAGTTGTTCTGCTAACCCAAAACATCGAGGATTCTTTTGAGGCTAAAAAGAAGGCCGGTGCCGTATTTGTCGATCTGACAGCTGCTTATGACACTGTCTGGCACCGTGGTCTTACCTGCAAGCTGCTGAGACTACTTCCGGATAAGCACATGGTCAAAATGATCATGGAGCTTATCCGAAATCGAAGTTTCACCCTTACCACCGGTGACAGCAAGCAAAGCAGGCTACGCCGTCTTAAAAACGGCGTTCCTCAGGGATCGGTCTTGGCTCCCCTCCTATTTAACATCTATACGTACGATCTTCCTTCCATGATTTCCAGAAAGTTTGCTTATGCTGATGATCTAGCATTGTTGCATTCTTCTGGAAACTGGAAGGACTTGGAGGGGACCTTAAGCCAAGACATGTCCACACTGTCAGCGTATCTCCAGACTTGGAGGTTGAAGCTCAGTCACACTAAGACGGTGACGACAGCCTTTCATTTAAACAACCGAGAGGCCAAACGTGAGCTAAAGGTCTACAACAATAGTAGAATTTTACCGTTCTGTCCAACCCCTACTTACCTTGGGGTAAAACTGGACAGATCGCTCATGTTTCGTCACCATTTAGTGGCATTGCGCAAAAAACTATCATCGCGCGTCACACTGTTGAGGCGACTCGTGGGCTCGGGATGGGGTGCTGGTGCTAAAACACTATGCATAGCCACCTTGTCTCTAGTCTACTCAACAGCTGAGTACTGTGCGCCAGTCTGGTGTCGCAGTGCTTACACTCGCCTCATTGACAGTGTCTTAAATGACGCCTTGCGCATAGTTACTGGATGCCTGCGTCCCACTCCAACGGACCATCTACCTATACTCTCAGGCATCCAGCCATCTGAGCTTCGCCGAATGGGAGCGACACTCTCCTTGGCTTACCGTGGATCTCTGGACCCCAATCATATCTTGCATGGTCTGTTAAGTGGGTCCTCAGATACTGGCCAAGTGAGACTAAGATCCAGACGCCCGTTTGTGCCAGGTGCGCGGAATCTCTTGGACAACCTTGCCAAACTTGGCATCCGCGCCTCTGAATGGACAAATCTTAAATGGAAAACGGAGTACTGTGAAGGTGGTTCCAGGCTCCGTGCTTTTGTGCCCCGGACCGGTGCCAGGCCTGTTGGGATGGGCTTACCCCGAGCAGCTTGGGTTAAGCTCAACCGTCTGCGGACTGGTGTTGGGCGATTCCATTCGTCCATGCACAAATGAGGCTCGCTCCTTCACCGAATTGCGAGTGTGGCGCCTCAGAGCAAACCGCAGACCATGTACTAACAACGTGCCCTATACATCGGGCACCACATGGAGCACGAGGTCTGACGGTTTTGGATGACGAAACTCGATACTGGCTTAATGACATTACTGCCAGCGTCTGATCCAGGCAGTGCAGCAGTCTGGGGTAATAAAAGGATAAACCCTCGGCCCCAGTCCTGTTTGTGTCTGACCTGGAGTGGATACTTCTTCAAACGACGACAAGTTTTATATTTTAATCTTATTTCTAATAACCCTTTAAGGGACAGTGGTACATATGTGTACCATGATTGTCATTGTAACGTAAAAAAAGCACTTTTGTGAAGACATTACTGTATAATTCGAATTTGTGACATTATTATTAAATCAATATCATTTTATTTTACAATCAAATTTTTATATCCCTTGAAGCGGACAGCAATATTTGAATAAACATTTGGTGGTACAGAATTTGAAGATTGCCTAAAGTAAAAGATTTTTCTTCCCAAAGCTTTTTCATCTGACACTCTTCAGGGGAAATCGTCAGAATAAAGCAGAATTGAAACCGAACTAATTTATAAAGGAAGAAAGTAGAGTTCTCATTGGCTGAAAAAGTCAACCAATGAGAGAAAAGATTAAAAAATTTTCAAAGAGTAGACGAATTCTTTTTGCTTACACAGAAGGGGATTGAGAGATTTAATGAAAGTCGCTTCAAGAGCAGAAAGGTGAAAGGAAGAGCGACCTCGAGCGAGAATAGAAAATTTTTCGTTGCTGTAATGAAGGGCACATTGGGCGTTGTCAAGAAGATGTTGACCAATAGCGGATTCGTGAAATTGTTGTGGGCGTGTGTTGTTCTTGCAAGAGCGGGAAAGACTTTGGCGGTTCGCCGAGGTACGAGGATTGGTGATGGATCTAGGAACGTGTTGTTTAATTCGCTCTTCTAGCCGTTGAGACGTGCGACCAACGTACCGACTATCGCAGTGGCACAAAAACTGGTAAATAACATTGCTGTGATGATGGGAAGGTAACACGTCTTTCTTAATTGCTGGAAGGAGCTGTCGGGTGTTAAAAATAACACGTGGTTCGACGGAGAAAAAGCAGCGTTTCACAGCAGACGTAATCTGCTTTTCGAACTTCATCGAGACGTTTCCAATCCATGGGATGTGTAGGTAGACAGGGCACTTTTTTACTGTGTGGACCGGGTTAGAATTTATTTGTTGAAGTTTTCGCTTGAAAGCCGAATTGATTACACGTTCTGGGTAGCCATTTTCCAAAAGAATTAAAGGAATTTTGCCAAGCTCTTGGTCCAGTTTGCTTTTAGAACAAATCATAAAAGCTCTGTGAACGAGAGTACCAATAAGATTGAATTTCCGTTTCTGAGGACTAAAAGAGTTCCAACGTAGATATTGGCCAGTGAATATTGACCAGTGAATAATGATATTCACTGGCCAATATCTACGTTGGAACTCTTTTAGTCCTCAGAAACGGAAATTCAATCTTATTGGTACTCTCGTTCACAGAGCTTTTATGATTTGTTCTAAAAGCAAACTGGACCAAGAGCTTGGCAAAATTCCTTCAATTCTTTTGGAAAATGGCTACCCAGAACGTGTAATCAATTCGGCTTTCAAGCGAAAACTTCAACAAATAAATTCTAACCCGGTCCACACAGTAAAAAAGTGCCCTGTCTACCTACACATCCCATGGATTGGAAACGTCTCGATGAAGTTCGAAAAGCAGATTACGTCTGCTGTGAAACGCTGCTTTTTCTCCGTCGAACCACGTGTTATTTTCAACACCCGACAGCTCCTTCCAGCAATTAAGAAAGACGTGTTACCTTCCCATCATCACAGCAATGTTATTTACCAGTTTTTGTGCCACTGCGATAGTCGGTACGTTGGTCGCACGTCTCAACGGCTAGAAGAGCGAATTAAACAACACGTTCCTAGATCCATCACCAATCCTCGTACCTCGGCGAACCGCCAAAGTCTTTCCCGCTCTTGCAAGAACAACACACGCCCACAACAATTTCACGAATCCGCCATTGGTCAACATCTTCTTGACAACGCCCAATGTGCCCTTCATTACAGCAACGAAAAATTTTCTATTCTCGCTCGAGGTCGCTCTTCCTTTCACCTTTCTGCTCTTGAAGCGACTTTCATTAAATCTCTCAATCCCCTTCTGTGTAAGCAAAAAGAATTCGTCTACTCTTTGAAAATTTTTTAATCTTTTCTCTCATTGGTTGACTTTTTCAGCCAATGAGAATTCTACTTTCTTCCTTTATAAATTAGTTCGGTTTCAATTCTGCTTTATTCTGACGATTTCCCCTGAAGAGTGTCAGATGAAAAAGCTTTGGGAAGAAAATCTTTTAATGGACAGCAATATCTTGGGATTTCCGGAAGCAGGTCGGGGTAATTGCCTACCCTATGTATTAACGCCTCCATTGATAAATATAGGGAGAGAATAAATAAATAAATAAAATAAACATGGACTTTTAAATAGTAAATCCATCGTTTAAATGAGAGCAGTGAATGACGTACAAGATCACAATAATTTTAAAGTGATTTGTCAGGGGTTCGAAGCTTATGACAACAAATAGTTAGCACATTTTTTTGAAGAGAAGGAACATGTTTTTTGAAAAGAAAATTATTCTTGTTGAGACAGATCTAAAACAATTTTTGACTGTAGAATTTGTTGGTTTTTAGTATTTAAGGGAAACGTTTCCAATCCAAGGTAATCTTAGATATACCGGACACTATTTTTGCTAAATCGTTTGGATGCTTGAAAATTTGAAATTTTATTTTCAATTCCGGAAATAATAACTTATTCTGGGTATCCATTTAGTGGCAACATATTTTCGATTACGCTGACTTTACTAGAGAGTTTTTCAAAAGAAAAAAAAGCTTTTTTTAAACAATAAATTACCTTTTGTTTTCTTAAATTTTTTAAAAATTAAATCAAATTTATTTTTATGAAATAAGGCTAACTAAAAAATCAATCTATTTTCTACCTCATATTAGAATCAAAATAGAAGAAGTCCTAGATTTTACTAAAGTCACTAACTACAGCAAACCTTTTTTAAATCAAAGTTATTAAAAATTTTTTTTTACACAATAAAATAATAAAAAATTGATTTCAATTTAAAACTATTGTCAGTCTGTAGAAACATTAAAAAAAATCTTTTAATTTTGCTATTAAAAAAAAATTTTTTTAATACGAAAAACTTGTAAAAAATCTCGGAGTTTAAAACTAAAAAAAATGTAAAAAACTCAGTACATTCAAAGTCACATTAGTCAAAAAAGAACACTGTCACCAAAAGAAACCGATCAAGAAAAAAAAAAAAAAAAATCAATGTCATTTGAACCAACTTTTATTTTTTAAGTGTTCTTTGCCTTCAAAGTTTTTTGTCATTAAGTGTTCTTTGTCATCAAAGTCATCAAAACAATCGAGCATCTCGTTTTGCTCGATTAACTATTTTGCTTTGCTGGGTTTTGCTTAAACTTAGGAACTAAGATTGTTGACCGCCATATTATCTTGCCACTTGCATATATAAAGAAACTTTAATTACGATGGTTACCACACATAGATGCCATAGTTTTTATTTGTAATTTTTGATATTCTTTTTTTATTTCATGATTTTTTAAAAAGACGATTGATTTCAGTAAATTGTTTTCAACTTTTAGGCTACATGAAACTTCATCTAGAAATTTTGCACTTGTTAAAATGTTTTCAATATTCACATTATTACAACAATTAACTTCAAATAATGAAGACGCACACACTTATCCTGCAATTACGGAATTGAGTTCTAGCAAACCATTCTTATTACTGGAAAATCTTTTACTGCAAAGTTAACAAAAAATGTTTCTTCTTTGCTATGAACCTAACGAAACCGCAACAACTGTTTCAGTTTTGATGACAATACTGATCTTCAAATTATCTGAGTTCAAATCCTAACTTTGTCATGCTATTGTTCGGACGGTGAAATCAATTAAGATCACATTAATCGGTTGGACCTTCTTAACAAGCAACTTCAAATTAAAACTTAAAGCCTATTTTTAGTGAGCAAATTACTATACTTGCACAAGTTTTTGTTCAACATTTGGTTCACGAGCAATTATCAGGTAAATATTTTATTTTTCAGTTGTAAATTCTAAACAACAACAACTAGTTAAGTCTGTTTTCTTATTTTGAAGATAACAAAAAAACAAGATGATTCCTTTATATTGCGTCGGCGATGATTAATGACCTGAGATTAGATTGGTTTGTGACGTAAACATCAACAGTATCCGCCAAATAAACTCCTTAATTTTCCGCTTGTATTTGTTTTGAGATAAGTATTTTAGATAAGCATTCAGTGTATATTAATTAAGATTAATTATTTCAACGTTTTAAATAAATTTTTCAACGTAAAGTGTCAACGTATGTTTTTCTGAGCCACAATTTTTCATTTCATGGTCAACAATGGGCGTGTGCTTATATTGAATATAGTCTAGTCAGTTTTGTCATTCCTATTTTTTCTCTCTGGTTTTCTTAAAATAGGCAAAACCCGTAGGTTAGTTATATAAACACAACCATTTTGATTGTTTGACCGGTAAGCTAACGTAAAAACTATGGTTTGGCCGGGTTGTCTTAAGTTATTTGCGGACTATTATTCTAGAACGTATGTCGACTCCCCCTGACCCCAAAGTTGCATGCGGCCCTTTTATCTCTGTGCTGCGGCTCCCTGTGGCAGTGAAAAATAAATGAGTTTTAATCAGCCCTCTACAGCCGAGATGGTAGGTTTTTTGAAAAAGTTGCAAAGACGCTTGCGCCGCAATATTTTTAGTCATAATTATCGAAGCGCAACACAAGTTTAAACTGGTAAATATTTATAAAAACTTAAAAAAATTTTATCTGTCATAAAATGGCAGCATTTCGCTTAGAAAACGGTTTTTTTTAATTACGCGTCTAGCAATGGAGTTATACGGTGTAATACATCGTTTCAAATACTACTAATACAGCCACACCTTGAAGAAGAGATATCAAATTTTTCAAGCGTATTGTTTTAAGTTTTTTTTGATTTGATTGTTTGATCTTTGCATAACTCTTTTAAATTTTTTTTTGTATCAAGACAACTGTTACGTAATGCAAATCGCTTTTCTGGCGAAGAATTGGATTATTTTTGTTACCTTTCTCAACGCGATATGTGCAGCTGCCAATAGCGAGGAGGTTTCATATATTTGAGTTTTTTATCAGATCGATCAACTTATAGACTTTTTTAAATTAGATGTGATGACCTATCTCCGCTCTTAATGACCTAAATGAATCGTTCTAATTAAATAGTAGCGAAGTGACCTCGCTTTGGCAGTTATCTGTGTAAGTGCATGAAATTGATTTCATTGAAAAGTTTGTCGTCCGAGCCACGTGGCCCAATTCAAATTTATTATAAATAGAAAGACATCGCTCTCATCAGACAGTGACCATAATTTCGCTGATAGAACGGTGACTGTGATTTTGCTGAATGGTCAGGTGATCATTGTTTTTGTTGTATTATGCTAAGTTGCTGCTCTTGTGAAACCGCAGGTAAAAAATAAATTCAATCCTCTCCTTCGTATTTAAGTTAGAACTATATTTTTTCTGGATCGGGCTTCATGGAGTGACGCATATTTAAATAAGGGTAGTTGTAACTTGGAGGGATTTTGCTAACCTTATTCAAACAAGTTTAACATATCGAGGACGGATAAAGCTATTGAATTTCGTTAAATCGTCGGACAAGCCAGCATCTTTTTGACGAAGAGTGAATTTAAGAATCGCGAGTCTTTTTTTCCAACAACAAATTGAATTTACGAGCCCCTTCATTAACAAAAATTGAATTTATAATTTATCTTTTGTACCAACAACTATAGTACTGTAAAATATTGACGATACTTTGAAGAAAGTGGTATACTAAGTTTTGAAGGGGGTATATATGGTTTTTTTTGCGAGTAAAGTGAAAAGAGTAATTTTATTCTTAATTTTTACCATCATACCATAAAATTTTGAGGGTCTCATTTTCAATTTCCAAAATTTTCAAAATTACGCCTTTTCTACAAATATCGATGTTATTAAATGTGCGTGTGCCGTTTGTTGAGTTGGGCTGAAAAAACGTGGTTTTTACTCTTTTGAATTTGAAACGAAAAAATTTCAATTTTCACCCTCGTTTAAAAATACATTGATTAATTTTGTATGCTCTGTTTTATTAAATATAAAACCGGGTTTCATTTTATTTTTGTCCTCATCTGGACGACGTCCTGTTATACAATAAGCCTGTTTAAAAGCAATGTAGTTTATGTAGGAGACATAAGAAATGATATACGCTCGTATTTACTTATTCTATTTGAATGGTACTTCATTCTTATACACGCCTTTGTCAGTTTAGAAAAGTTTTTGCTTTTAGGTTAAAAGTTTTAGAATAAAAATTTTTATTTTAACAGTTTTTTTTAATTTATAAATTTGATTTCAAATTATATTTTTGCTTACTGCAGTCTAATGGTTGTGATTTATTATCAAAAATTAATGTTGCTCTTAAAAAGGGCCTAGGCCTACTGCATGTACGTTAATAAAAAAAATTAACTTATAATTTTTGCTTTTGTCTCCAATTAAATACTTGAGTAATCAAACCGAACCAAGGTCTATTTTACATAAAAAATTATTTGCTAAATTTTTTTGTGGTCATCAACTTTCTAAAGAAAGGTACTTGTTTTATTCTGTAATTACTTCTACAGAAACAAAATATAAGGCTTCAAGAATATAATCAACAATAATTTAGCAATTTTGTTGGTATTCAAAGCATAACAAAAAGTACGAGTAATTCGGGTGGTTTACTTGAGGATAAATATAATTTTTATAAGGGTGAATGAAAGGTGAACAAAAAGGCAGAGATACAATCCGAACTGATTAAAGTTTAAGCATGGGGTTATTCAAGAGCTTTTGAATAGTATTTGAGAATTATTTTGAATGTAGACCAGGTCAAGTAAAGACCAAAAAAAAGTTAAAAAATTTCTTAGTTGAATGTAGAGTTAAGATCTTTTTTTCTGGTCTTAAATTGACTTTGTTAATTTTCAAAACAACAATCGCTCGTGATATGTTCTTGGGAGATTATACCCTGGGTCAGGGCAGCCCAATCCGCGGGAGTCTTTTGATGCGGCCCGTAAAGAAATTTTAAATCAGATGCTCAATAAACGTCAACCACGCTTCGACTATTGCATTGCTCTTAACCTTTACAAAGGCTCGCGCAAAGGTTAGATACAAATATATTCGACCTAAACGTGGAATCTTAATCAAGAGCTTTTTGTTCTCATTTAAATTTGTGATCCCAAAAATCAGAGATCAATTAAAGATAAACCAATAAAATAGTTCTTCACTTCGATTATAAAGGGAAAAACAATTAAAAAAATTGAATCCCTTTTTTGATTTTTACTTTTTTTACTGTACCAATTTGCACAAGAAACAAAATAAACTATATTTTAGTGTTTTGTAGTTGGTGTACTTCATTTAATTTTTCTATCATGCTAAATCTTACCTAACCAACATTCTTTGACATACAAAAGTCAATTTTTTTTCCCTGCCGCTGTCAACTCGCATTATTCAAAACTACCGGTAAATGACTATTTTTCAGATCAAATTGAAGGACGCAATTGCTAACTTACTTGAACATTGCTAGCTTAAGTGCGATGAGTGAGGCTGCTTTTTCTCGCACAATTAGTTTAACTTTAACTCGATGTTCGTGAATTCACTTTCAATTTTGGTAAGACTGCATCGATATTTTGTTTTGATGGCTGCAGCGTGAAAAAAGCCGACTTTTGTAACACAATTGCCGCAATATTTTGCTGCATTTTTTCCTCTTCGCAGACGCTGTCGTTTTTTGTTTTTTTTTTCAATATACTTATGCGTTTAGATGCAGAAGTCGAATTTTATTTTACACAATAACAGCTTCTTCTCTTTTGGTTTAGCTTTATCTGTACTGCCATTTATTTATCATTGATTTTAACCATCCATCCATTTTATCACGCAATCAAATTGTCAAAGCAGCAAATTAAAAGAAAAACGTCGAGCTACGCTTGCGCCGCAAGTTTCGCAATGGACTATTATTTGCTCTTGGAAATAACTGTCAATAAAAACTAGGGAAAAAAATATAATCTACTGTTGTACTCACTGCATGACAAAGATTTACAGTACCAAAAGCAAGCGTTCTGATTTTACTTGACATAAAAAGAAGTCAATAAAATAGCAGGACACTTAAAAAAGTATCGATTTCTGATTTACTGAACGACAGCTAAGTAGTAATCTGTGTTCAAAGCTAATTGCCAGTTTCTCTTTATTAAAAATTGTTATGCTATTTCTGAATTGTCAAAAAATATTAAAACAAAGAAAATAAATTTTTAAGAAAAAGTAATTAAGTATGCAGGGCTTGAGAATGAAAACTTGCAAAATATGTTACTGTCCTTTTTCAAAACTAGGTTACTGCAGCTTAACACAAACCAACTGGTGACAAGCATTCAATTTGCAAATATAGATAAGGTAAAAGTTTTGGTCAAGCTTAGAACTAAAGATATTTTACATTGTAGTTGTTAACATAAGTTTTTTCAATGAGTTAATTTATTGGTAACATTTTTACGCTTTTGAAACTATTTTATATGAATCCTCCATGCTTGGAATGGGGTAATAGAGAACAGTTTTAAACCTAAAAACAATCTTGATACAAATGTTGGGCAAAAAGCTATTGCTTATTTTTCTTTAGAGGCAAAAGTTTATTAAAAGTTCATTACACTTTAGTGCATTAATATCAGCAAAAGCAAAATCTTTATTGTTGAAAAAAGGGGCAACACGTTTGTTTTATGTAATTTGGACGAGTACTTTGTAAGATATACTATGCTTTGTTATCACCACTATTAGCGCTCTTAAGCAAAACAACACACACAAGTGCTCAAGTTTTACTTTTTCTATTTGTTTCTAATCATGTACAAAAAGTAGGGGCATCTGTTGAAATCAAATTATTTTTATTCGTGGAACACAACACACTCCAGTGCCAAAAAACCTATAACAATGTCTTTTACTTTATAAAAAAGATTGCTTCAGGCAATTGCGACTCCGGCGCTCGGCCTACTCGGGCTCAGCCCGAATTTGAATTCTTTAAAGTCAACATTAATTCTACAAAACTCGTGCTCATTACAAGACATCTGAAATTGTATAAAGTTTATAGGATGTCAAAACGTATTTATTAATCGTCTCGTAGGTGGTTTATAGTAAATGTTTATACAATAAACCATCTATATTATAAACCGCTTTTATACTGTAAACTACCAACAGAACGAGTAATAGGTACAGTATGCCATAGCAGTCGTTCTTTTTTGCTTAGCTTTTATGTTGAATTCGAGCCACAGAGAAATAACCCTAGTTACAGGATAGATAAAGTAGCGATTCACAAGTACGCGTAGATCAGGCGTGTCCAATCTTTTTCCTTAATGGACCAAATTATAAATTTGAGCACAGTCAACGGGCCGAAAAAGTAAATGTCTATGAAATTTCATCTTTTTAGTTATAAATGCCGTGACCAAATGACAAGTATTAAAACATAAATTTAAAATTAATTAACTAATTAGGGATCTTAGTGAAATATCAAACTATAAAAATCATTACTTAATTAACCTTAAAATGTCCATGCTGGATTTGCTTTGAAGTCCTGGTTACATGAGTTCCTTCTTTGCTGCTTGCACTGACTTAGAATTCTCAAGATTTCGAGAAGAGCGCTTGTAGTCACAATCCCAAAGCTGATGAAACCAGTAGGGGTCCTAAAGAGTTATCAATCAATATTTTTGCTTTGCACCTCCTACAGATCTACAAGATTCTCAAAAAGCTTATCTACGCCCGCATCGAACCAATTATACCTAGATCCATGCTCCCAAGAGAGCAGGCTGAATTTCGACGCAAAAAATTTAACCGTGGATCAAGTCATTTTATTTACAGAAAACATTGAGTATTTTTTTGGCGATTTGTTTGATCTGACAGCGACATATGACTCTGTATGGTATTGTGGCCTTCAATGCAAGCTGTTTGAGACTTCTTCCAGATAAGCACATGATTACGGAGCATGTCCAAACCAGGAGTTTCATCTTTAAATACTACCGGTGACCGCAAGCAAAGCAGAATTAGCCATCTGAAAAATGCCGTTTCTCAGGGATTGGTCTTGGCTCCTCTCCTTTCCAATCTCTTTATATTTGCGTCTACATCTGCGCTCCACAGTTTCCTGAAAGTTTATCTATGCAGACAATCTAGCATTGTTGCACTCTTTTGCAAACTGAAAGGCCTTTTAGGAGCTTAGTCACATTAAGACGGTGACGACAGCATTTTATTTAAACAACGAAAAGCCCAAACGTGAGCTAAATGCTTACAACAGCATTAGACTTTTACCATTTTGTCTAACCTCACTTATTTTGTGAACAGAATGCTCACATTCCGTCACCATCTCGTGGCATTGAGCAAAAAACTGTATTAGCGCGTCGCACTGCTGAAGCAACTTGCAGGCTCAGAATAAGGTGCTGCTGCTAAAACACTGTGCACAGCTGCCCTATCTCTGGACTACTTAACAGCTGAATACTGTGCACCAGTCTGGTGTTGCAGCATTAGCACTCGGGTTACAAACAGTGTCCTGTATGACGCTTTAATTGTGCATTGTCAATTAATTGAATATTGCGCCTAAATTGAACCTAGAATTTCAAAAATTCTGATCTTTTTTTCACACTCCTAATACATCTACACGATTTTCTTTTTTACCATAAGCAGCATCACTACTACTACAGTAACCTTATACCAAACTACTCCGCGTTGGATCAAAGTTACTATCTTTACTACCAATAAGTCATTAACAGCTATCACTTGACATTGTAATAATGTTTGGAAAAAACATATTTACTTTTAATTTGATCGCAAAACAATTTGAATACAAAAGCGATGCTTGGGGAAAGCGTCTTTATAATAAACTCTGCCCACCAAACTTTTTACAGATCAGTTCATTGGACGTCACTGTGATGAGTTACCAAAAATTGACTAATTAATTGTTGGTTTTATTAAACTAAATTCGCTACCATAAATTAGATTCTAAGTAAAACAAAATGCATTAAATAAGAACACATTAACGAATAAACAAAATATAAAATCAACTTAATAGTTAATAATAGTATGGCAGCTAGTAATTTACACAGCGTTTACTATTTATCGCAATTTAAACAAACGAAACAGTAAAACGGAGGAATTAAAGCGTCGCGCATTTTAAGTTTAAACATGTGTTTATTACAGAAGTAATTAATAAGAATTTGCAAGCTTGAATCTTTATCGAGACATAATCTTACGACATTCCTTTCAACTAAGAAAAATTTATACTAACACTTTTAAATTTGCAAGTCGCAGTAAAATTAATGAGTAATAACGTCCCCGTATCTTTCGGGAGGTTTGCGAACGCGAGTAAATCGTCGCAGGGGTTGATTGTTGTTTTCTTCAGTATTTAAATTCTCGTTCTCCGTTCGAACATCGGATTCATTATATTCAAGCTCAGATGCTTCTTCGGTTTGCTGCAATTGAGGCAGTTCAGAAGAGTCGGATTGCAATTGAGGAAGTTCAGTTAGTCTCGTGGAGGCATCAGACGTCAATTCGTCGGTGGGCAGCGGTGCTAAATCGTTGGTGGACACGGAACTCTCTTTGCCGGAAGGAAATCGAACTTGAGCGAAGCTGGGATTGGCACGCAGTAGCTCTACTTTTTCAACCAAAGGATCGTCTTTGTTTCAAATGAACCACCGCGGTAATACAGTCCCTGGTTGCAGAAGCCACGCAAGTAAGCTTTTTCCTAGCATTGACCTTCGCTCAAATCCAAAGAGTCTTTCATGACGCATGACGTTCGTAGTTGTACATAACAACGATCGTACAGCGTGCAAAGCTTCGGGTAAAATTGATTGCCACGCATCTTGAGGCAGTTTTCGATCGGTTTACATGAGTTGCACAGTTTTCCAAACAGTTTTATTTGTTCTTTCCCCTTGGGAATTTCCAGTCGGATGATTGGGCGTACTGTTGCTTGTAGATATTCCTCGTATTGTTAGATATTCCTTAAATTCTTTTGCCATAAAACCGGCTCCGCGATCACTGTGCACGCACATTGGCAACCCAAATAAAACGAACAGCTGTGATAGGCAGTTCATGATTGTCGTAGCTGACTGGTCTTTGCAGTGGAAGCAAATGGGAAGCGTAAGTATTCGTCGACAACAATAAGAATGTAAGGCTTTGTGCCTGATACAGGACCTTTAAAATCGACACTGATTCTTTCCCATGGTTGTGTAGCTTTGATGAGAGTGTTTTTATAGCCAGCGAAGAACTTTGGTTTTAGCTTGGCACAGGTGAAGCATTCGTTGCACACGCGTTTGATGTCTTCGACTGAGAAAGGCAAATTTTTCGATCGCACAAAATGTGTCATGCAAATGACGCCTGGATGCCCCAACTGCTTATGAATGTTTTTTAAATCAAATGATGGATATAGACTCGCAGATACTTCTGTTCGCGACAAAGCATCTGGTACAATATTCAGTTTTCCTGGTCGATGGCGAATCCGATAATCAAAGCTACTGAGTTCGGTTTTCCACAACTTTATTTTATTGTTTTTGACTTTGCCTTTATGGGATTTGCTCAGTATAAACAATAAGGCACGTTGATCAGTGACAAGATCAAACCGTTTGCAATAAAGATAATAAATCCAGCGTCTGACTGCTTGCATTATAGCAAGAGCTTTTTTTCGATGACAGAATAAGATTTCTCACTCTGAGATAAGGTTCTTGAGAAAAATGCGACAGACCTTTCGCCTTGACTTAATGTTGCTGCTATTGTGTGTTCAGAGGCGTCGCATTCAACCTGGAAAGGAATGTCAACGCGAACATAAAACAAACAACATTGCAGAAGAGTTTTCTTCAAGAAATTGAACATTCGCGCTGCAGCTTCAGACAGAGAAAATTCGTTTGATTTAACTGCAAGATTGAGTGGTCGTACGCGTTCCGAAAATTGAGGAATCCAGCGCGCATAATAAGCAAACATTCCAACAACTCTTTGTAGATTACTTTTACAAGTGGGCAGCTGTAAATTGACAAGTGGTTTCAATCTTTCTGGGTCAGGCTTTATGACCCCATGTGATATACGGTAACCTAGAAGGTCGTTTTACTAAACACTTTTCCATTTGCGATCATATTGACTTGGTCGTCAATATGAGGCAAAGGAAAAGCGTCCAGGAAAGTAAATTTGTTTATTATTTTGGAGTAATCGATAATCATTCTTTTCTTATGTCGGTCGTCGTCAGCAATCAGAACTTGAGCCCGCCATGGAGACGTGGATGGCTCTATAATGTTTTCATCGAGAAGCTTCTTTATTTCACTTCGAATAAACTTCTGGTCCTCTAGGTTGAATCGCTTTGATTTAGTAGCAATAGGCTTTACTCCGGGATCTAGGTTTTTGAATAGACGCATAAGTGGAATATTTGCTGCTGCAACTCCACAAACCGATCGAAAAATGACTACATCTTTTCCTTTTTCGTTTAACTCAAAAACAACTCTTCGATGCCTTTTCATAAAGTCTTGTCCGAGAATTAAATCTGCACAAAGATTTTTACAGACGCCAAGCTTCATAAGATATTTGTTATCAAAAGCTTCAAGTTCTACAGCAGTTTTTCCCAGAGTTTTAAAAGTTGCTGTTTGTTTGGTTAAAGCGACTTTAGTTGTTGTTCCTGTTGGAGCAGGGAGATTTAACCATTCAGCCGCTTTCAAGTCGATGTGGCTATGAGACGCTCCTGAGCCAACAAGTGCATTGACAGACTTGTTCTTGATTTTCACTTCAATAGATGATGATTCTAAACAAGTAGCTACTCCAGTTAAAGGGAGCAAACATGGAGACGTCCGGGTTGTAATAGTTTCGTCATCTGACGTTGTTGAAAGTCGATCGTGGTCTTCTTTTTCTGCTATTTTTGCGGAAACAAGCCGTTTTACTGACTTGCAAACCTTAAAAAAGTGTCCCTTTTTTCCACAGCCGCCACAATAAGCGTCTTTTGCTAGACAGCCATCCCTACCTTTTGCATGTAGTTTGCCACCAAAAAAGTAGCAACGTCTTTTATTTGCTTTAACTCCTTTACATGAAGCAGGAAATGATATTGAAGAAGTCGGTAGCTTTATTGATAAACCACTACTTTGGTTTTGAGCTCTTTCCAAGATCTCTGCTTTACAAATTGCTTTTTCAAGAATTAATGAGTCCTCTTCAAGTAAGCGCTGTTTGATCATCGGTGAGGATAAGCCTGTAATAAACGCGTCCCTTGTCAATTCAGTTTGAAATTCTTGAGCACTAACAGCTCTCCATTCGCAATCTTTCGCGATTAGTTTTAATGCACGTACGTAATCTCCTATTGTTTCATTTAACTTTTGCTCTCTTGTAAGCAGTAAGTGTCGGGCGTATGTTGTACTTTTACGTTTTAAAAAATTTCGATCCAACACAACTTTAGCAGATTCGTAAGTTTACAGCCTTCGATGAGTTCGTATATTTCAGGCGATAAATAGCAAGTTAATAAGGCTAACTTATCAACTTCCCTGTTGGGAGCGTTTTCACTTTGACCGGCTCTTCGTAGAGATTTTTGAGCAGCTTCAGCAAAAGCATTAAAAGTTTTTATTCAATGCTTGTAAGCTTTGAAGGCAAGTGGATTGCCAGGATTGACGTTAAATACTTGAGGTTTCAATAGTCGATCCATAATCTCATTTAGTTTAATAAATTGTGATGAGTTACCAAAAATTGACTAATTAATTGTTGGTTTTATTAAACTAAATTCGCTACCATAAATTAGATTCTAAGTAAAACAAAATGCATTAAATAAGAACACATTAACGAATAAACAAAATATAAAATCAACTTAATAGTTAATAATAGTATGGCAGCTAGTAACTTACACAGCGGTTACTATTTATCGCAATTTAAACAAACGAAACAGTAAAACGGAGGAATTAAAGCGTCGCGCATTTTAAGTTTAAACAGGTGTTTATTACAGAAGTAATTAATAAGAATTTGCAAGCTTGAATCTTCATCGAGACATAATCTTACGACATTGATGCAGCAATTTACTGACGTATTCACTTCGTTTCCCTATACGTCACTATGGCAGCAGTGACATCGAATTCAAAACGGTTAAGAAAATATAAGTAAAACATACAGAATTTTTTTGGCGTATAATTGGCACCTTCTTTTCAGACACGAAATTATGATGTAATAAAAACACTTATCTTCTCGTATAATAAATCCCCTGTGCGCTTCTTAGCAGAAGAGACCAACGCCGGTTCGGAGGCGGTTAAGCCTGACCATGCAGGTCTGGGAAATTTTAAGATGGTAACTAGAGTTACCGTCGGTAGACAAAGGGTTAATAAATGTATGGAGTCTTGAGGCGTTTTCTCGCCACTCCATGCTCTATTTATATTCTGCCCATCGTGCTACACTGGTGCCTGACTGAGCGAAGTTGTTCAGCAATTCCAATGCAGCAGGCACAAATGGGTGGCCTTATCGAGCCTCTTTTGCTTTTGGAGCTTCCGGACCCGAATTCATCATCATTTGCCTGGTCATTTGCCAGTTACCGGGACTTGCCACAAATGAGGTTGATGATATAAGTCACAATCTGCAGATAAAAATGCCGCTATGATAGTTTCTTTTGAAACAATCAACTAGTCAAATCTTAAAACGCGCAAAATCACAATGTTTTGTTACTTACAGACAGAAAGTTATAGTTTCAACTTACCGTAGGTTGGATTTATTTTGTATTTTGAACACCATATTTTTGCAAAGTTGTTGAAAGAATAGATTATGTTTTCATTATTTTGTCAAAAACTAACTTCAAATATATTGTACCCGCAAATAATATGCACCAGGAATTTAAAAGCCAAATCTGAGTTATAAAAATGACGATCAGAACATGTTAAGACATTTTAACAAGATTACCTGCTGTATAACAGTTTACTTTAACCCATGCCCTCTTAGCGTCAGTTTAAACTGACCGCTCAAAAAGAAGGATTTTAAGCACACTGATACTTGTAGGACTCTAGTTTTCAGATTAAAATGACAACAAGAAATCAAGCTAATTGTTTGACTGTTTTAAATTATAAATTAAAAGCTATCGCGATATTTACAACTGCCTAATTTAAAAAAAAACATTTTTTGTATTGCTAAAAGAAGTAACTGCCATGAACGGTTGTGAATTAAAAATAAATTGGAAGATTGCTAAAGATGGCTAAAACATATAGTATATTATTGAAGTGGTAATAAGCGAAAAAAGAATTAAAAACAGGCTTGCAAAAGTTTTGTGATTCATTTACTTCCGTTAGTTTAAACCGACGGAGCAGGAGGGTACAGTCAGACGTTAAACACGATTTCTTTTATCGAATGCGAAAATATGATAGAATTATATCGCTTTATTGTGATATCACAGTATGGTTGTGGTTTTCGTGTATTCGCAAATACTTTGTTAGTTAATCCGTAATTGAGAGCTGATATAGGACTAGTCGATAACCAGTTGATAAGCCAAGTTTCTTGTTATTTGTTTATCTAGACAGAAAGCACGCTGGGAGCAACTCTTGCCAGGAGGTAGAGAAATACACACAAAGTTTTTTTATTTTGGTCCGATACACTTTACTGGGATTACTGTTTTAACAAACAGCCTAACAAGTTTAAATCCAGCTGAATTGTGTTAACTTTAAAATTGTTAATTAGAACTAAATAACCTAGAATTTAATTGTTTATTGGTGTCCGTTTATTGACAATGAAAATCACTATAAATTAAATCAAGCAGTTGACCGAAAGTATTGAGTAGCTTGAATTGTTTTTTATAAGCGACGAAAGTAATATTTACAACTGCTAATCCTAGCATTTCTAGCAATGCTCCCTCTCAGAAAACTATATACTGCGCAAATGCTTTTTTTAGTGAGCATGAATGATTAGAACGGTGATTCTCAACCTTTTTTGTGGCAACCCAAATGCTAAGCGGAAATAAAGAACAAAGATTTGCGACTCAATCTTTTTTAGAGACTTCTTTTGTAAGCATAAAAAGTGAACTAAACACAAGACAATTTAACTTTCTGTCTCAAATTTCTTGATTTTCGTGCTAAAAAGTAGTGATCTCTAAAAAAATAAAAAAGAAAAGGTTTTCACTTTGAATCGATCTCGAATTTTTCCGTCTCTAAAAAGTAGTGATCTTTAAATCAGTGAAACCGCTATCGAATCGCAACAAAAACGATTAAATTTTTACACAACTGCAATTGTCGGTGATTCAATCAAGACCTAATAAGCTGTCTTAAAATAATATAAACATTTTTTTATTTTTAATTTTGGTATGTTTTTAGTGCGCAAGACCGAGATTTCATTGCCCAAATAGATTCGTTGACATTGCGCACCTTAGAGGAAACACTAATTCCAAGGCTTTTTCCATTAGGCTGCTATGGCTAACCTGCTGCACTAATACAAAAAGATAATCGTTTTTGAAGCATTAGAAGTACTTGAAGCTTTGGAATCTAAGTACAGCTTTGTTGCTGGTGAATTTGTGTCTACCGCAAATGTTATCATTTTTCCCCACAAATAATAATAATATAGACACCGACAAAAATGACGGAAACAATGTTAATTGTATTCCGGAGAGCCTTTGCGTAAGGCAACTTTCTTCAGTTGCTAAATTGGATTTGCAAGGAACAGGAGGCACAAAACTGATTACTGATGAATCGCAAGCTTTAATAAGCGGTCAGGTAAGGTTCTGTATTTTCTCTTGTTTCTAAAATATCAGGTTACCTGCAGTTGACTTTCAACCTAAAAATGTTTTCCTGTCAGAACAATATTATGTTCCGCCAGCAGCAAAAAGTTAGCATATATACATATTTCAACAAATTTATAGCTCTTACTATACTATGATATACAGTATCTTCATTCAACTGTTTTATGTGGTCTTGCTGTAATGCTTGCATTATTTAAATTTGGTACACAACGCTAAATGTTTTTAAATTGTATAATTTTGTATTTCATGTTGGTATTCAATTTTATAATGTGTTTTTTAAAGAAAGATGATGAAACTTCTTGCTTGAAACAGCAACAACATACTAGAGGAAAACAGTAGTGAAGATATCATCGCCACGAAGGATACGTATGTCGCTCTTGCAACTACGTGACATTGTTGCTAGGCAACACATATGTCGTACAAACCGCGAGAGAATTAAGATGAGTTCGGCTTTGCTAGGTGACGATGTATAACGCATAAAGCAAATTGACTATGTCCAACAACAAACACGAAGATCACGAAAACATAAAATCGTCGCTTGTCCTTGTAAAAGAAAAATACTGATGTATAAAATTTAAGAAAATTTGTCAACATTAAAATGCTTTCTAGCGAGCTTTCGTTTTTGGGAAAACACGCACGATATCAATAAATAGAATGTTAATCTTCTACATCAGGTCTGCCCAACTTTTACTCGTCGCTGACCAAATATTTGTCTGTAAGTTTACCTCGGACCGCAATCAGTGCAGTACACAAAGTAATGTCGAATTCAAGTTGTCATAGAAGTTAATTGGAAGATTTTACGTTAAATTCAATGAGATAGATTTTTTTTTGGTCACATTAATTTCAACGATTATGTCACAAACTTTGTTCGGGAATCGAAAAGGACCAGTTGAGCTAGGTAACTCGAATACCTGCGCTGAAACAAAGCTGTGTCTAAATTTTTTTTATTCCGGCTCAAGAAGTAGTTTTGCTATGAGCCTGACGATTGTACAGTCGATTTAACGAAAGCTCGAATTGATTTTTGTCGAAGACTCTTCTTCACAACAGGCAGAGACCACTGTCTCTAATAACAACGAATGTATTACAAAATCACGACCGACGAAATTCTATTCCACGCTTTGCCAAACTGCAAAGCGAAATCAACACTATAACTCGACTCAATCAACACAAATAATTCTACCTCTGTAAAACAAAACTGCCAACCACTGGCACAAAATAAATTCAACAATTGTCCACCGACACAACATCTAACGGTCCACCTCCTGTGGCTAAACAAAATCACCTTCGCTCGAGCCGCCACTCGAGTCGCTTCAAATTACCTCACAACGATAATAATCATTTCTCGCTACGCATCGGCTTTATATAGAAAACAAAATCACGTGACGTAAACTTTCTCGTAATTTCGAGATTCAGCCAGAAACCCCTGGAGAGATCGTTACGCGAAACAAGTGGCATATACGCGAACCTTCCAGTACAATGACGTTAGTCAAAAACATATTACGTCAATACAAAGAGAAAAAAAGAGAAAAAGATACATGTATCGAGTCATAGAACAAATTGGACGTATATCGCAAACAGCGCTCAAAGAGCCGCATTTATTCTCTTATAATAAAACTACGAATCGCTTTTAACGGGGATACACTACATCGTTATGATTAAAATTATGAATGAAGTGTGACAGATTATTTCAAATTAACTTCGATGATAAATAGAATTTGAAGCACAAATTTAGTTGAAGACAAAAGGTCAACACTTTAACTTTACGTGTTGTTTTCTAAACAAAGCGAAGAACGGTTTTGTATCAAAATATCAATTACAAAATGTCAACAACCAAATATCAACCGACAAAAATATTAAAAACCGAAATTAAGTCTCGCTGACACTGCTTTTGTCAAAGGGTGGCACAGAGGTTTCAAGTTTCCAACAAACTCCCACCACTTCACCTTATGGAGGCTTCGGGACATCGAAAGTTGATACTTTGGTCAATTGATATTTTGGTCGTTAATATTTTGGTCAGTTGATTTTTGGTTAGTTGATAATTTGCCTGTTAATATTTTGACGGATAACAAAAAGAACTTCTTATTGAGACAAAAATAATTATATTTTGAATTATTTTTCCACCATTGAATTGGTTCAAAGACACTGTGATTATTCAAGATAATTGAGAATCTGATTAAAAATTTTTTCGCGAGCCTCATCAAAAGGCTTCTCACATGCGGTTGGGCAGCCTTGTTCTACATGATACATATAACGCTTTTCTAGGTAAAAAAATTTATCACACGCTACAAGCTGAACAAGACTTAATTTTTAAGCTAAAAAGAAAAGTTAAGTCAGAATGATATCCAACTGATAATTTTTTCTCGCTATAAAAATCTACGCAAGAGTTAATTTACTTGTTACATTTTATAGATTATAGCTTTAGTTAAATAATGATATATAGGAGTGCTATGTTGGTACTTTCTTCTCAAATTTACACTAAGAATCATTGGCTAAACTTTAATAGTAAATGCAAATGTCATATTGATTAGTTGATATTTACAAATGAACATTTTCAAAAAAAATTCTAAAACTGTTTAGTTGTGTAGTAAATTTGTTAAGAAATAAAAGTTATAAGTTAAGAAATAAAAAATCTTGGTAAAGTGTAAACGCTCCAAAAATTAGAATCTGGCTTGAATAGAAGGAAAAATATTTTTTAAAATAGAGGCATCACTATAGGGTCAACAGTGTGTTATATTATGGCCCTTTACCAAACAAAGTCATTACCCTATTTTTTTGCTTCAAAACAAAAATAAAAAATAAATAAATAAAAAAATAGAAACTATGCCTAACCTCTTTTTTTATTTATAAAAAAAGTTTGCTTCAGGAAAAATGTGTCCGTGGTTCCATTAATGCAACAAGTTGATTTTCAATAAAAACAACATCGGACCTCGATTCTTTGCCACAATTTTAAAATCAACTAAAAGATGTTAGTTTTAGTCGTTTCAAAAAATATGATTTATGATGACGTACCTGATGACTCCACTCTTCATACAATTTACAAGCCGCTGTGAGTTGATATAAGCGACGAGATAATTGTCTTTATTTAAAAAAATTCTTTAAATAGTTTTAAACCAATGATTAACAAAAGAATAGGTCAGGTGACAAGATTCCGATTTGCAAGCAAAAGGACGCGAGTTTAAAGCTCAGTCTACCTCATTGATTTCTGTTGTGCTGTCTCTTGTGAAAGGCACTTTACAAAAAATTCCTCAATGGAGTCACTACGAACAATGGTGACTACATTTTAAACACAAGCAACAACCAGGTCAATACGATCAAACGACGAACAATAAGATATTGACTGCCATTTGATTATTTTCTATCTCTTACCGGTTTCCAGGATATATTATAATTGTTGGAAACGAAAAAGCTTTAAAACTAACTTAAGATAGGTTCACTTGATAAGCTACAAATTTGTCGAGATTCGGGTGGTTTATATTCAATAAACTATCCGAACAAGCAAAGCAGTCTTTGCACCAATCAATGTGATAATAAACAAGAACATTCTGGGACAAAAAGCTTTTTCTAGAACGCTGCAGACACTAAAATAAAAAGAAAAATAATAAACCTTCTCGGTGCGGCTGATATAAAAGCACTTTGACAGTTCCGCAATGGCTTACATGTTATAATCATTTTCGAGTTTGAAATAGCAATGTTGCCACACTGAAAAAATTGGTATTTTTTCCTGGGAAAATATCAAGATTTCTTTTAATGGTTTTTTAAATGAACAAAGAAGTTGCTGATTACTATTTTTTCCAAATAAAGTTAATTCTAACCAAAAATACAGTCCATTGTTAACTCTCTGCAGCAAGCAAAACTGATATAGAAAGGGAAGTACGAAAACACAACGCTACTTTAAAAAAAAACATCCTAAATCATTTTTTGCTTTTTTCTGGTTATATTTTATATCTGGTTATATAATACTTATACCGGTATAATCTTTTTAACAGAAAAATTAAAAACGAAAATAATTATTTTAAAAAGTTTTGGAACTATTATATTAAGCGAACTAAGTTAATTTAAACAATTGCTTATTTAATATAAAGTTTTAGTTCAGTTTTAAAATAACATTTTTAAACGTAATAAATAATAAGAAAATATTAAAATTTGAATTGTAATTAATTTAACTTTCCACAGGCTAAAAATTTTGCCTAGAACTCTTGCGCTCGCACCGTATTAATACCGTATAAACGTGCCTTTCTGTTTTTAAAATTGTCATTTTCAGGTTTTACGTCTTACTGAAAGTAGATTGGGGCGACAGCATGATTGGTGTAACTCAATTTAAGCTGCTCTGTAGTTACACAACATAAAATGAGCAAATCAGATATCGTTTCAAAGTAATATAAATATTTTTTTAATCTTCACCAAAATTTCGAAATGAAAATGTAAGTGGCATTTTGTCTCAACTTTTGCAAAACTACAAAATCATGATTCGGGCAAGCGTCAATAAATTTGAGCAAAACTGTATTGCTCCCAAATATTTTTGGCTGATACGGCTATCAAAACATATAAATATAAGAAAATAAAGTTTCTTGGTTAAAAAACAAGCGACAAGCATAATTTTGCTAATATCGCCAACGGAATTAAAGTAAGAAAAAAGTAATTTTTCGCAGGTCAAACAACACATAAGCCTTCTTCTACTTAAGCCTTTGGCAAAGAGCAAAAAATCAAATCAATGAAAAGTTTTAAAACAATTTACTTAAAATATTTGGTATTTTCTCTTCAATATGTGGCTGTATTATCTTACGGTAATTCAGACATTGTATTACATAACTCGCTGTTATAACAAGGGTAAGTGAAAATAATTGCTTTTCTGAATAAAAAAGCAAAACGCTTCGATTTCATGACAGATTAAGAATTTTCCCGAACTTTTATAATTATAAGTAGTTGTTGTAATTTTTGTAATTATAGGCCTAATTACGTGCCAGTTTGAACTTACACTTTTGCTTTGATTATGAGTGTAATAGTTGTGCGGCGGAAGCGTTTCCGAAAACTACACCTCAAATACTCTCGCCACTGCTTGAAACGTAAAACTTTGGATGACTTTGGTGCTAGAAAAAAATTAAATGTTCATTTATTTCTAAAACTCACTGGGAGCCGTAAAAGAGATTTTAAAGAGTCACATGTACTAGACAAGGAATGGCGAAGTTTTTTTTTTGTAGACGCGAAATTGTGTCAAGTAAAGTTTTGCAAATTAATAACAAACCAGCTCCGGACTTTATACGGTGAATAATCAAGAAAACTCGTCGATTTGACCGTTTGAAGGATCAATTTTTTCATCAAACGTTCATTTTGAAGTATATTTTTTATTTTTTAAAGTAAAAATATGCAATATAGAAAAAATAAAAACCAAAAAAAATTTTTTTAAAAATCTTTATCCAAAAAAATACTCGAAAGATCTGCATTTTTTCCAAAATACTACACAATGCACGGATATATTCGTTTCGTTCTAAAAATAAATATAAATTATTTTGGGCCGTGTATATCCGTGACGTTTTAAAACAATGCGCTTACAGATATAAATCTGTTACTTGGTTAAATTGATGACAAAATAAAAAATCATTGCTTTGATTACACTATCGACAGTGTTGGATATTCAAAATCAGGGGCCTGAGGCAAAATTCTGATTAGGGGCCCCCAACAATGACGTCACAAAAATTAGATTACCATTTAACCAATGTCATCTAGAAAGATAAGCTACGAAATATTGAAAAAAAATTAATTCTCATGCGAAACTTGAAATAACTTAAATCAGTGGCAGACACAGAAAGTTATCATAAAAGGTTTACCTGTGAACCGACAATTAATCAAACAACACTTGATGGAAACGACACTTGATCGAAATCACATTTGATCAAAACAACACTTGATCCAAACGACAGTTGATCGAAACGACATCTGATCGTATAATCAAAGAGAAAATTTACAACTTTGAATCTATCCCAATTTTGTCAGCTTTTTGTTCCAAAAACATAGTTTTTTAATCTGTCCCGGTTTAGTTGATTTTTTGTCCCATAATCATAAATCTCTAAAAATAAGATTTTTTCTTTGAATCTGTTTCTGATTTCTGCAAGAGATCTATAAAGGTGGAACCATGGCACAATAATCCCCTCTTAATAACTGACTACGTAAAAAGAATGCATAATATGTGTATAATATGTGCATAATATGTGCATAATATGACAGCATCTAACGAGACGTAACAATGATAAAAGATCTACTTGTTACCCCCTTAAAAATGCTTTGCCCAGAGACTTTGTTCAAAAACCTTGACTTTGACATTGGCAAAAAATCATAAAAAATAAAAACAAATTGTCTTCTTACTGTTGGCCTCTGCTTTTTATAAATCTAATTTACAGCAACAAAGAGATTGTTTAATCGCAGAAACATACAGAAATAAATCTTTTTTTATCAACTGTCATTTCGATAAATACCGTTTCGACCAAATGTTGCTTCGATCAAGTGTCGTTCGATCAAATGTTGTTCGGTCAACTGTCATTCAATCAACTGTCGTAGCATCAGCTAATTAGTATAAAAGTTATCAGTATTAAAGTTAAAATAATGTGAAAACCTTTTTTTTCTACACTTTTTTACTGCTCTATTGTCTTTTAATTGGTTTGCATATTCGTTTTTCAAAAAGGGGAAGTCACTTTTAAACTCCTTCCTCCCATGCATATGCTTATAACTAAAATTCCTGTTTTTACTTCAAAAAGTCTTGGATAGACTTGAATTCAGTGATGGGATTCAGGGAGTTTGCACCGGTTTGCGTGAACACATTCTTATAAATGTTATAATGTTCAGCAAGCCGTTCTTAATTAAACGTAATCTCTATATTTTTATATCTCTGATAATGAAATAACATGTTATTCATAACTTCTATACTATAGGGAAAAAAACTTGTTTATTTTTAAAAATTTTTGAATTTTATTATTGCTTGAACTAGATTTGAGCCTTTTTTACAAAAAGCAAGGACTCAACCAAGTCCTCAAATCAATAGTTGTTGACTTAGAGTTGGTTTTGTGTGCTTAGTAAGTTAAGATATATGCAATGCATAGAAACGACTTGGGAAAATGGTTTTGAAATTTCGAATTTCGTAGATTCTGATTCATGTTTTCATGGACTTATACTAAAATTACATCATTATTAGTAGTCTTGGACTTTAAATCGGTTTGAGCTTTTTGAAAAGGACTCAAACTCGGTTTGAATTTGAAAGTTGTAAGTTGTTGGATTATTGTTAGCATGCACACAATTTATTAGAGGAATATTTTTGAAACTTTCTCACAGCGAAATGATAAACACTCATGCCATAGTCTTGATAGTCTCAAAAAATAATAAATTTGTTAAATTATATTTCAACAGAATCAAAAATTGAAATGACTAAATAGGTAGGCTACTATCACAGAAAAAAATCTGATCTTTTTTTAGCAGTAAAAACAAATTTGCACTGATTACATAGCAATAACAACAAAAACAATTTTTTTTATGTAGTACATATAACAATAACAATTAAGCCAGTCAAGCAAAACAATTTAAATCTCAAGAATTATGCCGATTCGAAAATGTACAACAAGTTTTATTATGAGAATTGAAAAATCTATGGCCTGAAACATTATTAAAAAAAAAGCTTTAATTATGGTTTTTTAGCACAAAAAAGATTAAGAAATGTTGGTAATATGAACCTATGTGAAATATGAATATCTTAATTTTTACAAAAAAATTTAAATTATATTTGAAAGCTAACAAAGTTTGCTAAAAAATAAAAATTATGTTTGCTTTTAGGCAAATGAGTCAAAAAAATACTAACCCAAAAATACAAATTTGTTAATCTATTAATATATTATAAAGCAGCCAATTATTTATTTAATATTTTCAGTTTATGCTGCTTTAATTAAATCTTCTGAAGATTTTTGTCTTGAAGAAATAGAAATATGCAATTTAAACTTGAAATAATGCTAGCTTTAAACCAAAATTGTAAAAATAATAAACATGTTGTGAAATACTTTCAAAAACATTTAATTTTATGATTGTTTGTGCAAGATGGACCAACTGATAATCACAATTAAATTTGATGTAAGAAGCCATTTAGCTTATTCTATGTTAAGTTACCTTTTAAAGTTGTCATTTAAAATCAAAATACTTTACCTAAATAATTTCTAATTCAATTTTTTCAGAATGACAATACATAAAAAATTTAACTTTAATTAAGCAGTTTTTTTTACCAGATCACCTCACAAACCAGTTTCAAAGTGTCAATTTTGAAAATTGCTAAATGCCTTACAAAAAGCTGCAATCAAGTCTTAATGTCAAGTTAATGAACAAACTGCATATTAATCAATTTAAAACTTTGAAAAAAAATGAAAATTTCCATATAAATTTAATTAATAGTAAAGCATTTGTAAACTGGATTTAGTGTTCTATCAGTTTCTATTGTACATGAAGCATTTGCTACAAAAAGAAAAAAATGTATTTTTTATTACGTATTAATGTTTGTAAATTTTTTGTTTTGTATGCCATTATTTTGTTACAATCATAGAAAGTAATTAATATTGTATGCATAAATACAACTAATTTTATATCAAAAATGTTTTTATCAATAAAAAATTTAAAACAAGATTTCTCTTTTTGTTATGAATATTTTTAATTGTAAAGTTGTTGCTGCTAGATTTCAATCACTTTTAAATAACTTTTATAACAATTTGACTATTAAGAATGGTTTACATTACATAGTTGTTTTGCACTATTTAGAAACTGAAGAGATTTTATGCGTTGTTGTTTTAAATTTTAAGTGTTCTGCCAACATTATCCTATATGCCATATTATGTGATATAAATTTCACCTATTTGCTGAAAACTCCAAACTTTTGAGAGCTTCTGAGGTTCATGAAACCACATAAAATACCACAAAATAAAACTACACACGGCATTTTTAAAAAGGGGGCCCCTCGACAACCGTAAGAAAGGGGGGTCCGAGGCAATTGCCTCACTCGCCTCACCCAATATCCACCACTGACTATCGATTGTGCCAAAAATATACTTGGAATCAAAGCAATGATCTTCTTTTGGCCTTCAATTTAAATCGACGTGGTTTCCCAGAACTTAATACTACATGTACTTTTACCATTGTGGCTTTCATTGATATATGCCAGTATAAACATCGTCTAGTGTGAATATTTTTGTTGTAAATCCAACATTGAATTTAAATGTTGTGCCAGAAAAAAAACGCCCGTAAAAGTGATTTTGTCCGCAAAAATGTATTCTGGTTTAATTATCCGTTCTGGTTTTCAATAAAATTATAAATTACTTTCATTCAAATTCATTTAAACCAATCAACGGTGAATTTTACTTTTTTTTATATCCGATTATATTTGTATATTTAGCATGAGAGATTAACAAATTTGTTTTTTGCAAAAACTTGAATGAGATTCGTGCGTAATTTTTTAGAATAACTTTTAATTAAACAAAGACAGCGCTGGTAGTTTATGCTTGCCCTAGTTAGACAAAATTTAGAAAAAAGTCGAGTCTGAATAAGGTTAAAATTTATTATCAAGTTGTGAGAAAATATTTTTTAAACTTTTTCAAGTTTTAGTCTTTGAAAAAATTACTATTAGGTTCTAAATTTAAAAAAACTTTGAATACTGTATTGTCGTAATAAAATTTTTAAATGTAGCCAGCAAAACACTCATATCTAAGCTTATCGCCCGACACTCGTCATGAGATAAACGTCGGAATGAAAAACAAAATTTGATTGTCTTAAAAAAGGCTTCTAAAACCGATAAATGAAAAAATAGTAAAGTTTTTATAAAGTCCAAAAGTTTAGAGATAAGATTTTGCTGGCAATATTTAAATTCTGCACCACAAAACCACTTGTTTAATTAAAAATTTTAGGCCTTAAACTTTAGCCAGCTTTTAAATTTTTTTTTGTTTTTTATTTAAAATAGTTGTTTGATTTAAATAATTTTACGCGAGAAAACTTTAATCATTTTTTACTTTTATTTTTGTAACGTAGGAGATACAATTTCGACAAGAACTATCTGTTTTAAAATTCTTTACAATTATCATTATATAACTAGTGTCAGATGAAAATATACAATTAAAGTTTTTTTTAATTATATATCTGTTGTAAGAATAAATTTTTCATTTAAAAACTTATTTACAATATGAAATAAAATTAATGGTTTCAACGAATCAGAATATTTTATTAAAATTACCAAAATATTAATAAACAAAGAGCAACAGTTAATTACAAATCTGTTTATTACATTATGACTTGATAATAATTGTTTTAATTTAATCATACTAATTTGGTTTGAGTTTCATTTCCACTCGCTTTATTGAGTTGTAGTAGGTCTTTCTACATTGCCAAACTTAAAAATTCTATCTCTCTATAGCGGTCACACAGCCACAAAAACAACAACGACTCAACTGCAATGCAACAACTCAAATCAATAACTGGAATCTCACGTGGAATCTGGAATGGAATAAAAACAAACGCGCGCTTATATAAGATCACGTCACGTGGCAGATTATAAGCGAATTTTCTGAAATAGCAATTAAATTAAGGCCACTCTTTACAATAGCCAATCAGAGATGTGCAAGAAAACGATTACGTAACGTCAAATTAATTAGAACAGTGGTTATCTTTCTTTTCAATTTCATGGAGCCCCTTAACCGATATTTAAAACTAAATTTCCCCATCGGAACTTCAGTTGGCAGTCCAATTAATATGTAACTACGTTTTCAAAATTTGATCAAAATTAGATAAGCATTTTAGACAAATATTCATTACTGCAAAATTATTAATCTTAGTAAATAAAAAAAAGCTCAAAAATAATAATTTCATTTAATACAAAAACCATAGCTATATTATCACAAAATTAATAGCAGCATTATTAACGAAAAAGCAACAATTAACCATTTTGAAGTAGCAAAGCAAAAAACAATTTATTCAATACGATCGCTTACATAAAAGTCAAATTTACCAAAATAAATCAAACTTTTGAAATGTTTTTCATATAAAAATTTGTAAAGTATCACAAGTTAATATCAAAAATATTCAAGTACATTAAAAAAATTTCTTTCTTGAAAATACAAAATTTTCCTTCTGGTGGGAATTCCCCTCAGCTTCAGAACTCCTGAGCTAGAACATTCCGAAAGACAAAACAGCGTCGAGATAAAAAAGACAAAAGAGAAAAAGGCGCAAATGTTATCATATCATCATATGCGCAAATGATCATTATATTGTAGTTGGTGTAAGATAAAAATATACAATTGAAGTTTTTAATGATACATCGGTTGTAGGAACAAATTTTTCATTTAAAAATTTGAAATAAAATTAATCGTTTGAACGAATCAGAATTTTTTTATCAAAATCATCAAACTATTAATAAATAAAGAACAGCAATGAATTACAAATGAGTTTATTACATTATGACGTGATAATATATTGACTCAATCTAATGATATTAATTCGGTTTGATTTTCATTTCCACTAGCTTCAATGAGTAGAAGCTGTTTCTCCAAGGATCCCACCTAACACCTTTGCGGAGATACATTCCATTCCTCACATATTCTCCGTTCAAGTTTGCATTGCCACAATTACTGTACCAAAAAGCCCCTTGCAAATCTACAGCACAGTTACCTGCTATTCCATCATTATCTCGGTCTTTTGTTGTAAATGGTCGACTGTTGTGATTACTCAAAGCATCACCTGTAAATAATATGTTTGTGATTTGACAAAATAAATTAACTCTGACCGCATTCTTAGATTTCGGTATTTATATCATTCATTTTCAAAGAGCAGATAATTTATTTTCAATTAAAGAGATAAACTTATTGGTTGTTTATTTATTTAGTTTTTTCGGTCTTCAGTAAATTTTTAAACTTGATAACATTTTGTTGGTTCATTAATTTTCTAAGCAAAATCTTTTAAATATATTCATACTAAAAAAATTTATAAATCAATTTTTACGAATCCCTAAACTAAAAGTCTGTCATGTAGTCGAGACCACAAACGTCGAGATCTAGGCCGAGACCCAATAATTTTTCCCAGACCAAGACTGAGATCGAGACCAACAAATTTCAAAATCTAAGTTTTAAAACCGAGACCAGAAACAATGGAGACCGAGATCGAAAGCTTTTAAAAAATATAATCCAGTTTTAATTATTCGACAAACAACAAATGTTTAATTTTTAAATAATCTAAGATTACATTTTAATTAAACAAGCATCTATATCATGTTGAAAAAAGCTTTACTCAGTATGGTTGCATCATAAAAAACTCGCTTTAAAACCCGCTCAACAAGAGCAGAAGAAAACCGAAACACACAAAGCACCCTGGTTAACAATGTTCAAAAAAAGGCAATCAAAAAATTTTCAATTAATATTCATCAAAAATTTTTTTCAAAGCTAAAAAATGCTAAAGACACGCTCATCACGTGACTTTAACAAATATTTGATTAACTCGGCTATCGGTGTTGACGTGTTAGATTTGTTGGATCAGTTGGCTATGTTTGGCTTACATGGAATAGAATTAGTCTAATTATTCACCTCAAAAAAATTATAAATAATGACAAATTATGCAAACGAATAAAAACTGCTTAACAACTCGCTGGTTTTTCTTTCTGTTATTCTGTTTATTTTCTGTCTATCTTTGGGTAGGTTAAACAGAGTAGTTTCTAATTATTTTTGTCTGTTTCAACGTCATCATATTAGCAATTTGTTATTTTGTTTTAAGCAGTTAGATTTGTACAACAGCGTTCAACTTTCATCACTACCATTCTGTACAGATTACCGCCCACAAGATACATCTAAAAAAAGTTGGCTCCCAGCTTGTAAAAGATGGAATCCCAACTGTTAGCGATTTAAAAATTGCACCATCATATGTAACTGCACTCCTGAATTACGAACTAAAAACAGTCGAAAAAAAATTTTATTTATTGTCTCGCGGGCCATAATTTGGGTATCACTGGCCATATATTGCACAAATTTGAACCAGCTATTGTATTCTATTGTATTGCCCGATTTAAGTCACCGGGAAACTTTATCATGTTATCTTTATCGTTTAATTATAGTGTTATCAGCATTACAGTCTAATTCTAAATTTATTTTAGGACGTTTTTAAACTAAATATTTAGAAACTTTAGCTTTCAATTGACGTTAAAGTCATTATTTTATCATACTTAATCTGCTTTAAAACACACTTTTAAAGCAACTTTTGGCCGGCGTATTAAATTTTAAGATAGGTAACTAGCTGTAAATTAACTGTAACAAACAACATTTAAAAATCCATGTCCGCTCTCAGGGGTTACTGCTGTATTTAGCCTAAATTAAAACTAAGTTTATCTATCTTGCTGTTGTACTAGATCTAATTTTTTTGTATTATTTCTTTCGTTCTGTTAAAGCTTGTCTTCTAACTAAAAAAAATTAACTTTAAAAAACAGTTACTTGATATTTCTAAAATTGGATTAATTTGGTGTGAATGTTTTAACAGTCTAGGGTGTGGGTAAAAACATTCAAAGCACTACCAGATTTGTTTGTTGCTGAAAGAAAAAAATTTAAATAAAATTTTTTCATAATGGGATAAGCTTATAACAGATAGCCGTGATCACAATAAAAATCTTCATTGGAATAAACGTAAGAAAGTTGTGAAACTAAAGATTAAAGAAGTTTAATTCTAAGTTTTTTATCACATTAGATGAAAAACAAACGACTGCGACGACCACTTCAAATTGCGGCCAAGCTGGTTAATTAAGTGTTGTTTTTAAACAAATTGCAAAATTCATCACAATAACATCAAGTAAAAAAAATATATGAAAAAATCTCCAGTCTCTTAAACAATTTAAAAAACACGAGACCGAGACCGAGAACATTAACACAAGGCTGAGACCGAGGCGAGACGGAGATCGCAGAAAATCGGTCTCGAGAGGCTTGATCACTGCTAAAAGTTAAGTGAGTTTTACATATTTTCGCTTCTCTAAGTCAGTGATCTGCAACCAGTGTGCGACGAAACAACAGTAATCTATATATATTCTTTTATTTGAACTTTACAACTGCTCGATCAGGGTTTCCCAAACCGCGGCCCGTGGGCCATTTACGGCCTTTTTCACTTATTAATCCGGCCCGCGGGCAATAATTAAGACTACAGCAAAATACTCGTACAAATGCTATTTTGCTGTTTCTCTTGATATTTCTGTACAGGATTTTGTTTTGCATCCAATAGAAGAATCTTATTTCGGTTTATCAAATTGCTGATATCTTAATGAAATTTTTAAGTTTTTATTATAAAGCTTTAATATAATGAAATTTTTAAATAATCCACCTCGGACCACCGCGGACCAAACGTATTTTTCTTATTCTGAAATGAAGACTTATTTTGTTTTATAATCTTTTTTGCATTTATTAAGGGACTTTTCCAATCAGGCACAAACCAACTCTTTTTGAGCCTTTTACGTCAAGAAAGATATGTTATAAAGTTTTTTTTTTAATAATTATAATTAAACAACTGTTTGTTTTCAAACTTTAATACAATTAAGTTTTAAAATACTTACATAAAAACAAAATTTTGATAATTTTTGAAAACAAAACAAAATTTTAATTTTATTTAGTTTTTATGCACTGTGATACAAATGGGTTTTAAAAACTTTTTTAAGAAAACATGAAAGAAAAAATGTCTCACCTACAATCTTACCTATCTACAAGGGAATAAAATATGACGAAAATTGAATTTGAACTGAAACGATGTTAATTATTAAAAGCCGTTTCATACCTTTTGTTATATTGCAAATATGTTTGAACGAAACTCCTACAGTTTAAAATAAATAAAACGTTAATTAAAACTCGTACGTTAATAATATTTTAACTAACTTTATTTCTATTTATGAACTACAACAAGTTAACATAGGAAACATGAAAAAGCTCTAAAAAACTGAGGTTTTGTGTAGACTTTGCCTACTTGAGGAAATGTCAATTTACACAAACTATGAACGCTTGTATTTCAAAAACAATTTGAACTAAGAATAGTTTTTTTTTCTAAATGAATTATAGCTTTATTTTTAAACAAAAAACAAACTAATTTTCATCACATTTTTTTCACACAATTGAAGATATGCTGAAGACATATTTTTCTTAAAAATTTTAAAACTTAATAAATTTTAGAAAAGGTCTAGAATCTTCATGAATTTTTCACCAACAGCTTATGTTGATATTCTATTTGAAAATTTCCTTTTTTTAATTAATCTTAATGAAAGATTATAACGACAAAAGTTAGGTGCGGGTTCGAAGGTCAAAAGTCAGAAGAAAGTCAAAAAATAAAAATCAAATTTTTTTCTCGTTAGGATCGAGTTCGGATCGAGTTTTACAGAGTTTATTGTTATGTCATCAAATAATTTGGGTCTGAATTTAGGCCAACTGACAACATGTTTCTATATAAATGATTAAAATTTAATTTAAAGAATTTATAATTTGCCAATTATTTTATTGTTTTAATTTGCTTTTATTAGCACATTTTGTAGACTTCAGAAAATCTTGTCAATTTTATTTACTCAAAAGTTGAATTCAATTTAGGCTTCAATTAATTTCTCAATTTTAGGTCGAAGTGGGCTCTTATATACTGTATAAAACGTAGTTAAAAGTAAAAACTGCAATAATAATGAAAAAAGATGCGGTTTTTAATTTATGTAACAATGTAAAATATCTTCCAAAGAAAACTATATGGGATTATAGTACAGTTCCATTGTCAACTAAAAAAAAGCTTTTATGATTACTGCACAAAACAATCAGGATGTGATTGAATAATTTAAAACGAATTTCACCTGCAGTTCCACTGTAACCATGCACGTTCAGACGATAGTTTGATTGAGAGTTTTCAACGAAAAAATATCTATATCAAATATATTAAAAATAAATCCTTCAGCATATTATTTTTAAGTTATGATACGAGTTATTAATGTAGTTACCGCAAAAGTTAAAGATTTTTTTTGAATCACAATTATTCGATTTGCGGTGGAATAATCAAAACGTCTACTAAATTTAATTTAGTCTATTCTATTTGAAAGTCAGATTCTATTTGAATAAGAAACTGATGTTGACCTTTATGGGTCGAAATCAATTTTTCGTGATGAATTAGTTGGCTTAAATTTTAATTTTTAATTTTTAATTCTTATTTTCTATATTAAATATTGGGCTCATTGAAATTTGACCCATTTTATTAATGCATTTATGCATCGCAATTTGATCAGTTAAATAAAATCATCAATTTGACTTTACTGTAAAAAGGGTAATAGATTTTTGTTAAAAACTTTTAATTCGATTTATGTACAGTGTTGGCAAAAAATCTTTAAAATGACAAAATAATTTTTACAAAAAAATCAAACGTAAAATAGTCAGACAATGGATTGTATGACGTAAATGTAAGCGTTTTGTTATCGCAACGTTTTTGTCTGGCACAGTGAATCAAATACACGTGAAAATTTTTCATATAAATTTTGTAAAGTTTTTTTTTCCGGCACTATAATCTGCATTTATGCAAATGAAAGAGATAACCAAAACTATGTCAGAATTTCACAAATCAAAAAGTGTATTGTTTTGTTCACAAATTCTTTCAAATATAACAAAATACTTCACAAGGATTTTTTTAACGTAAGTTTAGACTGAAAGCGGAAACGAAAAAAGTAAAGCGTGCGGCAGAAAGCGCAAAAAACAAAGCAGAACAATTGTTCATACTGAAAACGCAAAATATTTTGGGTTTAGCGAAAAAAGATTGAAGTTAAAACATTTTAACTTTTTAGTTTGGTTCAGACTGAAGGCGGTCGCGGAAAAAGCAAGCAGAAAGCGTAATTTTTTAAAGTGCGATCGAAAATTACACTTTCGGTTTGAATCGATCTTTTAAATTAAATTTTATAATTTATAAAAGGTGTTCCCAACATATTAAAATACCCATGTTTCTCTAACTAAAAAATCTATTATATATTATTATAAATTAAAATTTTTTTTCCAAAATCAATAATTTACTGAAGCTTATTAAAATTAAAAAAATCTAAAAATCACTTTTTAAATTAGCATTAAAAGAAAAATAATCGTAATTTTCTGGTCTCTATCACGGTCATTTTATCGTTGTTTATGTTGTTGTATTGTATTTTATGGATCCAGTGGTAGAGGGCCATGATTATGATCGATATGGTCTCAATTCAAAAACCTACTCAGGCCATTTCGTTGTGTTCTTGGGAAAAACACTTTACCGCATATTCCCCTGCTTAATTGAGGGTCTTGGCAAGCAGTCCGAATTTTAGTTATATCTCTATAAAAATAAAAAAGCAAATAAAAATTTCAAACGGACAGCAATATCTTGGCATCTCCGGAAGTAAGTCGGGGTAATTGCTTGTCCTATGTATTAGCACTTCCTGCAAGTCAAGAGGATAAATATAGAGATAAAATAAAAAAAATCTTTGTCGTAGAAATTATCATAAGTCCACTTTTGGACTTCTAATGAGGTTTGCGGCAAATTATGCAGCAAAATGTATTTATTTATTTGTTAAATTTTCTAGTAATTAATTGTTTTTTTTCATTTGCTAAATATTTTCATTTTATTTTTTTCTTTTATCTCCATGTTTATCCTCCTGACTCGCAGGAAAGCGTTGTTGGCGCTATACATAAGGCAAGCAATACCCAGACCTGCTTCCAGTAAGTAATTTACTACTGTAAATATTTCGTTATTGCCCAATTCAATTACTTACCAATTTATTTACAATCAAATATAAGCTTCTTAAAAAAGATTTTTGAGAAACGTCCGATCTTTACATAATTTTCATATAAAAACAAAATGTTATCACAAAAAACTAACCAAAAAATTAACAGAAAACACAAAAACACAAGACGCGCAATGTAACAAGAGACAAACTAGTGATGCACTATAATTGTGTTTTCCCAATCTATCTTGTGCTCGCAAAGCTCTGATTGATCCGGTCTTTGATATTTAATACAGCGTTGATGTTTTGTTAACCTAGATTTTAAACTTTGTTTCGTTTGACTAATATAGATGAAATTGCAATCAGCACAAGGAACTTTAATAAAACAAACAAATTTATCTTTTTTCATTGAATTTTTGGGGGAAGGAACAAAATTAGCAATAGTATATAAAGCTGTATATAAAGCAACTTTTATATTTAATTCATTCAACAAACTTATAATTTTCTCACTTATTCCACAAATATATGGTAGAACTGTGAAGGCAACAGATTTAGTCTCAGGTTCATCAGACCAAAATGAACGTGAATTTTCTTCAGCAAATTTGCTTGAAGGAAACCATTGTGCATTAAAATTCGTCGAATGTTCATGTGGTATGATTTTTGTTTGTTTTTGTTTAAAACGTGTGTGTTAACTCTATTATGCGGAGTATTAGCAATAGTAAGTTTTTGAAATCTGGGATGGTGAGAGAAGAATTGAAAATATCTATCTGTATAAGTGGGCTAATTTTTCGTGAGGCAACTTTTATATTTAATTCATTCTACAAACTTATAATTTACTCGCTTATTCCACAAATATATGGTAGAACTATAAAGGCAACAGGTTTAGTCTCAGATTCATCAGACGGAAGTCAACGTAAATTTTCCTTAAGCAATTTTGTTTGAGGGAAACCATTGTGCATTAAAATTCATCAAATGTTCATGTGGTATGATTTTTGTTTGTTTTTGTTTAAAACGTGTGTGTTAACTCGGTTATACAGAGTATTAGCAATAGTGAGTTTTTGAAATCTGGGATGGTGAGAGAAGAAGCGTAAATATCTTATTTGTATTAGTGGGCTAATTTTTGGTGTGGTATTATCACTGGAAGAAGATTTGAAGTTTTTAGCTATAAATAAAAGCTTGTTAATTCTTTAAAATCCAGTTGAGTAAATGCCTATTAAAAAATGCAGTTATTGAATAAGCTATACAAGTTTAACTATTTAAAATTACTTTATTGGTTAATTTCACTATCACGACCTTAAAATAATAGAATTTAAGGCAATTCTGTGAAGCACCGGAACAACTTAATTGAGAGATTAGCAAAGTGCAGTCAAAAGATGGCCCACAGCTTTAAGAACGTTTTATGGAGACCTCTAGTAATTTTTGGCAATGTATTAATTGGTTCTGCAAAAATACAATCTCTTTATTAACGACTGTTTTAAAATTTATTTTTAAACCTCTCTTTTACATATTTGTCAAAATTTCTGTTAATGCTTTTAGTCCCCTTTTAGTCTTAAAGTTTAATTCTGGGTAAATAAAATTAATTTCACTGTTCGGATATAAGTTTGCTTTGTGGCACAGTGTATTTGTAGTATTTTTGTGGTATTTTTGTGGTATTTTGTGATATATTGTGGTATATCTAGGTAATTTGTGGCACAAAGAACATTTCAAAATATACAGTAGCTAGTTTTCCTGTTGTCTTCTCATTTATCACAGAAACATGGTGGACTGGTCGATGGCGCGATATCTTGTGTAAACTTTATTAAATGACCCCTAATTACGCGTGAACCATTAATGTTGGTTTTTATTAAAACCAGTTTGCAGTTTTGCTCATATATGTTTTCAACAGATATAAAGCAGTTAAACTTTTTTAATCAACTTACATCATTAAAAATAAAATAAGCTGCTGCGTGTACAACTGTAATAGAAATTATAATGAAGAAAATAATTCTATTCTAGAAAATTACTAACCCACCTATTTGTTTTATTTCTTTTGCTTTTCATATCAAAATTTGCGTGTGCACTCGCTTCCTGCGCTTTTAGCTTTACACTTTAATTATTAATTAATTTCTTCCACGAGCATACATTTAGTTTTTTTCTGTGGCGTGTTTACTTAGCCCTGGCTTTTTCGAGTTTCTTGTCACTTTTCAATTTGTAAGGTGACCAGCAGCAATATCGTGGCTGCTTGTTGAAATTTGAGAGACTTAATTCTTTGTTTTAATTCTGATTGGATTGTGCTTTTTAGATATTTGTGCATTCACCATGAGTCAGCATTGACGTAAACTGTGTGTTTTTTTCTTTATGTATTGACGTAACTGTGTGTTTTTTCATTATGTTTGATTTTTAATTCGTTTTGACGTAAACTGTGTGACGTAAACTGTGTTTTTCTTCTTTGATTGACGTATTGATTTGGATGTAAACTGTGTGTTTTTTCTTTATGTTTGATTTTTAGTTTGTTTTATTTATTTTTAAAATACGCGTGTCGTTTCGCTTCGATGTACATCATTTTGTTTCATTTTTTATTTATATAAAACATCCTTGGTTATTTTGTCTTTTTCTTTACCGCAGCCAGAAGCCTGTTATTCGACTATTTACTTTGCGGCAATCGATCAACTTTAGCGCCGTTTACCGTTAAAATTAACTGTCTTTCGACAACCAAAAAATGAAAATAACGGCAGAGATGGCTTGCCGCTATTGCGGAAAAATGGTAGTTGAATTTTGAAACAATGTAAATGTTGAGGGCAATGCTCCCACCCATGAATTTTATAAAAACCCAGATTGCATAAAAAAAAACAGTTTCTTTTAAAAAACCCCAGGTGTAATACTTTTTTTCCCAAAAAATGTTACACTTGAAAGGAATTTGTTTATCATTGCAAATTGGAATAGCTAGATAAATGTTTTAACAAAGTAGAAAGATTTAGACAAAAAAAAAACACAGTACAATGTATACGCGAAGAGAACAGAAAGTCGATAAAAATGAGAGAAACGTTACAAACAAACGTTTTTCAATCCATGTGTTCATAGAACGTTGCCATTTTTTGTCCTACATATGAAGGATGCTTTTTTGCAAACAAAACTATTAAACATTTATTTACCGGAGACTTTAAAAAATTTCTTTTTTTCCAAATTTTGATACTATGCAACATGGGACTTTTTCGTATCATTTTTATATACTGTAGATGCACGAGATATGAGAAGCTCAGTTAAAAAACCTAACATGGCTAATAAATACATGAAGAATAAACTACCAGAAAAAAAGAATTATTAGCTTTCTTATTGCTTTTCCTCTCTGATCAAACACGATATAAAATTTTTTTTCTGCGATGTAAAAATATTAAAAAAAGGACAAAATGTAGTGTGGTTAAAAAATCACACTAATTGAAGTTTTTCTGGGTTCCCAATTAAAATGATAAATTATGAGTTGTGTCAAATCTGTCGAAAAGTTCAATCCAGAAAAAAAATTTTTTAAGCCAAAACTAATACAAAAATTTGAAATGTGACAAATTTGTTGAGTTAGACGATAGATGGTTAAATCAGTATTTTTGAAATTTTTTCGACTTTTGGCAAATTATCAATCTATAACTTTTTTGCTACACACTTGATAGTTTGAAAGCAACAAAGCTGTTCAAACAAATTAATATATTTCAATATGTGTGGTTATATATGAGAGCAAATGTGCTTAAAACCAAATTCTAGTGTTGCCAGGCAAATACACGTTATCTCATTAATCTTTAAAAGTTTTGCTATTAATTTTTGTTTAACGTAAAAATTTATATTCGCAGGCCATAAAGATACAAATAAAAAGATTGTTTTGATGACTTTTTTGTTGATCAATGGAAAAGATTTTAGACTACACTGCCGAAATTTATTCAAGTTTTCCTAAAAAAAATTGCTTGAAAAAAAGGGTTCGTTTACAAATCAATAATTGACTTTTTTTCTAGGACAAATCGATTATTTTCTTCATTAACTACATAAGGATCAATCACCCGTCTGTTGTCGGTTACAGCAAGTTCTGGAAAGTTTTATTGAAATGACAGTTACAATCCAATCAATAAGTTCAAGATTTCTGGTTTGATTTTAATTTATTAATTCATTAACAACAGAAATGAATTAATTTTGCTTCTGCAACAATGATCACATTTGCTGATGGTTTATGGAGAGTTATAATGTTTATGATGTTGTGTAGCTTTATCAAACAAAAAAAAAAAAAAAACACTTTCAACCAGTAAACTTCATCTTAAAAAAAATCTAGTTTCTTAAAATTTACAAATGCCGATGCATTTTATAAATCTCAAATGTTATATTTATTTTCAAAAAGTATATTAAATTTGAGACGAATTTGTTTAGTATTGCAAACTGCAATATTTCATAAAAATATTATTTGAAATATTTGTGGAAAAGTTGATAAAAATTGGAAAAACGTTACATTCAACACTCTGCAGTCCATGTGTTCAGAGTGTTTTCATTTTTTGTCTCACATATCAAGGGTGCTTTTTTGCAAACAAAACTCTTAAATATTTATTTATATTAGAATTGTGAAAAGTTTTTTTTTTCAAAAAATATTCATACCACGCAAAATTGAAACTTTTTGAAATAATTTTTATGTAGAAGTTTTAATAATTACACTACTATGATATTTTTTGCTGTGTCTTGATAAAGAACCACGACAAAATTTATAAAATTAAATCTCGCAGCATATACCAGTCATCCTATTAAGAGCAATCAAACAGTGACGTCACAATATCCCTCGTTCTTCAGTAATATTGTGCGATGTCCAGATTTGTATTATTGTAAGCCATGGCTTAACCCAATCAAAAATAATTAAAAAAAAGTTGTGACACTTTTGATTAAACGTGTTTGGCAAAAAGATGTTTTCAAACTAACTTCTCAAATTCAAATCACCAACCTGTAAGTAGCATAAGCTGTGTTTCCCTCCCAATCTTCAAAATCCACACGGAGTTGATAACAGCTTGATGATGTAATTGCATGCAACAAATCCAAGCCTATCTAATATGGCAAAAACTATTTTTACTAAATTTGATTTTTAAGCCTTAAATAACTAAGGCAACAAATTAATTATTGTAAAAGCAAGATTCTAATTTGCTATTTTAAACAACGAATATAAAAATTACAATTTGCAATTACTGTTTAATGGTTAGTTTTAAAACATTTTTACAAGCACTCTGCAATTTTAAAAATTATTACAAAAAAGTGATCAGAAAAGCACTTGCTAGCTCTGCTACGCTTTAAAAAATAAGACGGTTATCATTCCCGGCATTTAATTTATTCAACCAATCCAAAATATACAGTAAACATAATTTGAACTTTTATTCAATAAGGTTAATTATTTGGCAAAGGCAAGCACGCCAAAAAAATTTTTGGGACGAGAGCCAAAATTAAAAAAGGGCACTTTTTTGTTGAAAAGCATCTCAACAAACGTAAATTTTAGCGTATTTGAGAAAAAAGTTTTACTGAAAAACAAGTGAAAACTAAAAAAAAAGTTTTTTCTTGTAAAATTTGGCAGAAATATTTTTAAGAACTTTGAAGCCAAAATGGTTTTTATCACTGTTACACGGTTTAAGTAATTCTTTTTTATTTTTTAGTTTCCACTTTGCATGAAAGAAAATTTTTAGCATTAAATCAAATAAAAAATCTTTTTTTTACTTTTCACAGAATAGTTATTCAGTAAATTTTCTGCAATAGACCTAGCCTAAAATTTAGGTTTGTTCAAACTGCCTTTATAACAAAAAAATACTCTTTTTGAATTCTGTGCGTTTGCTAAAGTACTGTTATTTCTTGTGTGGCCTCTTGTCTAAATTGATATTTTAAAAAGTTTGATGGATTTAATTTTGGTCGATGATGCTTTTCTTTCGAAAATTTCAAAAAGCACTATTTTAAAAATATTGCACAAAAAGGAGAAAATTTTCCTTGTCCTTAACTTCGAATATTATGGGGGTCAAAAAATTTTTTTTCAAATTTAATGCGACAATTATAGGAATCTTAATTTTTGCATCAATTCATCCAGATTCCCAAATTTAAGTAATAGTTAATTTGAAAGCCTTTTTTGTCTTGCTTGTTTGTTTATCTTTAAATGTGCAGTGACGTAAATTTTCTGCAAGCAAAAAGATCTAATTTATTGAAAATCATTTTTAAGGCTATAAAATGGTCTTTACATTAAAATTTAATTGAGATTAACATTAAGCTGGATCGTTCTTAATTAAAATGGGGCAAAATATTTCTTTAAAAAAAATAGGCAAAAGAAAGTTTCCTCCAGGCCAAAATGTGTTTCCTCAGACCCAAAAAATATGATTTGACCCAAATTTTTCCTATCATGAGAAAGCAATTTTTTCTTAATTTTTTGCGTCTTCTCCTGCCTCTGCTTTTTACAGCTATATCAAATTCAATAACTTTTATTTAATAGTTTGTACTGCATATGTTTTTTTTTTTTCTATTTTGTCTGAAGAGAGTATAAAAGCAAAACACTTACGTTTATTTTTATATATTTTATGCTGTTAATTTAAAATCTGTTTGACGATGAGTGTTGGAAGACGAATGTGTTGGTGCTGCTGGTTGTGATTGTGATATGAACAAGAAAAATTTACTCTATTATAAGATAATATAATAAACTTTAATAAAAAAAAGCCAAAATAAACTTTTTAAAGGGAAAAATAATTGTTTCGGTAAATCTCTCACCAAGCCAAAAGTCTCCGCTTAAATTTCCAAATCCACGTTCATATTCAGTCCAGTTGCGATAGAAATCAACACTTCCGTTCATTCGCCGTTGAAAAACCTTCATAATATAAAATGCGATTTGCTGTGCTGATCTGTTTCGTTTTATAGTTAAGTGATATTTTTGACAATAAAGTTAAAATCAATGTTTAAAATTTGCAGAACTATGTGTATTAAAACAAAATAAAATTGAAACATATACGGTGTATTAAGACTGTTTTGTATTAGCGGTTAAAATTTTATAAATTGATATTTAATAAACTTTTAGATGAGAGGAGTTATTTTCTTGATTTTTTTATACGAAAGAAAAAAATTTTGACCTTTCAAAATACAAAAAATAGAAAAAGCTCAAAAACAGATTAAGAGAAATAGGATCAGGGCAAATATTACTTAAAATATAATTAGAAATTAATTAACGAAACATTAATTGCAAGCTAGATTTCAATCAATTAGTAATTATTCTTCAAGAGTTAAGCATCTTCTTCTTTCTTTGACCGCTTGTAAATTGTTTTTTTTTATTTTAGAGATCATTATGTTTTTGTGACGAAAAGTGAAAAATTAGAGACAGAATCAAAATGATGACTTTTTTTAGACATCATTACTTCTTTGTATTAAAAATTGGGAATGCAGAGAATTGCTGTCAGCTATACGTACTTTGTGGCTCGCCGATTATACCTAAATTTATGATTAGCAACTCGTGAAAAAAGTTTTGACATGCCTGGTCTAGACTGATGTTCCAACAAACAAATGTCAAGTTACTTCTAATCTTTTTCTCACCGACTATAAATGGGCTGTCTTTATTTTCTTTTCTTATAAATATTTTTATCAATGTTTTTAAGTTAGAATGATCATTTCAATTTTTTGAAAGCGTGGTCATGTGGTTAAGAGCGCCGTATTGTTGGCGAACGTGATCGAGACGGTAACTGTTCAAAACCGAATCACGCCATTCTGTCTCATTGTCTTTGGAAAAAAAATATCACAGAATTTTCCTCTTCTTGCCAGTCATAGCAAGCAGTTTTAAATTTTATTTTATTTCTGAATAAAAAGTAAAAAAACGGTTAAAAATTATAACTAACAGCAAAACGTTGACATCTTCGCAAGCAGGTCCAGGTAATCAATTAACAATTGTCCCAAGTATTGCGTCTCGGGCGCTTTTCTGCAAGTCAGGAGACTAATTATAAAGATAAAAATAAAATTTATTAAAAAAATGAATAGGTAAAAGTTACAGAGTGCAGTACAAATTTTTATACTGTACATTAAACCATATTTTACGCTTTGATCTTCATCTTGATTTTTATATTACTCTGACAGTAAGGCAAAAACGAAACAAAACTTACCAGCCAATCTGCCTTATCTGTATCAATATCACAATATACTTGAACTTTTTCTTGTTTTCCAGGAACAGTAATGTTGAAGATTCCATTCTTAAAACCAGCTTGAGCCACATCACGACAGCTCGACAGGTTTTCTGTAAGATACAACTTTGTTGGATGGTTATATTTTAAGTAAAATACAGCCACTTATTTATAATAATACTTTATGTTTTTTTGTTCAATTATCGGCTTTGTAAAATCAAGATTATAATTTTATCAGTTTGGCATTTCAGAATACGACGAGTGTGTTGCAATAAAGCAGCCATTAAGTGACTACCCGAGCTGCACATGGAAATCACAAGATAGTCTTGTTAAGATTATTTATTTTTTAAAGTTTTACTAAAAAAATTGAAGTAAATTTCAAATGCTTGAAAACTATTATTTAAATACATTCATCAAAATATACTTTATGCAAATTCTTTTTTTAAGGTTACCACAGCATCAGAGGGTAGGATTTCAACTGCGATCACGTCGATCAATAACACGGTGATAAGTAATTCCTGCTACACTACTCAAATTTTTAGTTTGTTTAACTTTGTGGATGACTTAATAGCTTCAATAAAAAATTCACAAGTTTTAGTTTTTTTTAAGATTTTCATTTTTATTTTTAAGGTGAAAAAATGAGAATCAGCTGTACAGTATAACTAACAAATGAAGTTATAACTAAAAGAAGTGTGCATATACTAACAAAAAAGAGAAAAACCTGGTTTTGGATTGTATCCATCATTGCAAGAACACACCAAAATGTTGTTTACATAAGAAAATGTACCTTTGACACATGAATCGCTTGCACATGACATAAAAGCTGCAATCAATTGATCATATTTAGTAACTTAAAGTGTATGTGAACAAATAGAAATTTAAAACTATGGCCCAAATTTAGACAAAATGTTATCGACTTATATAAACTTTTATTTATAGTATAATACATTAGCTCATACCCAACAGCTTAAGTTGGAAGTTACCTTCAAAGTTCTTGTTGAACTCATTCAAACTATAATTAAATTTTGTAAATTTTTCTTCTGTCTTTACCGCAACATCTAAAAAAGAAAACTTAAAATCGAGTACACCGGACACAGTAATTTAACGGAATCGATCCCATACGCGGACTTGGTTTAGTTTATGCCCAACAGTTTAGATCAGTAAGGTACCTGACCCTAGGCACGAACTTAATGGGGACCCTGGGCAAGATTTCCTTTAAGCTGGGGACACGCTAAATATTTACATATAGCTCACAAGTAAAAAATTTTTTTTTAATACTTTAAAGTCTTCGGTTACTCATATTCATTCGCTTTGCAGACTGTGATTAAAAAGTACGTCCAATTTAAATAAATTTTGCACATCACAAAATTCTCTTTAAAGAAAACATTGACCTTGATCTATATTTTAGTAATTACTGTGCTAAATTAACAAAATAATCAAGCACAACATTAATGAAAAATTAAACTGAAAAAATGATTATGCCATTTTGTTATAGTTGAACTTAAAAGCCATAGGGTTTTAGCAAAATTTTTTGTGTTTCTCAGTTATTTTTTGCTAATACAAATATGTAAGTAAGATAATCGCAATGATTCTACATTTTAAAAATCACATTAAACATTTTAATTTAAATCCAAAGCTAACCAACCTGTAATTCTGCGTTTCAGCTCGTTGATTTCTGTTTGGTTTATATGACAGACGTCACCTTTCTCTCCTTTTTCACCAATTTCACCTTTTTCACTTTTTGTGTCATTGTTTCCTTTTTGTTCTTTTTTTAAATCATCTTTTTCAATAAATATGAAGCATTTTTGATTATAATCAGGTTCATTAGCAGATCTCAATGTTTTGCAAGCTGCCATTTTAGCAGAAGATACTTTAAGCAAATAAAACATCATGAAATACATGTACAATAGCAAGCCGTACATGATCTTGTTTAACAAACAATCAACTATGGAAGAGAGTTTAATCTAAACTTTTCATGAAAAATACGTTAAAATTTTTTTAAACATTAATATAACAAGCTTAAACTACGTAATTATTTGTTAATTGCAATAAAACAACAAATTGATCAACTCATAAAGTATATTTTACACTTACGTAAGTTTACTATAGTTTGACGTAACTGATTACCGTCATTGCTACGCAATCATTAGTTCCTTGAAATTTTCAAATCATTATGCAGTAAACCAGTTAAAAAGTTCGAAGTAATCTAAACGTATCGAGTTTTGATCTGCGGTTTTCTGGATTGAATATTCATGGTTTCATATAACCTGGTTTTAATTTGCATGCTGGTGTACTCGATAGTGATATTTATCGTGGACCAGGGCTGGTGAACCTGTCGTTGTTGTGTATTATAGTGTTTACGTGTGTGGTTGTGGTGTGTCTTTTTTCTATCAAAAAGTGCAATTGCAAAAAAAACATAAACTAAATCAATTTGTTTTGACTGCAATAAAATCCCTTTATATAAATTTATCTGAAGGTGTAATTTTTTTAAACAATGAGCTTGATGAAAAAATTCTTTTTCAAAATCATTGAGTTGTAAACGCGAAAACAGATTCTTATTTTATTAACGTTGAAACCTTGAGGTTCGACGTGAGATTGCGACTGTTGCTGTCAAACTCATGGAATTTTTTCTAACAGATAGGCTCCGCTAAAGCTAAATTTTTTTTTAAGCAAAATTAAAAAACATATAAACATTAAGAAATTTATTGTTATTAATTGGTTTTATAAGCAATAATAAATTATCAGCAATTAAATTTGACTTCAACTGGGTCCCAAAATATTAAATTAAAATACAAAAAACTCAATTCCGGTTTATTTTGGCTTTTTTCATCTTACAAAAGTGATAATAATTTTCTTTTTGTGAAAAAACTAAAAAATATGAAGTCTGGAAATGTTTAATTCCAAATCGTCTCCTCCTGATTATAATGATGATTTTTAAATGGTCGAAACATTTAGGTTAAAATAGAAATATCCAACCTGCAGCTCACTGCTTATTCAAACTTTTTAGTTATATTTTCATAACTGTAACGCAGTGTTTCTCAATTTGTATTCCGCAAGCTTTTTATTTTAAAGATCACTACGTTTTTGGGACGAAAATCGAGAAATCAGAGTCAGATTTAACGCGAAGATCTTTTTGCGGTCCCGACCATAACTAAATTGACAATTTGGCCTTTTACAAAAAAGAGGTTGGACATTCAGTTTGGTAAAATATTTTGAAGATGTAAAGAAGGTATCTATTAAATCACTAACTTTGTTTTTTACTATAATCAATGAAAGCGTTTTCTGTTATTTTTTTGAAAGCATTTACGATTTGAACGTTTGATTTCTGTTTAAAGCAATGGTCAAGAAATCTAAATATATGAAAATTTTTTTTTTCGATTTTACGCCGACTTTCACTTGTTTAATGCATTAAATTAAAACTTATACAGTACGTTCTTCATTAATCAAGTTGATTTTAGACACTGATAAGTTTATTTTTTAAATTGTTTTAGTAATTTTTTGTTTTTTTGAGTGCACAGGAGTAAAAATATCAATTTTTTTATTCAAAATAACAGATTAATCAACCCGTAATTCAATATTAGATATTTTACTTTTATTGCAATGTAATTGATCGACTATTACGTAATCATTCGTTTTTAGAAATCTGTACATCATTATTTAAAAAATAATTAAAAACCTTGCAGTAAGACAAAACATATTAAGTTTTGACGCACAGTTTTTTCTAGATTGAACATTCATGGCTTAGTAGAACTGGGTTTCTATTTTTATTCTAGTATAGACCTACTTAATCAAGTTGTCCATCTTCAGACAGTGGTGGCAAATCGAATTTTAATTGCGAGCCCTATGAAAGTTAAAACAATTTAGAGTCTCACAAGAAACTTTTCATTATCTAAACTCGTTCGGAAAAGTTTATTTCGAAAAATATAAATGCTTCGATAGGCTTAAAACTCAATGTTAATTGTTCTCATTCGATGGGATAAACATGCGTTTTTTTGGCAACACGTGGGCCGCAGGTCCCCGACTCTGACTAACTTATTTCCCCTAAAATGTATCATACAGAGAATATGTTTCCACTAAAACAAGAAAAACTAATAGTTACAAACAAAACTGTTTAAACAAAAATTAAAATTAAATGCACGTCTTTCAATACAATTGATTTATTGGTCAATACATTTCTTGTTGAGATTTGTGATCATGACGTTGCAAGTTTGAAGTGCGATTAACATGGTCGTAGTTGAGTTATGAGGGTTTTACATTCCCGTTAAAACTTTCATAAGAATATTTAAATAAAATCAAATTGTGCATCTTCTCAATTTTTTTTAACAGATTTACATTGTAATTTTATTGATTAATTTTAGATGTTTGACTGTAAAAGCTATTTAATTTAGATAATTTAATGTATTACGGTATTCTAACCAGAGGTATACTGAGAATTTTTGAAAAGGGAGGGAGTCATACAATAACAATCCAATATGCTTAGTGGAAACAATTTTTCAAGTGGTAAAAAAAGTTCTTTAATTTACGATTTTTCTACCCAAAAACCTAGCTGTTTCTAAACAAAAGTCTTCACTTTGAATCTGTATTTCTTGTATTAGTGATCTTTAAAGGGGGCTCTGGCGAAATGGCCCCCCGCCCCTAAATACGCTATTAATTGCAGAAAATTGTAAATTATTAAGCAAAACCTATTGTTACAGTTCTAATAATATAATTTTTTCGATTTTTGTTTATATAGGCCTATATGTGTTTTTAAATCGAATAGTTAGTGATTTAACAAATCTTTAAAAGTGCCTTCACTCTTTAAAAAGATAAAAATTTTGAAATTATACCAAGCAAAAAAGCAGTTTTTAAACGGATTAAATACACATTTATTAGGTTTTCAAGCAAGTTTAAAATTTTTTCTACTATTAAAAATTTGACTTTATTCATAAATACAGATAATCTTTTCTGATGAAATGCATATTTAAAAAAAATTTAACTACACTACTGATTTTTTTCGGCTGCTAAAACGCAAAAATAAACAAAAATTATAAAAAAAATAAAGGCTTCCATTAATTAAAACACATGCATTAGTTTTATTGTATTTTTTACTTTAAAACACACATACACAGGGTGGGCCACAAAAATACTTTAACTTTTTAACTAATTTATTATTCCGTAACCATAAGTCCTAGAAACTTGTGCTTAATCTTATTTTTACCGTCAATTTATGTACTTTTAACGGGTAAAATTGTATTTTAATCGTAAAAATAGTTTACCAACAAGCAAACAAAAAGTGATAGTAACTTTTTTTGTCATTGCCCGAGGGTTAATTCTAAAGACGCAATACAGCATTTTATTTAATAGAAAGCGGTAAATATGAAAAAAAGGAAAAATAATAGACTTATTAAAGTATTTACTTTTTACTTAAACACAAGAACATATTATTTCTATTATAAGCAATAACCACCGTTGTTTTCAAGGCAGTTTTTACACCATACTCTCATATCTTGTATTGATTTTCTTGTAATTTTTGAATGGTTTTTAAGTTTAGTAACATTGTGAATGATACAATCACGTAAATCTTGTAGGTCAGTTGGAAGTGTTTTTTAAACTTTATTTTTAAGATGAACCCAATAAAAAAACCTATGATTTTTTTTTTTTTTTATTGTTTTTCCATTATTTTTCTTTTTTCGTGTTTATTGCTTTTTATTAAGTAAATAGCAGTATTGCGTCTTTAGAATTAACCCTTGCGCAATGACAAAAAAGTTACTCTCACTTTTTGTTTGTCTGTTCGTAAACTATTTTTACAATTAAAATATGCTTTTACCTGTTAAAAGTATATAAATTGACGGTGAGAATGAGATTAAGCTAAAGTTTCTACGGCTTGTGGTTATGGAGTAATAAATTATTGAAAAAGCGTAAACATTTTTGTGGCTCAACCTGTATAATTAAACGAAATCATAGAAATTATCCAAAATAAAGATTAAAAAATTAATGCAACAATAATATTTATCATCATCACCATACTGTTTATCAGCATCAAAAATTAGCCAACAGTAAAATCTCGTCATTTCAACTTTTCTAAGCAACAAAATTAGTTATTATTAAAGTTCAATAGCACTTTCATTTTCAATGAATTTATTTATCGACCTAATTTTCTTCTGGATTTTTGATTTTTGCTGGTATAAATTTGTAAAATTCCATACCACGAAAAAATTGCATAAACAAACAATGCATAGCATAGCCGTTCCAGCCAAAAAATTTTGAGAAAACAATTAATTTTCGCTCAAAATTTTTCAATGATTGACCGAATCATGATCTTGTTGCACTACACGGAGATGTACAAATATCAAACAAATTTAATGTGAAGACCTTTTTTTGTCTTTACTGATTTTGTTGTAGAATATGAAGCAGAAGCGATTGGTTTTCCGTATGAAGACTGTTGTGATTTAAATTTGTTTTATTATACTTGTATAAACACTTACATTTCTTAAAGTTATTTTAATAGAGTAATATCAACTATAAGTATAATAATAAATTTTTGCTATTGTTAGTACGCTAAAGCTAGTTTAGTTTAGCACAACTTATCTGAACAAAAATTGCCCATACATAGCTATCATCTTAAACTGACGTCTCATGGTTTGATTGAAGTTATTTTATTAATCGATCAATTAATTTTTTTGAGATGAATATTGCGTGTTATTGTTGTTTTGCTTTTTAATTTCTATAAAATAGAATAACAAACTTACCTACGCATATCTATCGAGTAAATATTTGTACCTTTAATTTGACGTGATTGATTTTCGTCAACAAAGCAACTATTTAATACTAAGAATCTTTACGTCCATATTAAAACCCGGGTAGAACGCTTTAATGACGTAAGTTTTATTGAATTTTGCTGTGTAATTTCTAAGATTAAACATTCATGGCTTGTTGAGATTGTCACGCTCAACCTATTTAGTACCAAAATAACCACAAGATACTAAAGGCGAACCCTACGTTAATATCGCAGAAAATCACTAGCCTGTTGAAAGGAGCTTATACGAGTGTTGAACTGGCGGGGCCTAGCGAATTAGAAGGACAGACAGGTATTAAAATTTAAATCAATTGAAGAAACGAAGACAAAAAGATTAAATGAAAATAAGAACAAACGCCAAAATTATACACGAGATGCTACAATTTACCAATAGATTAAACACATACAAATTACCTAACCGAATTTACAGAGCCGCAAAAGAATATAATGAATTTTATAAATTTTCCCTCTAACGCTTAATACCAACTTGCTGTCCCAACAGATACATTCACATACATAAAATATACACAGAATACGTTCATCATCTCGAATCCTGCATCTACAATTGAATCTCTCTTAATAATGTCTTCTCGTTGCCGCCCCGTATATATACACATTTTGTAGCAACCACATGTTAAGGAAAGCTTTACACCCGTTCCTTTTCAACAACAAGAACAAAGCCACTTCACGGCGTAAATCCGTAATCCAAACAGCTGTCCACTGTCCAGGGCAACAACGGTAAATAGTCACAAATAAATTCTAAATAATCGCGTCAACGTTAATGCGATTTACACAATTAAATTAAAAAGGTTAGGATCTGAATAATTATTCCAAAAAGGTTTCAATCTAAACAATTAATCCAAAAAGGTTTCAATTTAAACAATTAATCCAAAAAGGTTTCAATCTAAACAATTAATTTAAAAAGGTGTCGATTTAAACACTTAATTTAAAAAGGTGCAATGTCTTTATTTGATAAAATTTAATCGTAGTGTGACATACCCCCCTTCTAAGAATATTATCCGAGTATAGAATATTCCCAACTTCACGCGGAGATACATTAACAAATTAAGATGATGATACAACACATATTAATGATTCAAACACATAACTACTAACACACTTCCAATATTAAACTATATATGCAGGTACTCGTTCATTTGCATTTATGTTCGTCGCCATCTGCGTCACGTATAATCAATCAAACCATTATACGACTCAAATAGTCCGCCGCTACATTGTTTTTACCAGGAATATCTTCGACATAGTAGTCGTAGCCCTGGAGAGTCAATGCCCACCGCATGACTCGATCGTTTTGAAATTTCGCTTTTCCCAGATAAGCGAGAGGTTGATGATCAGTTTGTAAAGTAAACCGTTTTCCCATTAAGAACAGCCGAAACTTGTTTACACCCCACACGATTGCTAGGCACTCCTTCTCAAGCGTCGAATATTTCCTTTCGGCTGAGCTCATTTGCTTGCTGGCGTATGCAATAGGATGTAATTTGCCGTCATGTTCTTGAAGCAGAGCTGCACCCAGTCCATGGTTAGAAGCATCGGTCCGTAGCACGAAAGTTTTCGCATGATCAGGCGTTCGGAGGATTGGCTTGCGTAAGAGATATTCTTGTAAAGTGGTAAAAGCCTTTTCTTGAGCCTCACCCCAGATGACCTTGTTTGGCTGTCCTTTACGAATTAGATCACTTAAAGGAGCAGCTATCGTCGCGAAGGAGGGGATGTACTCTCTGTAATAGTTTGCTAAGCCAAAAAATGATCGTACCTCCTTTTTTGTGGTCGGTCGCGGAGCTATTCGAATTTTCTCTAAGTTTTCTTCGTTCACGATCACCCAATTATGCCCGATCTGGTGTCCGAGGAAGTCCAATGTAGTTGCCCCAATTAAACATTTTGTTGGTCGAGCGGTTAGATTGGCGGCATGCAGCCGTCCGAGTAACTGATCGACCACCGCAACATGTGATTTCCAATCGTCCGTATATACAATTAAGTCGTCAATGTAACTTGCCACATTATTCATACCTGATAAAATTTTTCTCATACCTCTAACTAGGGTAGCTCCAGAGTTCTTCATTCCGAACGGCATCCTTCGGAATTCATATTGTCCGTCGGGGGTTACGAAAGCTGTCTTCCGGACGTCCTCTTCAGCAACGGGTATTTGCCAATACCCCTTGCTCAAATCAATTTTTGAGAAGTATTGACTTTTGTTCATGCGCTGAAACAAGTATTCAGTAGTGTCCATTGGTTCTGGATCCGTCTCAGTAATCCTGTTTAACTTCCGATAATCAACGCACAGTCTATTACTTCCGTCCTTCTTCTTAACTAACACGATCGGAGAAGCGTATGGCGAGTCTGATTCTTGAATTATTCCCAATTTAAGTATTTTTGAAATCTCGCCCTTTAATGTCTCTCTGACAGCATATGGTAGTGGATATGCTCTCGATCTAACCGGCTCCTTCTCTGTTAACTTAATACGATGTTGAATTACATTTGTCCTTCCCGGTAAATCTGAGAACACTTCCTTATACTTTTGAAGAACGTTTCGAATACCCTCCTTTTGTAATTGTGTGAGACCTTGACCGATCTTGACGTCTTCTACCGACTCGCTTTGGGTCAGCTGCTCAAATGTTAGTAGACACTCTTCTTCAACTGACGGTTATTCTTCTTCTATTGTAGCAGTCGCGGTTACCACTGGCATATTATCTTCAGGGTTAACGTCGTTTGCACTGCTTTCAGACCTTGCAAAGTAGGGCTTAAGCATATTAGCGTGATACGTTTTGAATTTGTTTTTCGTATTGATTTTATAATTATTACCAGCTACTTGTTTAGTTATTGTATATGGGCCCCGCCAGTGCATAAGCAATTTGTTACTGCTAGTCGGTAATAACACAAGCACCTTATCCCCCACCTTAAATTCGCGTCTTTTGGCTTTCCTATCGTAGAGTCGCTTATTTTTAATTTGGTTTTTCCTCAATTCTTCCTGTGCCAGTTTTGTAGTTGCCTCTAAACGATTCCGCAGATCTAGTACAAACTGATAAGTAGTTTTCGTCTCTGGAACCTCAATCTCACTAGTCCATAATTCTTTCAAAATCTGCATAGGACCTCTTAATGTCCTACCATATAGTAATTCAAATGGGGAAAATCCCGTGGCTTCCTGCGGTACTTCACGATATGCAAATAACAAGGGATTGATGTATCGATGCCATTGCTTAGGCTGGTCGCAGCATAATCTTCTCAGCATTTTTTTAAGAGAGCCATTGAACCTTTCCACCAGACCGTTACATATCGGATGGTACGGAGACGTGTTGATTTGCTTAATAGACAGTAATCTTGCTACTTCTCTCATGCACTCGGAAACGAACTGTGGGCCTAAGTCACTGAGGACTTCTTCTGGGATTCCCAACCTGCTGTATATATCAATCAGGGCTTCAGCTACCGTTTCTGTGTCTATACTCTTCAAAGCCACTGCCTCAGGGTATCGAGTAGCATAATCTACCAACGTAAGAATATACCTATGTCCTCGATCGCTTGCTGGTGTGATAGGTCCTACTAGGTCCACGGCCACTCTCTTAAAAGGCATATCTATGATAGGCATTTTTCCCAGTGGAGCTCGGTGAAGTGCTCCCTTGGCTACAATCTTTTGACATATATCACAGGATCTACAGAAGCTATTAATATCTTTATGCATGCCTGGCCAGTAGAAGCTAGCTTGGATTCTCTCCTCAGTCCTCCTTGTCCCCAGATGTCCACTAAAGACTGAATCGTGGGCTAGTTCCATTACCCTCTTTCTTAACGCATTTGGAGTCATAACTTGTCTCACATACTCCCCATCTCCATCTTTCCTTCGTCTGGTTCTGTACAAAATTCCTTTGTGCCATTCGTAAGTGACTTCAAAATTCCCTCGTACTAATATGTCCTTCATATCTCCATACTTCCTTAAGCTTTCGTCCTCTCTTTGCGTTGAACCCAGTCTCTCTTTCGTCACCACTCCATTGAACGTAATTTCCTTCACTTTTAAGGGAGGGTCCACTATATCCTTACGAGCCTGTGATCTGGTTACAACTGCGGCTGCCACATCCCACTTCACATCCGGATCTTCTGGTGCTCTTGCTCCCTCTATATTTCCCACAATCAGATCGAACAGAGGATCCTGTAAACACAAAGCCTCCACTCGACCAGTATAATATGGCGTGTCTATATTTACCATGCCCACGGGTGCCCTCCTGACAGTCCTATCTACCGTCAACATATACCCAGTCCGGTTTGTAATCTCCTCCTCTTTTACCAGGTCCCGTCTAACTATGACACCACTACATCCTGTGTCACGCAATACTTCAACAGTTTTTCCTTCGACCCTTCCGGTAACGACAGGCATCTTGTCTTTTAATTCTGCATTAACACAAGCACCATTTAAAACCTTAATATTTTTTCCGCTCTTCAGTTCAAGTACTCCCACTTCCTCGCCTGTTTCTTCTTCTGACCCAGTGCTTACCTTCACCGCACACCCGACCTTATGCGATGACACGGGCCTACCACTTTCTTCCAGTTTTTGAGGAATTCGACAATCTCTAGCAATGTGCCCAGTCTTCCCGCACCTGTAGCATCGCTTCCTATCTCTCTCTTCACTTCCTCTGTTCCCTTTTGTGTCTAAGTCTTTGTAGGAACAGTGCTCCGCTCGATGACCAAAACCCTGACATCGGTAGCATCTCACATGGTCACTCTGCCCCGACGTCCTTTTAGTCTCACTTCTCGCAGCTTCTCGTTTCTGACGCGAGTCTCCCCACGAAAAACTCCTACCGTGAGCAAAAAGATACTGTTCAGCCCATTCTGCCATCTCTTCAACAGTCTTAGGTTTCCTTTCCTTTAAATGAATCGCCAGCTCCTTTGGGCATGAGTTGATGAACTGCTCGTATATCATGAGGCTCACCACTCCCTCGTACGTTGCCTCTGAGTTTGACAACTCTACCCACTTGTTAAAGAAGTTTCTCAAACGTACGATAAATTGGCTTGGACTTTCATGGTTAGCGGGTTTAACCTCACGAAATCTCTGTCTGTACCCCTCCTCTGTGAAGTTGTACCTCGTTAATAATGCCACCTTTAACACATCATATTCCATAGCATCTTCCTGTGATAACCTGGAGTAAACTTCAAGAGCTCTTCCCGATAACAGTGCACTTAGCTGAGTGGCCCATATCTGCTTTTCCCACCCGGCAACACCGGCGTATCTCTCAAATCTCAGCAAATAATTGTCTAAGTCGTCATGACCGTCAGCAAAAGGTGGTAACTCTGGAGAACGGCCCGATATCCGCATTCCGCTTGCTACGGTTCTCTGTTCTCTCTCGCGGGATGTCGCTTCAAGGCGCTTAGTTTCTAATTCTATTCTTAACCGTTCTATCTCTCGTTCGGCTTCCCTTTCCGCCTTCTTTTCTTCGGCTTCCCTTTCCGCCTTCTTTTCTTCCGCTTCCCTTTCCGCCTTCTTTTCTTCCGCTTCCCTCTCAGCCTTCTTTTGCTCGGCTTCCCTCATTTTACGCCATTCTTCCATCAGGAACTTACCCTTTTGCTTGTCATCTAAACCCCACGCTTCAACCTGCCTCTTCAACTCCTCGAAAGCTGCCAAATCGAATGCACCAGCCATATTGATTTTTTTACGATTAAATTCCCGGACAAGCCCCCAGATGTCACGCTCTACCTACTTAGTACCAAAATAACCACAAGATACTAGACTAGACTAGGTTGATAGGGCTATGTCGTCAGTCAAGACTTGAGAAGTGCTTGGATCCGGCCTGTCAGTTACTTCAGATGGGGTAAATTCATGCTCTTCAAACACAGAGCGATCTATGGGAAGAAGAGGAAACCATAAACTTATACACTCGACGCCTACTTTCTACCAAAAATAGATGAAATAATTGCTCAAATAGCAAAAGGTTCTGTTTACAGCACCCTAGATTTAAAATCAGCGTACTACCAAATACCGTTACCCCCGGAAGATCGCCCGTACACCGCCTTTGAAGCTTGCGGAAAGTTGTATCAATATACTAAACTACCTTTTGGCGTAACTAATGGTGTATTGTTATTTCAACGACTTGTCGACGAACTTATCGAAAATATAAACTTAGCAGTACATTTGCCTATCTCAACAACATAATTGTTTCTGGAGTAAATACGAATGATCACAATATTAAATTAAGAGCGTTACTGAATGCAGCGAAATCTGAAGGTTTGACATGTAACGATTCAAAGTGTATTTATTGCCGTACTGAAATTGATTTGTTGGGCTATAGAGTCTGGCACAATGTCATACAACCTGACGCAGAACGTTTGCGACCTTTGCTTGAAATGAAATGCCCTAGCAGTAAAAGCGAATTACGAAGAGTAATCGGCATGTTTTCGTACTATGCCAAATGGGTGCACAATTTTTCACATAAAATTCGACCTTTGATCCAAGCTAATCTCTCGTCTAGCTTTCCCCTGTCCAAAAAATCTCTGAATGCGTCACTTACTTCAAAAAGAACTTTGCTCAGCTTGTTTAACTTGCATCAAAGAAGGAGTACCATTTGTCGTCGAATGTGATGCTTCGAACCATACGTTAAAGGATCAATTTTTCATTAAACGTTTATTTTAACGTATATTTTTTATGCTTTAAATTAAAAATATGCAATGTAGAAAAAATAAAAATCAAAGAATTTTTATTCTTATTTAAATCTTCATCCAAAAAATACTTGAAAAATTCGGATTTTCCTCAAATCCTACACAATGCACGGATATATTCGTTTCGTTCTAAAAACGAACATAAAATTTTTTTGGGCCGTCTATATCTGTGACGTTCTTAAACAATGCGCTTACAGATATAAATCTGTTACTTGGTTAAATTGAAAACAAGAAAAAATCATTGCTTTGATTACACTATCGATGATGCCAAAAATATACTTGGAATCAAAGCAATGATCGTTTTTTGGTCTTCAATTTAAATCGACGTTGTTTCCTCGAACTTAACACTACTTTTACATGTTTGCCAGTATAAACATTGTAAAGTGTAAATATTTTTATTGTAAGTTCAAGAATAAATTTAAATGTTGTGCCAGAAAAAAAACTCCCGTAAAAGTGATTTTGTCCGCAAAAATGAGTTCTGGTTTAATTATCAGTTCTGGTTTTTAGTAAAATTAAAAATTACTTTTATTCAAATTAATTTAAATCAACCAACGGGGAATTTTACTTTTTTTAAAATCCGATTATATTAGTGTATTTAACATGAAAAATTAACAAATTTGTTTTTTGCAAAAACTTGAAAGAGATTTGTGTGCAATTGTTTTAGAATAACTTTTATTTGAACAAAGACAGCGCTGGTAGTTTGTGCTTGCCCTAGTTGGTTGGACAAAATTTATAAAAAAGTCGAGTTTGAATAAGGTTAAAATATATTATCATATTGTAAGAAAATATCGTCTAATAAATAAGAAATATTTTTTAAACTTTAGTCTTTAAAAAAATTACAATTAAATTCTACTTTTAAAAAAACTTTGAATATTGTCGTAATAAAATTTTTAAATGTAGCCAGCAAAACAGTCATATCTAATCTCATGACGAGTCCGACATTCGTCATGAGATAACCGTCGGAATAAAAAAATAAAAAAAACTTGATTGTTTTAAAAAACTGAACGAAGATGATTAGATGTTTGAAAAAGCCGTCAAAACGCGTAATCAGCGCAAGATTGTAAACAAACTCTTTTTGGCGGCATAAATTTACTTGTATAATTTGATATAAACGGCTTCTAAAACAAACAGATAATTAAAAAAACGAACGGCCAAATGAAAAATAGTGAAGTTTTTATAAAGTCAAAAAGTTTAGAGATAAGTTTTTTACTGGCAATATTTAAATTCTGTATCACAAACTACTTGTTTAACCCATTACTTCCCAATGTTCCGAAAGTGGAACATTTTTTCAACGGCTATTTTGACATGTTTAGGTTAAAGTTTCAGGTTTTTTTTTATTATATTTGTGAAGTAGAAGGGTGGTACAATATAATAAGCATTTTAGCTTTTTTGAAAATAATAGATGTAAGCTAATTGAGAGGTCAAAGTTTGCCGTGTTTTTGACCTAATTAGCTTGCGTTACTTTATTTCGTCTCGCAAAGCACACGCAAATTCAAAATTCGTTTCAAAGACATTTTCTAGCTTAGTATGTGTCACTGAATAAACGAAAATTTTTTTACGCCAGGCAAATGAAAATAAAGTACTGTTTTTTTATAATGTATTGTAATGTTCCACTTTTGGAACATTGGGAAGTGGCGACTATACAATTGACACACAATGTCTTGTAGAGTTTTTCGGACAAAGAAAAATCACACAATCAATGCACAATGAACAAAACTGCTAAATAACTAACATTGCACAATACACAAAACTGTCTACTGTAATGAAGCGTCACAAAGGCCTTTGTATAAGACTGGAAACATTTAAGAACTGATAAAAGTCTTAGATTAAAAAGTCATAAAGTCTGATAGAGGCACAAAGCAATAATTAGTAGATAATACGAGAAAGTAAGCCAGTGAAATTTGGGATGAATATATGGTTTCTTGCATCTTCCCAAGGCTATCCGTTTTTGTGTATACACTGGCAAATACATGCATTCAAGTGAGCCTTTAGGAAAGCGAGTTGTAAATAAAGTAACTGAAGTACTTGAAAATTATTCAAATCATGCAATTTTTTTGACAGTTTTTTAGTTGAACAGCCCTTTGCAGAGATTTGGCAAGAAAGGGTATACGAGGTACCAGAACTATTTACCAGAACAGAATACAAAACTGCCCACTGACTCTTCCAGCGGTAATGAAAAAGAACAAGCGCAGAGTATTTAAAACCTACAGCAATGGAGAGGTGGTCTTGTGTCAATGGAATGACAACAAGCCAGTCTGCATTGTGAGCAATTTTAAAGGTACAGAGCCCACAAATACGGTTCGAAGGTGGAGTGCCGCAAAGAAAAGCAAAATAAATATAACGCAGCCCCGAATGGTGGAAGCTACAACAAATACATGGGTGGAGTCGATCTCCTTGATCGCTTTCTTAGTGAATACCGACCCCGACGCGTAGCAAAAAGTGGTGGTGGTGTTTATGTGCAAACTTTTTAAATATGTCCGTTGTTGCTGCTTGGAGACTACACAACGAGATTGGTGGGACCATGAATCACCTTCAGTTCCGAAGAGAAATAGTGCGAACTTTACTTGGGAGAGTACCAGACAAATCATGTAGACCAGGAACCAGCCGAATGCCGGTAGACAGTATTAGATTCTTAGGGTCTGTACAAATTTGCGTATCAGCTGGAAAACAGGGACGTTGCAAGCTATGCAAAAAAAATACGATGACCATGTGCAACCAGTGTGAGGTTCTGCTTCACAAAAAGTGCTCCGTGATTTTCCATGACAAACATGTCTGAAGTTTGCGAAGCTACAAACATATATTATTATGTACTTTTTGAACTATCTCTGTACTGCAATATCTGTTTCTACGCTTTTCTTATCTGTTGAAAATTACATAAATTTCATAAAATGGGTGTTTTGATAATTTCGGTGTAATAGATAACGTCAGGTTTGATTTCAATATGTTCCGACGCAAGAAATGACACAATAAACGAGTATTGGGTTACCAAGCGAAACATAGCAAATAGCATAGTCGGAACTTCCCAATGTTCCGAAAATGGAACAAGTAATTTTAAAAAAAACAAACAAAAAAATTCAAAACTTTTTTGGTCAAAAGTGATCAGTTGTGGGAAAAAAACAAAATAAGCTAAAAAAAATTACAAAAATATTCTTTGGTCTATGCTTGGGAATTAATGGGTTAAATAAAATTTTTAGGCCCAAAACTTTAGCTAGATTTTAAAGTTTTTTTGATTTTTTATTTAAAATAGCTTTTTGATTCAAATAATTTTACGCGAGAAAACTTTAATCATTTTTTATTTTTATTTTTATTTTTGTAACGTTAAAGATACAATTTCGACAAGAAATAACTTTTTTAATATTCTTAACAGTTGATTAAAGTTTTTTTTAATCATATATCTGTTGTAGGAATAAATTTTTTATTTAAAAAAAATAAATTTTTCATGTAAAAACTTATTTACAATTTGAAATAAAATTAATCGTTTGAACGAATCAGAATTTTTTATTAAAATTATAAAAATATTGATGAACAAAGAACAGCAGTTAATTGCAAATCAGTTTATTACATTGTGACGTGATAATACATTGTTTTAATTTAATCATACTAATTCGGTTTGATTTTTATTTCCACTCGCTTTATTGAGTTGTAGTAGCTTATTCAACAAAAACAAAGTTAAAAATTCTATCTCTCTGTAGCAGTCACACAGCCACAAAAACACAAACGACTCAACTGCAATGCAACAACTCAACTCAACTCAAATCACTAACTGGAATCTCACCTGCAATCTGCAATGGAATAAATACAAACGTGCGCCTATATAAGATTATGTCACGTTGCAGATTATAAGCAATTTTTTTCAAATAGCGGTTAAATTAATGTCACTCTTTACAACAGCCAATCAGAGACTCGCCAGTGAACAATTACGTAACGTCAAATCAATTAGAACTTTGGTTATTACTCTTTTTAATTTCATGGACCCCCTTAAGCGATATTTAAAACTAAATTCCCCCATCAGAACTTCAGTCGGCAGTCCAAATAATATGTTTATATCAGCAAGCAAAAAAGAGAAACTAAGTTCTTAAAATTTAACCAAAATTGGATAAGCTTTTTAGACAAATATTCATTACTGCAAAATTATTAGTACTAGCAAATGAAAAAAAGCTCAAGAATAATACTTTCATGTAACACAAAAATCATAACTATTATCACAGAATTAATAGCAGCATTATTAACCAAAAAGCAGCAATTAAACATTTTGAAGTAGCAAAGCAAAAAAACAATTTATTCAATACGATCGCTTACATAAAAGTCAAATTTACCAAAATAAATCAAACTTTTGAAATGTTCTTCATATAAAAATTTATAAAGTATTACAGTCAATATCAAAAATATTCAAGTACATTAAACAATTTCTTTCTTGAAAATACAAAATTTTCCTTTTAGTGGGGAATTCCCTCCGGTTCAGAACCCTGAACTAGAACATTCCGAAAGACAAAACAGCGTCGAGTTAAAAAAGACAAAAGAGAAAAAGGCGCAAATGTTATCATATCATTACATGCGCAAATCATCATTATATTGTAGTTGGTGTAAGATAAAAATATACGATTGAAATTTTTTAATGATACATCGGTTGTAGGAACAAATTTTTCATTTAAAAATTTGAAATATAATTAATCGTTTGAACAAATCAGAGTTTTTTTTATCAAAATCATTACACTATTAATAGTTTGATAATAAAGAACAGCAATGGATTACGAATGAGTTTATTGCATTATGACGTATAATATATTGACTCAATCTAATGATATTAATTCGGTTTGATTTTCATTTCTACTCGCTTCAATGAGTAGCTGCTACTTCTCTTCCAATCATACCAATAAACACCTGTGAAGCTCCTCGTTCCATTACTTAGGTATTCTCCGTTCAAGTTTGCATAGGCGCAACTTCCTCCATATCTGTACCAAAAAGCCCCCTGCTTTTCTTCAGCACAGTTACTTGATGACGATCCATCACCTATCATTGATCTACCATTATCTCGGTCTTTTGTTGTAAATGGTCGATTGTTTTGAGCTCTCAAAGAATCACCTGTAAAATAATATGATGATTTGACGAAATAAATTAACTCTGACCGCATTGTTAGATTTTGGTATTTATATCATTCATTTTCAAAGTGTAGATTAGTTGTTATTTCAAATCAAGACAATTTTGCGGCATTTTTATTAAAAGAGTTTAAAAAATAATTTATTTTCAATTAAAGAGATAAAATTATTAGTTATTTTATTTATTTATTTTTTTCGGTCTTCAGCAAACTTATAAACTTGATAACATTTTGTTGGTTCATTAAATTTCTAAGCAAAATCGTTTCAAATATATTCAGAACGAAAAAGTTAATAAATCAATTTTTACGAATCACAAAACTAAAAGTCAGTGATGTAGTCGAGACCACAAACGTCGAGACCGAGACCGTGACCCAATAATTTTTCTGAGACCGGCAAATTTTGAAACCTAAGGTTTAAGCCTGAGACCAGAAACAATCGAGAGCGAGACCGAAAAATTTTACAAAAATATAGTCCATTTTTAATTATTGAACAAACAACAAATGTTTAATTTTTAAATAATCTAAGATTACATTTTAATTAAACAAACGTATATATCATGTTGAAAAAAGCTTTAGTCAGTGTGTTTGCATCATTAAATAACGCGCTTTAAAACCCACTCAACTAGAGCAGAAGAAAACCGAAACACACAAGGCACGCTGGTTAACAATGTTTAAAAAAGGGCTTTCACTTTTGAAATCTTGTAAGCGCAGTTCTTTTTCTTTTGCGTGCGGTAATTTACAAGTTTTTGCGACCATTCCGCGTAGCCTTGGCGACCCACATTTGGGTCGCGACCCATGGTTTGAGAAATGCTGGCCTAAGGCATATCGACGTCGCCAAACGACGTAATTTGCTTCGTTAAGCAAAGCCAATCCTTGGTAAAATTCATGGGTTAGGGTTAGGGTTATAATTGACATTCCACGCTCTGCTTGCAAAAACAAGCAAAAATTAACAAATTTGTTAGAAAATGTCTATTTTATTTATTAACTCTTGTTTGGGGGGCACCTAAAAATAGTACCATCTTATTCAGCAATTCAAATTAGGAAAAATCAAGAAATTCCAGAATTTTATTTAAAAAGATAAAGTAATTACAAACGTTTTTGCAAAGGCCGGGCTTCAGAAGCCCGGCCGTTGAGGAGAATAGGGTTAAAACTGTTTGCCAAGACCACTAAGCAGGGGAAAGTTCCATAAAGTGTCTTTTCCAAGAACAGAACAGAATGGCGCAAGTGAGTTTTGAACCGAGAACATCTTGATCATCAGCCTAGTGCTTTAACCACTTGACGACGCTGCCTACTTAACCTTTTTTTGGAAATGTTTCATTCTAAAAGGAATCATGACTCTTAAATGAAGCATTTGCTCAGCAAACAATTATTAAATTTGGTTAGAGCATGCTTACATAAAATATTTAAGGTAAGTTTAATTTCTATTTCCAAGTGGCATTAAATATTCAAACTTAGGATGTTACTTAATCTTAACCAGATTAAGTAAATCTTAACTAGATTAAGCAAATCTTAACCAGATTAAGTAACATCATTCCATGCCTCTCTGGGAGGAAGAACGCTAACCAACACAAGCAAAGGATAATAGCACTATATATTTTTGATTAATCAAATATACTAGAGGCGCTCCAAAACATAATATTTAATTTGAATAAAAAAATTTGGCTGTGTTTTTTTAATACAATACAAAGCTGGAACTTAAGCTGGTGCAATTTTACTGGTTCCAAGCCTTTCGAAATATCAGGCTCCATCTCCAACCTATTAAAAAATTGCTTCCAGTTTCAACTTTTTGAAAATATGTAGCTCCAGCTTCAACTTTTTAAAATATGTGACTTCGAATCTGACTCCATTTTTTAAAAATATGTGGGTCTGGCTCCAGATACAGCTCCAAACCCTAAAATTTTTTCCTGCTCCAGGTTCCGGCTCCACACCCCGGTTTTTACCAACTGTATATATCTTCTGATTTTAGTAAAAGATGTTAAATTTCAGTGGTGTAAAGATATGGTCTAAAATTCCGAAAAACATTAACGAAAACTCATATCATAATTTCAAAATTAATTATAAATCATTTCTTATAAACAACTATATCAGTGATTTTTAACAATTTACAGAATTCTTTTTGTAAACTGTAATATGTAATGTATTTGAATTGTTTTCAATTGTGTCGGTATGTTGTAATGTGCAACAATTTGTAAATTGTAATGTTTTTGAATTGTTTTCATTTCTATAAGTATATTTTTTCATGGCCTGACAGATGATCGAACGTACAGAATTTTGTTTGTAAACTGTAATATTTGTGCAACAATTTGTAAATTGTAATGTTTTTGAATTGTTTTCATTTCTATAAGCATATTTTCTCATGACCTGACAGTTGATCGAACGACACTTGATCAAACGATATTTGATTGAAACATCACTTGATTGAAACGACATTTGATCGAATAAGAAAAAATAAAATTTACACTTTGAATCTGTCTTAATTTTTCGTCCCAAAAACATAGTGATCACTAATAAACAGTTTTCACTTTGACTCTGTCCGGTTTTGTGAATTTTTTTGTCCCAAAATCATAGTAATCTCTAAAGGAAAGATCTTCCATTTTAGTCTGTTTCTTGTTTTTGTAAGGGTATGCAAGGATGGGGCAATCACACAATGCCCCCACTAAATAACTGATTACAATGTAAATTGAATGCAAGGGAATGGCAACAACTGGGAACTAACGAAATATAACTTAGGCATGAAATCTATTTATTGCCCCCCCTAAAAATGCTTAGCCCAGAAAACTTTTTAAAAAACCCTGACCTTGACATTGACAAAAATTAACACAAACTGTTCTCTTACTGATGACCTTTGCTTTTTATGAATCTAATTTACAATAAGAAAGACAATGTTTAATCGCAAAAACATACAAAAGTAAATGTTTTTTTTTATCAACTGTCAATTTTCATCACGTGTCATTTCGGTCAAGTATTGTTTCGTTAAAGTATCGTTTCGATCAAGTATCGTTTTGATCAAGAGTCGTTTCAATCAAGTGTGTTCAATGAATTGTCATTCAATCAACTGTCAAAACACCATATTTTTTATGATTAACCTTGATAAATATTATTTTTTTTATCTGATTTGTCTTTGTTTATATTGCAATTTCATTTTTTTATATATATGTATAGCATTTGATTCAAATAGTCAAAGGTGCTAGCTCACATATGGTAGCGTAAAAGGTCTTTTGCTAGCATCTTCTTCTGGCAGCAATTGCATCTTTCATTCTTTTGTTTGTGTCTTCTATTTTTGTTTTTGTTGTCAATGAAGAAAAAATATAAAAAATATATAACTTGTATATGTATTTGTGATGTGTAATTTAATTACATTAACAATGGAGTTACGGCTAGTATTGCTGATGGCTATACAAAGATTTTAATTTTTTACTATAATACCTATATACTGTAGTCATATTTATCAGAGGTATTTAGTTTGCACATTTCACAATGTCTGATACCTACCTTAATCCCCATTAAATGTTTGTTTTTTTGGATATTATAAATTATTTTAAACTATTTAGAATCTAAAATGCCAAGAAAACATTGCCAAGATCCTCAATGTTAAAATTGAGGTATGTAGGAAAATCCTTCACATTTTAATTGAATTTTTGGAAATATTTGCCCTAAAAATTGCTTTAGTGAATCATTTGTATTGAGCGTTAAGCACAACAAACAATCTATACCCATTGTTTTTTTTGCATATTTTTAAGGATTATAAATCAAATTTTTTTTAAAAAATTTTTGTGAGGGTTTTCAAAATTCTTGAGGGGTGGCGGGGAAAAAAGTTTTTTAAAAATAAGTAACTTTTTATATTAATATTTATAGAATATTTGATATTATATTTAAATTTTTTGTTCTTTTCTAATTTCAACCATATATAACATGTTATAATTTAAACATATATTGAGAAAGATATAAGCGTTTTTTGAAAAGGATTTTTTGGCTCCCCTAAAACTTTGCCCCCTATAACTCAAAACGTATTAGTCGTAGAAACGTAATATTTGGACCAGTGGGTTTTGGCTATAAGATAACCACATACACCAATTTGTATTAAACTCAGAGATGTAATGGTTAAAAAAATTTTTTTGTGTTGATTTGTCGTGGAATGACCCCACTATGATTCGTGATTGTAATGTCTTTTATAAAAAAAAGCCTGGTGCAACAAAAAAAGGAGCCACTTTTAAAGATTTACATAAAAAAACAATTAAAATTATTTTATTTATCTTTGATACTATTATTTTATTTTTATTTTTATCCTCCTGACACCCTGACTCACAGGAAATTGTCAGAGGTGCTACACATAGAAAGACTGTCAAGCTATTACATCGACCTGCTTTCAGAAATGGTAAGTTATTGCTCTCCGGTTAAAATTCTTTATTTTGTTTTTTTAGTTTCTGTTTAGAGGTATGACCGAAATTCAGGACTGCTTGATAAGATCACCAAGCAGGAGAAATTGCCGTAAAATTATCGGCGGCGTGGTCAAGTGTTTAGCACGCCGGGATTATAATCGACATGGTCTCTTTTCAAAACCTACTCGCGGCATTCTGTTGCACCCTTGGGAAAGACACATTACGGCCCTTTCCTTTGTTTGTGGTCTTGGTAAGCAGTTTTAAATTTCAGTTATATCTCTATTAAATTTCAATAGGGCAGCAATACTTTGACATCACCGGAAGCAGATTGGGGTAATCGCTTACCCTGTGTATTGGCCCTCCGTCGCTTTCCTGCGAGTCAGGAGGATAAATATAGAGATAAAGTAAAGAAAATAAAAAAATAAATGTTTTCTTAAGAACACCATACCATCAATCACAGCGCTATTAACCAATGAAACACGCTGCCGACAAACTTAAAATGAGGGAACCTTTTCTGCTCCTCAATTTTTTCTAGCCTTAATTCTCTTTTAATTAAATAAATTCCTCACTTTATTTTAACAGTTCTTAAGCTATCTTAGTGCTACTAAACTTTTAACCATCATTTTAGATGGAGGTTTTTTAATTCCCAAACCTCTTCTCCTTCCGCGCAAACGCCTATTGATGCATTGATTTTAACCATTTGTTAAACAAGCCGTGGGCAGCGTGTTCGAGTGTTGGGCAAACGTTGTAACTCAGAGAGCCACCAACTCTTTATTTTTGTAAATGATCGCGGGACATAATTAAGTAGTTAATATATCAATAAGGTGCTCAAATTATTGTATACATAAATTTCATTACAACAAAAACTTGTTTACTTCATTTAGGAAAAAATACGTAGGATTAAATAATAAGTTTTTTTGGGGAGAAGGGGCTCGATCCCAGTTAACGTGGACAATAATCCAAAACAATCACTAAAATCAAAGACCAAAACAAGTTTTATTATTGCCATTCTGTACAGATTGCAGCCCAGGAGATACTTCTAAAAAAAATTATCTTCCAGCGTGCAAAAGTGTATAAAATGTAATCCTAACTGTTTAGCGATTTAAGAATTGCATCATCTTATGTAACTGCACTCCTGCCACATCGAATTAAAAAAATTCGAAATAAAAATTTTAGTTATCGTGTTGCGGGCAATAATCTGGGCATTCGCGGGCCATATTTTACACAGGTCTGATTTAACTATTGTATTCTATTGTATTGCCCGATTAAAGTCTCCGGGCAACTTTATCGTTAGCGTAGCATTATCAGTATTGAAGTCTAATTTTAAATTTATTTTAGACGTTTTAAAACTGAATATTTAGAAACTTTAGCTTCCAGCTAACGTTCGAGTCATTTTTTTATCATATTTAATCTTGAAGTAAAAGATTTTTCTTCCCAAAGCTTTTCATCTGACACTCTTCAGGGGAAATCGTCAGAATGAAGTAGAATTGAAACCGAACTAATTTATAAAGGAAGAAAGTAGAGTTTTCATTGGCTGAAAGAGTCAACCAATGAGAGAAAGGTTAAGAAATTTTGAGAGAGTATACGAATTCATATACTCATATACGAATTCATGAATTCGTATACTCTCTCAAAATTTCTTAACCTTTCTCTCATTGGTTGACTCTTTCAGCCAATGAAAACTCTACTTTCTTCCTTTATAAATTAGTTCGGTTTCAATTCTACTTCATTCTGACGATTTCCCCTGAAGAGTGTCAGATGAAAAGCTTTGGGAAGAAAAATCTTTTACTTCAAGCAATCTTCAAATTCTGTACCACCAAATGTATATTTAATCTTCTTTAAAACACACTTTTAAAGCAACTTTTGGCAGGCATACTAAATTTTAAGGTAGGTAACAAGCTGTAAATTAACTGTAAGAAACAATATTTAAAATCCATGTCCGTTCTTTGGGGTTACTGCTGTATTTAGGCTAAATTAAAGCTAGGTTTATCTATCTTGCTCTTGTACTAAATCTAGTTTTTCTTTATTGTTTCTTTCGTTCTTCTGTTAAAGCTTGTCTTCTAACTGAAAAAACACTAGCCATAAAAGATATTTATAGTATCTAATCAAGTTACTTAATTTTTCTAAAATTGGATTAATTCGGTGTGAATATTTTGACGGCCAAGGAGTGGGTAGAAACAGTCAAAGCATTACAAGACTTGTTTGTGGCTGAAAGAAAAAAACTTAAATAAAATTTTTTTGTAATGGGATTAGCTTGTAACAATAAAAATCAATAAAATTGCCCTGATCACAATAAAAATCTTTATTGAAATAAATGTAAGAAAGTTGCGAAACTAAAGATTAAAGAAGTTTGATTCTAAGCTTGTAACTACTTCAAATTGCGCCAAAGCTGGTCAATTGAATGTTGCTTTTGAGTAAACTGCAAAACTTAACACAATAACATCAAGTAACAAAAATATATGAAAAAATGTCCGGTCTTGAGACCAATTGACAAAAATACGAGACCGAGACCACATGACTTCGATACCGAGACCACATGACCTCGAGACCGAGACCAAGACCACAGAAAATCCGTCTCGGGAGGTTTCATCACTGCTAAAAGTTAACAAGTGAGTTTTTTATATTTTCGCTTTTCTAAGCCAGTGATCTGCAACCGGTGTGCGACGAAACAACAGTAATCTATATATATTTTTTAATTTGAGCTTTACAACTGCTCGACCAGGGTTTCCCAAACCGCAAATATTAATTTCTTGTCTATTTTGTTTGATGAAAACTTTTTTATTTTTTGGTTTTTACTTGATTTTCAATCTTGTTTTGTGCTAAATATGTCTTTCTTAACACTTAAAATAAAACGTTTAAAATCTAGAAAAGACTAAAAAGCCTTCATTTTGGGCAAAGTGTGCGGCAAAATTTCGAATGGTTTGTTTTAAGTGCGGTGTGACCGCGAAAAAGTTACGGAGAACTGATCAAGGCAAAAAAAGTTTTTTGTTTGTCCAGAAACGTTCGCCCGTTGCTGATTTCAGTTAATTTTCACAAAATGATAAAATTAAGAAAACAGCAAAATTCAAATGCTATTTTCCTGTTTCTCTTAATATTTCTGTATCGAATTTTATTTTGCATCCAATAAATAAATCTTATTTCAGTTTATCAAATTCTAATATCTTGATAAAATTTTCAAATAATCCAAGTCGAACAACCTCGGAACAAATATATTTTTCATATTCTGAATTGAAAACTTAATTGTTTTATAATTTTGCTCTACATTTATTAAGGGGACTTCTCCAGGAGGCACAAACTAACTTTTTTGAGCCTTTTAAATGAGGTTGAGAAAGATTATGCTATAAAGTTGTGTTTTTAATAATTAAAAAACTTTTATTTTCAAACTTTAATACAATTAAGTTTTTAAGATATTTTCATTAAAAAAAAAAAATAATAATTTTTGATAAAAAAACAAAAATTTTACTTTTGTTTAGTTTTTATGACTGTGATACGGATAGGTTTTAAAATTTTTTCTTTAAAAAATATAAAAGAAAAAATGTCTTACCTACAATCTTACCTACCTACAATGGAATAAAGTATTACGAAAGTAGAATTTGAACTGAAAAAATGTTAATTATTAAAAGCCGTTTCATACCGTTTTGTTACATTGCCAATAAGTTTGGACCAAAGCCTTAGAGTTTATAATCAATGAAACGCTACAATAATTAAAACTCGTACTTATTAATATTTTGACTAATTTTATTTCTATTTGTGATCTATAACAACTTAACATAGGAAACATGAAAAAGCTCTTTATATCATTGCAATTAATAAAAATTACTATAGATTTTATTTATCTAACCCTAAAAAACTGAACTTTTGTGTGAACTCCACCTACTCTGAGAAATGTCATTTTACACAAACTATGAGCGCTTGTGCCTCAAAAACAATTTAAATTAGGAATGCTTTTTTCTCAAAATAAATTATAGCCTTATTTTTAAACATTAAAAAAAACTAATCTGATCTTTTTATTGCATTTATTTTTCACAAAATTGAAAATATACTAAAGGCATATTTTTCTTAAAAATTTTTGTTTAATCAATTGATCATTTACATTTAAACACATTAATTTCACTTTATTTGTTTTGTCAGTCAGTTATTCACGCCTCGTGCGAATTTTTTGTCTTTCATTTTCTGCAGAAGTCATCTTAGCAAGTTGTAATAAAAGGTAAATTTCTGTTTAATTATCTAAAAAATTATTTTTCAAAATGCAAAAAATTTGAGGCACCTGTCACAAATGCATTGTTGTACAAAAGCTAAACAAGATTCGACACAACTTTTAAAACTTAATAACGATTTAATAAATTTTAGCAAACTTGATAATCTACACAATTTTTATCACCAATGATTTATGTTGATATTCTATTTCAAAACTCCTTTGTTTCAATTTACACTTCGCCGGTTCAAATAAGATTAAATGGAGTTTTTACTTAACTCATTTCATTACTTATTTGTATTTGTATGTATTAACAAGCTCAACAAGTTATTTCTTTATCCATAGAGTCTAAATATAAATATAATCACAACTACAATTTATTAAGAACAATATTATTCTGTAATAACCTGTAGAAAATATGTTAATAGCAGATATTCGCGATTACACTATAAAGTAACAAATTTCTTTTAAGCTAGGGTGTTTCAAAATTACGTACAATTAACACCTAACCAGTTTAGGTACTAGCGTATCAATCGCTTTTTCTATCACATTTTCTGGTTTAAAGAAAATGTTATTGACTGAGCAAAGCTAAATAACAAACAAAGTTAAATTAAAAAAAAAACAACCTGTAAATGCATGTCTGAAAAACAAATGGGTTTTAAAAATTTTTTTCTTATATTTTTGGCTTTTTTTAATGAAAATTTTATTTTGTAACGCTGCTTTCATTTCAAGTTACAAAGAAGTAAGTTAAAAAATAAAGATTAAACTTTTTCTGGTTAGGTTCGGGTTTGAACCAAGTTTTACAGAGTTCAGCGTTATGCCATCAAATATTTTGGATCTAAATTTAGGCCAACTGACAACATGTTGTTATATAAACGATTAAAATGTAATTTAAAAAAAATTATAATTTGCGAATTATTTTATTGTTTTAATTTGCTTTCATCCGCACATTTTATAGATTTTAAAAAATTTTGCCGATTTGAATTAATCATAAATCGAAATTAATTTAGGCTTCAATTAATTTTTTGATCTTAGGTCAAGCTCGGCTCTGATATACAGTATAAAACCTAGTTAAACGTAGAAACAAAAACAATAAAAAATATGTGATTTTTGATTTATGTAACAATGTAAAATATCTTCCAAAGAAAACTGTGTTGCATTATAAGATAGCCTTATTCTAACTGCTATTTATCCCACATCTCGCCAACGATATTTTTGTTATTAACAATTGTAATATAATCCCAAAATTTACCACATTTATCCTCATTATTACCCTTTTTTCTCAAAAATATCAAATAAGTACTGCATTATGTGTTGTACATCCCTCCTTTTTATTTTCCCACTGTAATTTTAAGTTATACACATATATGCTCATTTTGCAAAATCTCCTGTATTATTTATTTTCAAAATATACCTTTCAATCATACATCTCCAAATTGCCCAACTCATAATATCCTAAAATTCTTTTTCCATTGTAAATGTATGAAAAATACTAAATTGCTTATTTTCTTTTGTTTTGCTATCGTGTGTGATTTTAAAACTATAAATAAATGTAAATAATAAAAAAAATGTTGTCAATTTAAACAAATTTTAATGATTACTGCTTAAAACAATCAGGATGCCATTGAATAGTTTAAAACAAATTTTACCTGCAGTTCCATTGTAACCATGCACATTCAGGCGATAGTTTGATTGAGAGTTTCCAACTGAAAAACTTCTAAACCAAATACATTAAAAATAAATTCTACAGCATATCATTTTCAAGTTATGATACGAGTTATTAATATAGTTACCACAAACGTAATTAATGTAGTTACCCCAAAAGTTAAAGATTTTCTCTGAATCACAATTATTTAATTTGCGGTACCATAATCAAAATGTCAACTTAATTCGATTTATACAGTGTTGGCAAAAGAAATCTTTAGAATGACAAAATATTTTTTAGGAAGAAATCAAACGTGAAATAGTCAGATAATGATGTGTATGACGTAAATGTAAGCGTTTTGTTATTGCAACGTTTTTGGCTAGAACAGCGAATCAAATACACGGGAGGATTTTTCATATAAGTTTTGTACAGATTTTTTTTCCGGCTCTGTAATCTACATTTATGCAAATGAAAAAGAGAACTAAAATTTTTCCAGAATTACACAAATTAGAAAGTGTATGGTTTTGTTCACAAATTCTTTGAAAGATGCTTAAGAAGGATTTTTTAACGTAAGTTTAGACTGAAAGCGAAGACGAAAAAAGTAAAGCGTGCTGCGGAAAGTGCAAAAAAACAAAAAACAAAAAAACAGAACAGACTAAAAGTGAAAAATTGTTTGGGTTTTGCAAAAACAGGTTAAAGTTGAAATAATTGAACTTTTCTATTTGATTATAGACTAAAGAAGGTTGCGGAATAAGCCAGCGGAAAGTGTAATTTTTTAAAGTGCAATAAAATATTACACTTTCAGTTTGAACCGATCTTTCAAATTAAATTTTACAACTTATAAAAAATATACCGGACATGCTAAATACCTATGTTTCTTTAACTAAAAAATCAATTAGATTCAATTATATATAAAATAATTTTTGTTTCAAAATCAGTAATTTACTTAAGCTTATTAAAATTTAAAAAAGACTAAAAATCATTTTTAAATTAGTATTAAAAGAAAAATAATCGTAATTTTCTAGTCACTGTCACGGTCATTTTGCCGTTGTTTTTGTTGTTGTTTTGTATTTTATGGGTCCAGTGTCTAGAGCGCCGTGATTGTAATCGACATGGTCTCGACTCAAAACCTACTCGCGCCTTTTTGTTGTGTTCTTGGGAAAGACACTTTATGGAAGATTCCCCTGCTTGATGGTCTTGTCAAGCAGTTCTAAACTTCAGTCATATCTCTATAAAACTAAAAAACCAAAAAATATTTTATCTGACAGCATCTCCGGAACTAGGTTGGGGTAATTGCTTGTTCTATGTATTAGCACCTCCGTTACTTTCCTGAGATTTAGAAGGATAAATATAGAGATAAAATTAGAAAAACCTTTGTCGTAGAAATTATCATAAGTCCACTTTTGGAATTCTATTGAGGTTTGCGGCAAATTTTTCTTATGCAACAAAATGCATTTATTTATTTGTTAAATATTTTTGTACTTAGTTGTTTACTTTTCCTTTGCTCAATAATTTCATTTCATTTTTTTTGTTTTATCTCTATGTTTATCCTCCTGACTTGCAGGAAAGCATTGTTGGCGCTATACATAGGGCAAGCAATTACCCAGATCTGCTTCCAGTAAGTAACTTACTAGATATTTAGGTTATTGCGCAATTCAACTACTTACCAATTTTTTTACAACCAAATGTAAGTATCTTAAAAAATGTTTTTGGGAAATGTCCAATATTTACACAATTTTCAAATAAAAATGAAATGTTATGACAAAAAACTTACCAAAAAACTAGTGGAAAACACAAAACCACAAGACGCGCAATGTAACAAGAGAAAAACTAATAATACATTTGACACGTAGCTTCTTATAATATAGGCCTGAACATCGGACAATGCTATTGAAAAAATGGGGGCATTTTGAGACGTCATAGTTCAATTCTTCTCCATTGACTGGATTTTGCTTAAACTTTTTAAAATTGAACAATTAGAAGTTGAAATAACAGCTTTTTTAGGTAAGTTTTAAAAAAGTCTAGTTTTGTAGTAAAATTCAAACAAAGTGTTAAATCAATCAAACTTCACAGAAATAAAGCTGATCATAAATTAATTATCTATACTGAATGATGAGCAGTTTTGGTTTATTAATAATAAACTCTAACAGGTCACCTACTGTGATACCGATATGAGAGAACAGTGTAGGCTGCGAGACTAGTTATATTTAGAAAATGTAAGCATTGCTGTGTTATTAAAAGTTAGTTTCAATAACAAATAGAGCTTGTTAATTCTTTAAAATCCAGTTGAGTAAATGCCCATTAGAAAATGCAGTTATTCAATAATCTGTACAAGTTTAATTATTTATAATTACGTAGTTATTGGTCTTCAAGTTTAATTCTGGGTAAATAAAACTAATTTGGCTGTTCGAATATACTGTAAGTTTGCTGAGATAATTTTTGGCACACAGAACATTTTAAACTATGGCTAGTTTGCCTATTGTCTTCTCATTTATCCCAGGAACATGGTGGATTGGTCGATGGCGCGATATCTTGTATAAACTTTATTAAACGATCCCCAATCATGCGTCAATCATTAATGTTAGTTTTTTTTAAAACCAGTTTGAAGTTTTGCTCGTGTATGTTTTCGACAGATATAAAGTAGTTAAATTTTTTAAATTAACTTACATCATTTAAAAATAAAAAAAGGTGCTGCGTGTACAACTGTAATAAAAATTATAATAAAGAAAATAATTTTATTATAGAAAATTACTAACGCACGTGTTTGCTTTCTTTCTTTTGCTTTCGAATCATAATTTGTACTCGCTGCCGACGCCCTTTAGCTTTACATTTTAATTGTTAATTAATTTCTTCCACGAGCATACATTTAGTTCTTTTCTTTATTTTTCACTTAGTCTGGTTCTTTCGCGTTTCTTGTCACTCTTCAATTTGTAAGGTGACCAGCAGCAATATCGTGGCTGCTGGTTGAAATCTGAGAGACTAAATACTTTGACTATTATTTGACTATTCATTTTGTGGCAATGGGCCCGCTTTAGCGTCGTTATAGTTATAGATAATTGTCTTTCGACAATCAAAAAATTAAAATAACGACAGAGATGGCTTGCCGCTATTGCCACAAAATTGTAATTGATTTTTGAAACATTGTAAATGTTGACGGCAAGGCTCCCTGCGATAGATTTTATAAAAACTCAGATTGCATAAAAAAACAAATTTTTTTAAAAAAACCAGGTGGTATATTTTTTTTCCAAAAAATGTTAAATTTGAAAAGACTTTGTTTATCATTGCAAATTGTAATAATTTAGAAAAATGTTTTAACAAAGTAGAAAGACTTAGACAGAAAAAAGCACATTGCAACGTACACGCAAAGAAAGCAGAAAGTCGAGAAAAAATTAGAGAAACTTTACAAACAATGCTCTTCAATCCATGTGTTCAGAACGCGATGCCATTTTTTGTCCTACATATGAGGAATGCTTTTTTGCTAATAAAACTATTATTTGAATCCAGTTTTAAACCAGAACTCAGATTTGAACTTAGTTAGACAAGAAAACCCAAATTTGGTGAAAAACACAGGAATGGGAGCCCTGAAAGGTACGTACAATGAGATCAATATTTTCAAAGATTCATTATGTTCATGGTCATTTTTTTGTTGTATGATTTCGCACGAAGTTGCTCAATCGCTTGCATGTTGTGGTTTTGTAGTATTTTTTGTTTACTTTGGCCTAAATATGAGTTGTTCTTGCATTTTGAGTAGTATTTATTTTAATAATTACTGTACTATACTCTTTTTTTGGTGTGATTTGATAAAAAACTGCGACAAAAATTATGAAATTAATTCCCACAATATATATCAGTCATCTTCTTGAGAGCAATTGAACGGTGACGTCACAATGTTCCCCGTTCTTCAGTAGTATTTCGCGATGTCCAGGTTTGTATTATTTAAGCCATGACTTGACCCAATTAAAAAAAACTGTGACAAGTTTAATTAAACGTATTTGACACAAAAATATTTTTAAACTAACTCCTCAACTTCAAATCCCCAACCTGTAAGTAGCGTAAGCTGTGTTTCCTTCCCAATCTTCAAGATCCACACGAAGTTGATACGAATTTGACAATGTAATTGCATGCAACAAATCTAAGCCTATCCAATGCGACAACAAAAGTACTATTAGTAAATCCGATTCCTAAGCCTTAAATAACTAAGGCAACAAATTAATTATAGTAAAACAAGATTTTAATTTGTTATTTTAACAAAGAATATAAGAATTCCAATTAGCAATTATTTTTTAATCATTGGTTTAAAAATGATTTTAAAAACACTCTCCACTTCTAAAAATCATTATAAAAAAGCAATCAAAAAATCACTTGCTAACTTTGCTACGCTTTACGATATATGATCGTAATCATTCCCGGTATTTAATTTATTCAACCAATCTGAATTACACAGCAAGGATACTTTGACCTCTTAATTAGCCAAATTACACTGCAAGGATGCTTTCACCTAATAATAATCAATTAGTTAATCATTTGGAAAAGGCAAGGATGCCGAAAAAATTTTTGATGCGAAGTTCCAAATTAAAAAAGGGCATTGGTTAAAAAGGTTATCAACAAACGCAAGTTTTAGCGTATTTGAAAAAAAGTTTATGGAGGAACTAGTGAAGGCAAAAAAAAGATTTTTTGTTGTAAAATTTGTCAGCAATGTTTTTAAGTACTTTAGAACCAAAATGGTCTTTACCAATACTGTACTGTTTTAATAATTCTTTTTTAATTTTTTAGTTTTCACTTTGCACAAAAGAAAATTTTTACCTTTAAATCAAGTAAAAATCTTTTTTTGGTCTTTGCTTAATAGTTTTTCAGTAAATTTTCTTCAATAGACCTGTGCTAAAATTTAAGTTTGTTCAAACTGTCTTTTCAACAAAAACGTACCCGTTTTGAATTCTGTTCGGTTGCTAAATTACTGTAATTTCCTGTGTTGTCTATTGTTTAAATCAATACTCGTACTTTAAAAACTCTGATGAATTTAATTCTGGTCGATGATGCTTTTCTTTTGCGAATTTCAAAAAGCACTATCTTCAAAATATTGCAGAAAAAGGAGGAATCGCTCTTTGCCCCCGATTTCAAACATTTTTAGGGTCGACAACAATTTTCTCAAATTTTAAGCCACAATCGCCCAAATTTTAATTTTGCATCAATTCATCCAGATGCTCAAATTTAACTAATAGTGAATTTCAAAGCCTTTTTTGTCTTCACTTGTTTGTTTAGCTTTAAATGAGCGGTGACGTAAATTTTCTGAATGCTGATGGATTTAATTTATTGAAAATCATTTTCAAGGCCGAATAAATGTTCTTCACATTAACAATTTATTGAATTTGACATTAAGCTGAATTGTTCGTAATTAAAAATGAGGTAAAATAATTTTTTCAAAAAAATAGGCCTAAAACAATTTGCTCCTGGCCAAAATGTGTTTCCTCAGACCCAAAAAAATTTAATTTGGTCCAAATTTTTGGCATCAAGAGGAAGCAATTTTTTCCCAATTTTTTGCATCTTTCGCCCTTGCCTCCGTTTTTTACGGCTATGAAACATTCTATATATCAAATTCTATGACCTTTATTTAATAGTTTGTACTGCATGTGTTTATTTTTTCAATTTTGTCTAAAGAGAATATAAATGCAAAAACGTTTACGTTTGTTGTTATTAATATGTACTTTATGCTGTTAATTTAGAATCGGTTTAAATTATATCTCTGCTCACGAATGTGTTGGTGCTGCTTGTTGCGATTGTGATATAAATAAGGAAAATTTAATCTACTATAGTATAGCGAACTTTAATTAAAAAAGAATCAAAAATAAACTTTGAAAGGAAAAATTAATTGTTTCTGTAAATTTCTCACCAAGCCAAAACTCTCCGCTTAAATTTCCAAATCCACGTTCATATTCAGTCCAGTTGCGATAGAAATCAACACTTCCGTCCATTCTCCGTTGAAAAACCTTCATAAAGTAAAATGTGATTTACTGTGCTGATCTATTTCGGTTTATAGTTAAGTGATATTTTTTCACAATAAATTAAAATCAATATGTAAAATTTGCCAAACTATCAAAACAACCTAAAATCGAAACGTGTACAATATATTAAAGGCTTGTTTCCACTACGAGCGTGGAAAAGAGCATTCTTTGTTTCTTTTATTGATCTTCGATTGAAGCGAGCGGTTAAAATTAAAGCAAGCGCAAAAAAATATCAAAAAAACAAACAAAAAATGTTCTTTTCCACGCTCGTAGTGGAAACGGGCCTTAAGACTTTTTTGTATTAGCGGTTAAAATTTTTTAAATTGATATTTAATAAGCTTCTAAATGTGAGTAGTTATTTTCTTCATTGTCATGTGAAAGAGAAAAACTTTGACCTCTTGAAGAGGAAAAAATTAAAATAGTTCAAAAACAAATTCAAAAAATAGGATTTAGCCAAATATTTTTTTTAAAGTAATTAAAAATTAATTAACGAAATATAAATTATGGGCTATATTTCAATTAATTAGTAATTATTCTTCAAGAATTTAAACATCTTCTTCTTTTTTCGACGGGTTGTAAATGCTTCTATTTATTTTAGAGATCATTACGTTTTTGAGTCAAAAAGGGAAAAATTATAAATAAAATCAAAATGATGATTTTTTTAGAAATAATTACTTTTTTGTATTAAAAATCTGGAATGCAGAGGAACTGCTGTTGACTGTATGTACTTTGTGGCTTGCCGACTATGCCTAAATTTACGATTAGACATATTATGAAAAAAGATTGGATATCCCTGGTCTGGACTGATGTTACAACAAACAAGTGTCATGTTACTTCTGATCTCTTTCTCACCGACTATAAATCCATGTAAGTCTTTACTTTCTTTTCTTGTAAATACTTTTATGAATGTTTTTAAAATAAAATCATTATATGAATTTTTCGAAAGCGTAGGCAAGTCCTTAGAGCGCCTTATTGTTGAAGAACGTGATCAAGAAGATAGTCGTTCAAAACCTACTTGCTCCATTCTGTTGTGTATTTGGAATAAAATGTCACAGAATTTTCCTCTGCTTGGCAATCATAGCTTCTTCTTCTTCTTCTTCTTCTTTCGGCTTCTCCCTACTCGGGGTCGCCACAGCGCGACAGTAATCTCCATTTCACTCGATCTACTTTATCTCATTCTCTAGCTCCAACTCTTTCCATGTCTATCCATCCAACTTCTCCTTGGCCTTCCTCTTTTTCTTCTTCCTGGCACCACCATCTCCATCATCCTTTTCGCCACGTAGTCTTCTTCTCTTTTTTTTACCTGTACATACCAACGTAGCCTTGCATTCCGAAGTTTGTCTTCCAGCTTTGCAATTTTCGCGGTTCCTCTCACGTAATCGTTTCTTACCTTGTCCTTTCTTGTCACTCCCAGTGCCCATCTCACCATTTTCAACTCTGCAACTTCCATTTTTCCCACCTGTCTTTCCGTCACTGTCACCGTTTCCATTCCATAAAGTATGGTTGGTTTACCCTTAACCTTTGCTGATAACTTCCTTTCGCACAGAAGTCCAGACACCTTCCTCCAACTCATCTATCCTGCTTGGATCCTTCCCCTTACTTTTTCTTGCTTGACAGTCATAGCAAGCAGTTTAAAATTTCATTCATAATTCTGAATAAAAAAGTGAAAAAACGATTAAAAAATTTTAACTAACAACAAAATTCGGACATATTCGCAAGTAGGTCCGGGGGTAATCACTGAACAAATGCCCCCCAAGTATTTCACCTCCGCCACTTTTCTGTAAGTCAAAAGAATAAATAGAGAGACAAAAATGAAATGAAATAAAAAAATAAGTAAAAGTTACAGAGAGCAGCATACATTTTTAAACTATAATTAAACAATATTTTACGCTTGGATCATCATCTTAATTTTTATCTTACTCTGACAATAAGGCAAAATACAAATAAAACTTACCAGCCGATCTCCCCCATCTGTTTCAAGATCACAATAAACTTGAGATTTCACTCTTATTAAAACCGAATTGAGCCACATCCAGAGAAGTGTTAAAGATTTTACCGGAACAGTGATGTTGAAGATTCCACTTTCATTAAAACCAGCTTGAGCCACGTCACGACAGTTCAGCAGGTTTTCTATAACATGCAACTTTGCTGAATAGTTATATTTTACTAATATTTTATGATTTTATTGTTCAATTATTTGCTTTATAAAACCAAGATCATAATTTCATCAGTTCGGCATTGTAGAATACGATAAGTGTGTTGCAATATAAGCAGCCATTAAGGAACTACCGAGATGCACATGGAAATCACAAGATCGTTAAAATTATTTATTTTTTAAAGTTTTATTAAAAAATATAAGTAAATTTGAAATTTTTGTAAAGATTCTTATGCAAAGAAATCATCAAAATATACTTTATGCAAAGTTCTTTTTTCAAGGCCACAAAAACATTAGAGGGTAGGATTTTAACTGCGGTTATGTAGATCAATCACACGGTGATAAGTAATCTCCTGGCAAACTGATCAAAGTTTTAGTTTGTATAACTTTGTAGTTGATTTGTTAAAATTTTTAAGGTTAAAAAACTCGAAGCAGCTGTATGACCAATAAATGAACTTGTAAACCCTTCACTGCATGGTTTATCATATATGATATGAACCAAATTTTTAGCTTTATTTTTTTGTCTTAAATATTTTTATTCCTTTTGTGCATGCGATATCGTTTTCGATAGTTACTGATGAAAACTGTATTTCTGTTCTATTCGTCAGGTGATGTTGTGAGATAAAAATTAATTTTATTCTCAGTTTATTGCTAAATTTAGAACGTGTTTAGAAATCGTATTTTTAAATGTTATTTGAACCAATTTGGAAGTGATATCAAAGTCAGAAAAAATTATAGTTACATTCTAACATGCATAAAGTGATTTTCTGTAGATTTTCTTTTCAATCAAAGCACGTGTTTGTCACAATATAGAAAAATAGGTTCTTATCATATATGATATGGTGTGTGAATTGCATGATGCTTAAAAATATAATTCTTCAGCCAAAAGTCTTAAAAAAATGTAATTATTTTTTTCTTCGATTTTTTTCACTAGTTTTAGACATAACTAATAATTTTATTGACATTAGATTATAGATCAAAGATTTTTAAACTAAAAATTGCAAACCCTAGAGTGGGAGTGCTAAAAGTTTTTAGAAGAGGTTTCAAGTTGATGAAATATTGCAAAACATGTAAAACTTATATTGCTAATTCACAAATTGTAAAGAAAAAGCGGAAACATGGATACGATGGGTTTACAATTCCAAAAGTTTTAGAATACCTAGGCTTACTATAAAATGAGCTGCTCAAAAAATTGCAAAAATGAGCAAAAATGAGTTTTTGTGTGTAAAATTTGACAGGATAAAATTTTGACAAATTTTGACTTTGCTTTGACCTATAAAACATAGTAGAATAACTCCTTCTGAACAACCAAAACTATAAGTTTATTAAGTTTCGTAAGGTAATACGCCCTGAAAAAAATTGACTTTATTGGCTTTAGCGAGCCCAAGTTATAGCATACAGAAAAAGTAAAAAAAAAATAGTTAATATAAAGACTTGCACGGTTGCTATTGCTACATTATATTTGTCGTATACGCAGATAAATAGCAAGTCTAAAAGCGATCGAATGAATGTTTACACACACACCAATATAAAAAAACTGACTTTCGTCGTTGTCGCTGTTTAGAAGGACATCCACTCTGGGTCAGTCACAAATAGGACTGGGACTGAGGATTTATCCTTTTACTGCCTCAGGATACTGTTCTGCCTGGATCAGATGCTGACAATGGTGGTGTTGAGCCTGCATCGGGTTTCGTCATCCAAAATCCTCAGACCTTGTGCTCCATGTGGTATCCGATGTATGGGGCACGCTATTAAGACGTGGTCTGGGGTTTGTTCAGGAACGCTGCACTTGTAATTCAGTGAAGGAGCAAGACCACATTGTGCATGGACAAATGAAATTACCCAACACCAGTCTGCAGGCAGTTGAGGCTGACCCAAGCTATTTGGGGCAAGCTCAATTCAACAAGCCTGGCATTGGTCATGGGTATGAAAATACGTAGCCTTGATGTACTCTCACAGTACTCCGTGTTCCATCTCTAATTTGTCCGCTGAAAAGAGCAGATACCTGGGCCGACAAAGTTGTTTTATAGATTCCGCGCAGGTGGCACAAATGGACATCTAGATCTGAATCTTTCTTGGCAAGCAGCTGAAGACTCACTTAAAAGACGATGCAGCATATGGTCAGGATTCTGAGATCCACGGTAAGCCAAGGAGAGTGTCGCTCCTAGTCGGCGAAGATCAACTAGCTGAATGCATAAAAGCATAAGTAGGTGGTCCTTCGAAGCGGGACGCAGACATCCAGTGGTTATGCACAAGGCGTTATTCAGGACACTGTCTATGAAGCGAATGTAAGCGCTGCGACATCAGACTGGTGTGCAGTACTCAGCTGTTGAGTAGACTAAAGATAGGAAAACTTTGCGAATTGTTTCGGCACCAGAATCCCGTGCTGAGTCTTGCAATCGCCTCGCAGTATGACTTGCAAAGATAGTTTTTTTGCGCAATGTCACTAAACTGACTTTGATACGCAACGTCGTTCAGGCCGATGTCTCTAGAATTAAATGGGTTAGTAGAATGAGGCAAGTTTTCTTGCTGCTACTTTCTCTTTCTGCCACTATTATCAACGCGTCGATATAAATAATCTACAGTTTAAAGACTGTAGTTATGCTTCTTAGCAACTCATTAATGCCTCGTAAGCATCCACTAGTTTAGATAAGACGGAGGTTGTGAGATTAGGGCTCACTGATATAGCAATGCCTAATATAATTGCGGATTCGGAATAGCATTTTAGGAAACTCTCTTTTGGCGAAAGAGAAGAAATGTAAACTGATCGTTGGTAAAGTAATTTTATGGGGGCTGAAGGGGAAAGAATTTTTCTTGTGGGCAAACTTTTGGCCAGGAGCATCTTCAGCCTCATGGCTTCCTAATTTCAACATCCTTGCTTGTTACTAGCGTAAAATAGTCTAAAAACCTTGATATCAAAAAATAAAATTACAAAAAGTTTTCGCTTGCAGTTTTAGGACTTTCAAAATTATTATTATACATTTATTTAATTTTGCTGAATTATACAAAGTTGGTTTTGCAATTTAGATCTAAATACCTTGCCGGTGAATAGATTTAGTGTTTAGCTTTTTAAAACCTATGTGCCCATCAAAAATACCTCCAATTAAAAAATTTTAAATATTCAATTTTTTGCCAAAATCCTTTAAGAAACAAGACACTTGAGGCTTATGAAATATCATTTGGCTACAAACATAGCCTTACAAATTGGAAGGAAATAGGAATAATGTTGGCCATCTCAACCTGTTCACTAACAAAAAATCGAGAACAATCTGAAATTTTGGACACTGAGTTGTTTCAATGTGCTGTATACAAGATTTAATCATAGAGTTTTATTTTTGGGGTAAAATTAATTATTCTAACGCATAACATTTTTAAATTGATTTTGGCCGTCATGAAGATTTCGGGTACATACGTAACAAAGCTAATGCATTCTGCTCAGTAACAAGCGTATTTGTCAAGTTTGGCTTCTTGGTAAAATCGTGCAAAACCACGATGCAGGCAAAATTGTTTCGTCCCCTTTTTCCAAATCTTTTGTTCTGGTATAATTATGGCCAAGATTTACCAGCCATATCTTGGTTTATACTTTTGCAAAAATGGACATAAAAAATATTTTATAGAATTATAAGGATTGAGCCAAACATCTATCGAAAATCGTATCAACGGTTAATTGTTTTTTTTGAAGAAGCGAGTTTTCGTTTCCGCACAGCTCGATTTTTTTTTGGCGAATAACGACAAAAATAATTACGCTCACCAACTCCAACCCAGAAGTAAACAAAAATAATTTCTTTTGGTGCAATAAGCAGCGACTACTTTGTTTCTTTTTTTTGTAAAGACGAGATAATTATCAATCTCATCAGCGTGTTGGAACATTGTATTTTTTTATCCCATTTAGACCATATTAGCCACTGCAGATGATTGTGTAGAGCAATATACTGATGCAAGTTTGCCATTTTCAATTGATCAACAGTGTAATAATTGGTCATTTCAAAAAGGGGCCTATAGCGCGAGATAAACAAATAAACTATAGTAAAGTCATTCAAACAAAAAAAATTTAAGTTCATAAAAGCCTACATCTATAAAGTAAGTTAGAAAAATTTTTACAATAAAAACTGAATTAATAATTACTTTTTAAAATGCATTACAGAAAAAACAGAAAAAAACCCAGAATTCGACGAAGCAAAAAAATCATTATACAATAAGAAACGAGCTTTGATAACACACCAAAAACTGGTTTTGATCAAATTAATTTTTAATTTACTTTTTATTAAAGTAGAATTATCTAAACCCGTTTTCATAGTTGGTGGTTTTTTTATTGGAAACAATCAAACATCCATGGCCCCCTGTTCCATCCAAAAAGCAACTTAGATTTATCTTAACAAAATTACGTTTGTTGTTTTGTTTATCATGTTAGATGATGAACAAAGCAATACAAATAAAATCAAAGTACAATAGTCCTCGATTAATCCAAATTCGGTTAATGCGGAATTTTACTTAATTCGGATAAAACTGATAGTACAAATGATTTTCTATATACGTAATCTTTAATAAAAAGCTTTGGATTATTCGGACTTTGCCTAATTAAGATAATTTTGTCTGTCAAACCGAATCCGGATTAACCGAGGTCTACGGTAATTCATTCATGAAATTAGTGCGAAACTTGCCTGTGGACTTGTTTGACAAGGCTTTTTATAATCAGTTTTGTCCTGACCACCGAGCAGCAAATATTTTTGATTTACAAAGTAAGATTATTGCAAATTAATTCAGAACTGCTCTAGCCTTCTTGCAGAATAGTAAATACAGTATTAGTAGTAATTAGACAGTCAGAAGATGATTCTTAAATGCCAGCCTTATAGCATTTAAAAATCCTGAATTTGCCAGCTTCTCTGCGCAAAAATATAACTTTAATTTTAAAAATGTTTGTAACAAGGAATGTCCAACGGTGTGTCATTGAAACAAAAATGCAGTGTAAAGACAATAAAAATCAAATTGCAGCAATAAACATCTGAAACATGCAAAAACTTGAACAAAGGTCTACTTGTGGACCCCTTTAAAAATGCTTTTCCCCGGGAAAATGGGACAAGTCAATCTCATCGACTCGATGCCAGCGTTAGTGTTAGGGGTAGGATTTATAAAATGCAAATAAAGCTTTTGTGTATTATAGTTATAATACAGTAAAGGTATTAACTTAAAATGCAAACCCTCCATTTTTTAAAAAACTTTAAAAAGCTGCTTACTGTATTTTTACAATTTACGGAAGAACTATCTTGTTTGAGATCGAGTTGGCCTGGCATCGAACTGTTACCCACCCTGCCCAAGGACACTGTTGAGAAACCCTGACCTTGACATTGTAAAAAAATTACATAAATTAAAATCAAATTGTCTTCTTATTGAAGATTTTTGCTTTCAATATATTGAATTTTCGAAAAAAATGGATTGTTTAATTATACAAACCTACTCAAGCAAATCAAATGTTGTTTTAAAACACTTTTTCCAATGAACTGTCGCTTCGGTCAACTGTCGTAGTACCATTGATGACAATGACAAAAAAAAGATTTTAATCACGCATAAACCCAATTCTTGTTTTTCATTATCGCTAAGAAACTTCGCTTTAAGTATTAAACAGCGTCAACTTTAAATTTTTTACTTGATTTTTGAACTAAGAAAACTGTCTAATGGGCCCATTTGGAAACCATTGCACTACACTAATTAAATGATTTTTAAAATTCTTATTTCAGTTTTTTTTATCGGATTTTTGATTGTCTTTGGCAGTCAATTTAATGGTTACTTTAAGTAATATGCGAATTCTTTTCATCAGTGAAGACAAAATTTTAAAATAAACATTTTTGCTAAATTTATATCTAATTTTAGTCTAATATACGTGCTTATTTTAATTGCGGTAAAATTTAAAAAACGGTCTTTACATTAAATTAGAAACCAAAAAGGAAGAGTATTTTTCTTTCTTTTGAAAGCAAAACAAAGACAAAAAAGGTTTTCACTTTTACGAAAGTATAACAAAATATTCTTGCGGTGAATGTCAAAGTAAAGACTTGAAGTTTATTTTGAAGATTGAAGTTTAGCATTTCAATTTCAACATCATTTTCAAAGAAAAAATGTATTGTCGTATTTCATATAACTAAGCCTTTCTCTTTTTGCAAAGCCTAACATTCATATTTGGAATTGCTTGCCGCTTCGTTAAAGTGCTTCTTTGTTAATTTTTAACAAAAAAAAATATTTTTTAGCCTACTATCTTTTTTAATGTTTTTCTTTTTCAAGTTTTTATCTCTCTATTCGCTAGTTATAACTTATGTTTTTATATCAGGGGTGGGAAACCTGATTGCATTCGCGGACCGCATCACAAAATTTAAAAAATTATTTGAGGGCCACAAAAAATTTTTTGAGGCAATACAGTTTTGGTCAAATTTTATTACAGTTTTGAATATTTATATATATAAAATTTTCGAAAATTCATAAATTTTAATGAAAGACAATCTCAAAAAATTAAGAAGCACAGCTTAGTTACATGAAAGAGTTTTAACTAAGGAAGCAAAACTGTCTCTGGACAAGAACAAGAATATTAAACACGCAATAGAAACGTAAGCGGAAGATAACAAAACTATATAAGTAACAATCCCATGCAAAGAAATTGACAATTTAAATACTTGGCTGGGGAACCTGCAGCCCGCGGGCCGAATGTGGCCCGCGTTTGGTTGGGAAAAAAAATATCAATCCTTTTACCAAAAAGTCTTTAAAATAATCAGTGCTCCGCAACTTGTGAGTCTGTTGTTTTAGTCACTACAAGCTTTTTGGAAGAAAAACTAGGAATTTAGAGACAGTTTCAAAGTGATGACCTTTTTTTCTCATCATCACCAGTTATAAGGGGCGAAAATGTGTTGCATTATGTCATCACTTCAACAATGCAACATGATCAGGCTTTGGGAAAATATCAATTTATTTTTTTTATTTTTTTTATTTTATCTCTATATTTATCCTACTGACTCGCAGGAAAGCGATGGAGGTGCTAATACATAAGGTAGGCAATTATCCCGACCTGCTTCCGGAGATGCTAAGATATTGCTGTCCGCTTGTAATTTAATAGAGATATGACTGTAATTTAGAACTGCTTGCCAGGACCACCAAGCAGGGGAATGTGCCACAAAGTGTCTTTCCCAAGGACACAACAGAATGGCGCGAGTGGGTTTTGAACCGAGACCGTGTTGGTCACAAGCCCGTCGCTTTAACCACTCGACCACGCTGCCGACCACAATATAAATAAATTTTGACCAAAGCTGTGGTAGCAAAGCCTGTTTTGATTTCAGTTAATCGCTTTTATTTAAATAAGCTTTTTCGTTTAATAAAGTGTTGCTTTTGTATATTTTATTTAAGTTAGCTTTTGTGAGTCTACTTTTACAAAGTTCATAAATCTTCTACAAATATTTTTCTAAGTTGTTATTATTTTAAAAGTAAATGATATTATTATATATTTTTTTAAAATTACGCTTAGCTCTTTAAAATACCATGTACAATTTTATCTGATTCATTTGGAGAAAAGGCAGTGTAGAATTATGCTGGATTATTATTATTACACGTTATCTACTAAGAAACGTTTCCAACTAACAATTAATTAATATTACGATTCGCAAGCTAACATCTACATATAGGAGTGCCAAAAAATCTTTTGGCCGACAGCCAAAATTTTCAAGGTTGGGACAGCTTTCTTTTTTGTGTTTTAGCCGTAATGGCTTGATTGTTACTTTCTGTTTTTGTGAAGTCACTATTCTAGGCAAACAGCTTTACCCCATTTAAAAATCAATCAAATAGACTAAGCATAACTCTCGTTCTGCTGCTCATAAGCCGAAATGTTACACAAACCAGCTAATCCTTTGTTTTTGCATTGGCACATTCGTGATACAATTGCTACAATGGTGTGTTGTCGGCGACACTGTGTTAGAACGAACTTGTACGAGAAAAGTTGAAATTGGAGCTCTACAGTGTAAGTCAGCTATAAAACAAAACTGAACAAACTTTTTTGCAACAACACAGCTTAAGAAGCAAACATTTGGAAATGTGCTAGCTAATTATAGCGATTCTGCCCTAAATCATTTGATATCATGAAGTATGTACAGGGACGAATTCGAAAAGATGACCCGACTTGAAAAATTTGTACACGTTGTTTCTTCTGTTTATTGGGATAACTTCTTCAAGTAAAAAACATTGCAATATGCAATGCACACAGTGGCGTACAGAGGATTTTTGAAATGGGGAGGGCATACAATCACAACCATATATGTTTAGTGGAAAAATATTTTTAAGTAGTAGCTAAAGAAAAAAAAAGTCTTCACTTTGAATTTGTCTCTGATTTCTCGTATTTGTGATCTTCAAGGGGATAAGCATGGCACAATACTCCCCCAAATACGCTACTGATTGCACACTACTACTAAAAACAAAAAACAACAAATACTAGATACAATATTTTGAGAAAATTACGTTCAGATAAAAGCAGAACTATGATGCAGTTCAGCAAAATAAAAATTTTTCAAGTAGCGGAAAGTTTTATTTGCCGGTGAGACTATATTTTGGGTGCAAAATTCAGAACTTTAATTATTTTTTCTTTATCACGTCAAGTTTTTAAGATACAACTACACGATTTGTGAAATACACATTGTTGAAACAATAAAAAGTTTGCTTATCAGTTCAGTTAAAGTTGAATTATTAACCCTTTCATGGCTGTTATTTTTTAAGAAATATTAAACAAAAAATAAAAAGTAAAGTGAAAAGTTCAGAAGTGAGTTATTTGTAATAAACAAACACCCGGGAATGCTATGATAAAATATGAAAAAGAAAATTGAAACAGACATCAATTTTGCTGCAATTACCTTCTCCTGATACGATGCGATCGCCACAGCGCAATAAGCAATCAATCACGCCTTTTGAACCAATAGTTTAAAAGGTTAAATTGAAAAAATATGATAATACAAGTAAAAACCTTACTGCCACTTACAAAATATAACTAAGTCTACTATCTTTTGACATTCTTGGCATTGCAATGGTATTTCATTTTCTCTGCTTCTGTGAAAACTATCATACAAGCATTCCTTTAAACTTATTCTACTACCAAAACATCTGAAAACTTTTATTATATTCTTTACAATTTCGATTTCATTTTTAGCTCTTTGGTTTCCAAGAAAGCTCTCAGCAATCAAATTATTTTTTTAAGTTTCCAATTTTTTTGCATTAAGGTGTTATGAAAAATTTTCATCTGAGAAAAGTTTTAGAATTTCTGGACCAATGAAAATGCAACAACTCAGTTAAGCATCACTTTTGTAAGATCCAAACTTTCCCTAAAATAAGGAATATAACTTTTAAATTCCAAAAACCCTTAAAACAATTTAGGATACTGAAGAGAGTTTAACATATTTAACATATCAATTGTCTCAAAAGTTTTAGTTTCACCGCAGTACTACAGATACAGGTATGAACGGATGAGTACAACAATCACGCAAAAACACTATCTTTATTTAGACTTTCTTAGCTGAAATTAAGAAATAATTTTAAGTCATCAGACTTGTCTTTTTACCCTAACTCCATCATTAAGCCACCAACGTCATTCTAGAAGCATTAACTTTTTCAAGTCTGGTGGTACATATTTTGTACCATTTTAAGGCCATATTTAATGCTCAGTGGTACAGAAAATATACTACTTATTTAAATCGAGTTCCTATCCTGCTCACCAGCTCAAAATTTGTGCCACCTACATAGATGCAAGAGTATATCCATGAACAGTCTAGTTGTTAAGCTATAAGGGCTGTTTGGGTTACGCCAGTGTTGCAGTAGCAGTTTTCGTGTGAGGGTGTCTGCCGTTTTGCTCCTCTGCAAGCACGTGAGTGTGAAAATGCTTATAAATGGCTATATCTTTACTATAAATGTTATTATTTTCTATAAAGTTGTTCGATTTGTGTTTACATATATGTGTGAGGAGAATTTTAATGTAATTATGCTATTTTCAAGGAGTATTTTGAGAAAAATAGGTGGTACGATTTTCGCACCACTAGAAACTTTTCAACAAAATATTGTTCAACATGGTGATACAATTTTTGTACCACTAAGAACTTTTCAACAAATAATGCTCAACATGAAATACTACAATTGCATTTCCTTTGATGAAGATTTCTTCTAATATACTAATGGAAATCCATCCTTTTTGATCCAATTTAATATTTGGTATTTTGGACTTCATTTTTGGATTATTGGAGCAGTAACTTCAAGTTGAATGATCCATTCATTTCAAACTTGATGTCAGACACAGATTTGAATGGATTTTGTCTAATTTGCATCTGAATGACAATGTCATGATACCCAACAGAAATTCACCAGATTATGACAGGCTCTACAAAGTTAGGCCCTTTCTTGAAATGATTTTTAGAACTTCAAGAAGTGCTTTCTAGCTGGAGAGGCAGTTGCTGTGGATGAATCTATGGTAGAATTTAAGAAGCGCAGCAGTTTTAAACAATACAACCCAATGAAACCGACAAAGAGAGTCTCCAAAATATGGATATTGGCTAATAAATTGGGCTATTTCCTAAATGGCGATATATACTCTGGTAAGAGTAAACAGAGAGTAACTAAAGATTTAGGAGGTTCTGTTGTTAGAAAACTAAGAAATGATTTGCAAGGTGGCTCTCACAAAAATTTTTTTGATAATATTTTGCTAGCTATCATTTAGTGAAGGACCTGAAAGAAAAAAATCTTGATTCATGCGGTACAGTGAGAAAAAATAGGAAAAAATTTCTATGACAACTGAAGCCTGATCAGAGCATGAAAAGAGGAGAACATGACTGGTTTATAAGTGAAGATGGCATAGCAGCACTGAAATGGAAGGATAAACGTGTTGTCTATGTTGTATGTAGCTATCATGACCCACGTACTGTTGTAGAAGTAGAAAGAAAAGAAAAAAGTGGACACACCATAAAAATCAACTGTCCCACAGCTGTCCCAGATTAAATTTGATATGAAATTTGTAGACAAGTTTGACCAGATGAAGAAAACGTATGAAATTGATAGAAAAAGCCATAAGTTGTGGCACAGAATTTTTTTCTATTTTCTTGATGCCGCAACTGTAAATGCTTTCATCATTGCTAAGGAGTTCATGTCTTATAGAAAGGGCCTGAAGGCTTTTCGTTTGGAGATTGTGGATGGCTAGGTAGCAACCACCTATACTAAAAAGCAAAAGTCATCAGGGTCAGCAGGTCCTTCTGTCAAAGTCAGTAAATTTTAACCCCATACACCAGTAGAAGTGAGAAAATGCGAGTCAGCACACGAACCACGAGGAGAAGGTGTGCTTTTTGCAGGGCAAAAGCAAAACAAGTCAGAACTGATTGGGAATGCATTGTTTGTGAAGTCCCTCTGTGTTTAAGAAAACAAAATAACTGCTTTCAAGACAATCATAAGTGAAGTTGATTATGCCTTGCATTATGCCTTGCAAGTTGATAAGCTATAGTAAATTACTTAAACCTGTTCATGTAGGAAACTAATAAAGTTTTTTTATCTATGTTCTTTATTCTGGACGTGCTACCATCTGGTAAAGTTAATAGCTACTTTAGTAAAGAATAATTACTTGTTTTAATGATTGCTTTAGAGAGGAAATCTTTTTTTGTGATTTAACAAATGTTTTAACACGCGTCTAATGGTTTTAGACCTTTTATTCAGGTGGCACAAAAATTGTACCACCTAAATAAAAGGTCTAAAACCATTGTGTTTATCAAGATTTTTATTTACATGAGTTTTATAAAGCATAAGTAGTACTTTGTGCAAGAAAAATTAGGTTTTCAACAATAAATAAATTTTTGAGCATGAACGGCTTTTTTTTTCATCAAAAATCTGAGCCTGAAAGAGTTAAGCATTGTAAAAATCAAAGAATAAACTGAGTGTTTTATTGCAATGACAAAATTATGAGAATTTAGTTCCTTCTTCAAGTAAATTTTATTACTTTAAGCGTTATCCCAAAACTTTGTCTTTATATTTTGGCAATGTCCAATCTCTTAAAATATTGTTTAACTTAAATTGATTTATGAAAATTGAAATGTTTGAGCTAGCTGCAACAAAATATGTGTTAATTTAATTCAAAAATATTTTTTGTCGTACTCTGCCAGGTTCTTATGTATTCGTTTACAGTATTTGGTTTATCAACTGTACATTTCTTTTGTATTTTCTTCCATCTTTGAATAAGCTCCCAATAATTAAGAAGTGTTTTGAGTTTTCTCTGTACAGTACTTATGTAAGTATTATGCAGTTTAAAAATGTGTATGGTAGTAACAAATGGATTTTTAATTGTTTGCTACAAGTTTGAAAAAAATAGTCTTTTTCCTCTTTTTGTCTTCGTCTCCTACGTTTTCTTTAGCTTCAATTTAAGTTCATTAACAAATCATCAAATTATCGCTTAGTAGTGGATTGCCAAAGGCTATGGTCAAATCCATTTTTGTTATTTTATATTGTATTAAAAATCCAAAATTACCATATTTATAGTTGACATTAAACTGCATTTCAACAACACCGAGGCGTGACAGAATAATGGTTAAAGTGGGGACAAGTATTTCAATCAGCTAAGATTCAGCAAGTTCCAACCTGTCACATTTAATTCGCAATATAATCTTAACTTCACAAATCCATAAATAATTTTCTCTTTTTTTCAGTATTTTTTAATTTTATTATGACATATATTTTCATGGCCATGTAATAATTGCTTAGTCGGTAAACCACACTTAATTTAATTTATTTACGTTTGTAAGCTGTTTATGATTGCTTTAATTGTTCGTTCTACCAATTGTAATTTTGAGCACGTAAGCATTAGCTTCTACGATTTTTGTTTTTCTCTCTTGTGTATTCTGGAATCATCAATTAATTTTTTTCATTTAATGCCAAGACTTCTAATTACGTAATTCGTTCATCGTCACGCGTCTCTGATTGACTGTTGTAAACTGTGACTTTGATTTAATCACTATTTGTAGAAACCCACGTTATTTCAAAAATTTGGCTTATAATCTAGCGTCGCTCGTGAGCCGCATATGCGCGACGACCTTTCGCTTACGGCTCTTCTAGCTAAGCAATAATAACGAAACCGAACAATATAGAATTGTTATTCACAGTTGAATTTTGGTGAAACGAAGATTTCTAATTAGGTGCTAAGTCGGATTATAGCATGAAAATAAAGCATTTTTTGTTTGTTATTAAGGAGCATTTACACTACAGCAAAAACTTGAGCAAAGCAAGCGCTATCTTCCTTTCATTTATTTCTCGCCCGCCGAGACATACTGGTAACTATAGAATAAAAGAAACAAAGATAGTGCTCGCTTCTCCCAGATTCGCTTCTCTGTAATGAAATTTGTAAAATCATTACATCGTGCAAGTCTAACCAATGAAGATTTGAGAGAATTAATTCACAACGCTTTGACTTCATACAGGGTTGCCAGATTCAGAACTTGAAAAACCAATTAGGTAAGAAAGCAGCCAAAATTACCAAAATTAAGCCAAACGAAATTTAACTTTTGTTGCAAAAACAAGCGTTCTCTTTAAAAAAATTCTTCACTTAAAATCTGTCTATGATCTCTCAATTTTTCTCCCTAAATCATGGCTGCTTTGCACCCGGAAGCCATAAAGAGAAAAGTCAAAATGCCAAACAAAATTTTTGATGCCAACTACACTGAAAAAAAGTCAAATTTCTCAAATTTGGCGTCAAAAAAGCCAAACTGGCAACCCTGACTTCATATCGCTCAGATTTTCAAAAACTAGCTAATAAAGTGAAAATCCACAGTAGTTTTAAACTTCTAATGCTGGTAAATCTCGGAAAAATTGTAAATCGTGTAACGTTGTATTTTTTTTTATTATTTAATCAAAACTTGCTTTGTTTACTGTATTTGCATTAACACCTCAAGCAGAACTTTTGGCTCTCCGGCAGTTTTGAATTTTCACATATAGCTCTTTCATTGAAAACTTTGCCCAGCCCTGTAATATTATACAAGCGTGCATATCGTTTTATTTTATTCCAATCTAGATTTCAGATTTTAGTCCAGTCAATCATTTTCAGCCAATTTGAGTAGTTGCATGCAGTTAATTCATTCGTATTTCTGTGTCTGTATAACCACAGTAAGTTTTTATAGAGAAATAGAAGGGTTAAGTTTCTGTAGCTGACAAATTATTAATATTAATATTAGGTATTGGGGCTCTAATTTATTTTTATAGCTCGCTGGCCCAAAGTTGTTGAAATATTATTTGTAGTTATGGCGCTGAATTTGTTCTGAAGTTCCGTAAACCTTGGAAGACGAGATTTGTGAATCGATCAGATTTTTGAATTTTGTAAATGTACATGCATCTTTTATAGTTAGAGACATACGTGTTTGTCTGTCTGCAAAAAAAAGTTTTCTAAAGAATCAATTCGAGCTTAGCCAAAGCTAACTGTATTAAAAACTTTATTCTCGCGGCAATCTATTTCTTGAACCGCAATACACTAAAAAATAGACACAGCTTTACTTTAGCGTTGATATTTGGGTCACTTAGTTCAAGTGGTCCTTTTGGATTTCCAAATAAAATTTGTAACACAGCCAAGTTGGTACAATTTTGTTCGAATCAACAGTCGAATTAACTGATGTAGCCTCATTAAAACTGTTTGGTTTAGATGAAGACTCTGGACATTCACAAAACGTCGGAAATGAAAATTTTAGGAATTGAAATATTACCACTACACAGATATGGCTTTAAAAAAAACTGACGACTTTGTTAATCCGATTGCGACTAGGAAGGGCGGCCGAAATTCCCCGTGTTGTTAAAAAGCTGTATGCTGCTCAAAAACTTCCCCGTGTTGTTAAAAAGCTGTATGCTGCTCAAAAACTACTTGCACAAATTTCTTCAAACTGCATGATTTTTCCCGATTTTTTAATTAACTAAAAGTTGGTGCAATTTTTGCAAAAAATTGCTTAAAAGATTTTAAAGTTATCAATGTTTTTTTTATTTAAGAATAAAAAATTTATCTTTAATATGTTAAACTTTAAGCAATTCTAAATAAAAGAACCAATGGTTTTACGTCATAATTTAGAGAATAAATTTTTCATTACATTTACTTAAAACTTGCCTGTAATTGAAATATTTTGCACTAGATCATTCAGTTTTACCAGTTGATCTGAAACGCAAAACACAGTTTTGGAAGAACAATTAATTATTTACAGTCATGATATTGTGCTATTATGTTGTGTTTTCCGGAAAGACAGTGTGGCACTTTCCCCTGCCTAGTGGTCTTGGCAAGTAGTTCTTAATTTTTGTCATATTTTTATATGAAAAACTAAGAATCTAAACAAAAAATCTTAACCGGAAAACAATGTCTTGGTATTTCCGGAAGCAAATCGGGGTAATTATTTTTCATATGTTATAACACCTCTTTTGCTTTTCTGCGAGTCAAGAGGATAAATATGGAGATAAAAATAAATGAGAAAATAATCTCCAAAAATTGTTTTTTTATCAATGAACTTGTTCAAACCTTAATTAATTCAATAATAGATTTATGATAATTTTAAAAAGTTAACAGAAATATTTAAAATAAGACAGGCCTATCTTTAAAAAATTTTACACAAAAGCTTAAAGTTTTTTTTGCGTTATCATAAAGATTAACACCAAATTTATGCTTTTCTAAAAAAAATAAATCAACTAAAGCAAGTTATATTTTTGAAGTTGCATAAGTAAGTTGCAATAAAACACATAAAAATGTTCTAAATCAGTTAAAATCAATCTATTTTTGTTGGTAAAACTTAACTTATCGTTAAAATGATTCAACTTTGCGTTAGCAGTATTGGTTTTCTCTATAAACATTAGTTTTTTTAAATTTTGTTTACAAATTCCAAAAAAATTAGGAAAGAACAGCACTTAGCCATTACCGGCAAGTATTTTTTGCGATTAAACTTGAAACATTATATTTTGGTTACAATTGTTTTAATCTTTGTTATAGTTTTATACCTTCTAAGTCTTTAATTTTCTTTGGTGGGATTCCACCCGGCTCTTCTTTTTCTCCTTTTGATCCTTTCAATCCGCTTTTTCCAGGAACAAGTTTACAATTGTTAATAACAGAAGGATTGTTTGGATTTAAACAGACAAAGTCATTGCTTTGTGTCATTGCCAAAAGAAAATAACAAAAAACAGAAACAAAACAATATTTTTTCATGACAACAAGCACTTATGGTTGTACTCCTAAATTACGGTACAAAAAATTGATTAGGTTTATATTACCTCATCTATTGAATGTAGACATTTATGATCAATTTTAAATCTATAAATGTTTTGATTACTTTTTTTCGCTTAAAACAAACAAAAATGGTTCTAACCTGGAATGGAAAATTTCATTATTATAACATTATTGAAAACATTCAAGCTAATCTTCAAAGTACTTTTAAAATGTACAAATCAATAAATAGTTGTTAAGGAAAATTTCTTATTAAAGAAACATGTATCATCGCATTAATTTTATGCCCAATTTTAACATTTTAACTAAGCTTTATTTTGGAAAAATAACGCGTAATTAATAAAATCCCAGCTAGGTCTGAATCAGTTAATTTTTCAGTCAGTCAGTCAATTTATTTTGTACAATTCAAATGATAACAAATATACAACAAAATACAGCATAATAGATGAACGGTCAGATGAATTGCAACAGGAAGCTGCGAAAGACCTCTCGGTCAACGAGATAAGAAGTTTATCACCAACGTTCAGTTTGATTGATAAACTTTATTGATTGATAGAGATTGATAAACACCGAAATAAGTTGTCTTTTGTTGTTAAACTTTCCAAAAAGACTTGTTTTCAACAATTATCTGAGGAGAATCGCTTTTTATTGAGCATGTGGAAGCTCATTCATTTCCTTTGTACGGCCGTATTGGAATTGTTGTTGATTTGCATTAAGCGGAGTTCCCATTGTAGTAATCAGCATGACCTTTTTAACTCTTTCAGGGGACCAAAATACAATAAAACTATGCTCAAAATGCACAAAAAGTTTGTACTTGTTTTCTTTTGTTCTGCAATTAAAACAAATTATTTTCGGTCAGAAACAGGAAAATTTAACAAAAACAATTGAAAATTTGTATGATTTCTATGAAAAAATTGGCGTCCAATTTTTGTTCAAAATTTGTCTCACCATGTGTTTAAACGCCTTAACAGTAACGCAGTGATAGATTTGTAAGTGGGACAAATAATATCTTATGTGCACGTTCGCCAGTTGAATAAATGGGAGAAAATATATTCCGGCGCCTTTGAAAGAGTTAAGGAGCTTTTCATGAATTGCACTTTCCAAGGGCACAAGTTGAGTCCAGTCAGAATGTTATCATATTGAGCTATTCCACCGACAATTTATTAATAAAATCCTCCTAAAAAAATAATTACTTTCCTTTTTACCGTGTTCAATAAATATTCAATAAGTGTAAACAATTAATCAAAAAAGTTTGATTAGTATATCCCGTTAAGTGCGCATGATGTACTGTACGTGTATATATCCGTCACAGCCAGGCGCTCTCTTAGTGCGTATGACGGATATACATATGTTTTGATTGTCGCAGCTTTTCACAGCGCGGATTATTTCGCTTCTCACATTAGCTATTGTTTGGGTGAAAAACGGAAAAACATTGTTTGCAACAAAAACCGAGCTCCTTCCACAAATGTCATTGTTTTATTTTTTGTTATCTAGATCAAAATAGCTTTTTTTAAAAGTTTAAATTAAATACTTTCTGTCTGGTAGTTGTGCTTATAGTTTAGCCTTAGCGTGCGAGCTGACAGAATTTTAGCTAAAATGTTCGATTGTGGAGAGCACTCTCAAAATTTTAGTATTATAACAAAATTTGGCGTTTATTATAGAGATCGGTTTTGATATTTTCTTGCGTTTGCAGTTAATACCTTCATTCAGGTCAGATGTGTTTTTTCGCATACTCAGCAATAAAAGCATTTAGACCACTTCTAAAATAAAACTAAGTTATTTGTCGGTTATATAATTCCAAAGTAAACTTATCCTGCATTTACTTTCAGTTTTCCTTATACATTTGAAAAAGTATTTAGTCTGCATACAAGTGGAACGACCAAACGAATTTCTTCAAGTCTCAGAGGACAAACTTTTATTGCTTAGGGCTCATTTCCATGATGAGCGTTGATAGGAATATTTTTTATTTTATTGACATTTTTACTTCTTTCGGCGCTTAAGCGCTAAACCAAGCAAAAAAAATTAAGGAAACAGAAAATACTTTAGCCAACGTTCGTAATGGAAACGAGCTCTAATTCTTGATGTCGATAATGATTCGTCCTTACTCGAAAGCTCGGAAAATAAAAGCGTCGAAGAAGACTATTAAACCTATTCTTCTCAAGGTTTTTCGAGCAATTGACTCCTCAACATGGGCTTCAGAAGCCCATCAAAGTTTGACGATTTATAACTTGAAAATTGCTTAAGGTGTTGTTTCGAAATTTAAACAGAGTAAAAATCTTTTATTTAATTTTTGTTAGGGCTAAAAAGTTTTTGAAACTTTATCTAAAAAGTATGTAAAATTGGACTTTAGCAAGGTTGGTTGTTTAAAAAGAATCTCAGATAGCTGGATGTTTAAAAAAATTGATAAGTGATTGTTGAAAAGGGACGTAGGCATCCAGTGACTACGCGTGTAGAGTCATTCAAAACACTATTTATAAGGCAAATAAGAACGCTGCCACAACAAACCGGATCCCAGTATTCAAGACAGCAGTTGAATAGACCACAAATAAGACAACTGCATGTGGTGTTTTACACCAGCACCCGCCCTGAGCCCGCAAGTCGACTCAGCAGCGGGATACGCGAAGAAAGTTATTGCGCAATGATAAACGGTGATAATGAAACGTGAGTGATCTGTCTAGTTTTACCCCAGGATAAATCTGAACTGGACAGAATGTTAAAAGTTGGTTGTTGTAAATTTTTAGCTCAGATTTTTTATAATCTGATTATGGTGGAAAGTATATTATACTTATAGATGTTAAAAAAGAATAAGTTTTGATTGATTTCGGAGAAATACTGTTTCTCTGACACCCGAGACTGTTTTGCTTACTGTCGCCATCAGTAAGGGTACTCGATACTCGATGCTGGCTTAATAACACCACTGCCAGCATTTGATTCAGGCAGTGCAGCAGCCTGGAGTAGTAAAAGGGTAAGCCCTCGGCCCCAGTCCTGTTTGTGTCTGACCTGGAGTGGATACCCTTCAAACGACGACGACGACGAGTAAGTAAAACGTCTTTGTTTGGGAACAATTTCCAAACAAGTTCCATAATCATTCGAACCATGTACTTTCCTGGGGAAACCTCAGCAGCTTGCGGTTAAAGCCAATTTTGGAATAGCAGAGCGGCAAATATGGCACCAGCCTTCTTCTTAGCTTCAAGAAAATGTTCAATGTTTTGTATGAATAGAGCGACTTAATTCCCAGTTGACTTTACTGCGTCAAACCCAATTTGTTCTCCAGAAAGCAATAGATGAGTTGGTTCGATGCAGACATAGGTAAGTGTCTCGAATTTTTGCAGGGAACACAAAACAAATATATTTGTCAATAACTCTTTCTTCGTCTCTTGGATCGCGAGCGCAAGCGATCTTCCGTAGATTTTGGAAACTTGTAGTTGACGCAAGCAGGACGAGAAAGAAAGTTATTGTAATCAAGACTTCAAAACAACTTCTGCATGGATTATAAGCTATGAGCAGATAAAACCAGGGATCCAGAATTTTACCGGGTTTTGCGTGGAATTTATTGTTTTTATGTAAAACAATCAGATTAAAATATCATGAAGTTTAACAAATCCTGTTAAATCTTTTTCCAAAAAGTTATTTTAGTTCAAAATACAAAATTTCGATGCACTAAAAATTATTTGTTGAAATTAAAATAAATGTCGTTTGTAATTTATTAAAACGGGTTTATTACTTATACTTTGGAAACTTTCCTTGAATAAGTGCGCAGAATTTTGATGTTCAAAAAACAATTGTTGCTTGTAAAAGTAACAAAAACCATTTTATTGCATAAAACTCTGGATTTCGTTGTTGCTAAGTACGTGAGAATGTAGAATTTCGTTGTTGCAAAAATAATTGTTGTTTTTAAAAATCAAAAAATCGTGTTTTTACTAAAACTTTGGAAATTCACCTTTATCTAAGCATTCAAAATTTTGATGCTGTAAAAACAATTTAAAAGTAACAAAAAAACGTGTTATGAAATAGAACTCTGGATTTTTCTGTTGCGAAGTACGTCAGAATGCGGAATTTCGTTGTTGCAAAAATAATTGCTGTTTTTAAAAATCAAAAAACCGTATTATCACTAAAACTTTGGAAATTCACCTTTATCTAAGCATTCAAAATTTCGATGCTGTAAAAAAAATTTAAAAGTAACAAAAAAACGTGTTATGAATTAGAACTCTGGATTTTGCTGTTGCTAAGTACGTCAGAATGCGGAATTTCGTTGTTGCAAAAATAATTGCTGTTTTTAAAAATCAAAAAATCGTATTATTACTAAAACTTTGGAAATTCACCTTTATCTAAGCATTCAAAATTTCGATGCTGTAAAAAAAATTTAAAAGTAACAAAAAAACGTGTTATGAATTAGAACTCTGGATTTTGCTGTTGCTAAGTACGTCAGAATGCGGAATTTCGTTGTTGCAAAAATAATTGCTGTTTTTAAAAATCAAAAAAATCGTGTTATTACTAAAATACGGGAAAGTTACCGGTTATCTTTGTATGACACAGAATAATGTTATTCTCATTTTGTCAGTTTGGTTGGTAGGAAATAAAAAGTTCTTTTTGAACGTCAAGAGTAGATCTTTTTTTGGTCTCCATTTGATTTTCGAAATAAATTTATCAAACAGTGTGCAATAAGACTTTAGTGGGGTATTTCTAAACGTTTTTCCACCTGCGGCACATTTTGGGATTTTTTCAAAATTCGCGGCACACTTGTACTAAAGTTCTTAATGTTTGTTCCTAAAACTAGTGTATGTTCCTAAAAATGTGTGTTCCTAAAAGTGTTTTAATAACATGTTTGTTCCTAAAACTAGTGTACTCTAAACGAAGTCTTAACTTTAAATTTGTCTCGAATTTCTTGTATTTCGTCCTCAAAAGTATTGTTCTCGAAAAAAAGGTCGCAGAGCAATGAACTAATGTCTTTCAAAAACTTTTGCTGCATACTTGGAAATCTCTAGGGCACACTTTTATATATTTATGACGTGCTAAGACAGAAATACTGCCACGTCATAAATATATATAAGTCGGAACCCCTGCTTTATCGTAATTTAATCGTATAAAACATATTGTTTTCATCCTATATCTTCTGTTTGCAGAGCTCACATTTGAAAACTATAAACTTTTGACATAATATTTTCAAAAAAGTAAACTTATACATAAAGAATACACAGGATTTTTCGAAATGAGGAAAATTTCAACAAAAAAACGGTCTATTATTTTAAATGCAAAATGAAAAGCAATTATAAAAAGTCAGGTGCTGTTTAATTGTCTGAAGGCATAAACATCAGGCTTAACATGTGCAGTAGTTTGTTTAATTTTTTCCCTCACAATTGAATAGTTACAAGAATGTTCAATAAAAGATCCTCATTATAAGAATTGAATTTTGCCCGCTCGATTGATGTTCAAGCTACCTTTGTTGTAATCAAACAACAATTGTTTTGTCTAACAGAAAGTAAATGTGTAAGCTGTTTCCAACCAATCGCCTAAGAAAATTTGATTTTACATAAAATAACTTCTTCATCGCCTCAGGCAAGTCGACGTTAATAAAAGCGTGACATTGAAATTTTACGCTTTGCTGCGATTGGAAGCAAAAATGTAAACATTTGTTGAAAAACGTCTATTTTACCCGTTAACTCCTGCTGGGACCCACTTAAAAACAGTACCGTCTTATTCAGCAATTCAAATTAGGAAAAGTCAAGAAATTCCAGAATACTATCTTAAAAATGAATCACAAACGTTTTTGCAAAGACTGGGCTTCAAAAGCCCGGCTGTTGAGGAGAATAGGGTTAACACAATGATGAAGAAATTTATGACACTCTTTTGACATATTGATTGTTCAAATTTGTTTATTTTTGCGCTTTTTTTTCTATTTTGTTTGGATTTGTATTTTGCTTCAAATTAAAATTACTTTGTCGCATTTTTATTTTGTGGTTCCTATATTTCAGTATAAATTTCCAAAGAGCCGTAATAAAAAAAACGCAGCAAATTGATTCAACGTCCGGGACTTTCCCGCGAAGCTTGAAACAGCAATTATAAAAATCCATCGAGACGAGAAAAAAAGTGAGACGCGAAATTAAATACGCACTGTAACTCAGATAGCGAAAATTTAATTTCGCCTTAACGGGACATAAATATACAATCCTTTTCAAAAATTAAATCAATGTTTTGGACGAGTAAAAATTAATTTATCAGCCGTTTTGGCAATGATTTGAAAAAGCTAAAATTGTACAATTATCAAAGTTGATCTTATACGTAGTATTTCGAAATTGGTGTTTTTTTTACTTAAATCAGTGAGTGGTCGTTGAGTTTTTGCTTAGATTTCTACCGATTTATCCACCATACAAAGCTCCACAATCCAATTGTAATTGATAGATGACGTTGAATTGATGCAAATGAAGTAGTTTGTCTTTATACGGGAAATTTTTTTTCAATTACAAGTTGTGCGTGTTAAACGCAGTTGTGTGTTTGTGTCAAATTTTTGAAAAAAGAACTAATTTCTTTCGTCGTCGTCGTCGTCGTTTGAAGGGCATCCACTCCAGGCCAGACACAAACAGAACTGGGGCCGAGGGTTTATCCTTTTACTACCCCAGACTGCTGCACTGCCTGAATCAGATGCTGGCAGTGGTGTTATTAAGCCAGCATCGAGTTTCGTCATCCAAAACCGTCAGACCGCGTGCTCCATGTGGTGCCCGATATATGGGGCACATTGTTAGTACATGGTCTGCGGTTTGCTCTGAGGCGCCACACTCGCAATTCGGTGAAGGATCGAGACCCCATTTGTGCATGGACGAATGGAATCGCCCAACACCAGTCCGCAGGCGGTTGAGCTTAACCCAAGCTGCTCGGGGTAAGCCCATCTCAACAGGCCTGACACTGGTCCCGGGCACAAAAACACGGAGCCTGGAAGCACTTTCACGGTACTCCGCGTTCCATTTGTGATTCGTCCATTCAGAGGCGCGGATGCCAAGTCTGGCAAGATTGTCCGAGAGATTCCGCGCACCTGGCACAAACGGGCGTCTGGATCTTAGTCTCACTTGGCCAGTATCTGAGGACCCACTTAAAAGACCATGCAAGCTATGATCGGGGTCCAGAGATTCACGGTAAGCCAAGCAGAGTGTCGCTCCCAGTCGGCGAAGCTCAGCTGGCTGGATGCCCGAAAGTACAGGTAGGTGGTCCGTTGGAGTGGGACGCAGGCATCCAGTAACTATGCGCAAGGCGTCGTTCAAGACACTGTCAATGAGGCGAGTGTGAGCACTGCGACACCAGACTGGCGCACAGTACTCAGCTGTTGAGTAGACTAGAGACAAGGTGGCTATGCATAGTGTTTTAGCACCAGCACCCCATCCCGAGCCCACGAGTCGCCTCAGCAGTGTGACGCGCGATGATAGTTTTTTGCGCAATGCCACTAAATGGTGACGAAACGTGAGCGATCTGTCCAGTTTTACCCCAAGGTATGTAGGGGTTGGACAGAACGGTAATAGTCTACTATTGTTGTAGACCTTTAGCTCACGTTTGGCCTCTCGGTTATTTAAGTGAAAGGCTGTCGTCGCCGTCTTAGTGTGACTGAGCTTCAACCCCCAAGTCTGGAGATACGCTGACAGTGTGGATATGTCTTGGCTTAAGGTCCCCTCCAAGTCCTTCCAGTTTCCAGAAGAGTGCAACAATGCTAAGTCATCAGCATAAGCAAACTTTCTGAAAATCATGGAAGGAAGATCGTACGTATAGATGTTAAATAGGAGGGGAGCCAAGACCGATCCTTGAGGAAAGCCGTTTTTAAGACGGCGTAGCCTGCTTTGCTTGTTGTCACCGGTGGTAAGGGTGAAACTTCGATTTTGGACAAGCTCCATGATCATTTTGACCATGTGCTTATCCGGAAGTAGTCTCAGCAGCTTGCAGGTAAGGCCACGGTGCCAGACAGTGTCATAAGCAGCTGTCAGATTGATAAATACGGCACCGGCCTTCTTTTTAGCCTCGAAAGAATCCTCGATGTTCTGGGTTAGCAGAACAACTTGATCTACCGTTGACTTCCCGCGTCGGAACCCAGCCTGCTCTTTAAGGAGCAGTGGATCAATTAATGGTTTAACGCGGGCGTAGATAAGCCTCTCGAGGATCTTGTAGGGGACACAGACCAGAGATATCGGTCGATAACTCTTTGGATCCCCCACGGGCTTTCCTGGTTTTGGGATCGCGACCACATGCGCTCTTCTCCAGATCTTGGAAATTTTGAGTCGGCGTAAACAGGAAGAAAGGAAGTCACGTAACCAGGACTTCAAAGCAGCTCCAGTATGGAGTATAAGCTCGGGGCAGATGGAATCAGGACCCGGAGCTTTACCTGGTTTTAAGTGTTGAAGGGCAGCAGCAAATTCTCTCTGTGAAAATTTATCAGAGATATTTACTGCGTCTGGTGTTGTGGCCCTCCAAAGGTCAGACACTTCTTGAAAGACAAGTCGAGATGACTTGCAATCAACAGCCTCGTATTTCCCATTTCTAATCAGCTGAGATGCAATAGCATTGGCTGAAACGGGACAGTGACGAGGAGAGTGTCGTGACCTACCAGTAAGGTTGTTCAAAATACTCCACGCTTTTCGACTAGAGTGTGAGAAGTCAATGCTCCGAACTGCTTCGGACCATCGATCCCTCCGCTTTCTGTCAAGCTTGGCAAGCAGAGCTGTAGCAGCCAAGCTTGAGTCGTCTCCCTGAGGAGACTGCAGAAAGGTTTTATAGAGGGATTCACACTCTGCATCCCAACACGGAATATAGTTATTTCGATACCCGCATGGGATAGTCTTTTTGGCTGCTTTCTTAATGGTGTTACAGAAGTCCTGGTAAGCCGCATCCACATCAAGTGAATCATGCGGCAACAAAGTCTTTGCGAATTTATTCGTCAAACAATGTAGTGATTCCAATTGGCCTTGCGGAAGTTCCATCGCTTAACAGGCATGCTTGGCACTGCCATAGCAAACCTTGGTGGTGTAATAAGCGAGGGTCGATGTTGTGACCTGGGGAACTTGTCAAGGACACGTCTATCCGGTAAGCGACTGTTTGGACCTACGCTAGCGAAAGCTAGGTCTGGATTGGTGCCAGTGTTCCAGCGGCCGGAATAAAAACTGGCAGCGTCCTTGGCATTATATAGCAGGGCAAGACAATTAATATTTGCCCAGCCAGCCAAGCACTCACCGTCCGAACTGTTGTCATCATAACCCCAGTCAGCATGGCGACAGTTAAAATCGCCAGCGTACAGACAGGGGTGAGGAAACACTGGGAGATCCAGGGTTCGCAATCGCGTTGGCGGTGGTTTGTAGACGTTGACTATTTTATAGCCATCACGTCCACACACAACCACTCGATCTCCGATGTCGGTGGAGATTGGTCCAAAAGCGTGTATCTCAGTCGCTCGTGGACAAACGTGGCAAGGCCATGCTTCCTGCTTAAAGAAGACCCAGCTAGTTGGTAGTGTGGTAGCACCAACTTCTCTGCATCAGTGCAGTCGGTCTCCTGCAGTAGGATGACGAGTGCCTCAGACTGCATAGCGAGGTGATGAAGAACATTCATTTTGCTTGCAGTGAGGCCTTCGATGTTCAGCTGAAGAATAATGGGTCTTCGGAACTTGTTGGCAATGTTCCCTGAAAAGGGCAGTTTTATCCTGACATTGCCCAGTCCTGAAAAGGACGTTTGCCGATTAGCAGACCCACACTGAACATCGGAATGGGCGGATTCCCTTCCGTTTTGGTAGGTTCGGTTTCGGTCTGTCATTTTAAAATCAATGAGCAGACTTACTCACGGCCCAGGCTGCGTGAAAGCACCTACCATCTGGGCCACTAATTTCTTTAAAACAGTGATTTCCAAAATGGGTTCCAATCAAATTCTTGAAGAGTTTTATAGGCTGCTGCTGATTATGTATGCGTTTGCGTAAGAAAAACAAAAAAATTAAAGAAAAAAATTATACAATCAATAATTTTCTTTACTATGTATGTTGTATGATCCATATCAAGAAATCTGATTAAGATGAAAGGTGGAGACGTTTTTTTTTTTTAGTGATCAATAGTTTTTGGGGGGAGAAAATGAAGAAATTAGACATAGTTTAAAAGTGTTGACCTTTTTTTTAGCTTTCATGAAATTTTCAGCAAATTAGGTATTCCTTTTCAACTTTAAAACCTTTGCAGTGTTCCACTGACAAAAAATGTTTGGAACCACTGCTGTAGAAAGTTAATTAGAAATATTTTCAACATAAAGTAATTATCGTGTATATACCCATGTATTAATCGCACTTTTTTGATCTTAAATGTAGTCCAAAAATCGGAATGCGGCTAATACACAGGTGTTCAGAATTACCAAAATTTTCTAGAGAAATTTAACTTTCTACAAATTCCACATGTATGCGTAAACAGCTTCGTAACAATCGTAGGTTTCAGAAGTTGATCATGCTTGTGTGTAAACTAACCAACTATGGCGAAAGAATGGTTATAAACAATCTTGAATTTTTATGGACTTACTTATGTACCGGTAATTTAATCTCTCAATTTTGTAAAAAAAAGTGTGCTAATACCGGTATGTCTAAATTCTTTAAATTTTTCAGATTTGTGGTATAAGACTAGTTTGTTGTAAAGCAAAATAGCGTCTTGATGTTGAATGTTTACTTTTATTGTAATCATTAAATTTGTCAAATTAAAATGCGTCTTATATACGATCACTATTGAGAGAAGAGGTTTTAAACATTCAAAGAAGGTGCGGCTTATACATGGGGGTGGCTAATACACGGGTATATACGGTAAATGTAAAAATTTTCAATGTTTGATGAGATGCGAATGATTGTGGAGTGAAATTAACTTTTGATTAAAAATTATTTAATATTTTTATCAACAAAATATTTTAGATAACCATTATTTCATAAAAATATCAAATAATTTCTAATTAAATTTTTTCTAAAAAATTCTTAAATAGTTTTTAATTAAAATTCTAGGCCGGTACTTGACAAAGAATCCACGATAGTTGTGCAGGAGCGCACTCTAGCTTGACACAGACCTAATAGAGCAAAAAATTGGAAAACACGTGTAGATAGAAAAAAAAATTTATTTAAGGAAAAATTCTCACAGATCGCTTGGCGAATAACAAGAAACCAAGGAGACGTTTTATTGCTCTACCACAGCGTCGGCAACACACGGCCTCCCAGAAAAATCATCGAACACAGCACCCAATGATCCGTTTTATGGCTTTCTACCTTGACATTTCTAGTCAATTAAAGATTGCATTTAAATAACTTGAATTTGTAACTCAAAACTCCGAAACTGTTAACCGCTCGTATCCGAACGTATTTTTGGGTACCTGCCCATGGGACGGGTCGAGTGTAGACTGACGGGCTTACTTGCACTTGTACAAGTCTCGAACATGCAGTTTCAAGGACAACTCACGACAAGATATGGAGATATGTACGCTTGTTCAAAACTAAACTAGGATTCTGGAAAAGTCAACTAAAAACTGCAAATTATGCTCAATACAGCTAAACTGCAAGAGAACAATCTACGAGCAGTACTATATCTGATGCAGCATTTAAAAAATTGGTTTTGCTGACATTTGTTCTCTTGAAGATAATAGAAAACTTTTCAATATTTTATTTCATGTACAGGTGGACAAAGTACAAAAAAGTCATCAAATGGAACTAGTTCAGCTGCAGTGTGCTAACGAGTTAATATCAAAATTTTTAGCCGGAAGCGCATCACTGCTTGACGTTTATGAAAAAATTTTCAATGCAAACAATATCCAAAACTTGATTAATTATGCCATAAAATGGCATCGATGTTTGGCAACAATTATTGTATGAATAACTATTTTTATCATCAAAACTGGCAAGAACAAGTTGAAAACACAATTTATGGATGACCAATTGACCACTTGCAAAATGTTATGTCTTTTGTTTTATCCAATTTACCACCTAAACTTCAGAATCTTTCAAACAAGAAACAATATCCAAAAAAATATTATTATTGTTATGCTATTAATAATTCTACGTTGTATTTTGTGCTTTTGTAATTAACTGATAAAATGCAAAGTTAATTTAAGTAAATTAAGTAGAATTCTATTAATGCGCATATTTTAACATTATCGTAAACTGTGAAGGGAATGAAATTGTTAATGGAAAATTAGTAGAGCCGCCGAAACCTTGTATGATTTGCTGTAAGAAAAAAGTTGCCGAACTCTGATCTACTTATTAGAAGCAAAAAAGTTAAGTAAAAAGCTTATAGTAATTTGGTTCTGCTATAACTCTTTCAACTTTCATGTTACAACTTATTAGCCTAGTTTTGGCTAAGTTGACAAATTCTTATAAAAATCATCAATTTAAGCCTTTGCAAACTCTCGATATGCTTCTTTACAGGGTTACTTCTGTTTTTTGCTTTACACAAAAATAACTTTCGCCGTTATTGGCAGAATCGAGTTTTTGACACAACTAGAATCTTGATTTTGTTGCTATAGAGGGTTTTGAAGAAATGCCAACAAACTTATATAGAAACTTTATTATTTTTTAGACCTTCTCTACCCTTTTACTTTCTGAAAGATGTTCCACACGGCAAAAAACAACTAAAAATTTATCAGCTTGATATTGCCGGTAATTAAAGATTCTTTTTGTCGTATGCCACAACAAATCAAACAGACAGAGCGTGAGTTGATTACACAAAAATAATGCAATTGAATTAGTCCAGGCGGTTGAAAAATAATGCAATTGAAATAGTCCAGGACAAAAATAATGAAATTGATATAGTCAAGCAATAAGTAAATTATTCCAATCATCTATTTAAATAAATTTGAGAAAAAATAATTGTTTTAGTTTTATGTGATTTTTAATCAAATCAAAATTTATAATATTCAAAAACTTTAACTTTGTGCAACAGCGTTTTGGTGTTTTAAAAAAATCTTCAAAATGTGTTTACCAACTTCAGGTTTACATTTAAGGTATCTCACAAAAACATTATCTCATATTTATGAAAAATGGCTTGTTGAAAATTTCAAACTTCTTTATAATTCAACTCACTCTCAACTTATTTCAACTTTTCTTACTTATTACCAAATTATAATAATTTTGTATAGATGGAAGTTTAAAGCTCCATTAAAAAAAATTTAGTTTTAGTCATTTGTTTTTCGATAGCTTTTTTCTTCATACTTAAACTCGTCTTTTGGTTTCATTTCGGAACCAAGGATGATTCATGAAACAACTTTTTCATTTAGTGATCTTTGTAAACGAAGCTAACTTAGGTTTTAATTATTTTTTTAAAATCAACAGCTGCCAACTTTTCAACTCTAGTTAAAGATGTTTTATATAGATAAACTTCTTACGAGTAATTTTTCGTTTTTTATTTTTTGGTGTATACGTGTGAATTGATTCAAAAAAATGACGTAGTTTCAGTATTACTAGTTGTTGGACAACTAAACTATTCCAGTTATATATTTCGTGGTTCTGATTTTAATTTACCAACTTTTGAAATAATTCAATACCCTAATTTTGATTTTAATCAAAACTTTTACTTTGGCTATTGAAAATGTTTTGTCACCAACATGGAATCAACAATCGCCAAATCTCAACGGAACTATTGTCTCACCTTTAACCCTACTCTCCTCAACGCCCAGGCTTCTGAAGCCCTGCTTTTGCAAAAACGTTTGTAATTACTTGATCTTTTCAGATAATGTTCTAGAATTTCTTGACTTTTCCTAATTTGAATTGCTGAATAAGATGGTACTATTTTTAGGTGCTCCCGAACAAGGGTTAACGAGTAAAATAGACGTTTTTGAGCAAAATCATGAATTTTTGCTTCTATTTATTCAACAACCGAGTATTGGAGTCTCATTTGTTTTTATAGTACTTGGTTTCTATATATTGCCTTTGCGCGTAGTCACTGATGCTTCCGTCCTTCTCCAACAGACCACTTACGGATTTTTTCAGATATCCAGCCATCTGAGCTTTGAAAACTAGTAGCGACACTTGTTTTAGCTAAAAGTGGTACTCTAAACCTGTGCTCCGCTACTTTTTCAAACCTGAGGCACACTTTGAAAAATTTCAAAAATTAGCAGAACACTTGGACCAGGTAAAGAGCTAAATTTTAAATGCTTTTTGTTACCTAAGTTTCCTTAAAAAACCTAAAAATTTTAATCTAAACTCTAAAAATAAAGTGATGACTTTTTTTCATCAGAAGTTAGCAATTTGCGCATATCGTGCACAATCGAGTCTGGGTGAAAATTGATCAAAAAAATTATCAATTTATTTGTAGAAAGTTTTTATGTTGACAAAATGAAATTTCATATGAAGAAAAGCGTTCGAAATCCAGTAAAAATCAAAAAAAAGGTTTTGACCTTACACAATGAGATGTACTGTGTAATAATTTTTTTAAGTTTTTTGGTTGCTACTTAAGAGAACATAACTTTTTCTTAATTTCAAAGAGTATGTTTCTCGTTTTTCCGCAGCACACGAGTTGCAGAGGACTGCTCTAGATCCTGACTATGGTTTATTTATTGGTTATCAAATGCTTGCCGATAAACACAAAGGTCTAAACGGTTGCTTGCGCGTGCTGCGCAAAAACTTGAACAATTTTGCTGAATTAAGCTTCCCTTCTGCTCATCACATGAATCATATATCGAACACAGAATGCTATGAGTGGAGTCTACATCCGGCTTCATGCTTTCATTAGCAGCTTCTTGCCTTACTCGTTCAAAACAACGTGCCCAGAACAGTTACAAAGTTATGCTTAAACGCCTTCAAACGGGTTAAAGACAACTGGACGCAGCCGACTAGTTGCAGCTTAACTAACCAGTGGGCTGCATCTAGTTGGGTTGCGCCCAGTCGGTTGGGGACAGTTGGGCCATTCCGCCTGCGGACTGCAGTAACACGTTTTCATTTGTGCATAGACAAATGGGGTCTCGTTTTTTTCTCTCATTGCAAATGCGGCGCCAATAGCAATTTGCAATAAAATATTAAGCACAGCAACTACTCTTATTTATGTGTTTTACTTGAAGTGGATACTTTTACATGCTACAACAATGTTGCCTTGTTTTACGTAATGTCAAAAAAAAGGCCTTTACAGCTTAACATCTCTTTTCCAAAGTTATCTTGGAAAGGCCTTGTCGTGATCAATATTTTCTCAAAGTGATCAATTTAACCTTCCACAGTGTAAAACAAAAAAATGCACTTTTCAATTAAATATATTGGAGACAAAATGTGTTATTTTATCCCGTATTTTATGCGACACTTTCCATTTTGCAAAATAAAAAAATATATCTACCTTTGTTACCCAGATTTGCTAATTTTCTAGTTTTGCTTTTAGGTTTTCACTTATCCTATTAATTACTTTTTTCCTTAATGCAGGTTGTTTTTCAAAAAGTTATTTTATTTTAGTTTTTTTGTTAATTTTAAATGACACAATAAAAGTAACTGCTTGATTTTATGATTATTTCCCGGTTACGTTGTCCTACATTTATTCTCAATTATATGTTATGCAAATTGTTCCTGACGTCAGATGGGTCTGGGCCAGCCACAAAAACTAGATAGTCAAATGTAGCTGCACTGAATGGAAGATACAGCAAATTATTACAGTCTAACTACTAGGGTTTGGGAACCGGGATCCCGGTTTCGGAAATTCCAGGGATTTTGCGACATTTTAGGTTTCCTGTTTCTTGGTTTTTTATGATTAAAAATTCCCGGTTTTGTGAGCTTTTGTACGTAATATCACTACAACAGCCGTGTGATGTGTCTAAAGCAAAATCATCCTGTCTGTTCCAATTGTGACGACACAATACTTCTTGTCCCATTTTTTGAGCTGTTTCCAGTTGATTATGAAATAAACAGGTTTGAGTCAGTTTAGTACTGTTCCAGCGCCAGACGGACCCGCCAGATTGTCCAAACGCGGTCGCCTTATCAAAGTGCCGCTTCGCTACCGCAACTAATTTCAAACAATTCGTTGTTAAGCCCGTTCTAACTCCTTGTTCTAATTTTTCTTAAACATTTTTGAAACACTTAGTGACGTAACAATTCATTGTATTCTGACTTCATTTGTTTAACGTGGTAGTTTAATTTAGCTAGCTTAGGGTTAGGTTAGCGTTTTACTCGTTTATATGTTAATTCAGTTAGAATAGGATTAGGTTTTTGTAATAATTAATTTGTTTGCAATAACTATGTTTAACAATTAATTTTTTATTCTTTTGTTTGTTTCTATTTGAATAAGGAAATAATAAATAAGTTCGATAATTTTTGATTAAATTCTATTTTAATAAAATTGGGATAATTTAAGTAACAAATGATGTCTTTATTTGTTTCTATTTGAATAAGAGGTTTAACACCGCGCCAAGGGTTTCTGTGCCTCGAAATCGGCTATTCTGTGCCGCACAGAAATAAGTACTGTCATCGCTATCGAGCAAGTAGTTGAAACTCAGATGCAGTGTATTTAGTTATGGAGCGCGTTAATCGGTCTAAATTTGGGAAACATTTCACTCGAGATTATAATGATGACAAAGCTAAGTGCATACATTGTTCACAAAATATGTCGTGTAAAGGTGGATCAACTAGTGGTCTTTTTCGTCTCTTGAAAAGCAAGCATAATTAATAGCTCAGAAAGCGAAGATCAACCCTGTTCTAAGAAATTAAAAGTTCAGCAGAAATCGATCTTACCGTTTATAAGTGTTAAAAAAGAAAGTTTGCTAGTTATTGTCTCTCAACTGGCAGCTGTGGATGGTTTTTCTATACATTCTGTTGGCAAAAGTAAGTTTATTCGTGTGTCGCTTAGCGCCAAAGGCTTAGGTCTTCCATCTTGGGACTCTGATATTATGAACTTAATATACCGTGAATACAACGGCATTCAAAAACAAATAAAAACTGAAATTGAAATGAAACTTTAAGGCAATTCCCGTTTCAGTTTGACTATGGACGAGTATATTTCAGTTTGTTGCCGAAGGAACATGAACATCAACATTCATTGCCAAAACGATGTTACAAACTTGGGCCTAATAAGAATGCGTGATTAATCTGGTGCTGAAAAAACTTTTCAGTTGTTGGAAAAATATTTGGATAATTTTGGAATCACAAACATGCATACGTATATTTATTGTCAGCATTATTTCTGATGGCGCCTCAATAATGAAAAAATTTGGTAAAATTTCTCAACTTGATCACCAACTCTGCTAAGCACATAATGTGCACCTGGCTGTATGTAATGTGTTATACAAAAATAGAAGTGTGACTCATATTGCAGATAAAGATTACGGCAATGATCAAGACAAAAAAATATATGAAGAAAGTTTTGGCATAGTGACCCCCACAATAGCATTAAACGAAGTACCAGTTTTCAATGTAGAAATAGAAAATGTAGTCAAGAAGGTGCGGAAAGTGGTGAAAATATTTCGGAAAAGTCCCGCGAAAAACGAAGTTTTGCAGAAATATGTATTGTTGGAACAAAACAAGGAGTTGTCACTTGTCCTAGATTGCAAAATTCGCTGGAGTTCCATGTATGAAATGGTTGAAAGGTTTATATGTCTTAACCCTTTAAGGGACATAATTTTTTTAAAACCTGAATTTATTCAAAAATTGTTTTTTATGTCTTGTTAGGTGTTCTTAGACACTATAAAAAAACAAAATTTTTATTTTTTTGTTTTTTTAATGAAATACACCATGGGTCATGTATGACCCAGTGTCCCTTAACGGTAAATTTTTTTCGCCGCTTAATGCAAATTACATATCAATGACTGAACTTTTAGGAAAGGTTGTTAAAGTGAATAAACATTGCAGGTTAAAAAAAATTGATTTAACTAACCAGACAATTAATGAGAGTGCTTTCAAATCGAATTTTTATTGAAATTTTTATTTGATTCTTTTATTAATTCTGTCTTGCAACGAAACACTGGAATGAATACCTAATATTTGCACACAAATTTTATATATTTCTATAGCAAACACTCAACCTCACAGATAGAAAAATATTTATTGTTTATATCCATGTTATACAACAAAGCAATTCTGTGTGGTAGCCCATGAATAGTAATGGCTTTAGTATGAAGCGTACGTAGTGGCTGCAGCTGGGTTCCTTATAAAAAGCGTCAAAAAGTGGCCCTCTCCAAGCAAAACATTGCTGCATTTCTTCATAGTAGCATTATGATGGTGGTTTCACCTGTCTGCACTTTAACTTTAAAACGAAAGTCGGGATCACGTACTCGAATTAAGGTGATTACCTTTTTTGAGACCACCTATGGTTTTGAAACGAAAATGGAGATTTTGCACTTGAATTGAAAGAGATGACTTTATTTTAGAGATCAACTATATCTTTGAGACAAAACGAAAAAACTTGACACACTAAAAAGTGGCTCACCCATTCTTTTCTCGTAACAAATCTTCCTTTTGTAAGGCTATCACAGTCCATAAACCCTTAAAAAATAACTTAGCCTACCCCATCAGCAAATGCATACCAAAAAATGCCTCATTTCAACCACATCAGTAGCAAAAACATTCCCTTTTTTTTCTCTTCAGTTTTTTTTCATTTAAAGTCAATTTACTTGAAATATTGTGGTTTTTTTTGAATTTCTGTTCCGCTTTATATTTTCAGGTTAATTTGCAGCTGGTTGAGGAGCTTCTGTAGCAATTTTAAGAACATTTGTATTTCTATCCTCTTTTATTAAAATTTTTTTTTTTTCTAAATAGTACAAATCTTCATCATCAAGAATGAGTTTTTCCTCATCATCACTGTTATCAGTAAATAAAATAAGATTTACTTTAAATGCATCAAGATAAAAAAGTTTTTTATATACTGACCTGGTAAAACTAGTTAGGCCTAAATTATCTTCGTGATTTATATCCAATTTTTTAAAAAGTGAAATAAGTGTATATTTACTAATTATTATGACTCGAAAAAGAAAAACACTGCTTTGTTACATCACAACCTGCGGGGCACGATAATAGCACAATACTATGAGTAAATATTTAGCAACACAAAATTTTTGGTTTTCATTCTTATTTGCCGAGTTTAGTTGATTATCTTTTAAATTTAGGGAAATCCCCAGAGTTTACAAGGTTGGTAACGGCGCACTATAAATGAGAAACAAGTCATTAATAGTTATAGCGATTATATAAAAATGCTTTATCTAAGACATCAATTATACTACGAAAATTAATGAAAAAATTTAGTGAGCGTATGCAAAACATACAAGTTGCTTTGCATTACAGCATTATTTACGTATTTCATAATCACCTATATTTACCTTTGAGGGACACTGGGTCATATATGACCCACAGCCGCTTTTGCTTTGGTTTTTGAAATCAAAAAGCTTAAATAATTCAATAATGATTTTGAATCATTAGCAAGAACCTAATCTTAAAGACTAAAACTCAAGTTATATAAAATAAGATTATTTTACTTTGATTAAGTCAGCTAATTAAAGTCAAAATTTTTTTTCAATTTTTGTTGTCAAAAAGTTTGCAAAACCACGGTAAAAAATATAAAAGTTTTCAATTTTTTTTTTAATTAAAACTTAGATCTTTTAAGAATCCAACTGTCAAAAAACAAATTTATTTTTTTGATTGAATTGTCTGTACCATAAAAAAATATTCATGGGTCATATATGACCCAGTGTCCCTCAAAAGGTTAAAAAGTGCATATCGAAAGCTTTACTCGATTTGTCGATTGAACATGATATATCTACAACTGAATTTTCGTTTCTCAACGAGCTAAAATGCGCTCTTTAACGAATAAAACTTGCGGTTGAAGCTTTGTGTCGTAGAGATGCAACGCTTTTGACTACCGAAGGGTTTTTCAATTTTTATCTGTGTAGTTGGAGAAGAGGAAATCGAGCCTTGCGGAAGATTTACTTTGTACCGTAAAAAACTGTGTACAACAAAGACGACAACATGAATTGGTTAATTTGTTACGTTATCTTCAAAATCCAAATTCATCGATTTATAATGAACATTATGCTGATGAAATACCGTCTTGTAGTAACAGCGAAGAAGATTTTGTGTAAACTGCTTCCACCTTACATGTATTTTGCCGTTTGTTTTGTAAAAGTGACAGCAATAAAGCAAAAAGTCAAGATGAGAATGAAGTAATAGAGCTGGCTATCAACAATCAGAAAGATAGAAGTCTTTTCTAAAGATTTCAGACCCACATTGAGCATTCCACTAACTCCACTCCCACCCAGCAGTTGAACACAATTGTTGATCGTCGTCGTCGTTTGGAAAAGTATCCACTCCAGGTCAGACACAAACAGGACTGGGGCCGAGGGTTTATTCTTTTACTACCCCAGACTTTTGCACTTCCTGAATCAGATGCTGGCAGTGGTGTTGTTAAGCCAGCATCAAGTTTCGTCATCCAAAACCGTTCGACCTCGTGCTCCATGCGGTGCCCGATGTATAGGGCACGCCGTTAGTACATGGTCTGCGGTTTGCTCAGAGGCGACACACTCGCAATTTGGTAAAGGAGCGAGACCCCATTTGTGCATGGACGAATGGAATCGCCCAACACCAGTCCGCAGGCGGTTGAGCCTAACCAAAGCTGCTCGGGGTAAGCCCATCCCAACAGGCCTGGCACCGGTCTCGGGCACAAAAGCACTGATCCTAGAAGTATTTTCACAATACTCCGCGTTCCATTTGTGATTTGTCCATTTAGAAGCGCGGATGCCAAGTCTGGCAAGGTTGTCCAAGAGATTCCGCGCACCTGGCACAAACGGGCGTCTGGATCTTAGTCTCACTTGGCGTGTTTCTGAGGTACTTAAAAGACCATACAAGACATGATCAGGGTCCAGAGATCCACGGTGAGCCAAGGAGAGTGTCGTTCTCATTCGGCGAAGCTCTCAACCGGCTGGATGCCTGATAGTATAGGTAGGTGGTCCGTGGAGTGGGACGCAGGCATCCAGTGATTATACGCAAGGCGTCGTTCAAGACACTGTCGATGAGGCGAGTGTGAGCACTGCGACACCAAACTGCCGCACAGTACTCAGTTGTTGAGTAGACTAGAAATAAGGTGGCTATGCGTAGTGTTTTAGCACCAACATCCCATCCCAAGTCCACGAGTCGCCTCAGCAGTGCGACGCGCGAAGATAGTTTTTTGCGCAATGCCACTAAATTGTGACAAAACGTGAGCGATCTGTCCAGTTTTATCCCAAAATAAGTAGGGGTTGGACAGAACGGTAAAAGTCTACCGTTGTTGTAGACCTTTAGCTCACGTTTGGCCTCTCGGTTATTTAAGTGAAAGGCTGCCGTCACCATCTTAGTGTGACTGAGCTTCAACCTCCAAGTTTGGAAATACGCTGACAGTGTAGACATATCTTGGCTTAAAGTCACCTCCAAGTCCTTCCAGTTTCCAGAAGATGCAACAATGCTATATCATCAGCATAAGCAAACTTTCTGGAAATCATGTAAGGAAGATCGTAGGTATAGATGTTAAATAGAAGGGGAGACAAGACCGATCCCTGAGGAAAGCCGTTTTTAGAACCGCGTATCCTGCTTTGCTTGTTGTCACCGGTGGTAAGGGTAAAACTTCAATTTCGGACAAGCTCCATAATCATTCTGACCATGTGATTATCCGGAAGTAGTCTCAGCAGCTTGCAAGTAAGATAAGTGAAAGTGTTATAAATATGTAATAAGTAAATGTTATAAGCAGCTGTCAGATCGATAAATATGGCATCGGCCTTCTTTTTAGCCTTAAAAAAATCTTCAATTTTCTGCGTTAGCAAAACAATTTGATCTGCAGTTGACTTCCCGCGTCTGAACCCAGCCTACTCTTTAGGGAGCAGTGGATCGATTAATGGTTCAGCGCAGACGTAGATAAGCCTCTCAAGAATCTTGTAGGGGACACAGAGCAGAGATATCGGTCGATAATAACTCTTTAGATCACCCACGGGCTTTGTCGGTTTTGGGATTGTGACTACAAGCGCTCTTCTCCAGATCTTGGGAATTTTGAGTCGGCGCAAACAGGAAGAAAGGAAGTCACGTAACCAGGACTTTAAAGCAGCTCCAGCATAAAGTATAAGCTCTCGGCAGATGAAATCAGGTCCCGGAGCTTTACCTGGTTTTAAGTGTTGAAGGGCAGCGGTAAATTTTTTTTGTGAAAAATTGTCAGAGATATTTACTGTGTCTGGTGTTGTGGCCCTCCAAAGGTCAGACATTTCTTGAGAGACAAGTCGAGATAACTTGCGGTCAACAGCTTCGTATTTCCCATTTCTAATCAGCTGAGATACAATAGCATCGGCTGAAACGGGACAGTGACGAGGAGAGTGTCGTGACCTACCAGTAAGGTTGTTCAAAATACTCCACGTTTTTCGACTAGAGTGTGAGAAGTCAATACTCCGAACTGTCTTGGACCATCGATCCCTCCGCTTTCTGTCAAGCTTGGCAAGCAGAGCTGTAGCATCCAAACTTGAGTCGTCTCCCTGAGGAGACTGTAGAAAGGTTTGTAGAGGGATTCACACTCTGTATCCCAACATGGAATATAGTTATTTCGATACCCGCGTAGGATAGTCTTTTTGGCTGCTTTCTTAATGGTGTTACAGAAGTCCTGGTAAGCCGCATCTACATCAAGTGAATCAGGCGGCAACAAAGTCTTTGCGAATTAATTCGTCAAAGCAATATAGTGATCTATTTGGCCTTGAGGAAGTTGCATCGCTTAACAGGCATGCTTGGCACTGCCATAGCAAATCTTGATGATGTAATAGGCGAAAGTCGTTGTTGTGACTTGGGGAACTTGTCAAGGACACGTCTATCTGGTAAGCGACTGTTTGGACCTACGCTAGCGAAAGCTAAATCCGGATTAGTGCCAGTGTTCCAGCGCCCGAAGAAAAACTGCCAGCGTCCTTGGCATTACATAGAACGGCAAGACAATTAATACTTGCCAAATGCCCAGCCAGCCAAGCACTCACCGTCCGGACTGTTATCATTGTAACCCCAGTCAGCATGACGGCAGTTAAAATCGCCAGCCTACAGACAGGGATGAGGAAACACTGGGAGATCTAGGGATCGCAATCGCGTTGGAGGTAGTTTGTGGTCGTTGACTATTTTATAGCCATCAACGTCCACACACAACCACTGGATCTCCGATGTTAGTGAAGATTGGTCCAAAAGCCTGTATCTTAGTCGCTTGTGGACAAACGTGGAAAGGCCATGCTTCCTGCTTAACCCCTTCAGACTTGAATTTTTATTAGATTTTATAAAATAGTAAATTTGTTATTTGTTTGAAGGATGTGTTGCCGAAATGAAGTTGCACAAAAAAAATTTGTCGGGGCGCATCTATAAATTAGTATTAAGGCTTTAAATATAGGATGGCATAATTAGGTCCCATTCCTAATTATAATTAGGAATGGGACTATTTAGTCCCAATCGGTTCAAAGTACACAATCGGTTCAAAGTATAGTTTGGTGCCCAATCGGCTTTAAATAATTGGGACTATTTAGGCCACTTTGAATCCCAATCGGTCAAAGTGAATTTTGAAAAAAAAAATTTACTTTTTTTTTAAAATATCAGCTTTAGTTTATCTTGTCATATTCAATAAATTTGAGTAACTTTAAGGAATCTGGAGTTTTAGAAAAGAAGATATTTATAACATCATCAAAACTTTTAGTTTTTTTTTAACATTTGAATTTAAGCCAGAATTATTCAAAAAGCATTTACGTCTATTGACGATTTTCTGCCATAGTGGTCTTTCGTCTTTTCAAAAATGAACATGATAATAACTTTTTACCGTGCTTTACTAAACAGCATAACAATTGAAGTAATGAACACACATATTTTACACTAAAATATTGTTCTCAACACCGAAATGCAATTTCCTGAAACAATTTTTTTCTTGTTTGACAAAGAAATAAATTACAATCATTACAACATGTGCAAGTACGAGAGTCTATTTTTCGCTTGGCACACAATTTGCATTTAACACGTTCTTGATAAGGAACTCGTGTAACTTGATGAATATTGTAACCGTCTGAGGGAAATCTTGAAATATAACCTAAAGTTTGTGGGAATTAATGATTTGGAAAGTTGCATGACCACATTTTTACCTAATCCACCTTTTCTGTTTTGCTTTTTTCCGGTGTAAATGTCAAACTGAAAAAGGTAACCAGAGGCCAAATCATTTCCTTACCACATCTTAAATTCTCTTTTGATTGGATTTAGGGGCATATATTGTTTCTTCGAATGTTGCCCTTTAAATTTAACCATGTGTTCATCTATAGCTTGTTCACTTGTTGGACCCATTGCGTGACTGAACGGTTGTTTGAAATGATCGTATTTTCTATGCCTTCTAATTTTTTTCGTGAGGTTTTTCATTGTCTACAAAATGCAGTGCAGTACGTATTTCAAAAATACGATCACGAGGCATTACGTCTGACACAACTTTTACACCAAGACCAAGATCTTTATTTCCATAGTCGCGAATACTAGGAAGGGTATGATATCCCATAAACGAAGTTGTCGGCCGTGTAGTCAAGTGGTTAAAGCGCCGGGATCGTGATCAACACGGTCTCGGTTCAAAACCCACTCGCGCCATTCTGTTGTGTCCTTGGGAAAGACATTTTACGGCACTTTCCCCTGCTTGGTGGTCTTGGCAAGCAGTTCTAAATTATAGTCAAATCTTTATTAAATTACAAGCGGACAGTAATATCTTGGTATCTCCGGAAGTAGGTGGGGGTAATTGCCTACCGTATGTATTAGTGCCTCCGTCGCTTTCCTGCAAGTCAGGAAGATAAATATAGAGATAAAATAAATAAAATAAGATAAGTGCTTTTAGCTCGTTAATTTCTACATTAAAAACCATTCCTTTCTGCTGCATGTACAACTCACTCCGTGCACTGACCAAAATCATTAGCGTTTCCAGCTTTATGGTATCTGAAAAGATTTCTATTGGTTTTGGCTGATGGCCATCTTCATAATTTAAATTGACTGTACCAGATAAAGAGCAATTCGTAATGTCAAAAGAAGTACAAATCTTTCTCCAATAAAATAGATGTGATAAAGGCTCCACAACATTTGGTTTAATGCTTTATGCATGGGCATCATCGATTGTTACTGTTATAGTATCATCAGTATCTGACATTGTTTCCTCCAAAAATATTACATATTTTTCATCTATAGGGTTATTATTGAATGAATCGGACTCATCAGCAGTAACTAATTCCACTGCTTCATTTACACCACTTATAAATTCTCTTGATCTAGTCTGTTTCTAGGCAATCTAAATTCTACAAAAAACAAGTAAAAAGTACGCATAAAGCCGATTGGGACTAAATAGTCCCAAATTTGAAAAGCAAATAAATTAAACATAAACACTAGCAAAAAAGTCAAATTTGTTTTATATCATCCCACTAGACTTTTTTATACTAAATTTTATCCAGCTTTTCTTGGATTAAACATTATTTTATTTGCGAATTAATTTAATTTTAAAACTACATATAGTTGAACTAAACTTTATGTATTTAATTGGTTTGATAATCACAAAAAAAAAATTTGCACGTGTTACAATTGACTAGCAGGGTTGCCAAAATATTGCTATAGAATAATAAAAAAGTTTTTCATAAAATTTTATAGTATTATAGAAGAAATTTTTAAAATAGTGGTGTGGGAATAAATAGTCCTTTCGGTCCAAAAGGGTTAAAGAAAACCCAGCTAATTGGTAGTTTGGTAGTACCAACTTCTCTGCATCAGTGCAGTGGGTCTCCTGCAGTAGAATAACGAGTGCCTCAGACTGCAGAGTGAAGTGATAAAGAACGTTCATCTTGTTTGCAGTGAGGCCTTCGATGTTCAGCTGAAGAATATTGGGTCTTCGGAACTTGTTGGCAATGTTCCCTGAAAAGGGCAGTTTTATTGCCCCGTCCTGAAAAGGACTTTGCCAATTAGCAGACCCAGGCTGAACATCGGAATGGGTGGATACCCTTCCATTTTGTTAGGTTTTGGTTTCGTTCTGTCATTTTGACACCAATGAACAGACTTACTCACCACACCCCAGGCTGCGAGAAAGCACCTACTATCTGGGCCAAAGGGCTGAGGTTGCTGAACCCCAGAGTACGCATTGAAGAGATTGTTGAATAAAGAAATGCTTTGACTGTAGAATTGAAAACGTGTTTAGTACAGGACGTCTATGACAACATAAGCGTCAACTGAAATAATGTTTTACGCGCCATTATAGCATTGGCAGGAAAAATAAAAAGGTTACAAATATTTCGTTCGGTCCACAAATATTTGTAAATGTTTAGCGACAAATAAAGAAATGCGAATCTTAAATCTTCACAAATTTTAAAATATTGCGTACTAGAAATTTTCTACTGAGCACTCTAGCTACATAAACTGTAATTTAGAGTTGTTGATGAAGACTTTCAAGTAGGGAAAGTGCCGTAAAATGTTTTTTCTAATAGAACAATAAAATGTGAAAAGAAATTAACATATACGATCTTGATCCGTTTCCATCAAAACGACACTTTCAACCTCTCGCCAGCCCTAATACAACCGCACGTTGAAAAAAGGCTTTTGACTGGCTTACAGTTTGATGTTCAACGAAAAATTACATTGATCTTGGGCGAACGTCATTTCCGTGCGAGTAACTTTAGTGTTGTAAAATTTACACCTCGAAATTATGCTTCAAAGTCTAATTTTAGGAACCATCGTTGTCTCTGCTGCGATAATGAAATTGTACCAGGCCAGCAAATGCAAAAAATCAACAATTCACGAAATCAGTGTCAAAATGTGGCCCTTCCTCATGTTTGTGGCACTGCTTACAAATTCGCGCTTTATCCTTTGATCAATGTCGAGACATGTTCCATGACTAACAATTATATAGAGTGATATTGTTTTTCTCAAGTGTTTTTTTTCAAAGTAGTGCAACGGTGTAGTTTCATTTCAATAATTAAAAAACTCTTTTTGTCGCAATGAAATACATTGCGAAACAACGAAAGGATATGCATGTAAACGATGATATATAAAAGATGAAGTTTTGTTGGTTTTATAATATTTGTAAGTCCATATCTTAACACTACTAAACATCAAAACATAGCCAATTCCAAATTCTTTTATGTAAAAAAAAATTAGTTTTCGTTTTTTTATCTTTTTTTTGAAAAAATCAGTAATAACTAATAGTGACTACAAAACATGTGGACAAAACATGTGAACAAGTAATTGAAACTGGTCTAACATATTTTTCATAATTCGACCATTCAAACAATAAAACAAGCGTTCCTTAACTTCTTTATTGTTTGTGATTGTCGTGAGAGTTGATGTCACTCTTTATGTCCAATTTTTAATTAAGTTTACGACTGTTACAACATCGAATCCGTTACAATCGCATTTTACGCTAGTTAAATGAGTGTCTAAAAGTAAAAATTAAACTGAACTTACTAAATTGAAATTTTGCATACTTTATCAAATGAATTTTCAAAAACTTTTTTGCTCTAACAAAAGTTAAATAAATGATCTTTACTCTGCTTAAATTTTATAACGATAGCTTAAGTAGTTTTGTAGTTATAGATTGTTAACTTGTTGGGCTTCCGAAGCCCGGCCGTTGAGAAGTCAATAGCTCGAAAAAGGTTGAGAAAAATAATTAAACATGTGAATTGACGCATTTTAACCCTATTCTTTTCAACGGCTGGGTTCTGAAGCTCTGCATTTGCAAAAACGTTTGTAATTACTTCATCTTTTTAGATACAATTGTGGAATTTCATGACTTTTCCTAATTTGAATTGCTGAATAAGTTAGTACTATTTTTAGGTGCCCCCGAACAAGAATTAACGGGTAAAATAAACATTTTTAAGCAAATTTGTGAATTTTTGCTTGTTTTCGCAAGCAGAGCGTGGACTTTCGATTTCACGCTTTTATTATGTGACATGAATTTTACCAAAAATTGGTTTTGCGTAACGAAACAAAATTACGTCGTTTGCCGACATCAAAATGCTTTAGGCGATGAGAACTTATTTCATGTAAATCACATTTTCTTTTTTGAAACGTTTGGCGATTGCTTGAAAACACTTTGCACATATACATTGTATAAAACAATTGTTGTTAGACTGCTTGAATACCAATCAAGTGGACAAATTCATTCTTTACGCTAAGCATTTTTTTAAACTTTCTTTAACTACATTTGTGGGAACTGTATTTATTTGTGAGAAAAAATAAATAAATTAAGTAGTTCACATTTTAGCTCTTATGCTAACGCCTTCAGATAATTAAATAACACCTGACTTTTTATAATTGCATTTCACGTTGCGTTTGAAATAAAGGCCGTTTCTATGTTGAAAATTTACTTTCAATGAAAAATCCGACGTATTTTTTATAAGTTTACTTGCTTGGAAAGGTTTTGTAAAAAAGTTTCTAACTTTTAGATGAGGGTTTTGCACACAGAAAACATAGCATAAAAACAAGACGTTTGATACAATTGAATTTCACTAAAATAGGGGTTTCCAAATTGTATAAATTCATGACGGTTCTAAAGTCTGAGATTTACACAAATGACTTTTTTCCTCCAAAAAAATTTTCTTGCCAAAGTTGAAAAAGCGGTCCATACTTATAGCAAACTGTTTGATAAATTTAATTTGAAAATTATATAACGACCAAAAAGGCTCCACTCTGGAAATTCGACTAGAACTTTTTATGTTAACGCCAAGTAAAAACCATTTTTGGTCTTCATTTGCCTTTTGCAATAAATTTTATGTTTGAATTCAAAATGTCATTGTAAAAAAAAAATTTGACATGACTCTTGGTCTAATATGATTATTCTATTATATTCCTACGTCTTTGTAGTTTTAAAATTACAGCAAAACAAAACTGCTAATTTGATGTTTCTTTTGATATTTTTGTGCGGAACTTTGTTTTTGCATAAAATAAAAGAATCTTATTTAGTTTATGAAAGATTTTTGCATCTCTAAGCCAATGATCCGCAAGTGGTGTGCAAATTGTTGACATTTTGATGAAATTTTTAAATATTATTCCAAATACACTATTTTCTGGTATCTTGTTCCCTTGAGCCAAATGTATTTTTCATAATCTGAATAAAAGACTTAATTGCTCTAGAATTTTGCTTTACATTTATTAAGAGAACTTTTACAAAGAGACCCAAACTAACAGTTTTAAAACTTTGTTAAACGAGGTTGAGAAAGTATATGCTACAAAGTTTGATTTTATGTTTTGTTTAATAATTAGAAACTGTTTTCAAACTGTAATAGAATTTATTTTTTAATATATTTTGTTTGGATTTTACGCAGTGCGATATGAATGGGTTTTAAAAAATTTTTTTAAGAAAATAGGAAAAAATAACTTAAACTTAATTCTACCTATAAATTATAACAACATAACATTGGAAACATGAAGAAGCACTTTATGTCATTGCAATTAATAGAACTTACATAGATTTTGTCTAACCCTAAAAACTGGGATTTTAGGTAGAACCCGCCCACATGGAAGAAGTGTCACTTTACACAAATTATGAACGCTTGTATCTCAAAAACAATTTAAACTAGGAATACGTTTTTTCTCTAAATAAATTATACTCTATTTTTAAAACTTAACAAAACTAATCTGCTCTTTTTATCACATTTATTTTTCACACAATCAAAGATATTCTGAGAACATAATTTTCTTAAAGATTTCAGTTTGATCAATTGATTATTTACACTTAAACGCAGTAATTTCGCTTTATTTGTTTTGTCAGTCAGTTATTCACGTTTCGTGCGAATTCTTTATGTTTTCCATTTTCTGCGGTACTTATCTCAGTAAATCGTGATAAAAAGATAAATTTCTGTTTAATTAGCTAAAAGATTATTTTTCAACATGCCAAAAGTTTGTGACACATGTCACCAAGGCTGGGGAGCCGGAGCCGGATCAGGAGCCCGGAGCCATGGAGCCAGCGAATTTCGAAGGAGCCGGAGCTGGAGCCGGAGTCATCAAAATTTTTGCTGGCTCCAGCTCCTAGCAATATATTTTTTTACATTTGAAAGTCACTCAATTAATTCGTGGATCTAAATGTGCATTAAGGTAATGTAAAGGGTGTGTTTGTGTTTAAGTAATTTGTTAAAGATGAGTAGCATAAAGTTTGAGATGGGTGCATATTGGTAGGACACTGGTTTTGTCTTGCAGGCCTTGAATATTTGTGTCTCTTGTGCAGCCAATAGCAAGGAACAAAGTTGTGTTCTAAATGGTTTACAGTATCTTGATGTTGGTGTTTGATATGATAGGGCTCCATATGGTATCAGCATATTCTATTATGGGCGAATGATAGCTTTACATGTAAAGATGATTAGTTTGTCTTGTTTACCTTATTTGTTTGAAGTAAGTGCTTTGAGAATGTTAAGCATTTGTTTTGATTTAATGGCGGTGAGATTTATGTATTGTGAAAATGTTGGTTTTGGTTGTTTTGTTGTTGGTAGTGTTTGATTGTTTAAATTAAATGATAAAGTTGTGCTATATTCAGCTGGGTCTGTTGTAAAAAGTGTAATACTTTGTAAAAATATTGTTGAATGAGTTGTTGGGCTTAAATGGTAATTGATGTGAGATGCTGTGATTGTTATTGTTAAAATAATAATAAAAAAATAGTACTCGCAATTTTATTCGAAAAGTTAATAAACTGTATAGAAGTCTTTTTTGAAATCTCTTAATTAATTCTATTGTTTACGGTTTCTGTTTTATGGCGGTGTTCCCTGTGAAAATAATTTGTGTTTAGCGTTGTACCTCGTGCAGTGATTTTATGAAATTTTTTGGTTCAACTTGAGATCTTGGTAAATTTATATTCTTTCAGTCGTTAGTAATCCAGTGATTCGGTGATTTGGTTCAGTGTTGTAGTTTTGAAGAGTGAGTTTGTAGATCGCAAGGGAAACTTGGAAAAATTTTGTTTTGCAATTGCATCGTTGGCTGCATCGTTTTGGCTGCACTGTTTGAGCGGTATTGTGGAGTAAATAATTGTGGTCGTTGCTTGTGGAAGCCTGTGATATAATTAATGTATCGAAATTTTAACTTTAATATATATAGTATAAAACCATAAGACGTGTGTGAAAGCCAGCGGTTCTATGGGGCAAACTCGGATAGCTTTCCTATAGTTGAAGAATTTGAAGCCAAAAAGAGAGGGATTCGCTGTGCGGTCTACTGTAAGCTTTTGAAATTAACAGTTATGTCATCGACTTATGCTGAAATTTGTACTCGGTTGAGGGATAGGGTAACCTCAGAGATGTAAATTTTAAATAATGTTGGAGACCGAATTCCACTTTGTGATACTCCACATGTTGATCTATTTGAATTTTGAGAGTGTGCCATTGTATTTAGTGCATGCTTGTTGTCCTTTATGGAATGTTTTTTATTATTTAATGTAATAACGCTTTCTCAAGTGCTTTGACAATGGGTAATAAATGTGATATCAATCGGTAGCTTGTGCGAATGTTGTGGTCCTTATTGAGTTAAAAATGGAAATGGTTGGGGCACCTTTTTCAAGATGTAATATTGTGTTAATTTTGGGGCAGTGTTGTACATATTTGTGAGGTGTATGATGGAAAGTGACGCTAGGTGCTTCAGGGGCGACCGGTAAATTCCCATAGTAAATTTTACCATAAGTAAATTTAACCACCGTTGTTTCCAGGTATTTGTTTTGTGTTCATGTATTTGTTTGTTTATGTGATTGTTAAAGTAATGATTTGGGGTGATCTGTTTCGCTTGCAAGTGTGATTGCGTTGTTGAATGAGCTTGCGGATATGCCTTGGCAAGTGTGGGAGGGAATAGTCTTCCAATTAATGCAATCACGGAAATCTTCTGAAGCAGTGATGTCCGATGAAGTAAGCTATTGTGTTTGAATGGGTGGTCGACGTGTTAAGCGTTTGTGATTAATGTGATGTGATTTGAGTAATTCAATCAGTTCTCCTCTATGGTCTTTGGTCGGTGCGTACCTTAATTGTTAGTGAGCATTGACATCTGCGGTGATGATTGTGTTTTGGCAATTTGTTTTGTATGTAAATGTGATGGATATATTGAGTCTTCTTTTGTTTGAGATATATAATTGATATGACCCTTGGATAATATACAGTATAACACTACCCATTGAACAATTAGGTAATATTAAGCACTTGGATAGTGCAAGTCAGTAAAATTTTGATGATCGATATATTATTTAGTTACCCCTTATCGGCAAATATTTATTTATGTATTATCAAGTTGGAGCGGGAGTCGGAGCCGGAGCCGGAGATGAGCTAGAGCAGTGCTCCGCAACCTTTTTTCACTCACGGCACACTTCACAACATTCATAAACTCGGCGGCACACCGGGGGCGAAAATGTTAACTAGAAAGAGAAAAATTAAATGCAAAGGAACAGCATCAATAAATTTAATGCGATATTTGCACCTGCTTTGATGAACACAATCATTGAATATTAGGTTCAAATTTCGAAAGAGCAACTCGAAGTTCTCTATCAATATCACTCAAGCAGGAACGTTTGTCGTTTTTGATCAATACGAGAGAAGAAAAGCTTTGTTCGCACAAATAGGTTGTGGAAAATTGGAGCAGAATTTCGATAGCTGCCTTTGAAATTAGTTTGTATTCTTCTCTAATAGAAACCCAAAATTCTCCAAGTGACATCTCGCTAAATTTCAATCGGAGAGTTCTGTCATTTCGTAACTCAAGAAATGACTCCCTGATCGGCAAAGAAAGCTCTTCTGTGGAAATTTCAGCGTTGGATGAAAAAGGATTTCGGATCCAATCATATTGTTGTGTGTTGATTGTAAAAAAGTAACAGTCATATTTCTGCTGCAACAAAGACAAGTGTTCTTGAGCCAAATCCACTACAAATTGTCTGTCAACATCGCTCAAATCATTATTGCTTCTTGGAAACATTTCCAGTGATCCTCGCCCCAACTCGGTTTTCCATAATGCTAATTTCTGTTTAAATCCAGTCAACTTGTCAGAACACGATAGTATATTTTCTTCCCTGCCTTGCATTTTGATGTTGAGTTCATTCATTTAAGTGTTCACATATGTCCGCCATGTACGCAAGTTTTGCAACCCAATAATTGTCTTCAAGGTGCTTACGCAAATCGTGGTTGTTCTGACTTAATATAAACTGACTCACTTCATTCCGAAGTTCAAAGAGTCTTGCGAGAACTTTTCCCCGAGAAAGCCAACGTACATGCGTATAGTACAATAATGACTGATGCTCTGAACCCATTTCTTTGCATAATGACGAAAAAATACGTGAATTCAAAGCTCTCCCTTTAATGAAATTCACAATGTCAATGCAGTGTTTCATCGTTTCGGACAGTTCCTCTGGCAGCACTTTGGTCATCAAGGCTTCTCTATGTATGCAGCAATGCGTAACTTGAATGGCAGGATTTTGCTGTTTCACCAACGTAGCAAAACCTTTACCTTTGCCCAACATTGCTGAAGCACCATCTGTGCAAAGGTTGACGCAATCATTCCAGTGGATACCGTGGGCAGTAAAAAACTCGTTTGTCACGCGAAAAATGTCCTGCCCAGTTGTTCGCTCTGGAAGTTTTTTGCAAAACAAATACTCTTCTGCAATAGCATTGCCGTCGACAAATCGTACAACAGCCAATAGCTGTGCTTGCTTTTTGATGTCCGTTGTTTCGTCGATTTGAAGGGAAAATTTTCCAGATGTTTTTAGTTTATTAAGTAGCGTTTCAAGTAGATCTTCAGACATATCGCCAATGCGCCTTTTAATAGTCTCGGCGGACAACGACACTTTCCTGACTTCTTCAGCTTCCTTCTGTCCAAGCATTAATCCGACAATTTCTAGGCAGGCTGGTTTTATGAGTTCTTCTCCGATAGTATGCGGCTTTTTCTGTCGAGCAATTAATTTGGCAACTTGATAGCTAGCTTCTACTGCCTTTTCCGTGACTGTGAAAGTTGACTTCATGAATTGCTTTTGCTTTTTATTTTGACTCCATATTCGTTGAAAGAAATCCTTATCCTTGCCAGAATAAGTAGAATGTTTTGTTTTTAAATGCCTAATAAGTTTGCTTGGAACCATTGCTTGATTACCAAGTTGTTCTCCACAAACTACGCAATGTGGATTTGGAGCCTCTTCACTACCACACCAAGTAAATCCATATTGCATGTAGTCTTCACTGTATTTTCTCTTCTTTTGTGCTTTTGCAGTATCACTTGCTGAAGTAGGTAAACTATCTGGTGGTTGAACTGCTCTCTTTAAAAATTTATCCATTGTGTCTAACAGTTCTAAATTTCAGTTATGATGAACGCAGAAGATTAAGCTCACAAACAACTTAGAAAACCTAAACAAACACATAAACAACTTAGAAAAGTTTCTAAAAATACCGCGGCACCCCTAGCACAGCTTCGGGGCACACCGGGGTGCCGCGGCACCCCGGTTGCGGAGCACTGAGCTAGAGCCAAACATTGGCTCCGGAGCTGGAGCCCGAGCGGAAGTTTCAAATTGATTGGCTGCGGAGCCGGAGCCTAACCTAAATTAGGCTGGCTCCCCAGCCCTGCATGTCACAAACGCATTGTTGTACAAAATTTAAACCAGATGCGACACAATCTTTTAAATTTAATAAAATAATTAATAAATTTTACAAAAATTCAAAAATTCTAATGATTGTTTCACCAATAGTTTATGTATATATTCTATTTCAAAACTCCTTGTTTTAATTTACACTTCTCTCGTTCAAAGAAAGTTAAGTGGATTCTCTACATAATTTTTGCATCACTTATTTGTATTTGTATCTACTAAAAAGCTTAAAAGTATTTCCTTATTAATAGAGTGTAAATATAAATACAGTATATATAAATACTACTACAATTGGTTGCGAAAATTGATATGGTAATGTGTAGAAAATATATTAATAGAATATATTGCGATTACACTATTAAGTAACAAATCTTTTCTAAACTTAGGTGTTTTAAAATTTTAAAGCCTAACCAATATAGGTACTAGCTTATCAAACGCTTTTTCTATCACTTTTTCTATCCCAAACAAAATATCACTCACTGAGCAAAACTAAATAGCAAACAAAGTTTAATTAAAGTATGTCTGAAAAATAAATGGGTTTTAAAACTCTTATTATGTTTAAGGCTGTTTTAATTTATGTAACAATGAAAATTTTTACAAAGAAACTGTATTACGTTATAGTATAGTCTTATTGTTAATTTTAAAACAGTTTTAATGATTACAACACAAAACATTCAGGATGTGATTAAATAGTTTAAAACAAATTTCACCTGCAGTTCCATTGTAACCTTGCACATTTAAACGATAGTTTGATTGAGGGTTTCCAATTGAAAAAATTTTAAATCAAATACGTAAGAAATAAATCCTACAGAATATTATTTTTAAGTTGTGATAATTAAATGTAGTAACCGCAAAAATTTAAGATTTTTTTGGAGGGCAATTATTTGATTTGCTGTGCAATAATCAAAATGTCTATCCAATTTAATTTATGCACAATGTTGGCAAAAAAAACTCCTTAGATTAATAAAATATTTTTTACAAAAAAATCAGACGCAACATAGTCAGATAATGATTTATTTGACGTAATTGTAAGCATTTTATTAACGCAGCATTTTTGGCTAGCACAGTAAATCAAATACACCTGAGGATTTTTTATATAAATTTTGTAAATTTTTTTTGTGCCGGCACGTTAATTTACATTTATGCCACTGAAAGAAAGAGCTACAACTATATCAGCATTAACAAATCAAAAGTGTATTGTTTTGTTCACAAATTCTTCCAAATACACCAAAATATTTTACCAACATTTTCTAACTTAAGTTCAGACTAAAAGCGCAACACTTTTTGGGTTTAACGAAAGAAGAATGAAGTTGAAATAATTCAACTTTTAATTTGGTTGAAACGGAAAGCGTTCGCAGAAAAAGCAAGTAAAAAGCGTAATTTTTTAACCCTTAACTGCCTATTGTGCCGTATATGACACACCAAATTAAAACAATTATAAACTAACTTTTAAATGACACCCAGAGTAAAAACTCAGCATGTGTTTGTTCTATTACGTTCGTTTGTTCGTCCAAAATAAATATTTTTTAGTTTTCTGATGCCGACTGTCAGTGAGTGCTTGCTTATTGTAGTTGGCAGACGTAGTTTTTATTTGCTCATTATAACAACTACTTTACAGGCCCATGAATCCTGTACCAGAAATATTTTTTATGAAAAAACATATGTTGTTGAATATACTTAGTAAAAGAACACTGTATCATAATTTAGCAAGATAATATATACTAATAGTCCAAAACTGCAAAAATGTAGTGTGCCATATATGGCACAAAGTGCACTCGGTTGTATTTTAGGTTGTACCATATGTGGCACAGCAGGAATACAAGTGTACAGGTATAGGTTAGATTTTAGCTGTAACACACATGATGTTTTGAAAGATTATTGGCGCTTATATACTTCTTGACACACTTTCGTTCTTATAATAATTTTTTCTTGTTGTGCGACGTTTCTCTTTTTCATCGCGTTCGATCACTTTGATTTGTTTATTATAAGACAGATATAGTTTCGTGTTATATTTTTAGACTAAAGTAAAGCTGATGACTGTACTCAATCATTTTCTGTTTTTTTATTTTTCTAAAGCAAGCAAAAACAAATTTGTGACAAACAATTTTATTGAAAAGGATAAACTTCATCAATATGCTTTAAAAGATTTAAAAATACCCATTTTCATCTCCAAACTTTTGCCTCAACAAAAACTCGATTAAATAGGTCGACACAAGCGTGCGATGAGTTAGGCATTCATGTTTGATTTTTTGTTTGGCCCTGGACCACACCGACTCAACATGTTTCGTGGTTGCGTAACTAACCAAGTCTACGAAGTGGATTTAATGGTTAACTGTTAAATGTTGGTATTCCATGTTACTGACTGTATAATAAGCCCCCATAAATCGGAAATTACGGTTGTTTTAGGGAGACATTTTCATAAGCGTACCAACCCAAAAAATTTTGCAGGGCAATAAAGTTTGCGTTTCGAACCAAAAAAGTCTCTAATTTTGTGATTATCATCCCAAAAAAAGGTATTCTCTAAAAAAAAGAAAAAGGTTTTCACTTTAAATCTCTTTCCAATTTTATGATTTTTATTCCAAAAAAATTTCGTCCAAATAAATTTGTTAACGATTTTCTGCATTTGATCATTGTCGCTGCCCTAAAATTTCTAATTTTTTCAAATTTAGAAACTTGGGGGGAATTACCCACAGCTACAAACACAGTATTGGCAGGTGCAACTATGTACATATTATTGCAAGATTGGCAACAAATTAGCAGCGTCTCGATTTTCTACGGCAAAAAGGAAGCCCTCCTGAGTCTGTGTATCTATTCCTCCAAAAACACACTGCATTTTCACTACACGGCCAAAGTGTTGCTTTCATACGCGCCGTAGTAGTTGTGTCTGTATTCCCAATGTGCCATATATGAAACTTAAAAATAAATTTTTTAATATTATTAAATTTTTTAAATTTTAAATCTTATATGAGCAATAACACCACAAATAAATGTGTAAAATGATTAAAAAAAATTTACTTGATTAAGAAATAATTTGGGCAGTTAAGGTTAAAGCTCTGCCAAAACTTGCACTTTCAGTTTAAACCGACCTTTTGAAATAGATTTTAAAAATTATGAAAGGTATACACGTCATGCGACAATACCCTTGTTTCTTATACTAAAAACTCAATTTTATTTAATAATATACTGTACTAAAAAATATTTTTTCGGAAAGCCCTTACTGAAGCTTATTGAAATCTGAAAAAAGACAAAAATGCATTTTTAAAATTAGTATTAAAAGACAAATACTCCTAATTTTTTGTTTCTGTCGCGTTCATTTTTGTTGTTGTTGTTGGTTTTTTGTAATTGAAGTTGGTTCTATAAATCACCTTTGTTATAGAAGTTTTTTTTCGATAGAAGTTCTTGATACGAAGTCAACTTTTTGACTTATAATGAGGTTTGGGGCAAAGTTTACTTATAAACGCAATATGCATTTAATATTTGTTAAATATTTTTGAAATTATTGGGATTTATTTTTTATTTTCATAACATTTTTTTCATTTCATCTCTATATTTATGTTTCTAAGTGGCAGGCAAGCAACAAAATTGCTTTACATAGGGCAAGCAATTACCCAGACCTGCTTCTTGAAATATCAAGATGTTGCTTTCGGGTTAAAATTCTTTATTTTGTTTGTTTTAGTTTTACAGAGATGAGACCAAATTTAGAACTCCTTGCTAAGACGGCCAAACAAAGAAAAGTGCTGTAAAGTGTCTTTCCCAAGGACACAATGAAATGATAAAACTAGGTTTCGAACCACGACAATGTCGATTATAATTATGAAGTTCTTAAGCACTCGACAACGCTTTCAATAAAAAAAATTACTTGATTGGTTTGGATTTTACTTAAAAGTAACTTGGGGATATTTAGTAGAGGTACAATACTGTAGAGCTACATAACAGCACAATAATTGCACTTTGAAAACAATGTTTCAAAAACAAACAGTGTTCTGTCGTTTCTGAAAACAACGTGAAAGTAATTTACCAGATATTACGATTATTTCCAAATTCAACTACATGTACTTACCCTATGTTTTACAAACATTTTGCAAAACGTCTGACCTTCACACGGTTTTCAATAAAAAATGAAATGTTACGACAAAAAACTTACCAAAAAATTACCATCAAACGCAAAAACTCAAGGCGCATGATGTCACTGGAGACAAAGTTAATAATGTGCTTCACACATGTCTTGTTATAATAAAAGCCTGAACATCGGTCAATGCTATGGAAAAACTGGGGTATTTTGAGACATTACGGTCAAATTCTTCGACATTGAGTGGCTTATTAAAATTGAACATTTTCTAGTTGAGATAATAGCTTTCTAAGTAATTTTTAAAAGGAGTAAATTTCGTATTAAATTTCAAACAAAGTTTTAAATCAATTAAATTACACAGGAATAAAGTTGATTAGCAGCTAATTATCTTTACTGAATGATGAACAGTTTTGATTTATTATCAATAGGCTCCTACAGGTCAATTACTGTGATACCGATATGTGAGAATATTGATGAACTAGCTGTTACAGCAAGTCTTGTTTGAGAATCAAATCGCTTTCTGTTAGTAATAATCCTTCTGTTCACTTTAATTGATTCTTTCCTTTTTACGTCGGATACTTTTCGTTCAAATAATTATCTTAACGCAATGCTTTTATTCTTATTTATTGTACAACGTTTTTGTAAAGACTTTTAAGTTATAGATAGAGAGTAAGTTGGTCTTTATGAATGATTACCTTTTTCGAAAAGTAAAAGACTGTTACGACCTATACTGTTTTGAATTAATTTGTTATAATCCTTGAAAAATTATTGAGTAAAAACAATTTAAAATTGCATTGCATGGCAATTGTATTAATACGCTTTCGCACTGACATTATATTCAATAAATCAATTTTTCTTTTTGGTGCGCATTTTAAACAGCTAAAATTCGCTATAACAAAGAAACATAAATTTTTTGCAAAAAGTAAAAGAAAAATTTTGACTAGTTCTGTAAAAAAAAAATAAATCTTACTCCAAAGAGGCTTTTAAAAATCTTGAGAAGCATCTTGAGGAACTGTATCCTAAAGTTGATTGTTTAACAGCTGCTAATGAAGACGTATTTTTGATTAAAGCGAAACTTCGTTGGCTAACAGTGTTTGTGCTAAAGTGGAAGGTTTAGCTTTAAAAGAGGGCTATGAAGAGAGAAAAAAGTTCTTGGAAGACGTTTTAAAACATCACCACGCCTTTAAACAGTTTGCCTTTGAAGAGCGAGTTTCTGTTTATCTTTCAGGTAAGATATGAGAAAAGTAGGTTTGCAACATTGTCTCAGCTCCACGTACATTGAGATTCCGCACATCTGCGGAAAAAGAAGCAATAAGAGTGTCTCTCAATCTAGCACTGTATTGAAAACAAAGTTAGTAGCTAAAGAAGAAATTGGCAAGCTGCAATTAAAACGAGAGATACAAAAAGAAATGAAGAGGCAGCAAGAAGAAATGAAAAGGTAACCAAAAGATATCAACAAGCTACTAGAAGAAATCAAGAAAAAAGCTGAGGAAAAAAGATTTATCTTGGAGTTGGTAGCAAGCACGTCAAAGTTTAGAAGAAGCATCTCTCTAGCGTCAAGTTGTAGAATACAAAGTAGAACGCGGAGGTTATTTGCCGCCAGAGATTAAATAAAACCCAAAATTTCAGGAGCTCCACGTTAAGTGGGAGTTGCATAATTCTCATTTTTCAACCTTTAAAAATGAGAAATCAACTAGGAGTTAGTAAAGAATTACCGTAACCAGCCTCTACTTTTATTCGATTCATTAAAACGTTTGAAGCAAATGTGGAAAGTGTAACTAAAGATTTCAATAAACGTTTGTTATTGTTGATTCAACACTGAAGGCGATCCGAAAAAACTAATAAAGTTCTGTTTAATGCTAGACCCACACAGAGGTTATTTGCATAGAAGAATAACTTTAGAATTTAATTACTGATTATGAAGATGCCTTCACAGGCTTAGGTTGTCTTCCTGAGAAATATTACATTAAAGTTGATGGAAACGTGACGCTAGTGCAACACGCTCCAAGGAGAGTGGCAATTTTTTAAAAAAATGAACTAAAAGCTCACCTTGAAGCCCTAGAAGTTTCAAATGTGATTACGCCGGTAAAAGAACCGACCGAGTGGATTAGTAGCATGGTTTGCTGTATGTAAACCAGAAAAATTGTGTCTTTGTATTGACCCTAAAGATCCAAATAAAGCAATAAAAAGACCCCACTATTCGATGCCAACTATAGAAGACGTTCTACCCAAACTTACTAGAGCCAAAATATTTTCTGTTCTTGATGCAAAAAAGAATTTCTGTAAAATCGAGCTCAATGACACATTATCTTTTTTAACAACGTTTTGGATCCCTTTTGGTTGCTATAGATGGTTACGTATACCCTTCGGCATTTCATCAGCTCCTGGAGAATTTCAAAGACGACAAAATAAATTGCTGGGTGACTTAGAAGCAGTCGATGTAATTGCTGATGACATCCTAGTTTACGGCTGCGGTGACTCCGATGAAGAAGCTCTACGTGATCATAACTTTATACTATCTTGTACTTTTACTTTATGTTTATCATATGCATGTTTTAACGTCTGACGTTGTGCTGCTTCTTCCTTTTCTTGATCTTTTTAATGTTTATAATTTTTGTGTTAAACTGTTTAATAATGATCGAGAATAAAAACACATGAATGAATGAAATAACAAGAATTACCTGAAAGTCCTACTACAAAGACCTCGCGTTGAAAATTTGAAGTTTAACAAAGATAATTTACAACTGAGGCTGAGATCTGTTCCATATATGGAACACTTATTAATGGCTTATGTGTTGAAACCGGACCCTTTGAAAATCAAAGCGATTCAATTTTTGCAAAAGCTTAGTAATGCTGTAGGTATGCAACGATACCTTGGTTTCGTAAACTATTTATCGCGATTCTTGCTAAAATTATCTACCTTGTGTGAGCTGTTAAGAAAACTTACCTCCAAAAACGCCGAATGGTACTGTCGACGAGCATGACAAAGCATTTGAAAAAAATTACGCATCTCCTATTGCAAGCTCCGATGTTGAGGTATTATAACGCAAATGAAGAAGTCACTATTCAATGCGATGCCAGCAAATATGGCTTTGGCTGCGTGCTCATGCAAAATAGACAGCCAGTCGTCTTTGCTTCAAAACTATGGTCAGAGACCGAAAAAAGATATGCATAGATAAAAAAAGAATGTCTTGCAATTGTATATGCGTGTGAAAAGTTCAATCACTATATTTTAGGCAGATCAGTAAAAATCGAAAGTGATCGCAAACCTCTCAAAATTATTTTTAAAAAATCTTTTTTTAGTGCTTCTAAACGCTTGCAACGAATGTTACTGCCCCTACAAAAATATTGCTTAAATGTTGTGTATGTCGTAGATTCAAAACTGCACATAGCTAATTTTCTTTCTCGTGCTCTTTACGAGAGCCCAATAACAAATGCGAAACCTTAAATTCAAATTTCACACAATCTTTCAAATTAACAGACTTAATCATATTTTTTCATGCTTCGAAAAGGTAAATATTTCTGATTTTATTGGTGTAACCAATGCAAACTTGATTTAATTAAGCAAGCCACAATGAATGACAAAAATAAAACGTGTTATATTAAGTAGATGGCCCGACAACAAACAATGTACTCCTCAGTGTATTCATCATTTTTGGGTTGTTAGAGATGAACTTAGTGTTTGTGTCAATGTTATATTTAAAGGATGTCAAATTTTAGTTCCCAAGTCTGCACAGCCCATAATAGTAACACGCATACATGCCAGTCACATAGGGGTTGAATCATGCCTCAGAAAAGCAAGAGACGTCTTATTTTGGCCACAAATGTCACAAGACATAAAAATTATGTATCACAATTATGTAATGATTAAAAATTATGTAATGAATTGAAACCCAATCAAACGAAGGAGCCGATGCAATTTTGTAAGATACAAGAAAGGCCCTGGAGTAAGGTTGCTATAAATATGTTTACTCTACCGTATATAACCGTGACTATCTTGTTACAAGTTGGTCCCAAGGTCATACCTTGTAAAAGTCCGAAAACAGATTTAAAGACGGAACTGATAGTTTATCAGGGGGCACTGCCGAGAAATATATGAACGAAAGCCTGTATGAAGACACACCTATGCACACGGACCCGATTCAGCCCAGTGAAGACGAACAACCTCCAGCCATCCTCAGATGCAGTTCCAGAATACAAAAACCCCCAGATCGGCTCGAATACCATCACTTCTAACTTATTTTGCGTTTGTAGTTTATCTGTTGATTTTATGTTGCTTTTTACCCTTTTTATTTATAAAAAAAAGTGGGGGGATGTTGCTGAATTAATTTAAGTTTGCCCCTGTCTCTTGTGTTTGTCGCGCACGAGTGAAATATAATGTGTCGCGTTTGTTTTGTGAAGACAGTCGTGCAGATATAAGCACAATAAAGAGGTCACCAGCAACATTAATGTTAATACTTTGGCATTTTTTAATCAAGGTTCCACGACCACATTATGTGATGCACGTTTGTTCAAGAGGCTTGAAATTAATGAAGAAAAGACGAGCTATCTCATTAAATTGTAAATTTAAAGTGTATAATTTATACTGTAAATGCCGATGCATTTCATAAAAACCCAGATTTTATGTTTTTTTCCAAAAAGTACATTAAATATAAAACGAGTTTCTTTATTATTGCAAATTGAAATATTCTAGAAAAATATAAAATATTTGTTGAAAAGTTAGAAAAAATCAGAGAAACGTTACAAACAATGTTCTTCAATCAATAAGTTCAGAGCGTGTTGCCATTTTTTGTCCTACAAATCAAGAGTGCTTTTTTGCGGACAATACTATAAAACATTTACTTACATTAAATTTGTGAAAAAAAAATTTAAATATTGATTCTAAGGAAAATGGGATATTTTTCGTATCATTTTTTTAGAACCCAATTGGACAAGAACAAATCCAGATTTGGATAAAAAAAACGCCAGACTTGGAGGCCTGCAAGACTGCAGGAACAATGAAGTTGATATAATTTTTAACTTTAATACTCTCAATGTTACAATAAACAATTGTTACGCACATTTATGTCAACTATGATTTAAACCATGGGTAAGTCGATTCTAAAACATGTCTTGAGAATTCATTTTCATTTTAATACTTTAAGAAAGGTGTTATTACAAATAAAAGTAATAAAAACATAAATTTCAAATTATTTTTTTCATTCTGCTGTAAAAGCTGCAAGTGATGACAATTTATATTACTAAAATATAAGTCAGCAAACTTGCTAAAATCATGGCCCCAGCTCCAATGATACCACAAATTAAACCTAGATAAAAAACACTTGTACTGACTCAGAGCATGCTTGCTTTAGGTAAGTAGATTTAGCAAAGTTTCTTTTGTCGTTAATCATGAAGATCTTGGTTTGGAAAACTTTTACAACTGACCTAATCGGGGATCAACAAATTAAACCAAGTTTTGGAGGTACTTATTTTATATTTGTTTAACAGACTAGAGAAAAGAAAAAACTCAGAAAATCTAAACTTCTTCTTACAGTGAATGTTAGTTTGGAAAACAAATTCTTAAGTAAGAAACGCGATAAATATTAATATGTACTTCCAAACATTTTATGTAATTTTGTAAATGAACTTCTGTTTATTGAAGCAAGTTTGTCAGATGCAGTAAAAATAGTTCCTATTTACATTCTGAGAATGTAGTAAGAAAAATAATATTTTTGATCATATGTACGCTTGATATAAATTATATTTGAAAAACGTGGGCAAGGTAAAGTTGCAAATTTTCAAAGACTCACAGTATATACTAATCATCCTCTTGAGACCAATCGAACGATGACGTCACAATATCTTCTGTTTTTCAGTGGTATTGTGCGATGTCTCGGTCTATATCATTCTAAGCCAAGGATGTCCAACCTGTGGCCCGCGGGCTGCATTGTGGCCCACTTAATGTTTTTATGCAACCCAGCTTACTCAAACTTTTCAGTTATATTCTAATAGCTGTATCGTTGGTTTTTTAAAACTGTGTTCTGCGAACTTACTTTTTTGACAAAAATCGAGAAACCAGCGTAAGATTTAAAGTAAAGATCTTTTTCTAGAAATCACTACGTTTTTAAGACAAAAATTGAGAAACCAGAGTCAGATTTAAAGTAAAAACCTAGGATGCAAACTCGGACTCGGAGCTCGGATTTGCTTCAACCTTGACGAGTCGCATGGCTGGTGAAAACCTTTTTTTAGAGATCACAAATTTTGAGACGAAAATTGAGAAAATAAAGTCAGATTCACAGTGAAATCTTTTTTGCGGCCCGCCGACTATAACTAAATTTAAAATTTGGACCATTATAAAAAAAAAGGTTGGACATCCCTGTTCTAAGCTATGGCTTAACCCAATCAAAAATCAATTTGGTAAAAAATTATGTGATATTTGATTAAACGTGTTTGATACAAATATGTTTTCAAACTAACTATCCAAACACAAATCATCAACCTATAAGTAGCATAAGCTGTGTTTCCGTCCCAATCTTCAAGATCCACACGAAGTTGATACGAATTTGACAATGTAATTGCATGCAACAAATCCAGCCCTACGCAACAATAAAATTACTATTAGTAAATTCGAGTGCTATACTTTAAATGACTCAGACAAAAATTATTTAATGTAAAAACAAGATTCTAATTTGTTTTTTTAAACAACAGATAAAAAAATTCCAATTCGTAATTATTGCTTAATCATTGGTTTAAAAATATTTTAACAAACACACTGCAATTTTAAAAATATTATGAAAAAGTAATGCAAAAATCACTTGCTAACTCTGCTACGCTTTAAAACATGTAACCGTAATCATTCCCGACGATTAATTTATTCACACAATCGAAAGTACATAGCAAGGATAATTTAACCTCTTAATTAGCAATCATTTTCCAAAGGCAAAGACGCCAAATAAAGTTATGAAGCAAGAAAAAATATTAAAAAAAGGCCCTTTTTTGATTAAAAAAAGGATCTCAACAAATAAAAATTTTAGCGTATTTGAGAAAAAACTTTTTAACAATCACAAAAGAGAAATGTTTTCTTTTGTAAAATTTGGCAGCAATATTTGTAGTACTTTGGAGCCAAAATGGTATTTGTCAAGCTTACACGGTATTATTAATTTCTTTTTTTTTTAGTTTTCACTTTGCACAAATGAATATTTTTACTTTTAACTCAAGTAAAAATCTTATTTTAGTATTCACTCAGTTATTTTTTTTTAGTAAAGCTACGCTAAAATTTACTTTTGTTAAACTGTCTTTTCAACAAAAAAAAGTATACTTTTTCATTTCTGTCTCTTTGCTGAATTACTATTATTTTCTGTCTGGTCTCTTGTCTAAACCAATATTTGAAAAACTTTGAAGAATTAAATTTTGGTCAAAATTGTTCAAACCCATGATGCTTTCCTCTTGCAAATTTCACCTTGTTTCCTTGTAATTGTGTTTTATGGTACTGTATTTCCTTCGCACCACCTGACGACCCTTGCGGTGAAACAAACTGTTAAGTTTTTGGCTTTTTGTAATGTTACAATCCAAACCGCTCTGACCTGCTTGCCGAGCGCTGCACCAGCATTGTGCAACAATTTGGTTTTATATATATGTATATATATATATACGTACATAAAAAAAAATTTTTTTTGCTCTTCAAAAAAAAGTGCCCTATGACACCAGGTCGAAGCAGTTTCATTGAATTTTAGACCATACTTTCACATTATTTTATTTGCCACCGCAGACTGTTTTGACTGTCCGGGTCCGTCAGGGGGCAGTTAGAAATCTTATTCAAAATTTCAAATGGATTTTTTTTATTATTTTTATTTGAATAATATTTTTAATTACAAACTAACAAACAATATATGCAGCCATTAAAACAAATTTAGTTTAAATTAAACAAATGATCTACCTAATTTTGTACACTTGAATCGCCCCTCTCTTTTGTGTACTTTCTTGTCCGTCTTAATCCGCTTGTACCTCTCACTATCGTTCGCACTGTCTTTCACTCACTTTACCTTTTATCTTATAAAACTGACAGTGTACCTTTTACTTTTGTTGCTTTATAGAGTTTTTCTTTTTTTTTCTCCATTTCTTCTTTTATACTTTTTTCAACACACCAAACTCGCCTTCCCTAATTTTTAAATGAATGCAAACCTCCATATTTGCATTTCTTATATTTTTTCTTCTATGACGTCACAAAATTGCATTATTTGCTTTGATTATTTTTCATTTATTTAAATCTTATCAAAAAATGAAAAAAAAAATTAAAAAAAAATTATATTTCATAAAAATTTTTTCTAAAAAGATGAATTCGTCTTCTGAGGCCTACTAGCTAAAAATTTGCAATGATGACAGTCAGGATAATTTGTAAAAAATATCTTTTCATATGAAAATTTAATTGCATATGCATAAGTACACAAGAACTAGCCTAACACAATTTACAGCAATTTTTTTAAACAAATTATTGGGTATGTACAAAGGTGTATGATCCGGGGGCGGGGCAAAAGACAATTGCGCCCCAAGTCGTAGAATTTGAAAACTATCAGAATTTTTTGTGCATTGACAAGGCAATATCTGAGTAAAATCAAAAATTTTCAAGTAGCGACAGGATATATTTGGCCAAAATCAAAATTTTTTGCAGCCACAAGGACGTATTTGAAAAAACAAAGTTTTTGTGCCAGGAAAATGATTGAGATTCAGGGTGACAACCATTTTTTTTAGATATCATCACTATTTTGGCATGAAAATTGAGAAATCAGAGACAGATTATCTCGTTGAAGATTTTTTTTTTAATCTTTATCTAAATTTGACAACAAGAGTGCAGGAATTAAGTACAGCTTCAAACTGATGGCCTTTTTTTTGGTCTTACAAAATTTTGTCTCATTTTCGTGATTTGCTAAAAAATCTTAATTCGGTAAAACAACAATAATATTTGAGAAAACTGTAAGATTTTTTCGGATGGTTTAGCATAGATATGGAAAATTAAAAAACAATTTTGTTTGTTTGTTTGTTTGCAATACATTTATTGCAAGATTTGACGTCTTTGTCGTCATTTAAAAGGACTTTCACTCCGAGTCAGACACAAGCAGTACTGGGGCAAAGGGTTTATGCGTTTGCTACCCCATGATGCTGTAGTGCCTAAATCTTGAGTCAACATCGGGTTTCACCATCTAAACTTTTCAGACCTCATGTTTCATGGCCGTCCAATACATGAGCCACACAGTTAGAACGTGGTCTGCGGTATGTTCAGGGGCACCGCAGGTGCAATATGGTCAAACAGCGAGACCCCAATTGTGAATGGATGAGTGAAATTCCCCAACATCAACCCGCAGTTGATTAAGCTTAAACTGTCGTCGTCGTCGTCGTTTGAAGGGCATCCACTCCAGGCCAGACACAAACAGGACTGGGGCCGAGGGTTTATCCTTTTACTACCCCAGACTGCTGCATTGCCTGGATCAGATGCTGACAGTGAGGTCATTAAGCCAGCATCGAGTTTCGTTATCCAAAACCGTCAGACTTCGTGCTCCATGTGGTGCCCGATGTATAGGGCACGCTGTTAGTACATGGTCTACGATTTGCTCAGAGGCGCCACACTCGCAATTCGGTGAAGGAGCGAGACCCCATTTGTGCATGGACAAATGGAATCGCCCAACACTAGTACGCAGGCGGTTGAGCTTAACCCAAGCTGCTCGGGGTAAGCCCATCCCAACAGGCTTGGCACTGGTCTCGGGCACAAAAGCACGGGGCCTGGAAGCATTTTCACAGTATTCCCTTTTCCATTTGTGATTTGTCCATTCAGAGGCGCGGATGCCAAGTCTGGCAAGGTTGTCCAAGAGATTCCGCGCAGCTGGCACAAACGGGCGTCTGGATCTTAGTCTCACTTGGCGAGTATCTGAGGACCCACTTAAAAGACCATACAAGATATGATCGGGGTCCAGAGATCCACGGTAAGCCAAGGAGAGTGTTGCTCCCATTCGGCGAAGCTCAGCTGGCTGGATGCCTGAGAGTACAGGTAGGTGGTCCGTTGGAGTGTGACGCAGGCATCCAGTAACTATGCGCAAGGCGTCATTCAAGACATTGTCAATGAGGCGAGTGTGAGCACTGCGACACCAGACTGGCGCACAGTACTCAGCTGTTGAGTAGACTAGAGACAAAGTAACTATGCGTAGTGTTTTAGCACCAGTACCCAATCCCAAGCCCACGAATCGCCTCAGCAGTGTGACGCGCGATGATAGTTTTTTGCGCAATGTCCCTAAATTGTGACAAAACGTGAGCGATCTGTCCAGTTTTACCCCAAGATAAGTAGGGGTTGGACAGAACGGTAAAAGTCTATCGTTGTTGTAGACCTTTAGTTTACGTTTGGCCTCTCGGTTATTTAAGTGAAAGGCTGCCGTCACCGTCTTAGTGTGACTGAGCTTCAACCTCCAAATCTGGAGATACGCTGACAGTGTGGACATGTCTTGGTTTAATCGCCTCCAAGTCCTTCCAGTTTTCAGAAGAGTGCAACAATGCTAAATCATCAGCATAAGCAAACTTTCTGGAAATCATGGAAGGAGATCGTACGTATAGATGTTAAATAGAAGGGGAGCCAAGACCGATCCCTGAGGAACGCCATTTTTAAGACGGCGTATCCTGCTTTGCTTGTTGTCACCGGTGGTAAGGGTAAAACTTCGATTTCGAACAAGCTCCATGATCATTTTGACCATGTGCTTATCCGGAAGTAGTTTCAGCAACTTGTAGGTAAGGCCACGGTGCCAAACAGTGTCATAAGCAGCTGTCAGATCGATAAATACCAAAATGGAAGAGTATCCACCCATTCCGATGTTCAGTGTGGGTCTGCTAATCAGCAAATGTCCTTTTCAGGACGGAGCAATGCCAGTATAAAACTGCCCTTTTTAGGACACATTGCCAACAAGTTCCGAGAACCCACTATTCTTCAGCTAAACATCAAAGGCCTGACTGCAAGCAAGATGAACGTTCTTCATAACTCGCTATGCAGTCTGAGGCACTCGTCATCCTACTGCAGGAGACCCACCGCACTGATGCAGAGAAGTTGGTACTTCCAAACTACCAACTAGCTGGGTCTTCTTTAAGCAGGAAGCATGGCCTTGCCACGCTTGTCCACGAGCGACTGAGATACACGCTTTTGGACCAATCTCCACCGACATCAGAGATCGAGTGGTTGTGTGTGGACGTTGATGGCTATAAAATAGCCAACGCAATTGCGAACCCTGGATCTCCCAGTGTTTCCTCACCCCTGTCTTTACGCTGGCAATTTTAACTGTCGTCATGCTGACTGGGGTTACAATGACAACAGTCCGGACGGTGAGTGCTTGATTGGTTGGGCAAGTATTAATTGTCTTGCCCTGCTATATAATGCCAAGGACGCTGCCAGTTTTTATTCCGGCCGCTAGAACACTGACACCAATCTGGATCTAGCTTTCGCTAGCGTAGGTCCAAACAGTCGCTTACCGGATAGACGTGTCCTTGAAAAGTTTCCCAGGTCACAACATTGACCTTCGCTTATTACACCACCAAGGCTTGCTATGGCAGTGCCAAACATGCCTGTTAAGCGTTGGAACTTCTGCAAGGCCAAATGGAGTCACTACATTGTTTGACGAATAAATTCGCAAAGACTTTGTTGCCGCATGATTCACTTAATGTGAATGCGGCTTACGGGGACTTCTGTAACACCATTAAGATTAGCAGGCGGTCGCAATTAAGATTACCATTAAGATTTATCGGCAGTACTCAATTGATATATTGCGCACACAGACATCAAAGAAGTCTGTGTGCGCAATATATCAACTGAATACTGCCGACATCTGGTGGAGAGCATGCCAAAACGTTTGGAAGCTGTCATCAAAACTAGGGAGATCAACAAAGTATTGACTTTCTGACAACTGTTATGTTAAAAGTGTGTTGTGTATTTTGAAAAATGTTTGTGACTCGTAATGCTCACATAATATGTAAAATTGATTACTTTATTAACGATTAATTAAGCGGTATGCAGTCAAAATCAAAATTTTAAACGGTGGTCCTAAACTTTTGGCCACGACTTATTTTAATGAAATTGCAGTTCAATGATTGCAGCATCCCAAGTTTAGTAAACATTTGTTTAGCAAACTTTTGCTCTTTTTTTTAACAAACTTTAGCAAACTCTTAAACAAACGTTTGTTCCTTTAGCTTTGATTTCCTTTAGATTCCTTTAGATTTCTTCTTTGTTCCTTTCCTTCCTTTTCCTTTAGCAAACCTTTGTTCAACCCGTTAAGTGTGGAATTAAATTTTTGCTATTTAAGTTGCAGTGCTTATTTCATTTTGTGTCTCGCTGTTTTCTCGTCTCGATTGATTACAATCGCTATTTCAAACTTTGCGAGGAAGTCATTAACGTCGAATCAACTTGCTGCGTTTATTTTTTTATAACAGTGCTTTGAAAAAAAATCACTCAGTATTGATTTATGTCTATAATTTAGACTAAAAATTTAAAATAAATAAATTTTTTTTTAATTAAAATAAATGAATAAATATTTTTTAATGATTACGTTTGTTTTCTTTTATTAAATTTTAGGAGACCGTTAAAATTAAAAAAAATAGTCATGTTCGATTACTTTTGCACAGAGCACATCTTAAGTTGTTTTTTGTTTTACCTTATGGCCATATTTGCCTGTATGCTGCTTTTCGTATCAAGCAAAGTTACACTTATAAGTAAACCCAATGACTACAATGAGAAATTTATCATAAATTACGTTTGCTAAGTAACAACAGAAATCATTTAAGTAGCTGGGCATCAAACTCGTGTCCTTCTGCCTGTAATTGAAGATATTATCACATGGATTTATAACATCAACAGAAGTCTAAGTTGCCGTCACGAACCGACACGTTATTAGCGATGTTGTCTTAATCGTGTCCAAATCTACAACCTTATTGATGCAAAGCATTTGGGAATTTATCAGCTCGTCGCTTTGCCGAAAATATTTAATGCTTAAAATTGATTCAACCAAATTTTGCTGCAATCATTTTCAATAAATTGCTATTTATTTTAAACAAAGCAGTTTTTCAAGCTTTACTGCTCAATGATATTGGGTTAAATAGGCCTATCTCGTCATAGAAAATTTTAAGAAAAAACAGGATTAATTAAACAATTCAACAAGCTATGAATGTTTAATCTCAGAAATTACGCAACAAAATTTAATAAAGCTTCCGTTATTCAAGCCTTCTAACCAGATTTTAATACAGTTGTAAAGATTTTTAGTATTAAATAGTTGCTTAGTTGACAAAAATCAATCACGTTAAAATAAAGGTACAAATATTTACTCGATAGATATGCGTAGGTAAGTTTGTTGTTCTATTTTATAGAAATTAAAAAGCAAAACAACAATAATACGAGAAATTCATCTCAAAAAACTAATTGATCAATTAATAAAATAACTTCAATCAAACCATGAGACGTCGGTTTAAGATGGAAGCTATGTATGAGCAGTTTTTGCTTTGATAAGTTGTGCTAAGCTAAATGAGCTTTAGTTTAATAATAATAACATAGATTTCCATCATTTTTTCTTATAAAATTGGTGAAATTTTTTATTGTACTTAAAGTTATTATTAGTTTATTAAAATAACTTTAAGAAATGTAAATATTTATACAAGTATAATAAAACAACTCTAAATCACAACAGTTTTCATAGGGAAAACCAATCGTTTCTGCTTCATATTCTACAACAAAATCAAGTAAAGACAAAAAAAGGTCTTCACATTAAATCTGTTTGATATTTGTACATCTCCGTGTAGTGCAACAAGATCATGATTTGGTCAATCATTGACAAACTTTGAGCAAAAATTAATTGTTTTCTCAAAATTTTTTGGCTGGAACGGCTATGCTATGCATTGTTCTGTTTATGCAATTTTTCGTCGTATAGAATTTCATAAATTTGTACCAGCGATAATCAAAAAACCAGAAGAAAGTTAGGTCGATAAATGAATTCATTGAAAATGAAATTGCTATTGAACTTTATAATAACTAATTGTGTTGCTTAGAAAAGTTGAAATGACGAGATTTTACTGTTGGCTAATTTATGATGCTGATAAACAATATGGTGATGATGATGATAAATATTATTGCTGGATTAATTTTTTAATCTTTATTTTTTATAATATCATGATTTCATTTAATTGTACAGGTTGGGCAACAAAAATGTTTACGCTTTTTCAATAATTTATTACTCCATAACCACAAACCGTAGAAACTTTTGTTTAATCTCATTTTCACCGTCAATTTATATACTTTTATTAGGTAAAAGAATATTTTAATCGTAAAAATATTTTACGAACAGGCAAACAAAAAGTGGGAGGAACTTTTTTGTCATTGCGCGAGGGTTAATTTTAAAGACGCAATACTGCTATTTACTTAATAAAAACCAGTAAATACGAAAAAAAGAAAAATAATAGAAAAACAATAAAAAAAGGAAAAATCATAAATTTTTTTCTTTGGGCTTATCTTAAAAATAAAGTTTAAAAACAACATCCAAGATTTACGTGATTGTATCATCCACAATGTCACTAAACTTAAAAACTATCCGGAAATTACAAGAAAATCAATGCAAGATATGAGAGTATGGTGTAAAAAGTGCCTCAAAAACAACGGTGGTTATTGCTTATAATAGAAATAATATGATCTTGTGTTTAAGCAAAAAGAAAATATTTTGCTTTCATAAGTCCATTATTTTTCCTTTATTTCATATTTACCGCTTTCTATTAAGTAAAATGCTGTATTGCATCTTTAAAATTAACCCTTGCGCAATGACAAAAAAGTTACTCTCACTTTTTGTTTGCCTGTTCATAAACTATTTTTACGATTAAAATACGATTTTATTTGTTAAAAGTACATAAATTGACAGTAAAAATGAGAATAAACAAAAGTTTCTAAGGCTTTTGGTAACGGAGCAATGAATTAGTGAAAAAGCGGAAGCATTTTTGTGGCCCACCCTGTGTATGTGCGGTATGTGTGTTTTAAAGTAAAAAATAAGATAAATTTAATACGTACATGTATTTTAATTAATGGAAACCTTTATTTCTTTTATAATTTTTGTTTATTTTTAAACTGTAGCAGCCGAAAAAAAATCAGTGGTATAGTTAATTTTTTTTTAAATATGCATTTCATCAGAAAAGATTATTATCTTTTTTTATGAATAAAGTCAAATTCTTAGTAGTAAAAAAAATTTTGAACTTGCTCGTAAACCTAATAAATGTATATTAAATCCATTTAAAAACTGCTTGGTACAATTTCAAAATTTTTGTCTTTTTTAAAAAATGGAGGCATTTTTAAAGATTTGTTAAATAACTAACCATCTGATGTAAACACACATATATATATAAACAAAAATCAAAAAATTATATTACTAGAACTGTAACAATAGGTTTTGCTTAATAATTTTACAATTTTCTGCAAGTAATAGCGTATTTAGGGGTGGGGGCCATTGTGCCATAGCCCCCCTTTAGAGATCACCAATACGAGAAATACAGATTCAAAGTGAAGACTTTTGTTTAGAAACAGCTCGGTTTTTGGGTGGAAAAATTGTAAAATAAAGAACGTTTTTACCACTTGAAAAATTGTTTCCACTAAGCATATTGGATTGTTGTTGTATGCCTCCCTCGTTTTCAAAAACCCTCGGTGCGCCATTGGTTAGAATACTGAAATACATTAAATTATCTAAATTAAATAGCTTTTACAGTCAAACATTTAAAGTTAATCAATAAAATTACAATGTAAATCTGATAAAAATACTGAGAAGATGCACAATTTGATTTTATTCAAATATTCTTATGAAGATTTTAGCTGGAAATAAAACGCTCATAACTCAACTACAACCACGTTAATCGCACTTCAAACTTGCAATGTCATGATCATAAATCTGAACAAAAAATGTATTGACCATTAAATCAATTGTATTGAAAGATATATGCATTTAAGTTTAATTTTTGTTTAAACAGTTTTGTTTGTAACTATTAATTTTTCTTGTTTTAGGGGAAACATTTTCTCTGCTTAATATATTTTAGGGGACATAAGTTGGTCAAAGTCGGGTAACCTGCGGCCCACGTGTTGTCAAAAAGACGCATGCTTATCTCATCGAATGGGAGAAATTGGCATTGAGTTTTAAGTTAATCAAAGCGTTTATTTATATTTTTCGAAACAAACTTTTCCGGACGAGTTTAGATAATGAAAAGTTTCTTGCGAGACTCTGAATTGTTTTAATTTCCATGGGGCTTGCAATTGCAATTTGATTTGCCAACACTGTCTGGAGATGCACAACTTGATCAAGTAGGCCTATACTAAAATAAAAATAAAATCCCAGTTTTACTAAGTCATAAATGTTCAATCTAGGAAACCGTGCGTCAAAATTTAATACGTTTTGTCTCACTGCAAAATTTTTAATTATTTTTTAAATAATGATGTATAGATTTCTAAAAACAACTGATTACGTAATAGTTAAAAACTACATCGAAATAAAAGTAAAATATTTAATATAGAACTACGGTTGATTAATCTGTTATTTTGAACACAAAAATTAATATTTTTACTCCTGTCCACTCAAAAAAAACTAAAACAATTAAAAAAATAAACTTATTAGTGTCTAAAACCAACTTGATCATTGAAGAACGTATAAGTTTTAATTTAATGCATTAAACAAGTAAAATTCGGTGTAAAGTCGAAAAAATATTTTTATATATTTAGATTTTTCGACCATTGCTTCAAACAGAAGTCAAACGTTCAAATCGTAAATGCTTTCAAAAAAAATAATAAAAAAAGCTTTCATTGGTTTATGGTAAAAAAAACAAAGTTAGTAATTTAATATATACTGTACCTTCTTTACATCTTCAAAATATTTTACCAAACTGAATGTCCAACCTCTTTTTCATAAAAGGTTAAATTGTGAATTTAGTTATAGTCAAGGACGGCAAAAAGATCTTCGCGTTAAATCTGACTCTGATTTCTCGATTTTCGTTTCAAAACCGTAGTGATCTTTAAAATAAAGAGCTTGCGAAACACAAATTGAGAAACGCTGCGCTACAGTTATGAAAATATAACTAAAAAGTTTAAATAAGCAGTGAACTGCAGGTTGGACATTTCTATTTTAACCTAAATACTTCGACCATTTAAAAACCATCATTATAATCAGAAGGAGACAATTTGGAATTAAACATTTCCAGACTCCATATTTTTTAGTTTTTTCACGAAAAGAAAATTATTATTACTTTTGCAACATGGAAAAAGTCAAAATAAACCGGAATTGAGTTTTTTGTAATCTAAATTAATGTTTTGGGACCCAGTTGAAGTTGAATTTAATTGCTGATAACTTATTATTGCTTGTATAACCAATTAATAACAGTAAATTTTTTAATGTCTTTATATGTTTTTTAATTTTGCTTAAAAAAAAGTTTAGCCCACTCGGTCAACGGAACCTATCCGTTAAAAAAACAAAGACAGCAACAGTCGCAATGTCATGTCGAACCTCAAGGTTTTAACGTTAATAAAATAAGAATCTGTTTTCGCGTTTACAGCTCAACGATTTTGCAAAAGAATTTTTTTCATCAAGCTCATTGTTTAAAAAAAATTACACCTTCACATAAATTTCTATAAAGGGATTTGATTGCAATCAATACAAATTGATTTAGTTTATATTTTGACTGCAATTGCATTTTTTGATAGAAAAAAGAGACACCACACACGCAAACATTACAATACACAACAATAACAAGTTCACCAGCCCTGGTCCACGATAAACATCACTATCGAGTACAACACCATGAAAATTGAAACCAGGTTATATGAAACCATGAATATTCAGTCCAGAAAACCGCAGAGCGAAACTTGATACGTTTAAATCACTTCGAACTTTTTAACTGGTTTACTGCATAACGATTTGAAAACTTCAAGGAACAAATGATTGCGTAGCAGTGACGGTAATCAATTACGTCAAACTATAGTAAACTTACGTAATTGTAAAATATACTTTATGAGTTTATCAATTTGTTGTTTTATTACAATTAACAAATAATTACGTAGTTTAAGCTTGCTACATTAATTTTTTAAAAAAATTGTAACGTATTTTTTATGAAAAGTTTAGATTAAACTTTCTTCCATAGTTGGTTGTTTGTTAAACAAGATTATGTACGGTTTGCTATTGTATTTCATGATGTTTTATTTGCTGAAAGTATCTTTTGCTAAAATGGCAGTTTGCAAAATATTGAGATCTGATAATGAGCCCGATTATAATCAAAAATCCTTCATTTTTATTGAAAAAGATGATTTAAAAATAGAACAAAAAGGAACCAATGGAACAAAAGGTGAAAAAGGTGAAATTGGTAAAAAAGGAGAGAAAGGCGACGTTTGTCAAATAAACTAAACAGAAATCAACCAGTTGAAACGCAGAATTACAGGTTGGTTAGTTCTGGATTTAAATTAAAATATTTAATGTGATCTTTAAAATGTAGAATCATTGCAATTATCTTATTTGCATATTTGTATTGACAAAAAATAACTGATAAACACAAAAAATGTTGCTAAAACCCTATTGCTTTTAAGTTCAATTGTAACAAAATTGCATAATTATTTTTTCAGTTTAATTTTTTGTTTAAGTTTTGCTTGATTATTTGGTTAATTTAGCACAGTGGTTACTAAAATATAGATCAAGGTCAATGTTTTCTTTAAAGAGAATTTTGTAATGGCACAATTTATTTAAATTGGACGTACTTTTTAATTACAGTAAGCAAAGCTAATACATATGAGTAACCGAAGACTTTAAAGTATTAAAAAAAATATCTTTACTTTTGAGCTATATGTAAATATTTGGCGTGGCCCCAGCTTAAAGGAAATTGTGCCCAGAATCAGGTATCTTAGTGATCTAAACTGTTGGGTACAGACTAAACCAAGTCCGCGAGTAGGATCAATTCCACTAAATTACTGTGTCCGGTGTACTCGATTTTAAGTTTTGTTTTTTAGATATTGCGGAAAAGGCAGAAGAAAAACTTACAAACTTAAACTATAGTTTGAATGAGTTCAACAAAAACTTTGAAGGTAACTTACCGACTTAAGCTGTGGGTTATGAGCTAATGTATTATTCTTACTCAATACGATCAATTAATTGCAGCCTTTATGTCATGTGGAAGCGATTCATGTGTCAAAGGTACATTTTCTTATGTAAACAACATTTTGGTGTGTTCTTGCATTGATGGATACAATCCAAAAGCAGGTTTTTATCTTCTTTGTTAGTATATGTACTCTCTTTTCAGTTATACAAGTTCATTTTTTAGTTATACTGTACAGCTTATTTTCATTTTTTCATCTTAAAAATAAAAATCTTGAAAAAACTAAAACTTATGAATTTTTTATTGAACCTATTAAGTAATCTACAAAGTTAAACAAAATAAAAATTTGAGTAGTTTGTCAGAGAATTACTTATCACCGTGTTATTGATCGACGTGATTGCCGTTGAAATCCTACCCTCTGATACTGTTGTAGCCTCGAAAAAAGAATTTTACATAAAGTATATTTTGATAATTTTATTTACATAATAGTTTTTAAGCATTTGAAATTTACTTAAATTTTTTTAGTAAAACTTTAAGAAATGAATTATTTTAACAAGACTGTCTTGTGATTTTCATGTCCAGCTCGGGTAGTTGCTTAATGGCTGCTTATTGTTGTCATCGTTTGAAGGGTATCCACTCCAGGTCAGACACAAACACGACTGGAACCGAGGGTTTATCCTTTTACTACCCCAGACTGCTGCACTGCCTGAATCAGATGCTGGCAGTGGTGTTATTAAGCCAGCATCGAGTTTCGTTATCCAAAACCGTCAGACTTCGTGCTCCATGTGGTACCCGATGCATAGGACACGCTGTTAGAACATGGTCTACGATTTGCTCAGAGGCGCCGCACTCGCAATTCGGTGGAGGAGCGAGACCCCATTTGTGCATGGACGAATGGAATCGCCCAACATCAGTCCTCAGGGGCTTCAGCCTAACTCAAACTGCTTGGGGTAAGTCCATCCCAACAGGCCTGGCACCGGTCTCGGGCACAAAAGCACGGAGACTGGAAGCATTTTCACAGTACTCCGTGTTCCATTAGTGATTTGTCCATTCAGAAGCGCGGATGCCAAGTCTAGCAAGGTTGTTCAAGAGATTCCACGCAGCTGGCACAAACGGGCGTCTGGATCTTAGTCCCATTTGGTGAGTATCTGAGGACCCACTTAAAAGACCATACAAGATATGATCGGGGTCCAGAGATTCACGGTGAGCCAAGAAGAGTGTCGCTTCCAGTCGGCGAAGCTCAGCTGACTGGATGCCTGAGAGTATAGGCTGCTTATATTGCAACACACTCATCGTATTCTGAAATGCCAAACTGATAAAATTAAAATGTTGATTTTATAAAGCCGCTAATTGAACAATAAAAACATAAAGTATTATTATAAATAAGTGGCTGTATTTTACTTAAAATATAACCATCCAACAAAGTTGCATCTTACAGAAAACCTGTCAAGCTGTCGTGATGTGGCTCTAGCTGGTTTTAATAAGAGTGGAATCTTCAACATCACTGTTCCTGGAAAACAAGAAAAAATTCAAGTATATTGTGATATTGATACAGATATGGCAGATTGGTTGGTAAGTTTTGTTTCGTTTTTGCCTTACTGTCAGAGTAATATAAAAATTAAGATGAAGATCAAAGCGTAAAATATAGTTTAATGTACAGTATAAAAATTTGTGCTGCACTCTGTAACTTTTACCTATTCATTTTTTTATTAAATTTTATTTTTATCTTTATAATTTGTCTCCTGACTTGCAGAAAAGTGTCCGAGACGCAATACTTAGGACAATTGTTAGTTGATTACCTGGACGTGCTTGCGAAGATGTCAACGTTTTGCTGTTAGTTAAATTTTTAACCGTTTTTTTACTTTTTTATTCAGAAATAAAATGAAATTTAAAACTGCTTGCTATGACTGGCAAGAAGAGGAAAATTCTGTGATATTTTTTTTCCAAAGACAATGAGGCAGAATGGCACGACTACGTTTTGAACTGCTACCTTCTCGATCACGTTCGCCAACAATACGGCGCTTTTAACCACTTGACCACAATTTCCAAAATTTTAAATGATTATTTTGACTTGATTTTAAAACATTGATAAAAATACTTATAAGAAAAGAGAGTAAAGAAGGCCCATTTATAATTGGTGAGAAAGAGATTAGAAGTAATTTGACATTTGTTTGTTGGAACATCAGTTTAGACCAGGCATGTCAAAACTTTTTTCACGACAAGCTAATCATAAATTTAGGTATAGTCGGCAAGCCACAAAGTACATATAGCTGACAGCAATTCTCTGCATTCCCGATTTTCGATACAAAGAAGTAATGATGTCTAAAAAAAGTCATCATTTTGATTCTGTCTCTAATTTTTCACTTTTTGTCACAAAAACATAATGATCTCTAAAATAAAAAAAAACTATTTACAAGCGGTTGAAGAAAGAAGAAGATGCTTAACTCTTGAAAAATAATTATTAATTGATTGAAATCTAGCTTGCAATTAATGTTTCGTTAATTAATTTCTAATTATATTTTAAGTAATATTTGCCCTGATCCTATTTCTCTTAATCTGTTTTTGAGCTTTTTCTATTTTTTGCCTTTCAAAAGATCAAAATTTTTTTCTTTCGTATAAAAAAATCAAGAAAGTAACTCCTCTTATCTAAAAGTTTCTTAAATATCAATTTAAAAAATTTTAACCGCTAATACAAAACAGTCTTAATATACTGTATACGTTTCGATTTTACGTTGTTTTAATATACATAATTCTGGAAATTTTAAACATTGATTTTAACTTTATTGTCAAAATATTACTTAACTATAAAACGAAACAGATCAGCACAGTAAATCGCATTTTATATTATGAAGGTTTTTCAACGGCGAATGGACGGAAGTGTTGATTTCTATAGCAACTGGACTGAATATGAACGTGAATTTGGAAATTTAAGCGGAGAGTTTTGGCTTGGTGAGATATTTACCGAAACAATTATTTTTCCTTTAGAAAGTTTATTTTGGCTTTTTTCCTATTAAAGTTTATTCTATTGTATTATAATAGAGCAGTGGCGTGCGGTCAGGGCATGCAAGTCCTGCGCTGCATGACCAAATTTTTAGAGATTGCCTGACGAACTTTTGCGCGATAAGGTATAGATTTTTTAATTTAATGAGAAATGGTGCTGAATTAAGATAAGGCTGATCCGAGACAAAGACTTTTTTTTTTTAGAGAACACTAGAATTATAGGACGAAAAGTATAAAATCTGAGATTGATTAGAAGTGATGACCTTGTTTTTTTTTTTTTTTCTTTACAGAACACCATAATTTTGGAACGAGAATAGGGAAATACGAGATCGATTCAAGGTGAAGACTTTCTTTTTTAGAAAACACTGCAAATTTGGGACGAAAAGTAGGAAATCTGAGGATAATTTTAAGTAAAAACCTTTTTTTTTAGAGAACACCACAATTTTAGGACATAAAGCATAGAATCTGCAAATGATTTCAGGCGATGACCTATTTTGTTTTGGAGAACACCATGGTTTAGGGACCAATAATCGGTCTATGTTTTAAAATCTCACACAGAATTTTTTCTGCTACCCAGAAAATGTTGCATGTCCTACCCATTAACTACCCAGAGAATACCTAATTGCATGACCAGTTTTTGGCATGCCAGTTGCATGACCAGTTTCAGAAGTCACCGCACGCCACTGTAATAGAGTAAATTTTCCTTATTCATATCACAATTACAACAAGCAGCACCAACACATTCGTCTTCCAACACTCATCGTCAAACAGATTTTAAATTAACAGCATAAAATACATAAAAATAAATGTAAGTGTTTTGCTTTCATGCTTTCTTCAGACAAAATAGAAAAAAAAATATACAAATTTAGTACAAACTATTAAATAAAAGTCATTGAATTTGATATATAGATTGTTTCACAGCTGTAAAAAGCAGAGGCAGGGGAAGACGCAAAAAATTAAGAAAAAATTGTTTTCTCATGATAGAAAAAATTTGTGCCAAATAATATTTTTTTGGGTCTAAGGAAACACATTTTGGCCGGGAGGAAATTGTTTTATGCCTATTTTTTTCAAAGAAATATTTTGCCCCATTTAAATTAAGAACGATCCATCTTAGTGTTAATCTCAATTAAATTTTAATGTAAAGACCATTTTATGGCCTTAAAAATGATTTTCAATAAATTAAATCTTTCTACTTGCAGAGAATTTACGTCACTGCACATTTAAAGCTAAACAAACAAGCAAAGACAAAAAAGGTTTTTAAATTAACTAATACTTAAATTAGGGAATCTGGATGAATTGATGCAAAAATTAAGATTCCTACAATTGTCGCATAAAATTTGAGAAAATTTTTTCGACCCTCCATAATATTCGAAGTTGGGAACAGGGAAAATTTTCTCCTTTTTCTGCAATATTTTTAAAATATTGATTTTTGAAATTTTCAAAAGAAAAACAACATCGACCAAAATTAAATCCATCAAACTTTTTGAAATATCAATTTAGACAAGAGGCCACACAGGAATAACAATACTTTAGCAAACGCACAGAATTCAAGAGTATCTTTTTTGTTGAAAAGGCAGTTTGAACAAACGTAAATTTTAGCCTAGGTCTATTGTAGAAAATTTACTGAATAACTATTCTGTGAAAGGTAAAAAAAAAAGATTTTTGTACTTGATTTAATGCAAAAAATTTTCTTTTGTGCAAAATGAAAACTAAAAAATAAAAAAGAATTACTTAAACCGTGTAACAGTGATAAAAACCATTTTGGCTTCAAAGTTCTTAAAAATATTTCTGCCAAATTTTACAAAAAACCTTTTTTTTAGTTCTCACTTGTTGTTCAATAAAACTTTTTTTCTCAAATACGCTAAAATTTGCGTTTGTTGAGATCCTTTTCAACCAAAAAGTGCCTTTTTTTATTTTTGGCTCTCGTTCCAAAAATTTTTTTGGCGTAGTTGCCTTTGCCAAATAATTAACCTTATTGAATAAAAGTTCAAATTATGTTTACTGTATACTTTGGATTGGTTGAATAAATTAAATGCCGAAAACGATTACGGTCTTTCTTTTAAACTTAGCAGAGCTAGCAAGTGCTTTTCTGATCACTTTTTTGTAATAATTTTTATAATTGCAGAATGCTTGTAAAAATGTTTTGAAACTAACCATTAAACAATAATTGCAAATTGGAATTTTTGTATTAGTTGTTTAAAGTAACAAATTAGAACCTTGCTTTTACAATAATTAATTTGTTACCTTAGTTATTTAAGGCTTAAGAATCGAATTTACTAAAAATAGTTTTTGCCGCATTGGATAGGCTTGGATTTGTTGCATGCACTTACTTCATCAAATTCTTATCAACTCCGTGTGGATCTTGAAGATTGGGAAGGAAACACAGCTTATGCTACTTATAGGTTGGTGATTTGAATTTGAAAAGTTATTTTGAAAATATCTTTGTGCCAAACACGTTTAATCAAAAGTGTCACAACTTTTTTTTAATTATTTTTGATTGGGTTAAACCATGGTTTGCAATAATACAAATCTGGACATCGTGCAATATTACTGAAGAACGAGGGATATTGTGACGTCACTGTTTGATTGCTCTCAATAAGATGACTGGTATATACTGTGAGATTTAATTTTATAAATTTTGTCGCGGTTTTTTATCAAATCACAGCAAAAAAATATTATAGTTGTGTAATTATTAAAATAGATACTACTCAAAATACAAGAGTGACTCATATTTATGCCAAAGTAAATGAAAAATAGGCTTACTGCTAAGTCACGACATACAAACAATTGAGCAACTTTGTGCGAAATGATACAACAAAAAATGACCTTGGGCATAATGAAATTTCAAAAACATCAATCTCATTGTACCTCGCAGGGCTCCCAGTCTGTGTTTTTCACCCAAATATGGGTTTTCTTGTCTAAATGGTTTCAAATCTGAGTTTTTTCGAGTAAATAAATGCAATGAAAACAATGCACTACCAGCGTAACTGTGTAAGGCACCGCTAAGCCGCAAGAACATACTGATGGTGGTTCTGACATGCTAACCACATCGAGTTAGCTAACACGAATCGGGTAAAATCAAGCTAAATCCTGTAGTTCCATTGCAAACATTAAGTAAGAATGGTCAAGTTGCTTGTTGATTGACTTGACCATTCTTACTTAAATAAATGATTATCTTGTATTACTAACTTTTTTCCCTCAGCGCATCCACATAAAAATTATTTCAAAAAGTTTCAATTTAGCGTGGTATCAATATTTTCTAAAAAAAACTTTTTCACAATTCTAATATAAATAAATATTTAAGAGTTTTGTTTGCAAAAAAGCACCCTTGATATCTAAGACAAAAAATGGCAACGCTCTCTAAACACATGGATTGAAGAGTGTTGTATGTAACGTTTTTCCAATTTTTATCGACTTTCCACAAATATTTCAAATAATATTTTTATGAAATATTGCAATTTGCAATAATAAACAAAGTCGTCTCAAATTTGATATACTTTTTGAAAAAAAATATAACATTTGAGATTTAAAAATGCATCGGTATTTATAAATTTAAAGAAACTGGATTTTTTTCAAGATGAAGATTAGTGGTTGAAAGTCTTGTTTTTTTATTTGTTTGATAAAGCTACACAACATCATAAATACTATAACTCTCCACAAACCATCAGCAAATGTGATCATTTTTACAGCAGCAAAAATTAATTCGTTTCTGTTGTTAATGAATCTTTTAAAAAAATTAAAATCAAACCAGAAATCTTGAACTTATTAAATGGTTTGTAACTGACATTTCGATAAAACTTTCCAGAATTTGCTGTAACCGACAACAGCTGGGTGGTTGATTCTCATGTAGTTAATGAAGAAAATAATCTATCTGTCCGAGAAAAAAGTCAATTATTGATTTGTAAACGGACCTTTTTTTCCAAGCAATATTTTTTAGAAAAACTTGAATGAATTTTGGCAGTGTAGTTAAAAATCTTTTCCATTGATTAACAAAAAAAGTCATCAAAACAATCTTTCTATTTCTATCTTTATGGCTCTGCGAATATGAATTTTTACGTTAAACAAAAATTAAAAGCAAAACTTTTAAAGATTAATGACATAACGTGTGTTTGCCTGGCAACATTAGAATTTGGTTTTAAGCACATTTGCTCTCATATATAACCATACATATCACAATATATTAATTTGTTTAAACAGCTTTGTTGCTTTCAAATTATCAAGTGTGCAGCAAAAAAGTTATAGATTGATAATTTGCCAAAAGTCGAAAAAAATTTTAAAAGTACTGATTTAACCTTCTATCGCCTAACTCAACAAATTTGTCACTTTTCAAATTTTTGTATTCGTCGTCGTCGTCGTCGTCGTCGTTTGAAGGGTATCCACTCCAGGCCAGACACAAACAGGACTGGGGCCGAGGGTTTATCCTTTTACTACCCCAGACTGCTGCACTGCCTGGATCAGATGCTGGCAGTGGTGTTATTAAGCCAGCATCGAGTTTCGTCATCCAAAAGTCGTCAGACCTCGTGCTCCATGTGGTGCCTGATGTATAGGGCACACTGTTAGTACATGGTCTGCGGTTTGCTCAGAGGCGCCACACTCGCAATTCGGTGAAGGAGCGAGACCTCATTTGTGCATGGACGAATGGAATCGCCCAACACCAGTCCGCAAGCGGTTGAGCCTAACCCAAGCTGCTCGGGGTAAGCCCATCCCAACAGGCTTGGCACCGGTCTCGGGCACAAAAGCACGGAGCCTGGAAGCATTTTCACAGTACTCCGTGTTCCATTAGTGATTTGTCCATTTAGAGGCGCGGATGCCAAGTCTGGAAAGGTTGTCCAAGAGATTCCGCGCAGCTGGCACAAACGGGCGTCTGGATCTTAGTCTCACTTGGCGAGTATCTGAGGACCCACTTAAAAGACCATGCAAGATATGATCGGGGTCCAGAGATTCACGGTAAGCCAAGGAGAGTGTCGCTCCCATTCGGCGAAGCTCAGCTGGCTGGATACCTGAAAGTAAAGTAGGTGGTCCGTTGAAGTGGGACGCAGGCATCCAGTAACTATGCGCAAGGCGTCATTCAAGACACTGTCAATGAGGCGAGTGTGAGCACTGCGACACCAGACTGGCGCACAGTGCTCAGCTGTTGAGTAGACTAGAGACAAGGTGGCTATGCGTAGTGTTTTAGCACCAGCACCCCCTCCCGAGCCCACGAGTCGCCTCAGCAGTGTGACGCGCGATGATAGTTTTTTGCGCAATGCCACTAGATGGTGACAAAACGTGAGCGATCTGTCCAGTTTTACCCCAAGATAAGTAGGGGTTGGACAGAACGGTAAAAGTCTACCATTGTTGTAGACCTTTAGCTCACGTTTGGCCTCTCGGTTATTCTAGTGAAAGGCTGCCGTCACCGTCTTAGTGTGACTGAGCTTCAACCTCCAAATCTGGAGATACGCTGACAGTGTGGACATGTCTTGGTTTAATCGCCTCCAAGTTCTTCCAGTTTCCAGAAGAGTGCAACAATGCTAAATCATCAGCATAAGCAAACTTTCTGGAAATCATGGAAGGAAGATCGTACGTATAGATGTTAAATAGGAGGGGAGTCAAGACCGATCCCTGAGGAACGCCGTTTTTAAGACGGCGTAGCCTGCTTTGCTTGCTGTCACCGGTGGTAAGGGTGAAACTTCGATTTCGGACAAGCTCCATGATCATTTTGACCATGTGCTTATCCGGAAGTAGTCTCAGCAGCTTGCAGGTAAAGCCACGGTGCCAGACAGTGTCATAAGCAGCTGTCAGATTGATAAATACGGCACCGGCCTTCTTTTTAGCCTCGAAAGAATCTTCGATGTTCTGGGTTAGCAGAACAACTTGATCCACGGTTGACTTCCCGCGTCGGAACCCAGCCTGCTCTTTAGGGAGCAGTGGATCGATTAATGGTTCAACGCGGGCGTAGATAAGCCTCTCGAGGATCTTGTAGGGGCACAGACCAGAGATATCGGTCGATAACTTTTTGGGTCCCCCACGGGCTTTACTGGTTTGGGGATCGCGACCACAAGCGCTCTTCTCCAGATCTTGGGAATTTTGAGTCGGCGCAAACAGGAAAAAAGGAAGTCACGTAACCAGGACTTCAAAGCAGCTCCGGCATGGAGTATAAGCTCGGGGCAGATGGAATCAGGTCCCGGAGCTTTAAATGTTGAAGGGCAGCAACAAATTCTCTCTGTAAAAAACTGTCAGAGATATTTACTGCGTCTGGTGTTGTGGCCCTCCAAAGGTCAGACACTTCTTGAGAGACAAGTCGAGATGACTTGCAATCAACAGCCTCGTATTTCCCATTTCTAATCAGCTGAGATGCAATAGCATTGGCTGAAACGGGACAGTGACGAGGAGAGTGTCGTGACCTACCATTAAGGTTGTTTAAAATACTCCACGCTTTTCGACTAGAGTGTGAGAAGTTAATGTTCCGAACTTCCTCAGACCATCGATCCCTCCGCTTTCTGTCAAGCTTGGCAAGCAGAGCTGTAGCAGCCAAACTTGATTCGTCTCCCTGAGGAGACTGCAGAAAGGTTTTATAGAGGGATTCACACTCTGCATCCCAACACGGAATATAGTTATTTCGATACCCGCGTGGGATAGTCTTTTTGGCTGCTTTCTTAATGGTGTTACAGAAGTCCTGGTAAGCCGCATCCACATCAAGTGAATCATGCGGAAACAAAGTCTTTGCGAATTTATTCGTCAAAGCAATGTAGTGACTCCATTTGGCCTTGCGGAAGTTCCATCGCTTAACAGGCATGCTTGGCACTGCCATAGCAAACCTTGGTGGTGTAATAAGCGAAGGTCAATGTTGTGACCTGGGGAACTTGTCAAGGACACGTCTATCCAGTAAGCGATTGTTTGGACCTACGCTAGCGAAAGCTAGATCCGGATTGGTACCAGTGTTCCAGCGGCCGGAATAAAAACTGACAGCGTCCTTGGCATTATATAGGAGGGCAAGACAATTAACACTTGCCCATCCAGCCAAGCACTCACCGTCCGGACTGTTGTCGTCGTAACACCAGTCAGCATGACAACAGTTAAAATTGCCAGCGTAAAGACAGGGGTGAGGAAACACTGGGAGATCCAGGGTTCGCAATCGCGTTGGTGGTGGTTTGTATACGTTGACTATTTTATAGCCATCAACGTCTACACACAACCACTCGATCTCTGATGTTGGTGGAGATTGGTCCAAAAGCATGTATCTCAGTCGCTCGTGGACAAACGTGGCAAGGCCATGCTTCCTGCTTAAAGAAGACCCAGCTAGTTGGTAGTTTGGAAGTACCAACTTCTCTGCATCAATGCAGTGGGTCTCCTGCAGTAGAATGACGAGTGCCTCAGACTGCATAGCGAGGTGATGAAAAACGTTCATCTTGCTTGCAGTGAGGCCTTCGATGCTCAGCTGAAGAATAGTGGGTCTTCGGAACTTGTTGGCAATGTGCCCTGAAAAGGGCAGTTTTATCCTAGCATTGCCCCGTCCTGAAAAGGACGTTTGCCGATTAGCAGACCCACACTGAACATCGGAATGGGTGAATACCCTTTTGTATTAGTTTTGGCTTAAACATTTTTTTTTTCTGGATTGGATACAATTTTTGTATTAGTTTTGGCTTAAACATTTTTTTTTTCTGGATTGAACTTTTTAACAGATTTGACACAACTCATAATTTATTATTTTAATTGGGAACCCAGAGAAACTTTAATCAGTGTGAATTTTTAACCACACTACATTTTGTCCTTTTTTAAATATTTTTACGTCGCAGAAAAGAAATTTTATATCGTGTTTGATCAGAGATGAAAAGTAATAAGAAAGCTAATAATTCTTTTTTTCTGGTAGTTTATTTTTTACGTATTTATTAGCCATTTTAGGTTTTTTGACTGCGCTTCTCAATGTTTATTTTAGCATAGGCTTCCAAACGTATCCGATTTGTGCGTTTAGTCAATTGAGTGGCTAGACACTTGGCACTACGTATGTTTTCATATACTAATTTCAATCTGCTAATAATATCAAAATGAGGCAATAGGAAGAAAAACTAAAATATTTAGAAGTTAGTTTGTTCTAACATTAAAACTTGACTTTAATCTGCGGTGCGAAAGATAGTATTAAATACTTTCTCATCTATAATGAAAAAAAGGTCGCTGCAAACTGCCTGATTGCAAAAGTAGTTCTCATTTGTTTTGTTAAAAATGGGAGGTACACTTTTGTATTGATAAGAATAATAAGTGTTTTTTAAATTTCACAAAGACAGTTGACAAACTTGTATGCACAGTCATAAAACTGTGTTATGTACAATGTTGTGTTTGTTTGTTTTTTATAACAGCCAATGATGGCCTTACAAAAGGGGGAGCCAGGTATAAGAAAGATAGGGAGACCACTCTTCAGTGTTCTAATTTTTTTTGTCCCAAAATAAAGTGATCTTTCAAAAAAAACTCATCACTTTAGGGGGAGCAGTCATGGTGCCACTATAAAGAAATAGAGCAATATTTTGGTTAGGAGGGGTTACTTTTAAGTGCTTCAATGTTTTTCGTCCCAAAATAAAGTAATTTCTTTAGAGTGGGGACATTTTTGACGTTTTTAGGGGGGTTCAGTGCGGCCTCTCCGTTCGCTTTGTACTAAAACACTACTATTGACGGTATACTCGATTAGCTTGACGTTTTTTTAAAATTTAACAGATTTTGCTAAAATACAGTTAATATTGAAATTAAAAAATGTTTAGTAAAACCGGACATTTTAGTCGAATTAGTTACTTAATTGACAACCGTTACAAATTTTTGACTTTTAAAAAATGGTGGACTTAAATTTTTTATTTTTTTTTTTGAAAGTTTTGTTTCAGTTGCATTTCTAATGCAATTTCAACTATCAAAACATACTAAATAATTATTTTTATTCAAAGAATAAAAGCGGACAATAGAGGGTTAAATGCACACACTCTAAGGACCGTAAACCAGGCCTCCCAACCCGTCCTGAGTTTTTTCAACAGATCTAGATTTTTCTTGTCCCACCTGGGTTTCAAAGTTTATTTTTAAAAATTTTTTCAAATTTGTTTTTTTTCGAGTAAATAAATTATTATTTAATATTAATTTTTTTCCTCCATGCATCTACAGTATATAAAAATGATACAAAATTCCCATTTTGCATAGTATCAAAATTTTGAAAAAAAATTGTTTTCAAAGTTTAACGTAAATAAATGTTTAATAATTTTATTTGCAAAAAAGGACCCTTCATATGTAGGACAAAAAACGGCAACGCTCTTTGAATACATGGATTGAAGAGCGTTGTATGTAACGTTTCTCTCATTTTTCTCGACATTCTGCTTTCTTTGCGTGTGCATTGTAATGTGGTTTTTTTTTTTTTCTGTCTAAATCTTTCTACTTTGTTAAAACATTTTTCTAAATTATTACAATTAGCAATGATAAACAAACTCCATTCAAATTTAACATTTTTTAGGAAAAAAGTATTACACCTGGGTTTTTTTAAAAGAATCTTTTTTTTTATGCAATCTGGGTTTTTATAAAATTCATGGCTGGGAGCACTACTGTCAACATTTCCAATGTTTCAAAATTCAATTATAATTTTCCGGTAATAGCGGCAAGCCATCTTTGTGGTTATTTTCATTTTTTGGTTGTCGAAAAACAATTCTCTGCAATCGTAAGCGGTGCTAATGTTAACCGATTACCACAAAAAGAATAGTCCAATTACACGCTTCTGGCTGCGGTAAAGAAAAAGACAAAATAACCAAAGATCTTTAATATAAATGAAAATGAAACAAAATGATGTACAGCAAAGCGAAACGATATTCTAAAAATATATAAAACAAACTAAAAATCAAACATAAAGAAGAAACACACAGTTTACGTCAATGCTGACTCATGGTGAATGCACAAATATCTAAAAATCACAACCCAATAAGAATTAGAACAAAGAATTAAGTTTCTCAGATTTCAACCAGCAGCCACAATATTGCTGCTGGTCACCTTACAAATTGAAGAGTGACAAGAAACGCGAAAAAGCCAGGGAAAAGTGAACACGCTAAAGAAAAGAACTAAGTGTATGCTTGTGGAAGAAATTAACTAATAACACTGGTCAACACGATTTTTCTTGCATGGACTTTTTCAACTGATTTTAGGTAATTTGGGAACGCTGAATCCAAATTTGGTGTTAGTTTTTGCTCATCACGTCACGTTTTTGAGATATGAAAATTTAATTTCTTAAAAAATTGCTAATTTTTGCCAAAAATTAAAAAATTTATGTTGCGTTTAAGTGCTCTTAAGTGGAATAATGTTTACAATGGAAAGCAGCATCTCCAACCGTGTTTGTGTATTGTTGACAACATCATATATAAATAGTAAATACGTGAAATATATTAAAAATACACAATCTGGAGCATTATGCTCAGCATAGGTACGACATCAATAAAAATCTAATTTTTTTCGTTTTGTGTCATTCTCAGAAAATTACATTAGCAGGTTTAAGCAAAACCAAGCAAAAAATATACAAAAAAGTAACACTGTCACATCGCAACAATCAGTACGACTGTACACAAATTTAACGCATAGTTTAGCACAAACGAAACCATATTATGACATCAAAATTTTTCTTTTTGTTGCTAATCTTTTATGAACTGCGTAAAGGACATCTCTCATCAAACTCCAGCAGTAATCTGCCATCATGTTGCAGTTCCATCGACCTTGATAACGTTCTTCCATCACTTTGACATCCTGATGGAAACGCTCTCCTTGCTCCTCATTAACGTCGCCGAGATTTGCGGGAAATTCGCTGAGGTGGCTGTGCAAGTAGTGCACTTTAATGCTTAATCGGCACCCAAGGTCTTGTAGGCTGAGAAGAAGCTCCTCCACCAACTCTATATAATTGTCAGCTCTATTATTACCAAGGATGTTATGAACCACTTTAGAAAATGCTTTCCAAGCTCGAGCCTCAACGACAGTCATTGTAGTCACGGAATACTGGTCCCTGAGCAACGTTCTGATCTGAGGCCCATCAAATATCCCTGCTTTCTTCTTCTCATAGCTAAGGCCAAGAAAGGTTGAGCAAATGTATCCAATACAGTCTCCAGAACGATCAAGTGCTTTGACAAATTGCTTCATTAGTCCAAGTTTGAAGTGTAGTGGCGGGAAAATGATGTTTTTCCGATCAACCAAGGGGTTATTGACGATATTCTTTTCTCCAGGTTTTATTGTATTCCTTGGTGGCCATTCTTTTCTTACCCAATGCTTTTCGTTGGCTCTACTATTTCAATAGCATAAAAAGCAAGGATATTTGGTATGACCTCCTTGCTGTCCTAATAGGAAATTCACCATTTTTAAATCCACACATATCAACCACTGGTAAACGCAGTACTTCAGTCTTTCAAAAACAGCCTTAATGTTTTGTTGTTTTCCTTCAGAGTGACAGAGTGTCCTATAGGGATGGATCCATACTGGTTACCATTATGGAGCAGGACACCCTTAAGGCTTCTTTTTGAGCCATCAATAAAAAGTCTCCAGTCATTTGAACGATATGCAAACAAACCCATAGCAAGAAGAAGCCCCTCAACATCTGTACAGTAAACAAGCTGGCCATCAGACTGAAAGTACTTTCTTAATTTCTCTTCCCGGTTACGATAAAATGAAACACTTGTACCAGCTTTGAAAAGATGTTTTTCCTGCAGTCTGGAAGCCAGCACTTCAGCGGATTGCTTTGGCAAATTTAAATCTCGTATCAAATTATTCAATTCGGACTGACTATACAAAGAAACTCAGCCAGCATTCCATGCCTCGTGCGCTATATCTTGTTCATCATCATCATCATCAGAATTGGTTGAAGACGTGGAAGACCTAAGCTGGTCCTCATCAATGTCTGGAAGCTTGGTGAAAATGGGTACAGATACTTTATCACTATGGGGAATCGGTCGCATAGCAGAACGTATGTTTGGGTATTGCAAGTGTTGCTTGTTTTTCTTGTTGAATCCTTTGACATTTACGAGGCAGAAGTAGCAGTCATCCATGTGGTTTTTTGATTCTCTCCATACCATTGGCACACCAAATTTGAGCTTCGCATTTTTTCCTTGAGACCAGGATCTCAATGTTTCGACACATATTGTGCAAACTTGGTGAGGCGCCCAAGTTTTGTCCTGGTCACCAAGCGGTACTCCAAAATAAGCAAGGTAAATTTTTTTGATAAAACTATTGATATTACGTCTTTGAGGTGGTAAAGTAAAACAACCACAGATATAACAGAAAATATCTGGGTCATTGCAGCATTTTCTTCGCTTGGAAGTCACAAACATGTTAAGACCTTAACGTAAGATGAAACAGAACAAAAGCTTTAAAAACACTGAACTGTAAATATTACTGAGCCTGTAACATATTAACAAACACTCCTGTTTAGAAACTATTGCTGTTACAAACAAACATATGTTTCAGAGGAATAAACTACCTTGTCTGCAAAGTGCAATTTTTGTAACTTCATGGCTAGTTCTCGTATCGAACATCGAAATAAGAAGTTGAGTTTCTCACAACTTTCCAGCCCCATAAACAATATCATGGCCTTTTTTTTCCATTTTGCAAAACTGGTTTAAAAACTATGCTTTTGCAGTTGCTTTTGTGCTTGATTAATGGCATCAAACATCTGAGCGAATGAGCAACTTTCACACAATGCAGCACTACAAAACATGCAAATTGCATAAAAACGCGATGTGATAAAGAAAATCTGAGCTCAGATTCGGATTCAGCACCCCAAATTTACCTTAACTCCGTTCTCAAAGTCCATGAAAGAAAAAAAAAATTTTTTTTTGTTGATTAGTGTAATTAAAGGGTAAAGCTAAAGGCGCCGACAGCGAGTGCAAATTATGATTCGAAAAGCAAAAGAAATAAAACAAACACGTGCGTTAGTAATTTTCTACAATAGCATTATTTTCTTTGTTATAATTTCTAATATAGTCGTACAAGCAGCACCTTTTTTTAATTTTTAATTGATGTAAGTTAATTTAAAAAATTTAACTAATCTGTATCTGTTGCAAACATACATGAGCAAAACCGCAAACTGGTTTTTGATAAAAACTAACATTAGTGGTTGACGCGTAATTGGGGATTGTTTAATAAAGTTTATACAAGATATCGCGCCATCGACCAGTCCACCATATTCCTGAGATAAATGAGAAGACAACAGGCAAACTAACTACATTTGAAACGTTCTTTGTGTGACAAATTACCTCAGCAAACTTATGATCAAACAGAGAAATTACTTTTATTCACCCAGAATTAAACTTGAAGACTAGAAGGGGACAGGAAGCATTTAACAGAAATTTTAATAAATGTGTAATAAAGAGGTTTTAAAAATAAACTTTAAAACAGTCCTCAATGAAGAGTTTGTATTTTTGCTAAACCAATTTATGCATTGCCAATAATAAATAAAGGTCTTCATAAAAAGTTCTTAAAGTTTTGGGCCATCTTTTGACTGCACTTCGCTAATCTCTTAATTAAGTTGTTCCGGTGCTCCACAGAATTGTCTAAAATCGTATTATTTCAAGGTCGTGATAGTGCAATTAACCATTGAACTAATTTTAAATAGTTAAATTTGTATAGTTTATTCGATAACTGCATTTTCTAATGGTATTTACTCAACTGGATTTTAAAGAATTAACAGGCTTCTACTTCTTAGCGAAATTAAGTTTTAATAACACAGCAATGCTTAAATTTTCTAAATATAACTAGTCTTGCAGCCTACTTTGTTCTCACATATCTGTATCACAGTAGGTGACCTGCTAGAGTTTATTAATAATAAGCCAAAACTGCTCATCATTCAGTATAGATGATTAATTTATAATCAGCTTTATTTCTGTGTAGTTTGATTGATTCAACACTTTGTTTAAAATTTACTACAAAGCCTACACTTTTTAAAACTTATTTAAAAAAGCTGGTATTTCAACTACAAATGGTTTAATTTTAAATAAGTTTAAGCAAAATCCAGTCAATGGAGAACAATTGAACTTTGATGTCCCGAAATGCCCCCAGTTTTTCAAAAACATTGACCGATGTTCAGGTTTATATTATAACAAGCCATGTGTCAAGCGCATCACTAGTTTGTCTCTTGTAACATTGCACGTCTCGTATTTTTCTGTTTTCTGCTCATTTTTGGTAAGTTTTTTGTCGTAACATTTCATTTTTATTTCAAAATTGTGTAAAAATCGGACGTTTTGCAAAATTCTTTTTTAAGAAGCTTATATTTGTTTGTACAAAAATTGGTAAGTAGTTGAATTGGGCTATAATTGAAATATCTAGTAAATTACTTACCGGAAGCAGGTCTGGGTAATTGCTTGTCCTATGTATAGCGCCAACAATGTTTTCCTGCGAGTCAGGAGGATAAATATAGAGATAAAACGAAAAAAATGAAATGAAATTATTTAGCAAATAAAAAGTAAACAACTAATTACAAGAAAATTTAACAAATAAATAAATGCATTTTGCTGTATAAGTAGAAATTTGCAGCAAGCCTCATTAGAAGTCCAAAAGTGGACTTATGATAATTTCTACAACAAAGGTTTTTTAAAATTTATCTCTGTATTTATCCTCCTGACTCGCAGGAAAGCGACGGAGGCGCTAATAAGTAGGACAAACAATTACCCCGACCTACTTTCGGAGATGCCAAGATATTGCTATCCGGTTGAACTTTTTTATTTGGTTTTTAGTTTTTTAGAAATATGTCTGAAATTTAGAACTGCTTGCCAAGACCACCGAGCAGGGAAAAGTGCCGTAAAGTTTCTTTCTCAAAAACACAACAGAATAGCGCAAGTAGGTTTTTGAATCGAGATATGTCGATCAAAATCATGGCGTTCTAACCATTGGACCCATAAAACAACAGCAAAATGACCGTGACAGAGACCAGATAATTACGATTTTTTTTTTAATATTAATTTAACAAGTGATATTGAGTTTTTTTTAATTTTAACAAGCTTCAGTAAATTATTGATTTTAGAATAAAAAATATTTTAATATAAACACTGTTACCAGGGATATTACTTATTTTAAAATTCATGTGTTCTTCTGGTAAAATCAGAGGCAAGTAAAACTTCAACAAATATAAAAGGCCTGATGAAGTCCGCCTGATGTAACGGACGAAACGTCGTTGAGTTCTTCTTTAATAAATATTACGCCTTTTATATTTGTTGAAGTTTTACTTGCCTCTGATTTTACCAGAAGAACATATGAATTTTAAAAAATATTTTAATATGTAATTGAATTTAATAGGTTTTTAGTTAAAAAAACAAGGGTATTTTAGAATGTCGGATACACCTTTTATAAATTGTAAAATTTAATTTGAAAGATCGATTCAAACTGAAGGTGAAATTTTTGGCTGCGCTTTAAAAAATTACATTTTCCATTTGCTTTTTCCGCAACCGCCTTCAGTCTGAACCAAACTAAAAAATTAAATTATTTTAACTTCAATTTGTTTTTGCTAAACCCAAACAATTTTGCGCTTCTAGTCTGAACAAGTGTTCTGATTTGTTTTTTTGCGCTTTCCGCCGCACGTTTTACTTTTTCCGTCTCCGCCTCCAGTCTAAACTTATGTTAAAAATTCCTTGTGAAGTATTTTGTTATATTTCAAAGAATTTGTAAACAAAACAATTCACTTTTTGATTTGTACAATTCTGGCATAGTTTTAGTTCTCTCTTTCGTTTGCATAAATGTAGAATACACTGCCGACAAAAATTTTTACAAAAGTTATAGGAAAAATACTTATGTATATTTGACTCACTGTGCTAGCCACAAGCGTTGCGTTAACAAAACGCTTACACTTACTTCAAACTAATCATTATCTGACTATTTCACGTTTAATTTCTCCGTGAAAAATATTTTGTCATTCTAAAGATTTTTTTTTTAACACTGTAGCCTACATAAATCTAATTAAATAGACATTTTGATTGTTGCACCGCAAATCGAATAATTGTGGTTCAGAAAAAATCTTTAACTTATGTGGTAACAACGTTAATTAAGTTTGTGAAACTGCATTAACCTTTAATAGATAACCTTGGGTCCCAGCAGACCTCACCTTTTTAATTTTTCATTTTTTATATGTTTTTATTTGAAGCTCTTGCGTGTTACTTCATTTACCCTCCTAGTATAAGGATCTGAAAAGTAAAACGGAACCAAAAAATTAACTCGTAGAATAATATAGGCAATACAGACAATTTGGGGTCGCCCGTGACCCCAGATTACCTTTAACGTACATTGTATTACACCATTGTGTAGCTAGTTTAGTTTTTAGAGAAACCTTATTGAAACTGTATTGCAATGTGTTATAGCAATGTAGTGTTTTTATTTGTAACATTTCAAACTTCTTTGAAATTTTTTGTTAACTTTAGTAAAGGAAATACTTCACGCAGTAAAAGAGAATTCATTTGGAAAATAAAGCACAATTTTGTTTTATTTTTTTCGTTTCATTGCTATCCTTTCATACTTTAAGCAATAAAGTATTGTAACTGACTAAAAAATAACATTTATAGATGTTTTTATCACCGTAAGTAACCTAGGGTCTAACTGGACCCCAGGTTATTTGTAACTGTGGGGGCACCATCGTTACCTATTAATAACTCGTATCATAACTTGTATCATAACTTAAAAATAATTTGCTGTAGGATTTATTTTTAATGTGTTTGATTTAGAGATTTTTCAGTTGGAAACTCTCAAACAAACTATAGTCTGAATGTGGAAGGTTACTATGGAACTGCAGGTGAAATTCGTTTTAAATTATTCAATCGCATCCTGATTCTTTTGTGCAGTAATTATGAAATTTTTTTTTTAAATTGACAATAAGACTATATTATAATGTAATACAGTTTTATTTTACATTGTTATGTAAATTAAAAATGACATTTTTTCATTATTACGGTTTTTACTTTTAATTAAGTTTTATACTGTATATCAGAGCCGCCTCGAGTTAAAATTGAAAAATTAATAGAAGCCAAAATTAAATTCGACTTTTGAGTAAATCAAAACGGTAAGATTTTCTAAAATCTACAAAATGTGTAGATAAAAGCAAATTAAAGCAATAAAATAATTTGCCAATTATAATTTCTTTAGATTAGATTTTAATCGTTTATATAGCAACATGCTGTCAGTAAGCCTAAATCTAAACCCAAATTATTAATATTTAATAACGCAACGCTGAACTCTGTCAAACTTGGTCCAAACCCGAGCCTAACCAGAAAAAGTTTGATCTTTATTTTTTGACTTACTTCTTTGTAACTTGAAATGAAAGCAGCGTGACAAAATAAAGTTTTTATTAAAAAAGAAAACAAAATACTGTATAATAAAACAAAATTTGAAACCCACTTATTTTCAGACATATACGAGTATATAAGTTGTTTTTTTCTTTAATTAATCTTTATTGGTTATTCCTTTTCGCTCAGTTAATGACATTTTGTTTAAGGCAGAAAATGTGATAGAAAAAGCGATTGATACGCTAGTACCTAAACTAGTTAGGTGTTAAAATTTTAAAACACCCAAGCTTAAAGGAGATTTGTTACTTTATATTGTAATTGCAAATAACTGCTATTAAAATATTTTCTACACGTTATTACAGTATAACATTGTTCTCAACAAATTGTAGTTGTGATTATATTTATATTTACTCACTATGAAGAAGAAGATAACTAGTTGAGTTTTTTAATACATGCAAATATAAATAAGTAATGGAATGAGTTAATTTTATAGTAAACATGAGAATTTAGATTATTACTTAGAAATCACGCCAAAAAACCCGAGTCTTGTGCTTCTCATATTTTACAGTAAGAGGCTTGGTTTTTCAAAAATAAATTAAGTAGAAATTCTATTTAATCTTATTTTAACCAGCGAAGATTAAATTGGAAAAAGGGAATTTTGAAATAGAATATCACCATAAGATATTGGTGAAAAATTCATGGAGATTATAGACCAGGGGTGGACAACTTGCGGGGCATGCGCCACGCGTGGCGCATTGGACGGTTAGTGGTAGCGCATTGGACTTGGGAAAAATATTTCAAATGAAAAATGTTGCCCAACTTATATCTAGCTATATCAGGGGTGGCCAACCTGTGGATTTCCAGCGATAAACTTTTTTTTTTTTAGAGAACAGCTTGATTTTAGTAGGAAAAATAAAAAATTAGAGAAATTTTTCCAGCGATGACTTTTTTTTAGAGAACAGCTTGGTTTCACTATAAAATTTTGAAGTCTTTCGTTTGTGTGGGGCATATGAACTGGACTTGAATAAAATTGGCGGCTGAGTTAAAAAAGGTTGGCCAACCCTGTTATAGACCTTTTCTAAAATTAATTACGTTTTAAAATTTTTAAGAAAAATATTTCTTCAGCATATCTTCAATTGTGTAAAAAATAAATGTGATAAAAAGACCAGATTAATTTATTTTATGTTTAGAAATAAGGCTATAATTCATTTAGGAAAAAAAAGTTATTTTTGAGGTACAAGCGTTCATAATTTATGTAAACTGACATTTCCCCAAGAAGGCGGAGTCCACACCAAACCTCAGTTTTTTAGAATTAGACAAATAAAATCTATTGTAAGTTTTATTAATTGCAATGACATAAAGTGCTTTTTCATGTTTCCTATGTTAAGTTGTTATAGTTCATAAATAAAAATAAAGTTAGTTAAAATATTATTAACGTACGAGTTTTAATTATTGTAGCGTTCTATTTACTATAAACTGTAGGAGTTTGGTTCAAACTTATTGGCAATGTAACAAAAAGGTATGAAACGGCTTTTAATAATAACATCGTTGTAGTTCAAATTTAACTTTCGTCATACTTTATTCTCTTGTAGATAGGTAAGATTGTAGATAAGACTTTTTTTCTTCTCTGTTTTCTATAAAAAAGTTTTAAAACCCATTCGTATCGTAGTGCATAAAAACTAAATAAAATTGAAATTTTTTTTTGTTTTCAAAAATTATCAAAATTTTGTTTTTATGAAATTATTTTAAAAACTTACCTGTATTAAAGTTTGAAAATAAACAGTTCTTTAATTATTAAAAAAAATAACTTTATAATATGCCTTTCTCAATCTCATTTAAAAAGCGCGAAAAGAGTTGATTTGTGCTTGTTTGGAAAAGTCCCACAACAAATGTAAAGCAAAATTATAAAACAAAATAAGTCTTCAATTCAGAATAGGAAAAATTTGTTTTGTCTGCGGTGATCAGAGATGGATTATTTGAAAATTTCATAATATTAAAGTTTTATAATAAAAGACTTGAAAATTTCATTAAGATATCAGCAATTTGATAAACTGAAATAAGATTCTTCTATTCGATGCAAAACAAAATTCTATTTAGAAATATCAAGAGAAACAGCAAAATAGCATTTGTACGAGTATTTTGCTGTTGTCTTAGTTTTATTGATTTAAGAAAATTAACTGAAATCAGCAATGAGCGAACGTTTTTGGAGGAACAAAACAACGTTTTGGCCAAGATCCGTTCTTCGTAACTTTTTCGAGGTCATACCGCACTTACAAACCTTTCAAAATTTTGCTTTAAACTTTGACAAAAGTGAAGGCCTTTTTTAGTCTTTGCTAGATTTTAAACGCTTTGTTTTAAGTGTCAAGAAAGACATATTTAGCACAAAACAAGATTGAAAATTAAGTGAAAACCAAAAAAATTAAAAAAAGTTTTCATCAAACAGAAACGGCAAGAAGTTAGTATTTTTAGTTTTTTTGATCACTTCTTGTTAATTCAGATAAAAAAAATCTTCTTCATACAAAAATGATTACCAGTCTCGGTCTAGCACAGGGTTTCCCAAACTTTTTATCTTGTGAGCCGATTTTTTTTAATTTTGATAAACGGGTCAGAATGGCACAAGCAAAGCATTTAATTTTAATAAATTTTTTAAATTCCAGCTAAAAACAATGCTATAAAATGACGTAATAATGAATATAAATTGTTGGGCGGGCCGGATTAATAAGCAAAAAAGGCCGTTAATAGTCCACGGGCCGCGGTTTAAGAAACCCTGGTCGAGCAGTTGTAAAGCTTAAATTAAAAAATATCTATAAATTACTGTTGTTTTGTCGCACACCGGTTGCAGATCACTGGCTTAGAGAAGCGAAAATGTGTAAAACTCATTTGTTAACTTTTAGCAGTGATCAAGCCTCTCGAGATCGATTTTCCAGTCTAGGTCTCGTTTCCGTCTCGACCTTGTCTTAATGTTCTCAGTCTTGGTCTGATGTTTTTTAAATTGGTTAAGAGATTGGACATTTTTCATATATTTTTGTTACTTGATGTTATTGTGATGAGTTTTGCAATTCGTTTAAAAACAACACTCGTTTAAGCAACTTTGCCGCCATTTGAATTAATCGTTGTCGTTTGGTATCTAAAGTAGTAAAAAACTTAGAATTAAACTTCTTTGATCTTTAGTTTCGCAAGTTTCTTACGTTTATTTCATTGAAAATTTTTATTGTGATTAGGGCTATCTGTTACAAGCTAATTCCATTACGAAAAAAGTTTATCTAAATTTTTTTCTTTCGGCAACAAACAAGTCAATGTGCTTTGAATGTTTTTTCCCACACTGTTAAAATATTCACACGAAATTAATCCGATTTTAGAATTATCAAGTAACTTAATTACGTAAATGATTTTTAAAGCTAGTTTTTTTTAGTTAGAAGACAAGCTTTAACAGAAGAACGAAAGAAATAATACAGAAAAATTAAACCTAGTACAACAGCAAGATAGATAAACTTAGTTTTAATTTAGCCTAAATACAGCAGTAACCCTAGAGAGCGGGCATGAATTTTTAAATGTTGCTTGTTACAGTTAATTTACAGCTACTGTAGTTACCTACCTTAAAATTTAATACGCCTGCCAAAAGTTGCTCTAAAAGTGTGTTTTAAAGCTGATTAAATATGATAAACTTTAAGTTAATTGGAAGCTAAAGTTTTTAAATATTTAGTTTAGCTTAAAATAAATTTAGAATTAGACTCTAATACTGATAACACTATAGTAACGATAAAGTTTCCCGGTGACTTACATTGGGCAATGCAATAGAATACAATAATTAGTTTAGACTTGTGCAATATAAGGCCCGTGAATGCCCAAATTATGACCTGCGAGACGATAAATAAAATTTTTATTTCGTCTGTTTTTAGTTCGATATGGCAGGAGTGCAATTACATAAGATGATGCATTTCTTTAATCGCTAACAGTTGCAATTCCATCTTTTATAAGCTGGGAGCCAATTTTTTTAGATGATCTTCTGGGCGGCAGTCGGTACAGAATAACATTGATAAAACATGAACGTCATTGTACGAATCTAACTGTTTAAAGCAAAATACCAAATTGCTAATATGACGAAGTTGAAAAGGAGAAAAATAACTAAAAACTACTCTGTTTAACCTACCCAAAGATAGACAGAAAATAAGCAGGGTAACAGAAAGAAAAACCAGCGAGTTGTTAAGTAGTTTTTACACGTTTGCATAATGTGTCATTATTTCTAATCTCTTTGAGGTGATTAATTAGACTAATTCTATTTTATGTAAGCCAAACATAGCCAACTAATCCAACAAATCCAACACGCCAATACAAATAGCCGAGCTCATTAAATATTTGAATAAAGTTTTAACCGTTAACATGGTGAGCGTGTCTTCAGCATTTTTTAGTTTAAAAAAAAATTTTTGATGAATATTCATTGAAAATTTTTTGATTGCTTTTTTCAAGCGTGTCTTGTGTATTTCGGTTTTCTTCTGCTCTAGTTGAACAGGTTTTAAAGCGGGTTTGTTTTATGATGCAACCACACTGAGTAAAGCTTTTTTCAACATGATATAAATGCTTGTTTAATTATATAAAATGTAGACTTAGAATATTTAAAGATTAAAAAATTGTTGTTTGTCGAATAATTAATAATGAACTATATTTTTGTAAAATTTTTCGGTTTCTGTTTCTATTGTTTCTGGTCTCGGTCTTAAACCTAAGGTTTCAAAATTTGTTGATCTCGATCTCGGTCTTGGTTTGGAAAAAATTACGGCCTCAGTCTTAACATTTGTGGTCTCGACTACATCACTGACTTTTAGTTTCGGGATTCGTAGAAATTGATTTATTAACTTTTTTAGTGTGAATATATTTAGAACGATTTTGCTTAGAAAATTAATAAACCAACAAAATATTATCAAGTTTATAAGTTTACTGAAGACAAAAAAAAATAAATAAATAAAATAACCAATAAGTTTATCTCTTTAATTGAAAATAAATTATTATTAAAATCCTTAAATGAAAACCCTGCTGCTTAAATAAAAATGAAATTGTTAAAACCCTTAAATAAAAATATTGATTTGAAATAACAACTAATCTGCTCTTTGAAAATGAATGATATACTGTAAATACCGAAATTTAACAATGCAGTCAGAGTTAATTTATGTCGTCAAATCACGAACATATTATTTACAGGTGATTCTTTGCTTTATCACAACAATCGACCATTTTCAACAAAAGACCGAGATAATGATGAATCATCAGATAACTGTGCTGAAATTATGCAGGGGGCTTTTTGGTACAACAATTGTGCCGATGTAAACTTGAACGGAGAATATCTGGGTAAGGGAGTGAACCGCGTCACAAGTGTTTGGTGGAATCAGTGGAAGAACATCCACTACTCATTGAAGCGAGTGAAAATGAAAATCAAACCGAATTAACATCATTAGATTGAGTCAATACATTATCACGTCATAATGTAATAAACTCATTTGTAATTCATTGCTGTTCTTTATTTATTAATAGTTTGATAATTTTGATAAAAAAATTCTGATTCTTTCAAATGATTAATTTTATTTTAAATTTTTAAATGAAAATTTGTTCCTACAACCGATGTATCATTAAAAAACTTCAATTGTATATTTTCATCTTACACCTGCTATAATATAATGATAATTTGCGCATATGATGACGTGATAACATTTGCGCCTGTTTCTCTTTTGTCTTTTTTATCTCGACGCTGTTTTGTCTCTCGGAATGTTCTAGTTCAGGGATTCTGAAGCCCAGGAGAATTCCACACTAAAAGGAAAATTTTGTATTTTTAAGAAAGAAATTTTTTTAATGTACGTGAACATTTTAAATAATAACTGTAATATTTTATAAATTTTTATTTGAAGAACATTTTAAAAGTTTGATTTATTTTGGTAAATTTGACTTTTATGTATGCGATCGTATTGAATAAATTGTTTTTTGCTTTGCTACTTCAAAATGGTTATAGTTGCTTTTTGGTTAATAATGCTGCTATTAATTTTGTGATAATAGCTATGGTTTTTGTGTTACATGAAACTATTATTCTTGAGCTTTTTTTCAATTGCTAATACTAATAATTTTGCGGTAATGAACATTTGTCTAAAAAGCTTATCTAATTTAGGTTGAATTTTAAAAACTTAGTTTTTCTTTTTTGCATGCTGATATAAACATATTAATTGGACTGTCAACTGAAATTCCAATGGGGTAATTTAGTTTTAAATATCGCTTAAGGGTTCTATGGAATTAAAAAGAGTAATAACCACTGTTCTAATTTATTTGACGTTACGTAATTGTTTGCTGGCACGTCTTTGTCTGGCTGTTGTAAAGGGTGACCTTAAAATTTAATTGCTATTTAAGAAAATTTGCTGATAATCCGCCACGTGACGTGATCTTATATTAGCGCGCGTTTGTTTTTATTCCATTCCAGATTCCACGTGAGATTCCAGTTATTGATTTGAGTTGTTGCATTGCAGTTGAGTCGTTTGTGTTTTTGTGGCTGTGTGACCGCTATCGAGAGATGGAATTTTTTTGGTATCGTTGAAAGAACTACTACAACTCAATAAAGGGAGTGAAAATGAAAATCAAACCGAATTAATATCATTAAATTGAAACAATGTATTAACAAGTCATAATTTAATAAGCTCATTTGTAATTAACTGCTGTTTTCTGTTTATTAATATTTTGATAATTTTAATAAAAAATTCTGATTCGTTTAAATGATAAATTTCATTTTAAGTTGTGAAAAAATTTTTAAATGAAAAATTTATTCCTACAACACAGTGGTGGATATTCAAATTCAGGGTCCCAAGGCAAGGATTTCTAAAAATTGATGTTCACTAAAAAAGAAAAAGAGTTTTGATCTCGTCTTTCACTTTTTGCTCCCAAAATCAAGGTGTTCTCTAAAAAAAAAGGTCTTCACCTCAAATCGATCTTGTATTTCCCACTTTTCGTCCCGACTTCATAATAATCTCTAAAAAACATCTGCAGCGAAATGAAACTGTATGTACTATTTGCGATGGGGCCCTAAAATCGAGGGGGGCCCAAAAAAAGGGGGATTTGAGGCAATTGCCTCATTCGCCTCACCCAATATCCACCACTGCTACAACAAAAAAATTAAAAAAACTTTAATTATATATTTTCATCTAACACTAGTTATATGATGATAATTGTAAAGAATATTAAAAAAGTTATTTCTTGTCGAAATTTTATCTTCAACGTTACAAAAATAAAAGCAAAAAATGATTAAAGTTTTTTCGCGTAAAATTACGCGTATTTGAATTAAAAAGCTATTTTAAATAAAAAACCAAAAAAACTTTAAAAACTAGCTAAAGTTTTAGGCTTAAAAATTTTATTTCAACAAGTGATTTGTGGTGCAGAATTTAAATATTGCCAGCGAAAACTTATCTCTAAACTTTTTGACTTTATAAAAACTTTACTATTTTTTCATTTGGCCGTTCGTTTTTCATTTATCTGTTTTAGAAGCCGTATACATCAAATTATACAAGCCAAATTTATGCCTCCAAAAAGAGTTTGTTTACAATCTTGCGCTGATTACGCGTTTTGACGCCTTTCTCAAACATCTAATCATCTTCGTTCAGTTTTTTAAAACAATCAAGTTTTTTTTTTTTTTTCATTCCGACGTTTATCTCATGAGGAGTGTCGGACGATAAGCTTAGATATGAGTTTTGCTAGCTGCATTTAAAGATTTTATTACGACAATATTCACAGTTTTTTTAAAAGTAGAACCTAATTGTAATTTTTTTGAAGACTAAAGTTTAAAAACTATTTCTTATTTATTAGACGATATTTTCTTACAACATGATAATATATTTTAGCCTTATTGAAACTCGACTTTTTTGTAAAGTTTGTCTAGCTAGCGCAAGCATAAACTACCAACGCTGTCTTTGTTCAATTAAAAGTTATTCTAAAAAATTGCGCACGAATCTCATTCAAGTTTTTGCAAAAAACGAATTTGTTAATCTCTCATGTTAAATACACAAACATAATCAGATTTTAAGAAAAGGTAAAATTTACCGTTGGTTGGTTTAAATGAATTTGAATAAAAGTAATTTTTAATTTTATTGAAAAATCAGAACGGATAATTGAACCAGAATTCATTTTTGCGGACAAAATCACTTGCCCGCGCGTTTTTTTTTTCTAGAACGGCATTTAAATTAAATGTTGAATTTACAATAAAAATATTCACAATAGACTATGTTTATACTGGCATACATCAATGAAAGCCACAATGGTAAAAGTAGTATTAGGTTCTGGGAAACAATGTCAATTTAACTTGAAGACCAAAAAAAGATCATTGCTTTAATTTCAAGCATATTTTTGGCACAATCAACAGTGTAATCAAAGCAATGATTTTTTTGTCTTCATTTTAACCATTTAACAGATTTATATCTGTAAGCGCATTGTTTTCGAACATCACGGACATACACGGCCCAAAAAATTTTATGTTTATTTTTAGAATGAAACGAATATATCCGTGCATTGTGTAGTATTTGGGGAAACTCCGGATCTTTCAAGTATTTTTTTGGATGATGATTTTAAAAAAATTCTTTGATTTTTAATTCTTCATCTTTGATTTTTATTTTTTCTACATTGCATATTTTTAATTTAAAGCATAAAAAATACAGCTCAAAACGAACGTTTGATGAAAAAATTGATCTTTCAAATGGTTAAATCGACGTGTTTTCTTGATTGTTCACCGCATAAAGTCTGGAGCTCGTATGTTATTTCAGGGTTTTTCATAAATAAAAACAAAAATTTGAAAAATAGAAAACAAGATTTGAAAAATAAAAAGCAAAATTTCAAAAATAAAAACAGGATTTGAAAAATAAAAAGTAAAATTTCAAAAATAAAAAACAGGATTTGAAAAATAAAAAGCAAAATTTCAAAAACAAAACACAGGATTTCAGAGTATTGTGACGTAACGGAGGGTTTTTCAGGAAGTTTAGTCCAAAAAATTTTTCGTGTTTCTTTTTTTTGCTCACTTTGAGTCACGTGACATGACCTTGTATAGGTCCACCCGTTTTGGAAAGCCTTTATTACGTGCTTTATTACACAAACTGCTATAATTTCCAAGAAGTTATGTCTCAACAATCTCAGCAGAGAAAAACAAGAGTGTTAATAAACGAAAAAACATTTGATCAAGTTGAAAGGCTGTACAAAATTAAATCGAAGAAAGAACTCCTTGACATAACTAACCTCAGCATATCTGCCTTAAACAATTTGATAAAGAAGATAGAGAGCCATGAGGGTGAGGAGTTGAGTTTTAGCAACATATACAAAAAATCTGGGAGAAATACAAAGGATAAATCTGAACTATATACAGAAATTAGATCCATAATGGGGAATGATAATTCCCTTAATTTAAAAGGATGCCAAAAAAAATTAACTCGTAGGGTTTCTCTCCCTCAACTTTTGCGAGATTTTAAAGCATCAAGGTTGACAAGAAAAAGAATAAAAAAGAAAGCCAGTGTTCTCTTGACGCAGAGCAATATGGAGCAAAGACTACTCTTTTCCTCTAATATATCAGGCAAATTGTCAAAAGAATACCTTTTTTTGGACGAATCCGGATTTAACTTGCATACTTCAAATAATTATGGATATTTCCCTGTTGCTGAGGATGCAGCTTTATACCAGCCAGCTTCTAGGGATAGAAATGTTTCTATGTGTGGTATTATATCTAATTCTGGGGTCGAACATTATAAGCTAATTGATGGAGGATACAATCGCGAAATTTTTGCAACCTTTTTATCTTAATGCAGCGAAAAAGGACTTTTTAATAATAATGTTGTGCTTGTTTTTGATAATGTTAGGTTTCATCATTGTGCGGAGATAAAAACGTTTTTGGAGTTTTTGGCTGTTGAAATCATGTATTTGTCAGTTTATTCACCGGACCTTAATTCTATAGAAAATGTTTTTTCATGCATTAAACAAAAATTAGACCGTATAAGGCCAAGAGCAACTACAATAGCTCAACTAAAACAAAATGTGACAGAAGTTATGGCAAATTTGGAAAGCTTCACTTAACGGCCCTGTTAAGTTGACCTTGACTTTATCCAATTTGATTCTAATCGAACAAGAATCACGACTTCTGATTTAATTAATTTCGTATATTAACCAAGGCAGCGATCAAGAATATAGTTAATCAAATAACCCAAGAAAATATAAAAATAAAAATTAAAATCAATTCTGGCGTTATCTAAACATTGAAAAAGGTTGAAATCGTAGCTAATTTAAATTCTACACTCCGTACTGACAAACAAGGAAACCTTATCTACTTAAAAGAAAACTTTTGAAGCACATGTGCTCGAACAGACTCCCTGGAGATTTTAACGTAAGAGGTAATTCACAGTACGTTTATGACGAAACACAAAGGCAATAAAAAAGGATTGAGTCAGCCAAATCTTCACTGTACAATTCTTAGCGATAAATTTATGACGAACATTTAAGCGAACAAAATTTTAGATTATCCAATTCTCACTGCTACATAGCCGGCCCAAAAATTATCGAGACTAAGTATGACAATAAGGCGATGATCAATTTTTCAAATACATAAGCAGTGAGATCAAACAAAACAAACGCAGAAAACACAAGCTTGCAACGAAACACAACAGCGGCTCGCTCCGATATCCGCACAGTCCATTATGTTTTTGCAACGCGTTTAACACCGCACAGTCCATAATGTTCGTAACGTGTATAACACCGCATAGTTCGTAAAATGTTTTGTAACGCGTTTAACACCGCACAGTCCCAGCCAAGATCACATCGTTTGTTGATTACATGGTTGAATCAATCTCGCACTCGAAAAGGCACAGTTTTCGCACGTCTCTCGTAAATATTTTTTGTTTGCCATTGCGGATCCTAACACGACGAACCATACCGTTTCAGTCGGGAAGGACTTCTTCGATGACTCCTTTGGACCATATATTGCGATGCGCGTTTTCATCGAGCACCAAAATGAGGTCGCCAACACAAAAATTACGTTGCGGCGTGAACCATTTCTGTCTACGCTGCAGCAAATGAAAATATTCGGACCGCCAACGGTTCCAAAAAACGTCGGCTTGAAGATGACAAGCACGCCAAGATGACCTCATACCATCTGAATTTAGGAAAACATCAGGTGGGTAACCAGGATCGACACAGCCAGACAAAAGCATCATTGGCGTGAGAGCCGTCGTATTCTCAACCTCATCTGTTAGCTCGGTCAAAGGTCGATAGTTTAAAATATGTTCAATTTCTTTGAGCAAGGTTTGTAGTCCTTCATCCGTTAACGTTCTAAGCCGTTTATCAGCCATAATCAAATTCATATTTTTACGAACTAATCGTATCATGGCCTCATAGATCCCGCCCTGGTGGCTTGCCAGTGGTGGAGCATGTTTCCATTCGATTCCTCTGAGCGCTAGTTCTACAGTACTGTGCTGCGCGAGATCTCCAAGTGTGCCGCAATGCTTTTAAAAAGCATTAAGCAATTGATCCGCGAACTTTTTTTAGTGAACACTGCTTTTATTACTTTTAAGAGACGAAAATCAAGAAATTCAAGACAGATTCAAAGTAAAGACCTTTTTTTTAAGAGAGCACTACTTTTTAAGAACAAACGTCAAGATCTGCACTTTGGTCCGAGTGTGCCGCAAATTTTGAAAAGGTTTCAAAGTGTGCGCAGGCGAAAATGGTTGTGAACCACTGGTGTAAGCATTTTGTTAACGAAACTTTTTTCGCTAATATAGCAAATCAACTACACGTGAGGATTCTTTGTAAATTTTGCAAAGAGTTTTTTGCGGCTCCGTAATCTACATTTACGCAAATGAAAGAGAAAACCAAAACTATGCCAGAATTACACAAATCAAAGAGTTTATTGTTCTGTTCACACATATTTTCAAGTATACCAAAAAACTTCATAAAGATATTTTAACGTAAGTTCTGACTGAAAGCTGAGGCGGAAAAAAAAGCGTGGAGCGGAAAGCCTAAAAAAAAAGCGGAACGGTTATTCAGACTAAAAGCGCAAAATTTTTTGGGTTTAGCAAAAAAATTGAAGTTTGTAATTCACCTTCTTAGTTTAGTTCGGACTAAAGGCTGTCGCGGAAAAAATGATGAGCGGAAAGTATAATTTTTTAAAGCGCAGCAGAAAATTAAACTTTCAGTTTGAACCAACATTTTTAAACTAAATTTTATAACCTATAAAAGGTATACCGACAAACTAAACTACCCTATTTTCTTTAACTAAAAACTCAGTTTGTCTCCAATCAATTTTATTCAATTATAATTTAACCCTTTACTGCATATTGTATCATATATGATACAAACAAATTAACAATTATTTTTTCATCAAATAAACTTTTTTTTTTTAATTTACTTTTGAATCAAAGACAATGCAATATTTTCTTATTCAAAACTTTTTATTTTTGAAATAAAGTCGAAAATGATTTCTTAATTTAATTTTATGATTAAAAATATATTCTTTAAGCGACAGTTACTTTTGATAAAAATAAATTTTGAAATTGTTAAAAGTTTTCATGTAAATTTCGGGCTGAAAAATTTATATTTTAGTTATTACTTCTTATTTATTAATTATTAGAAAACTTATTTTCTAAATTTTTAATACAAATTGATCAAATTACACGCATAAATGGTTGTATCATTCATGATACATTTGGTAAGTCATGTCTTACAATGTGAAACTCAAAATGCTCTTTGACCTGGAGATAGGAAACTAGAACAATTTTTAAGCTAGATATGGCAAATTAATTGATTTACTAGCATTTGGCAGAATAGTACAGTTTTATGACACACCGACTTTGGAGCAGGAGGATTAAAGTTCGATACTCAGTCTATCCAAGTGATTTTTTTCTTTATTTAGAAAAAACAGTTTACGACAAATTCTTCTGTGGAGTTTGCGTGGCTTATACAATTTTGAATCTGCTTAAAAAAAGAAAGCAACAGCTTGGCCTTTACGGTCATAAGAAAAAAATTAACTGTAAACGTATTCTCAAACAATAAAAACAATGTTGGATAATTTTTTTTCATCAAATAAAAACTTTATCAAGAAAAAACCTATCTCGATTTAATAAAGCTATTTCACGCGGAATGTCTCAGTATGGCTTATCAGAAGAAACTTGGAAGTATTAGCTTTTCTGCTCTAGTATAGACCTTTTGATTTAATTTAAATTTTTTTTTTTTGTTTAAATTTAAAACTCATGCAGTAAAGGGTTAAAACAATTTTCAAGCTTATTAAAATTTAAAACACTTTTTAAATCAGTATTAAAAGAAAAATAATTGTAATTTTCTGGTCACTGTCACGACCATTTTGCTGTTGTTGTTGCTTTATTTTTGTATTTTATGCTGGTTTTATGAATTACCTTTGTCGTAAAAGTTTTTATAAGTCAACTTTTGGATTTCTAATGAGGTTCGCGAAAAATTTTAATTTACCCTAAAATCTCAATTTGAACGCCACCTCTATTTGAACGCCACCTCTAATAGAACGCCACTATAAAGGAAGGGTTGAAAAATAGAGCGCCATCCTCTAATTAAACACCACCTCTAATAGACCGCCACTTTAGATGTTTTTTCTTTTCATTAATTGATTTTCACCAGTGAATTTCACCAGTGAATTTTTGATTACTTACCACTAACTGTGTTATGGTAGATGATTTTTTCTTCTTCTTTAGATGTTAGATGTTAACTGTGTTAGATGTTTTTTCTTTTCATTAATTAAATTTATCTTCCCAAAATTCTGACCAGCTAGTCGAAAAATAGACCGCCACCCTCTAATTGAGCACCACCTCTAATAGAACGCCACTATAGGGGAAGGGTTGAAAAATAGAGCGCCATGGCGCTCAAATAGAGATTTTACAGTATGCGGCTAAATGCTTTATTATTTGTTAAACTTCTTGCAATTAGTAGTTTAGTTTTTGTTTGCTAATAGATTTTATTTCATTTATTTTATTTCATCCGTACGTTTATCCCCCTGACTCGCAGTAAAGCGACGTAGCCACTATACATAGGGTAAACAATTTCCCAGCCTCGCAATTGGTGATGCCAAGATGTTGTTGTCGGGCTGAAATTTTTTTATTTTGGTTCTTTGGTTTTAAATTTAGAATTGCTTGCTAAGAACGCCAAGCAGAGAAAATTGCTGTAAAGTATTTTTTCAAAGGATACAACAGAATTATGGTGCGAGTAGGTTTTAAACCGACACCATGTCGACCATAATCACGGCACTCTTTTTGTCTGTAGGCTTGAAAATAAGGCAAGAAACACTTGTTTAGAACGAATATTAGATGCTATTTAAAAATGATAAATTTTAGTTTTATTCGTTTTTTCAGCAAACAAATTGTTTTGATATCGCAATTAATGATTTTTTGCAAAGTTAAATTTTTGTTTTTAACGAAAAAATTTGCAACATAAAGTTTTTTGTGCTGTTTGACTGATGCAAGGTTGGTTAGATCTCTGTCGCTGTTTTTTCCTATTTTTCTTTGTTATTTCTATTTAAAATCGGTCGACTGAGAGATAATGAAGCGTTTACTTGCTTTAGTTATATTTTTGATTCTTCAAATTCTTTTTTTTAATCTACTTGTTTTCAACAGAATGAATGCCCAAACTTTTTTACGATATATAACACAAATGTATTACAATTTTAACCACTTTTGTATTGAACAACAAAACATTTACTGTGTTATTCTTAAGTCGCATAATAATGTTTTTTAAGTGAAAAAAATCAACAATATTTTTATAGTATGTTAGTGCCAAAATGGCCCCGCCTAGTTTCCTACTCGATTTAATTTAAAATACGGACTAATTTCTTTTCTCGTATTACGTCATTTTTCAAATCGGCAATTTTTTGTTAGTTTCTGCGAGACAATTTTCTTTTAATAGTAGCAACTAGGTGTTTTTCTTTCTTTTTTTTCGCTGCTTTTCAATTAATGTAACGTTCTTGTTTTGGAATACTCTGAAGTGGATTTAGTTAGTAAGTCATTTTTTGTGTAATTGTTTTATTTGTTGTATTAATTAATTTTTATGTTTAATAGAAAACCGTATCCATACAAGGAACGCGTGGTTAACTTCTACTAAATTACGCTAAGAATCTAGCCGTAATATAGTATATAGAGCTTTATTTAAATGCGGGCGCAATTTGTAGCAATGTTGATTTAGAGAATTTTGCTGACCATTTTCGCTCGCGCAGTTTCATTAGCAGTTGATCGTTTTGGAAAATTGCCCATGTTTGTAATCACACGCTTTTTTTGCTGACAACTTATAGAACTGAAAATGTTTAACAGACTTATTGACTCGTACAAATATTTGCTTTTCTTGTCTTTTCCTTGACAAAGAAATATGCAGAATTCACGGTGGAATATTGCAGTATGATAAAAACTCTGACTTGCGAGAAGAAGGACGTAATTTTGATGCTCAGCTAAGCATTTGCTGAGTTGATTTTCGCTTAGGAAAAAGACAAACGTCATTAACAACAATAATTTGTAGATCCACTCGATTCATTCTTAAACTGTGTGGTGATACGCCAGAAAGTCGAGGAACAAAATCAGTCGAACGGACCAGAAATCGAGATGCAAAGCTGGTCAACTACAAGTCATCTGTCAATCATCAAATTGTTTTGTATAGTTGTGTGTTAAAGTTGTTGTTCTTTTCTGATGAATAGGGCAAGTTTTTGTAACTTTTGCAACTTTTTAAAAGCTTCAGACAGCTTTGTAAATACTCAAAATTTATTTAGTGCGATATTTTAAGCTGTTCCAAGGAATTTTATATTGCAACTTTTTGCAACTGTTTTCTTTTTTACGTGCAACTTTTCATTGCAACTTTTATTAATATTACGCAAAATGTACAGGTATGATTTAAAAAACAGAAATACGTTATGTAAATTGTATGTGGATTACCGATGTGAACTGAATAGTGACCAAAAAGCAATAGTAGAAATGACCTTGCCAAATATCAGTCCAGAACACATACCAATTGTTAAATTGCCAAGCAATTTCATGCCTTTGGAACAAAGTTTTAGCATGCTACGTAAACAGTTGGCAAAAATTTTTCCCGGGATAATGTTTAAAAATATTTAGGGATATATGCAAATAAATCATTTGAGTAAACCACTGTCGTTTAAAATGGTTGTACGTAAATGCAAATTTTTACAGTAACTTCTGGTAAAAATTAATGCAAATTTCTCACGATTTTATTGCAACAAAAACTTGCCCCATTGATAAACAATACAATCGAGACTTGTAGCAATAAACGGAACTGATTTTGACTTGAGAGCCAACGAACTTACCATAATATTCTACGGTCAAAATTTGCTTAATTTTTCTAATAAAATTTACAAATTTTTTTAACAGTGCAGAAAAGAAATCTCCGCCAGCCACAAAACCCTTTTGATAAGATTTAAAAAACTAAAATTTATTTGCACATGAAATTTCACTTAACAGCGAAAACATACATTGTGCTACCAGCGCGTAGGGGAAGGGGGGAAATTTTTAACCTTGCCTCAAAACTTTGGGCAAAATCAAAATATTTCAGGCATCGATAACCAACTATTTGAACAGAACAAAGTTCCCAAATCTAAATATGATTAAGATTCGAGGTGAAGATCTTTTTTCGTTTTCACTAGTTCTTTGGGACAAAAATGGACAAATCAGACATGGTTTCAAAGTAATATTTTTTACTCTTTACCAGAATGTTGGGACGAAAATATCAGGCATTTCGTTTCAACTTTTGCAAAGTTGTTAAATGATGATTCGGGCAAGCGTCAATAAATTTGAGCAAAACCTTATTGCCCCTCAAAATATTTTTGGCTGTTACGACTATGAAAACATATAAATATCTGAAAATAATAGTTCTTTGGTAAAAAACAAGCGACAAATATAATTTGATATTTCGCTAAAAGAATCAAAGTAAGAAAAAATTATCTTCCGCATGCCAAAAAACACATAAGTAATAATAAGTCTTTATCTACTTGATAGTTTGCTTGCAATATTTGATATTTCCTCTTTAATATGTGGTGCATTATTTTGCAGTAATTCAGACAATGTATCGTGTAACTCTCTGCTATAACAAGGGTAATTTAAAAAATCGCTTTTCTGAACAAAAAAAGCAAAACGCTGCAATTTTATGACAGATTAAAATTTTTCAAAAGTTTTATAATTATGAGCAGTTTTTGTAATTATAATTACGTGCCAGTTGAACTTGCACTTTCGCTTTGATTATGGATATAATAGTTGTGCAGCGGAAGCTTTTCGGCAGCTTTTTTAAAAACTTAAGCCTCAAATATCCTCGCCACTGCTTGAAACTTAATAACTTTAATGAATTTGGTGCTAGTGAGTAAATTAAATATTCATTGATTTCCAAAAGCCACTTCGAGTCGTAACAGAGAGTTTAAAAAGCCACGTGTACTAGAAAAGCGATCGCGAACCTTTTTTATAGACGCCGAATTGTTTGAAATAATGTTTCGCAGATTAATAACAAACCAGCTTCTGACTTCATACGGTGGACAATCACAAAACACGTCGATTAAATCGCTTGAGAGACAAATCTTTTTTAAGTTTTTAATTTTGAGGCGTATTTTTTAAGTTTTAAATTAATGTAGGAAAAATAAAAATTCTAGTATTTTTAATTTTTTTAATCTACATCCAAAAAATACTAGAAAGACTTGGATTTTCTCCCAAAATACTACACAATGTAAAGGATATACTCGTTTCAATCCAAAAATAAACATAAAAAAATTTTCGGCCGTGTATCTCCGTGACGTTGTTAAACAATGGTTATGGGTTAAATTGAAGACAAAAAAATAAATCATTGCTTTGATTGCACTTGTGCCAAAAATATAATTGGAATCAAAGCAATGAGCTTTTTTTGGTCTTCAATTTCAATCGACGTGGTTTCCTAGAACCTAATACTACTTTTACTATTGTGGCTTTCATTGACGTGTGCCTGTGTAAACGTCGTAAAGTGTGAATATTTTTTGTTTTAAATCCAACATTGAATTTAAATGTCGTTCCAGAAAAAAAACGCCCATTAAAATGATTTTAGTCCGCAAAAATGAATTCTGGTTTAATTATCCGTTCTTGTTTTCAATAAAATCAAAAATTACTTTCATTCAAATTCATTTAAACCAATCAACGGTAAATTTTACTTTTTTAAAATCCGATTACATTGGTGTATTTAACATGAGAGATTAACAAATTTGTTTTTTGTAAAAACTTGATTGAGATACGTGCGCAATTTTAAAAAATTAACTTTTAATTGAACAAAGACAGCGTTGGTACTTTATGCTTGCCCTAGTTAGACAAACTTTACAAAAAAGTCGAGTTTCAATAAGGCTAAAATATATTATCATGTTGTAAGAAAATATCGTCTAATAAATAAGAAATAGTTTTTAAACTTTAGTCTTCAAAAAAATTACAATTAGGTTCTACTTTTAAAAAAACTGTGAATATTGTCGTAATAAAACCTTTAAATGCAGCCAGCAAAACACGCATATCTAAGCTTGTCATCCGACACTCGTCATGAGATAAACGTCGGAATAAAAAAAAAAAAAAAAAACTTGATTGTTTTAAAAAACTGAACGAAGATGATTAGATGTTTAACAAAAGCGTCAAAACGCATAATCAGTGCAAAATTTTCAAGTTGTAAATAAACTCTTTTTGGCGGCATAAATTTGGCTTGTATAATTTGATGTAAACAGCTTCTAAAATAAATAAATGAAAAAACGAACGGCCAAATAAAAAAATAGTAAAGTTTTTATAAAGTCAAAAAGTTTAGAGATAAGTTTTCGCTGGCAATATTTAAGTTCTGCACCACAAATCACTTGTTTAAATAAGATTTTGCAGCCTAAAACTTTAGCTAGTTTTTAAAGTTTTCTTGTTTTTTTTTTTTAAAGCTTTTGATTCAAATAATTTTACACGAAAAAACTTTAATCATTTTTTATTTTTGTAACGTTGAAGATACAATTTCGAAAGGAAATAACTTTTTTAATATTCTTTACAATTATTATTATAGAACGAGTGTCAGATAAAATATACAATTAAAGTTTTTTTAATTATACATTTGTTGTAGAAATAAATTTTTCAATTAAAAATTTATTCACAATTTGAAATAAAATTAATCGTTTAAACGAATCAGAATATTTTATTAAAATTATCAAAATATTAATAAACAAAGAGTAGCAGTTAATTATAAATGAGTTTATTACATTATGACGTGATAACATATTGTTTCAATTTAATGATATTAATTTTGTTTGATTTTCATTTCCATTCGCTTTATTGAGTTGTAGTAGCTCTTTCAACGATAGCAAAGTTAAAAATTCTATCTCTCTACAGCGGTCACACAGCCACAAAAACACGAACGATTCAACTGCAATGCAACAACTCAAATCTTTAACTGGAATCTTACGTGGAATCTGAAATGGAATAAAAACAAACGCGCGCTTATATAAGATCACGTCACGTGGCAGATTATAAGCAAATTTTCTAAAATAGCGATTAAATTAAGGTCACCCTTTACAACAGCCAATCAGAGACGTGCCAGCGAACAATTACGTACGTCAAATTAATTTGAACAGTGGTTATCACTCTTTTTAATTTTATGGACCCCCTTAAGCGATATTTAAAACTAAATTGCCCCATTGGAACTTCAGTTGGAAGTCCAATTAATGTATTTATAGCAGTATGCAAAAAAGAGAAAATAAGTTCTTAAATTTTCACCAAAATTGGATAAACTTTTTAGACAAATGTTCATTACTGTAAAATTATTAGTATTAGCAAATGAAAAAAAGCTCAAGAATAATAGTTTCATGTTGGTTGTTTCGTAATCGGCCCTTTTTTGGTAAAAAATTTAATTTTGCAATTAGTTATTGTTTCTGAAAATTTGATCAGCGTTGTTTGGCTTCAGAGAATTGAAATAAATTAAGAATCGTCTTGAATTTTATCAAAGTCTCATTGTATTCAATTCATGTGCTTATTTGTATTCAGTCGCGCCAAATTAATTCGCATCGTATTTACTATTGCTAAATGCAGTGACGCAGGATTCTTTTGTTTTTTTTGTTATTGTTAATCGATAGAATCACGTGTTGCGTCACAAATGCTTTGTTCGCTCGCCATAAACTTCTTAAAGCTTCTCTCTATAAATTGGAGAACTGACATAGAGGAATTTATTCAGTTGAAGTCTTTCGCGCAAGACAGTGTTTCGTTATTTTAGAGGGCATTTATGGATTGTTTGAATAGCCTGGTAAACTTGTTTTCTGTTGTTATTTGAATTTCATAGTTGATTAAATTGGGGAAAATTTTTATCAAAAGTTCTGCGTTCTGTGGATCTACAAGCTGACTAACTTCGCTTGAATAAAGGCTGTGTTAAATTTCAAGTTTTGAATTTTGTAAGCTATAAGGAAGAGGTAGGAGTGGAGAGATTCATCCAACGAACTCTCTCGAAGACATTCGCCAAATAGAAGACGGACTTTCTGAAGTGGTGCAGGATCTTCGTGAAGAAAGCATTATTATTTTTGACATCAGATCATTAATAGCTGTAATCTTGACTAGGCCGGTCAAATTGACTTACGTTGGCAGTGACGCCAACACATGTAACACAAAAACTATAGCTATAATCACAAAATTAATAGCAGTATTATTAACCAAAAAGCAACCATTAACTATTTTGAAGTAGCAAAGCAAAAAAACAATTTACTCAATACGATTGCTTACATAAAAGTCAAATGTACTAAAGCAAATTAAACTTTAAAAATGTTCTTTATATAAAAAATTTATAAAGTGGTACAGTTAATATCAAAAATGTTCAAGTACATCAAAAAAATTTCTTCCTTGAAAATACAAAATTCTCCTTCTAGTGGGGAATTCCTTTCGGCTTCAGAACCCCTAAACTAAAATATTCCGAAAGACAAAATAGCGTCGAGATAAAAAAAAGAAAAAGGCGCAAATGTTATCATATTATCATATGCGCAAATTATCATTATATTGTAGCTGGTGTAAGATGAAAATATACAATTAAAGTTTTTTAATGATACATCGGTTGTAGGAACAAATTTTTCATTTAAAAATTTGAAATAAAATTAATCGTTTGAACGAATCAAAATTTTTTTATCAAAATAATCAAAATATTAATAAACAAAGAACAACAATGGATTACAAATGAGTTTATTACATTATGACGTAATAATATATCGATTCAATCTGATGATATTAATTCGGTTTGATTTTCATTTCCACTCGCTTCAATGAGTAGAAGCTCCTCCAATTATACAAATAAACACCTATGAGGCTGCTCGATCCATCCCTCAGATATTTTCCGTTCAAGTTTGCATAACCACAATCAAACTTGTACCAAAAAGCCCCCTGCTTTAATTCAGCACAGTTAATTGATGATTGATTATTGCCTCGGTCTTTTGTTGAAAATGGTTGATTGTTGTTATAAATCAAAGCATCACCTGTAAATAATATGTTCATGATTTGACGAAATAAATTCACTCTGACCGCATTGTTAGTGACCGCATTGTCGGCAGCGTGGTCGAGTGGTTACAGCACCGGACTGATGATCAACATGATCTCGGTTCAAAACCCACTTGCGCCATTCTGTTGTGTCCTTGGAAAAGAAACTTAACGGCACTTTCCTCTGCTTGGTGGTCCTGGCAAGCAGTTCTAAATTACAGTCATATCTCTATTAAATTACTAGCGGCATATCTTGGCATCTCCGGAAGCAGGTCGGGGTAATTGCTTACCCTATGTATAGCGCCTCCGTCGCTTTCCTGCGAGTCAGGAGAATAAATATAGAGAGGAAAATAAAAAATAAAAATAAATAAAAAATAAATAAATTTCGGTATTTACATCATTTATTTTCAAAGAGCAGATTAATTGTTATTTCAAACCAAGACAATTTTGCAGGATTTTTATTAAAGGATATTAATAAATAATTTATTTTTAATTAAAGAGACAAACTTATTGCTTATTTTATTTTATTTATTTTTGGTCTTCAGTAAACTTATAAACTTGATAACATTTTGTTGGTTCATTAATTTTCTAAGCAAAATCGTTTCAAGTATATTCACACTAAAAAAGTTTATAAATCAAGTTTTACGAATCACAAAACTAAAAGTCAGTGATGTAGTCGAGACTACAAACGTCGAGACCGAGACCAAGACCCAATTATTTTTCCCAGACCAAGACCGAGATTGAGACCGGCAAATTTTGAAATCTAAGGTTTAAGGCAGAGACCAGAAACAATGGAGACAGAAACCGAAAAAGTGTACAAAAATATGGTTCATTTTTAATTATTGTTATTTAGTAAACCAAATTCAAACATAGTTATTATTTTTATGTTGTATAAATTTAATTTCTAGTGTTAACATTTTAATTGTTTCAAAAATGAATTCAGTTCCACCTACGTTTAATCTTTTGATCATTTTTTACAAACTTTTAATTACAAGAAAATTACCCGTAATCTCTGTAAGCTTGACAACGTGTGTCAAGGTCTCTTAACAACTTCAGAAGCTTGCTGTTCATATCGTATCGCGTTTCCTGTTAAAACTATGACGTATTTATGATTGGAGTTTAAAAATCTGGTTACCTTAATTTCCAGTGTAAAAATGAAGTAAGCGAAAAAATGTATAATAAATCTCGATTTCTATAATTTTTAACAGCAATTTGTGAAAAGAAATTTTATTACAAGCTTGACCCAAAAAATTTGTTTTCCAAACACCGACTTAAGCTTAGTTTGATCTCCAATTAAGTATAACAATCGTTTTTATTAAAAAGTGTTAACAATTAAAATGTTAACAATATTAAAAAGTGTTAACAATTAAAATGTTAACACTAGAAATTAAATTTATACAACATAAAAATAATAACTATGTTTGAATTTGGTTTACTAAATAATAAAAATGGAAAAAAGACAACTTTTTTATTATGAAACATCTGTTTATTAAACACGAATAACCTATCAATAGAAATTTTGTTTAAAACTTTTTAAAAATTACTTTAAAAATGACTATCAAATTTAAAAAGCAAAAATCAAATTTGTTTAGAAAAAAAAATGTAATATAGGTATCTTCAAATTAAGCTTCTTAGGAAAATTTTTTAAGAAATAAACATTGGTATAACAAAAATCAAGGTTGTTAAGAAAAAAATTAAAAATGATAGATATCTAAAATTAGGGTTGCCAAAAAAAAACTATTAAAATTGAACATAGATATAACAGAAATCCAGGTTGACTAAGAAAAATTTTTGAAAAATTGTACATAAATATAACAAAAAAACAAGGTTGCTTACAGAAAAAGTTTTAAAATTGAACAAAATTGTAACAAAAATCGAATTTGTCTAGAAAAAAATCAAAGATAGGTGTGATAAAAACCAAGGTTGAATAAGAAGAAATTAAACAAAGGTGTGATAAAAATTAAGTTTGTCTAGAAAAAATTGAAGAAACTGAGAAAAAAACAAGATTGTTTAGAAAAAATAAGCAAAGGTATAATAAAAATTGAGGTTTATCAAAAAAAATTGAAAATAGTAATGAAAAAAAACAAGGTTGCCAAAAAATTAAAATAAACAAAGGTATTACAAAAATCAAATTTGTGTACGTATAAAAAATTGAACATACAGCCTGGGACAAAAGTTTAAGACCACCTTTGGAAAAAGGCACATTTTAGAAAAAAGCTTCTTAATCACCTAATACTAAATATTCTTGTGTCAAAATGCATATTTAGTTTTTGGATATAAACCTTATCACACATTAATTTTTAATTTTTACTTTCGTTCAATTTTTTAAATGTTTAGCTTAAAAATACAAAATTTTGAACCACGAAAATTGGCAAAAAATCTAGTAGTTAACGTTGAAAAACGTATTCAATTCAAATATATAAAAAAACAATTTTACTAATTTTGAAGCTTCCTTGTGCCATTTTAGCTTGTATTTTTTTAGCAGAACTCTAAGGGAATTGACTCACTCTCTTCCTAATAAAACGTTTATTTCCACTACTAAAAATGCTCAGACGGCCTGTTTTTTTGCTGTCCTTGAAAGTACTTATTTTTTGAAATTTTTTTGATAGTGTTAAGTACAGCAGTTTTTCTAACTTTCATCTGCCTTGATATTTCACGTTCTGAGACCTTCATTGTGCAACGACCGGTAAATTGAATACGTTTTTCAACGTTAACTGCTAGATTTTTTGCCAATTTTCGTGGTTCAAAATTTTGTATTTTTAAGCTAAACATTTAAAAAATTGAACGAAAGTAAAAATTAAAAATTAATGTGTGATAAGGTTTATATCCAAAAACTAAATATGCATTTTGACACAAGAATATTTAGTATTAGGTGATTAAGAAGCTTTTTTCTAAAATGTGCCTTTTTCCAAAGGTGCTCTTAAACTTTTGTCCCAGGCTGTAGTTATAAACAATCAAGATTGTTTAAAAAAAATTAAACAAAGTTGAAATAAAAATCAAGGTTACCCAGAAAAAAAATTGAAGATAGTTATAAAAAATTAAGGTTTTCAAGAAAAAATTAAATAAAGGTATGACAAAAATCGAGGTTGATAAGAAAAAATTGAAGATAGTTATAAAAAAGTTAAGGTTTTCAAGAAAAAATTAAACAAATATATGACAAAAATCGAGGCTGTTAAGAAAAAATTTAAAATGAATTTTACCTGCAGTTCCATTGTAACCTTGCACGTTCAGGCGATAGTTTGATTGAGAGTTTCCAACGGAAAAATTTCTAAATCAATTATATTAAAAATAAATCCTACAGCATATTATTTTTAAGTTATGATACGAGTTATTAATGTAGTTACCACAAAAGTTAAAGATTTTTTGTGAATCACAATTATTTCATTTGCAGTGGAATAATTAAAATGTCTAGTAATTTCAATTTAGTCTATTCTATTTAAAAGTCAGATTCTATTTGAATAAGAAACTGATGATGACCTTTATAGGTCAAAATCTATTTTCGCGATGAATTAGTTGGGTTAATTATTAATTTTTAATTCTTATTTTCTTTATTAATTATTCGGCTCATAGAAATTTGACTCATTTTATTAATGAATTTATGCATCGCAATTGGATCAGTTAAATAAAATTGTCAATTTGACTTTACTATAAAAAGGGTAATGGATTTCTGTTAAAAAAACTTTTAACGCGATTTATGTACAGTGCCGGCAAAAAAATCTTCAGAATGACAAAACATTTTTTACGGAAAAATCAAACATAAAATAATATGATAATGGTTTGTATGACGTAAATGTAAGCGTTTTGTTATTGCAATGTTTTTGGCTAGCACAGTGAATCAAATACACGGGAAGATTTTTCATATAAATTTTGTAAAGATTTTTTTTCGGGCATTATAATATACATTTATGCAAATGAAAGAGAGAGCTAAAACTATGCCAGAATCACACAAATCAAAAAGTTATTATTTTGTTCACAAATTCTTTGAAAAATAGCAAAATACTTCACAAGGAATTTTTAGGGCGAGCTTAGACTGAAAGCGGAGACGGAAAAAGTGAAGCGTGCGGCAGAAAGCGCTAAAAACAAAGCAGAACAATTGTTCATACTGAAAGCGCAAAATTGTTTGGGTTTAGCGAAAAAAATTAAAGTTTATAATTCAAAATTTTTGTTTGGTTCACAAATTCTGAAGTTATAATAATTCATAAATTTATAAATAATTCATAAATTCATAAAGAATTCATAAATTTAGAAGAATAAAGACTGAAGGCGGTCGTGTGAAAAACAAGCGGAAAGTGTAATTTTTTAAATCGCAATCGAAAATTATATTTTTCAGTTTGAACCAATCTTTCAAATTAAATTTTACTACTTAGAAAAGATGTTCTCCCCATGCTAAAATACCCATGTTTTTCTTACTAAAAAAAGTAATATATTCAATTGTAAATTAAAAAAATTTTTCTTCCAAAATCAATAATTTATTGAAGCTTATTAAAATTAAAAAATAAAATAAAAATCATTTATTAATCAGTATTAAAAGAAGAATAATCGTAATTTTCTGGTCTCTATCACGGTCATTTTATCGTTGTTTATGTTGTTGTACTGATTTTATGGGTCCAATGGTAGAGTGTCATGATTGTGATCGACATAATCTTGATTCAAAAATCTACTCGTGTCATTCCGTAGTGTACTTGGGAAAGACACTTTAGGGCACATTCCCCTGCTTAATTGGTGGTCTTGGCAAGCAGTTTTAAATTTTAGTTATACCTCTATAAAACTAAAACACCAAATAAAAATTTTAACCGGACAGCAATATCTTGGCATCTTCGGAAGTAGGTTGTGGTAATTGCTTGTCCTACGTATTAGCATCTCTGTTGCTTTCCTGCGAGTCAGGAAAATAAATACAACTGTAGAGATAAAATAAAAAAAACCTTTGTTGTAGAAATTACTATAAGTCCATTTTTGGACTTCTAATAAGGTTTGCGGCAAAATTTTTATTTATACAGCAAAATCCATTTATTTATTTGTAAATTAGTCTTTCTAGTAATTAGTATTTTTTCTAGTAATTAGTCTTTTATTTTTTATTTGCTAAATAATTTCATTTCATTTTTTTTGTTTTGTCTCTATGTTTATCCTTCTGAATCGCAGGAAAGCGTTGTTGGTGCTATACATAAGGCAAGCAATTACCAGACCTGCTTCTGGTAAGCAATAGACTACTGTAAATATTTTGTTATTGCCCAATTCAATTACTTACCAATTTTTTTACAATCAAATATAAGCTTTTTAAAAACGATTTCTGCAAAACGTCCATTTTACACAATTTTCATATAAAAACGAAATGTTACAACAAAAAACTAACAAAAAAATTAACACAAACCACAAAAACACAAGACGCGCAATGTAACAAGAGACAAACTAGTGATGCGTTTGACACATGGCTTGTTATAATATAGGCCTGAACATCGGTCAATGCTATTGAAAAATTATATCATCACAGTTCATGGGACATCACAGTTCAATTGTTCTCCATTGACCGGCTTTTATATAAACTTTTTTGAATTGAACAATTAGTAGTTGAAAAACAGCTTTTTTAAGTAGTTTTTAAAATAGTGTAGATTTTTTGGTAAATTTCAAACAAAGTGTTAAATCAATCAAACTACACAGAAATAAAGCTGATCATAAATTAATTATCTATACTGAATGATAAGCAGTTTTGGTTTATTATTAATAGGCTCTAACAGGTTACCTGCTGTGATACAGATATATGAGAACAATGTGGACTGCAAGATTGGTTGTTAGAAAACACTTTTGTCACAGATTAAAGTTGTTGCTTGATGCATTGTTGTACATGTCATCTGAAAGCCGCACACCAAATTTTAGGCTAATAAACGTAGGTTTCGCCTACCGACTTTTGGACTGAAAATTGACACTTGACGCAATTTTATGAGACTACACTAAAGCAATGATACTGTATAGCCATGTTCTTGGCTCAGTGCCAATCAGCACGCCGCTTGTTCACTGTGTAACTCAATTTTTCAGCACCGTTGTGCTGTAATATTTTTGTGTTATCTCTTTCCATTCATCTGTTTCAGGCTTTTTTGTGGCATAGCCTACAGTTGTTGCCCGTTGTCAGAATATCGTTGCTTTGTGTCGCACTTTTTTGTAATGCAGTGCTGTCAGTTGTCACGCATACTTTTACAAGTTTTTATAAAATATAATGTAGTTTCGACATTTCTAAAGTAAAATAATGTATTGATATTTTAGAGTTGAACTAATTTGTAAAGAATATAGCAGTAATGACTAAGAGAAAGAGAATAATCAGGAAAGACACAGAGCATGCTCTGTTTGGGCAGGCAGATCCTCTTCCTGCACACAAACTTCCACTTAATGGTGAAGTGTTAAAAAATGTTAGAAATACAAATGTGAAGCTGGAAGGTTTGCAGATGTGAATGGGATTGTGAAGAAAACTGCTTTAGATGCTTCTGCAATATGGGCTAGAGCGATTGGAGATCGGTTTACCGTTTCTTTGTTGGGTCAAAAAACGATTGAAAATAAATTGAAAAGATTGTACAAGAAAGGTTTGCTGGTCAACAAAAACAAGCGAAATCATCTCAAGTTAAACGAGTTCAAAATGAAAATGGGTGAATTCTTTGACGTTTGTAGTTGCACGTGTCCATCTGCCTCTTGTTTCCAAGTGCACTGCAAAGCAAAGAACTGTGTTGGATTCCATTTGGCTTGTAACTGTGATGTGAAGGTTCCTAAGCGTGAGATCCAGTTTTTGCTTGACCAGCGTTGTGCTCGGAGATGGTAATTGCTGACATCGACAGAAATATTAGCACAATGTGGAACCGAGTGGCGACAAGAGATAGGCTGTGCAAAGAGGAAAGGCGGGAAGCAGAGCTTGGGAATTTAAAGGAACTCACATTTTTATATTTTGATGGAAAGAAAACCATGACCAGAGTTCTTGCGAAAACAAATGAAACAGGAAGGTGGAGTCCAACAATAAAAGTAGATAATCACTATGTCGTGTTGACTGAACCTAGCATTTAACTCATGTGACCCCCAAAACTGAGCATGGGAAGGTGGTAGCTCGAGCCATCTATGAATTTCTGGTTGAGCACGAAGTTGACAAATCAGCCACTATATGTTGCTGATTGTGACGGTTGCCGTGTCAATACCGGACCAAACGTAGGTGTTATCCATCACCTGGAGATGCTGCTCGCCCGGCCTTTGCATTACAGCATCTGTCAGCTCCACGGTAATGAGCTCCCATTCTGGGAAATATTATACTATTACAATGGCAAACCCAGCGGTCCGGAGAATTGGCGAAGAATGATTGGTCAGCAGATAAAAGAGTCAGTGTCAGACCTTCCTATCATTGACTTCCAGCCAATCACCTTTTCTGATTATCCGGTTCTGTCCGAGGAAGAGAAATTATTATTGTTTGATTTTTAAGCGTTTGTTTTGGCATTGCTGAGTCTTAGCATAGCTTACTTAACCAAGCTGTTTATCAGTTATGTTTGTTTTTTTGTAGGTAATAGGTTTATCCTGGGGCAAAAAATTTTTGTACAGAATATGGAATGCGACTATAGTAGGGAAAGTAAATGATGATTTCGCAGCCATTGAACCTGGTCCTCCCTGTGTGTCTAGGTGGAACACTCTCTGGAGCAGAGTATTGAGGTTATATGTTGCCACTGCTCAACAAAGTAACCAACTTCAGAGGATTGCTAACATGGTGGTAAAATTTTCTGTGCCAATGTGGTTCCAGATCAAGAGATATTTGTACATGACAGATGGTCCGTACAACACTTTTGTATGCTTGTAGTTGCTGAAATATCTAAACAACACGGAAATAAGTATTGTAAAGAATGTGGTGCAAAGAAATGCCTTTTTTGCTCATCTAGACCAACTCCTGCTTGCCATGTGTCAGATAGAAATGAAGCAGTCAGAAGAGAAGCTGTAAATAAAATCAAGAAGCTAAGGGATCAATATATACTGAACACTGAAGATGAAGCGTTTCCTGAGGCTGAAGCATTTCCTGTAGTTGAAGAGGATGATGAAAAGCCCCACGTTGATGAAGATTTTCTTATACCAACAGACGATGAAGCGGAGGAGGATACAGAGGCGATAGAAAAGACACATGGCATGCCTTTCAAGAACATCAGGAAAGTAATCCTTCCAAAGCTGAAGTTTCATGCAACGAATTACCATCATATGATTGACTAGGACACCGAACTGAAAAGTGAGCTTCCATTTGTGACATCCCTCAGTGATGAGAAAATTTTAGATGTCCTTAAAAAACCCGTGAGTGTTCCGAAGTGGCCAAACCACACTCAGTCAGCTGAGAGAGGAATCCGGGTCATGGCTGAAGCTTACACAGAGGTGGCAGGCTACAAGGAAAGAGATGGTTACATCAGGCAGAGGCTTAGCAGCAGACGGATTATGCCTACATTTAGAAGCAAGAAGCATTTCAGCTTCAATTGTTAACGGAGAAACAATAACAATTAATAATGCTAAGAAATCGCAGTGTTTGAATACAATTGTTTCTCATACTTAAAATGTTAGTGTTTACATTTATCAACGCTTTGTACTAGACTAGGTGTATATATAGGCAAAATTAGCCAAAAATTGACATGAAAAGTCGGTAAGAAAGATGAGCTCATTTTAACGCAAAATTTGACCTAGACGTTTATCTTGCCCATAGCAACAAAGCACTGAGCGATCATAGTAAAATTCAAAAATTTGTATTTTTTTATTGCGCCCTACTGGTTATATTTAGGAGAGTGTGGTTCAAGTCCTTCTCTCTTGCGGGCCTGAGCCGGCTAGAAAGTGCTCAAAGTTTTTATCTTTTCGACAAGTGAAGACCATTTTTTTTTAAATCACCTTGACTTGGGCCGGAACTCGTAAAATCCGAGACTGATTCTAACTGGAGACCTTTTTTTAGAAAAACGTAACAAAATTTTAGGGGAACATGCAAACCTATAAAGTGTCCAAAGGGTACAGATGAACTAAAAGTTTAGGAAACCTTGTTAAAGAAGCTTGCCCCGCCACCAATTGAGAAGACTTGAATTGGATAAAATTGTTCAGCGGGCTACAGAAAATTACGTCGCGCGTCACATATGGCCTGCGGGGTGCGGTTTGGACTAGCCTGATTTAGGAAATGTAGGCATTACTGTATGAGTAAACTTAGTTTTGATAAGAAGTAGAAGCTTAAAAATGTAATGGTTTTGCTCACCAGACATTAATATAGTTAAAAACTTTGAATGTTCGTCCGGTGATAATACCAAACCAAAAATTAGCAAGGTACAGTGTTCCCTAGCTACTTCGTGGTTCAAGTTTCGCGGCTTCAGTGCATTGCGGTATTTTTTTGATTGGCTGCGTATCACATCGCTGATTGTCTGCGGTCTGCGCATAATCACGCCATTCTCGATCAACTTGTTAACTGTGTCTCGTGTATCTTACGGTTGTAAGTGTTGTATTTGTGATTGCAAAACTGTACTGTTAAACCTTACAATGACACCTAAGCGCCAGGCCCTTGAAAAAGATTCGTCTGGCAAGCCCAAGAGGAAGAGAAGATGATGACCATTAGCGAAAAAGTCAAGCTTTCAGATATGTTAAAAGAAGGCAAAAGCTTTGCTGCAGTGGCACGTCATTATGGAGTGAATGAATCCACTGTACGCTACATTAAGAAAGACGAAGCAAACATCCGCAAAACTGCTGCAATAACCGTGAGTACAGAAGCGGAACGTGTGGCAACTCCGCGTAATGAAAGAATTGTGAAAATGGAAGCTGCATTGGCCCTGTGGATTACTGATTGTGGATTACTGAAATAAACGTGAGTTTGGGCAGCAATATGATCAGGACAAAGGACAGTATCGGATTGTGTTCAGAATAAACAAAACAGAAAAACATTTCTAATTTTCCGTATTCTTTATCCTTCAGTTTTCAGAAAAGTAAGCGTTCATGAATACTGATGTGCATGAATATGTGTCGAAAAGTAAGCGTTTATGTACTGTATGTTAGCCCAAAGGCGCCGGGAATTCTATAGTACCGCCACTTCGCGGTTTTTCACTTATCGCGGTGGGGTCTGGAACGCATTAACCGCGATAAATGAGAGTTTAGTGTATTTTTATTATTTTTCGTCGGTCAGAAATCAACCGACATCTTTAGAGATAAAATGTTCACAGCAGTAACAACTGCTAAAGTTTGTCATCACTAACCGTGAAAATGCGTCCAACGTCGAACAGCGGGTGGTTAACTTCAGTGGTCGCTACGATAAAAATGAGTAATAAATAACCAGAGCAAAGCGATCACTGAAGAAACCAACCGACCACGAGCGTACGCGCATCCACAAACAGCGACAAACAATCCTGAGAACATTTTAATTTAAAAGACACAACAGTCAATCCTATAATTGCAACGCAAAGTATCAAACCAAATCAACTAGTTAAGAAAAATGTAACTGTTCGCATTAAAAAACTTAAAAAATTAAATTATTTAATTACAACCTAATAATTTTTTATAGACTAAGGGGAAAGAATTTCCGTCGTTTCTGTTAATTACATTTGATTTTGAATTTATAAACCAACTTTTTACAAATAATATTTTATCATAATCAGTTTCAACTTTTAAAAAGTTATGTTTTCCAAATCTATCTTGTGGTCCATAATCATTGATCAAATCATTGATCCAAATCTCACAAAGCGCTAATTGATCGGTATTTGTTATTTAATACAGCGTTGATGTTCCGTTCACCTAGATTTTAAACTTCGTTTTGTTTAATTAATATAGATGAAATTGCAATCACCACAAAGAACTTTAATAAAAAAAATGAGTTCATCTTTTTTCACTGAATCTTTGGGGGAAGGAACAAAACTAGCAATAAAATATAATATAAAGACTTCAGAGAAACTTTTATATTTATTTCATTCAACAAACTTATAATTTTCTCACTTATTTTACAAATATATGGTAGAACTATGAAGTCAACAGGTTTAGTCTCAGGTTTATCAGACCAAAGTAAACGTAAATTTTCCCTAAGCCAATTTGTTTGAGGAAAACCATTGTGCATTAAAATTCATCGAATGTTCATGTGGTATGATTTTAGTTTGTTTTTGTTTGAAATGTGTGGGTTAACTTGATTATGCAGAGTATTAGCAATAGTGAGTTTTTGAAATCTGGGATGGTGAGAGGAGAATTGTAAATATCTATCTGTATGAGTGGGCTAATTTTGGTGCGGTATTGTTACTGGAAGAACATTTAAAGTTTTTAGCTATAAGTAGAAGCTTTATAAGTCTTTAAAATCCAGTTGAGTAAATGCTCAATAGAAAATAAAGTTATCGAATAAGCTATACAAGTTTAACTATTTAAAATTAGTTAATTAATAAATTTCGCTATCACGACCTTGAAATAATACGACTTAAGACAATTCTATAGAGCACCGGAGCAACTTTATTGAGAGATTAGCAAAGTTCAGTCAAAAGGTGACCCAGAGCTTTAAGAACTTTTTATCTAAATCTCTATTAATTTTTCGCAATGTATTAATTGGTTTTGCAAAAATACAAACTCTTTATTAGCGACTGTTTTACAGTTATTTTTAAACCTCTATTTTATACATTTGTTAAAATTTCTGTTAATGCTTTTAGTCCCCTATTAGTCTTCAAGTTTAATTCTGGGTGAATAAAATAAATTTCGCTGTTCGAATATAAGTTTGCTTTATGGCACAGTGTATTTGTGGTATATTTTGTAGTATTTTTTGTGGTATTCTTGTGGTATTTTGTGATATATATAGGTAATTTGTGGCACAAAGACCATTTCAAAATGTTTGCCTGTTGTCTTCTAATTTTGAAAAGAAGCATGGTGGGCTGGTCGATGGCGCGATATCTTGTACATGTATAAACTTTATTAAACGATCCCCAATTACGTGTCAACCATTAATGTTAGTTTTTATTAAAACCAGTTTGCAGTTTTGCTCATATATGTTTTCAACATATATAAAGCAGTTAAATTTTTTTAATTAACTTACGCCATTTAAAAATTAAAAAAGGTGCTTCGTGTAGAAATGTAATAGAAAATAAAGAAAATAATGCTATTGTAGAAAATTACTAAGGCACGTGTTTGTTTTTTCTTTTGCTTTTCGATACATAATTTGCGTGTGCACTACCTTCCTGCGCCTTTAGCTTTACACTTTAATTATTAGTCAATTTTTTCGACGAGCATACATTTAGTTTTTTTCTGTAGCTTGTTCACTTATCCCTGTTTCTTTAAGGTAAGCAGAAGTAATAGTAAGGTGACCAGGAGCAATATCATGGCTGCTGGTTGAAATCTAAGAAACTTTGAGAAACTTAATTCTTTGTTCTAATTCTTATTGAATGGTGCTTTTTAAATATTTGTGCGTTCATTATGAGTCAGCATTAACGTAAACTGTGTGTATGTTTGATTTTTAATTTGTTTTATTTATTTTTATAATATCGTGTCGCTTTGCTGTACATCATTTTATTTCATTTTCATTAAAATTAAACATTCTTGGTTGTTTTGACTTTCCTTTACCGCAGCCAGAAGCGTGTTGTTTTGGCTATTTACTTTGTGGCAATCGGTCAACTTTAGCGCCGTTTACCGTTACAGTTAATCGTTTTTCGACAACCAAAAAATTAAAATAACCATAGAGATGGCTTGCCACTATTGCCGGAAAATTGTAATTGAGTTTTGAAACATTGTAAATATTGACGGCAGTGCTCCCAGCGATGAATTTGATAAAAACCCAGATTGCATAAAAAAACAGTTTCTTTAAAAAAAAAAAGGTGTAATAATTTTTTCCTTAAAAATGTTAAATTTGAAAGGAAGTTGTTTATCATTGCAAATTGTAATAATTATAAAAAACGTTTTACCAAAGTAGAAAGATTTAAGCAGAAAAAAAACACATTGCAATATATACCCGAAGAAAACAGAAAGTCGATAAAAATTAGAGAAATTTTACAAACAACGCTCTTCAATCCATGTGTTCAGAGAGCGTTGCCATTTTTTGTCCTGCATATGAAGGTTTTTTTTTGAAAACAAAATTATTAAACATTTATTTACGTTAGACTTTGAAAATTTGTTTTTTCCAAAATCTTAATACTACGCAAAATGGGACCTTTTTCGTATCATTTTTATATACTGTAGATGCACGGAGTAAAAAAATTAATATTAAATAATAATTTATTTACACGAAAAAAACAGAATTGAAGGAATTTTCAAAAATAAACCTTGAAACTCAGATGGGACAAGAAAAACCTAGATCTGTTGAAAAAACTCAGGACTGGGTGGGAGGCCTGGTTCACGGTCCTAGAGTGTGTACATTTAACTCTCTATCGTCTGCTTTTATGCTTTGAATAAAAAAATTAGTTACTGTGTTTTGGTAGTTGAAATTGCATTAGAAATGTAACTGAAACAAAACTTAAAAAAAAAAAAAAGAAATTAAATTTCCCATTTTTTAAATGTCAAAAATTTATAATGGAAGTCAATTAAGTAATGTAATTTGACAAAAATGTCGGATTTTTTAAAACATTTTTAAATTTCAGTATTAATTGTATTTTAGCAAAAGCTGTTAAATTTAAAAAAGGCACAAGCTAATTGAGTATACCGTCAATAGTGATGTTTTAGTAGAAAGCGAACGGAGCGGCCGCACCGAACCCCTTAAAAATGTCGAAAGTGTCCCCCTCTACAGTGGTGACCTTTTTTAGGCAAATCACTTTATTTTGGCACGAAAAAGACAAAACACTAAAAAGTGCTCTTCCCTAAGAAAAATATTGCTTTATTTCTTCATAGTAGCACCATGACTGTACACCCCTAGAGTGATGATCTTTTCTTGAAAGATCACTTTATTTTGGGATGAAAAAATTTAACACTGAAGAGTGGCCCCCTACCTTTCTTTTACCTGTCTCCCCCTTTTGTAAGGCCATCATTGGTTGTCATAAAAACGAACAAACACAATATTGTACATAAAAGCAGTTTTATGATTGCGCATACAAGTTTGTCAAAAGTCTTTGTAAAATTTTAAAAAATAGTTATTGCTACAGCAAGTTTGAGATTCCAGCACGCATTTTAAATTCTCTTGCATAGCAACTGTTAAGAATGCGCACAAGAGTTTAAAATTTCGGCGCCTTTGTGGCAATTAGTGCGAGCGCAGCCTGATTGCAACCAACAATGCACGTCAGTTTAAAATTTGAAGTTAAGAAGGTTTGCAGCGAACATTTTTTCCTTGTACTGTAGATGAGAAAATATTTAATTCTATCTTTCGCACAGCAGATTAAAGTCAAGTTTTAACGTTAGAACAAACTAACTTCTAAATATTTTAGTTTTACTCCCTTTTTCCTCAGTTTGATATTGTTGGCAGATTGAAATTTGTATATGAAAACATATGTAGTGCCAAGTGTCTAGCCGCTCAATTGACCAGATACACAAATCGGGTACGTTTAGAAACCTATGTCAAAATGAACAATGAGAAGCTCAGTCAAAAAAGTAATATTGTTAATAAATACAAGAATAATCTACCAGAAAAAAAAAAATGATTAGCTTTCTTATTACTTTTCATCTCTGATCAAACACAATACAAAATTTCTTTTCTATAAAAAAATTAAGAAAAGGACAAAATGTAGTGTGGTTAAAAAATCTTTAAGGTTAAATTAATAATTTTGAAATTTTTTCGACTTTTGGCAAATTATCAAGCTATAACTCTTTTGCGGCACACTTGATAGATTGAAAGCAAGAAAACTGTTCAAAAAAATTAATACATTACGATATGTGTGGTTATATTTGAGAGCAAATGTGATTAAAACAAAATTCTAGTGTTGCCAGGAAAACACACGTTATGTCATTAATCTTTAAAAGTTTTGCTTTGATTTTTGTTTAACGTAAAAATCTATATTCGCAGAGCCATAAAGATACAAATAGAAACATTGTTTGGATGACTATTTTGCTAATCAATGGAAAAGATCTTAAACTACACTGCCAAAATTCGTTCAAGTTTTCCTAAAAAAGATTGCTTGGAAAAAAGGGTCCGTTTGCAATTTAATAATTGGCTTTTTTTCTCCCGCACAGATAGATTGTTTTTTTGTTAACTACATAAGGATCAACCACCCAGTTGTTGCCAGTTGCAGAAAATTCTGACAAGTAACGTTGAAATGACAGTTACAGTCCAGTCAATAAGTTCAAGGTTTCTGGTTTGATGTTGATTTATTTAAAAGATTTATTAACAAAAGAAACGAATTAATTCTGCTGTTGCAACAATTGTCGTCGTTGTTGTTTAAAGAGGTATCAACTCCAGGTCAGACACAAACAGGACTGTGGCCGACGGTTTATCCTTTTACTACCCCAGACTGTTGCAATGCCTGAATCAGATGCTGGCAGTGGTGTTATTAAGCCAGCATCGAGTTTCATGCTCCATGTGGTGCCCAATGTATAGGGCACGCTGTTAGAACGTGGTCTGCGGTTTGCTTAGAGGCGCCACACTCGCAATTCGGTTAAGGAACGAGACTCCATTTGTGCATGGAGGAATGGAATTGCCCAACACCAGTCCGCAGGCGGTTGAGCTTAACCCAAGCTGCTCGGGGTAAGCCCATCTCAACAGGCCTGGCAGCGGTCCCAGGCACAAAAACACAGAGCCTGGAAGCACCCTCACAGTACTCCGCTTTCCATTTGTAATTTGTCCATTCAGAAGCCGGATGTCAAGTCTGGCAAGGTTGTTCAAAAGATTCCGCGCAGCTGGCACAAACAGGCGTCTGGATATTAGTCTCACTTGGCGAGTATCTGAGGACCCACTTAAGAGATCATACAAGATATAATCGGGGTCCAGAGATCCACGGTGAGCCAAGAAGAGTGTCGCTCCCATTTGGCGAAGCTCAGCTGGCTGGATCTTTGAGAGTACAGGTAGATGGTCCGTTGGAGTGGGACACAGGCATCCAGTAACCATGCGCAAGGCGTCGTTCAAGACACTGTCAACGAGACGAGTGTGAGCACTGCGACACCAGACTGGCGCACAGTACTCAGCTGTTGAGTAGACTAGAGACAAGGTGGCTATGCGTAGTGTTTTAGCACCAGCACCCCATCCGGAGCCCACGAGTTGCCTCAGCAGTGTGACGCGCGAAGATAGTTTTTTGCACAATGCCACTAAATGATGGCGAAACGTGAGCGATCTGTCCAGTTTTACCCCAAGATAAGCAGGGGTTGGACAGAACGGTAAAAGTCTACCGTTGTTGTAGACTTTTAACTCACGTTTGGCCTCTCGATTATTTAAGTGAAAGGCTACCGTCACGATCTTAGTGTGACTGAGCTTCAACCCCCAAGTCTGGAGATCGCTGAAAGTGTAGATATGTCTAGGCATAAAGTCCCCTCAAAGTCCTTCCAGTTTCCAGAAGAGTGCAACAATGCTAGATCATCAGCATAAGCAAATTTTCTGAAAATCATGAAAGGCAGATCGTATTTATAGGTGTTAAATAGGAGGGGAGCCAAGACTGACCCTGAAGAACGCTGTTTTCAAGACGGCGTAGCCTGCTTTGCTTGCTGTCACCGGTGGTAAGGGTAAAACTTCGATTTCGGACAAGCTCCATAATCATTCTGACCATGTGCTAATCCGGAAGTAGTCTCAGCAGCTTGCAGGTAAGGCCACGGTGCCAGACGGTGCTGCAACAATGATCACATTTGCTGATGATTTATAGAGAACTATATTTATAATGTTGTTAAACTTATTAAAACAAATAAGAAATATCAAGATCTTTAAACCATTAAACTTCATCTGGAAAAAGATCTAGTTCCTTTAAATTTATAAATGCCGATGCATTTTATAAATTCCAAATGTCATATATTTTCCAAAAAGTATATCAAATTTGAAGCGAGTTCGTTTATTACGGTAAATTGTAATATTTTAGAAAAATATTATATAAAATATCTGTCAAAAAGCCGATAAAAATTAGAGAAAAGCTATAAATAACGTTCTTCAATCCATGTGTTCAGAGAGCGTTGCCATATATTGTTCTACATGTAAAAGATGCTTTTTTGTTAACAAACCTCTTAAATAATTCTTTACGTTGGAATTGTAAAAAAAATTTTTTATTTTTAAATATTGATACCACTCAAAATGAGAACTTTTTGGAACAATTTTTATATAAATCCGCTGAGGGGAAAACGTTGATAATAAACAATAATTAGTTATCGCAGCAAAATTATTTATTTACTAGAAAAAACTCAGATTTGAACCCAGTTAAACAAAAAAACTTAGATTTGGGTGAAAAGCACAGGACAGAAAGCCCTGCAAGGTGCTATGAGATTGATATTTTTGAAGATTCAATATGTCCATGGTCATTTTTTGTTGTACCATTTTGCACGAAGTTGCTCAATGGCTTGCATATCGTGACTTAAATGTATTTTTTATTAACGTTGGCATAAATATGAGTCACTTTTGTATTTTGAGCAGTATTTATTTTAATGATTAAATTACTATAATCTTTTTTTGTTGTGATTTGATAAACAAGCGCGATAAAAATTATAAAATTAAATCTCAGAGTATGTACCAGTTATTTTTTGAGAGCAATCGAATGGTAACGTCACAATATCCCCGTTCTTCAGTAATATTGTGCGATGTCCAGGTTTGTATTATTTTAAGCCATGGCTTGACCAATCAAAAAAAAATTAAAAAAACTTGTGACACGTTTGATTAAACAAATGTTTGACACAAAAGTGTTTTCAAACTAACTCCTTAAATTTAAATCACCAACCTGTAAGTAGCGTAAGCTGTGCTTCCCTCCGAATCTTCAAGATCCACACGAAGTTGATACGAATTTGACGATGTAATTGCATGCAACAAATCCAATCCTATGCAGCAGCAAAAGTATAATTAGTAAATTCGATTCTTAAGCTTTCAATAGCTAAGACAACAAATTAATTATTGTAAAAACAAGACTTTAATTTAATATTTTAAACAACGTATATAAGAACGTCATTTGGAATTATTGTTAAATCATTGGTTTAAAAATGAATTTAACAAACACTTTGCATTTTTAAAAATCATTATGAAAAAGTAATCAGAAAACCACTTGCTAACTCTGATACGCTTAATAATGTATGACCGTAATCATTCCCAGTGTTTAATTTATTTAAATGATCCAAAGTACACAACAAGAATAATTTGACCCCTTAATTAACAAGGTTAATCATTTGGCAAAGGCGAAAACGCCTAAAAAATATTTTGGAGCGAGAGCCAAAATTCAAAATAAGCCCTGTTTGGTTAAAAAGTATCTCAACAAACGCAAATTTTAGCGTATTTGAGAAAAAAAGTTTTACTGAATTACTAGTGAAGACCAAAAAAAAAAAAATTGTTTTTTTCCTTGTAAAGTTTGGCAGCAATATTTTCAAGTAATTTAAAGTCGAAATGATCTTTATCGAGGTTACACGGTTGTAGCAATTTTTTTTATCTTTTAGTTTCTATTTTGCATGAAAGAAAATTCTTACCTTAAAATTAAGTAAAAATCTTTTTTTAGTCTTCATTCAATAATTATTCAGTAAATTTTCTTCAATAGACCTACGCTAAAATTTGCGTTTGTTAAAACTGTCTTTTTAATAAAAAAGTGTCCGTTTTCAATTCTGTCCGCTTGCTAAATTACTGTTATTTCTTGTGTGCCCCTTTGTCTAAATCAATATTTTAAAAACTTTGATGGATTCAATTCTAGTCAATGATGCTTTTTTGCAAATTTCAAAAAGCACTATCTTAAAAATATTGTAGAAAAAGGAAGAAATTGCCCCCTGTCCCCAATTTTGAACATTTTTAAGGTCAAAAACAATTTTCTCAAATTTGATGCGACAATTGCTCGAATCTTAATTTTGCATTAATTTATCCAGATGCCCAAATTTAAGTAACAGTTAATTTGAAAGCCTTTTTTGTCTTCACTTGTTTTTTAGCTTTAAATGAGCAGTGACGTAAATTTTGTGAATGCTGATAAATTCAATTTATTGTAATCATTTTCAAGACCGAAAAATTGGTCTTTACATTAAAATTTTATTGAAATTGACACTAAGCGGAATTGTTCTTAATCAAAAATGAAGTAAAATAGTTTTAAAAAAATAGGCATAAAACAATTTTATTCTGGCCAAAATGTCTTTCCTCACACTCAAAAAATTTTGATCTGCCCAAAGTTTTTGTATCATGAGATAATGTTTTTGCGTCTTTCCCCCAACCTCCGCTTTTTACGGCTACGAAAAAACCTACAGTTGCGAGCAAAAATAGGGGACGCAATATTAAAAACACTGTAACTTCAACTGCAAGGTTTGTTAAACCCCTAAATTTGAGTACAAAAAAGATATTTGTAAACCTTGTAATATCTAAAAATATGAACTTAAAAAAAATTGATGTTAAAAAAAATATCTAAAATATTTTACTTTTTATTAAAAATAACAAACGCAAAATTAAGGGACATTTTTACTAAAATGTTATTTTAAGATGCTTATTGCTCATCCTAATTTTTTAAAATTCAAAATTAGTATTAAGAATTAACAAAATCTATAGGGTTTTTCAAAAATGAAGAGCGAGTTTTACTAGTAACATAAAGTATATTGCTTCAAAAAATAAAAATAATGAGTGAAGAACAACAAAGAAAGAAAAGAGTTGGTGTAAATCACGAAATATTTGATCAAGTAAAGCGGCTATATACGAGTACAACTAAAACTAAGCTAGAGCTGCTTGAAATACAAATTTGAAATTACAAGCTGAAAGACTCAAATTTGTAATTTCAAGCAGCTCTTGTTGAGTTTTTGTTGTATATAGCCGCTTTACTTGATTAAATGTTTTAAGATTTGCACTAACTCTTTCGTTTTTTGTTGCTCTTCACTCATTATTTTTATTTTTTGAAGCAATATACTGTATGTTTGTCAGTGAAACTCGCTCTTTATTTTTGAAAACTCACTCTTTATTTTCGAAAACTTGGTCTTTATTTTTGAAAACCCCTGTTAAGTATTTTTGATATTTATTTTTGAAAACCCCTGTAAGTAGTTAGGAATGGGTCATTCCTTACACGTTGCGAGGGATCTGAGGTGGATCTGAGGTGGATTTGAAGTAGATCTAAGGTGAATCTAAGGTGGATTTAAGGTGCATCTAAAGTGGATCTGAGGTGGATTGGTGGTAATTGTTGAGGAGGATCAGGCGGGGGATCCTAACCCTAGCTCTAGCTAGAACCACGAGTTTGATTCCCAAGCAGAGCGACGAAGTCGCGTTTAACTACAAGTTTGTTTTATGCCGATCACTGAGGTTGCGCCTTCGATTCTTACTTAAAGCGACGAAATCGCGTTCAAACCTAACTTGTGCTGAGCAACGAAGTTGCGAGCTTGATTCTCACCCAGAGCCACGAAATTGCGTTGAAACATAACTTAAGCTGAGCAACGAAGTTGCGAGTTTGATTCTCACCTAGAGCAATGCAGTCGCGTTTAACTACAAGTTCGTTTTATGCTGAGCAACAAAGTTGCGCTTTCGATTCTTGTGCTGATATATGTCGGTAATCTTGCCAAAGTTGTTGTTCTAAACTTTCAACTGTCTTTCTATTGCAAAGACACGTCAGTAATCTTTTAGCTGTCGGTAACAAGGTTTGAGCAGCTGTTCTTCTATTGCTAGGACACGTCAGCAATTAAACAGTCTCCTAGAGAACGGTGACAAAACATGATGCAATCCATGACGTCATACAAAGTGGTATATATAAGCCAGCGTGATTTGGTCTCGTCATTGAAACATGTTGCAAGATTCTGTCTCTTGAGAGTTAGAAGCTGAAGCGTTTTGCTGATTAAACCCGCAAATATGTGTGGCAAAGAGGATCGTATGCGAACCTTTCCCAACTCTTGGTATGATCAGGAAAGTCCAACGCTGCATGAACTGGTTGACGCAGGATTTTGTTGTTTGGGTTCTGGTGACCGTGTCAGTTGTTTCTATTGTAGAGGACAATTATTTCACTGGAAACTGCGTGACAACCCGTATTACAAGCATGCAAAGTGGTTTCCTTTGTGCGAATTTGTTCTAAAGAAACAAGGTGTAAAATATGTGGAAAAAGTATTCCAGAAACACCCAGGTTTACATCGACCAAATATAGAAAATCCAATTCGATCCGCTGCAACAAATCAGCTACGTACCATGTTGACCAATCAAACGCAAAGCGCGGTTGCAGCCGAGTAAAGAAGTCAAAGATTAGAAGCAATGATGCTGCTTGACCCTTAAGTGAAATATGCAAAAAGCATGCGCATTAAAGACACCAAGATCCGTTATGCTCTTTTGCAACAAATGGAAAAAATAATTGCAACTTCTCCAATTGCCAAGAGCAATTCAACCTTGTTTTGGACATAAAGAAAGAAGACAAATGCATGAAATGTAAAAGCAAGAAAAAAACGCAGTTTGCATGCCTTGTGGACACATGATATTTTGCTGGACCTGTAAACAAGACATTTATTCTTGTTGATTGTGCACTCAAAGCTTGTCCAAAACAATCCGCGTCAAACAATGGTAATTGCACAAGAACATAAGACATGCTTTTGTTCTTCGAGTGAGAAACATTAAAATAGTAAACGCATCTCAAACAATGTGTTTCTAACGAAACCAGAATTGTTAAATGTATTTGGTTCTATTTTTAAAAATGTTTTGACCGTGTAAAATAAAGTACATTGACAGTAAATGTACGTTTACACATTTACACATTTTTCACACTGGCATTTGTGCTAAGTTCTTAAAACTATTGTGTAAAAGATTTAAATCGTATCTAATTGACAATCAAAGTCTGACATTCTGCAGCTTTTAATTGGGAAACTGCAAAATATCCAAACGAAAAACCATGAACGCGTTTCTAAAACGTCAACGTGGGCAGAACTTGCAAGAAAATTAAAAATTTTTATATTGCTTATACTTTCAAAAACTTTTGGAAAGTCTGCAATTGTGAACTTACCGTTTCATATTTTGAAACTTTTAGTTAAAAATTTTATAGTTACATTAAACTTTAAACTTTAGAACAGAAGAAGAATTGGGCTTTGGCAAACGCCGCAAAAAATGTTTTGTCACGAGAAATTGCTCTTGATTCATTGAAGAAACAAACAAAAAAATCATATTATTACGATGTGTCATAATTAATATTACAACAATGTAATAACTCAATAATTTCTTTTATTTTTTTCTTCAATGAATCAAGAGCAATTTTTCGTGACAAAACATTTCGAATTGAAATGGTGTCTGTTGCGTTGTACGTTGGAGAAGAAAGCGACTTCTTTAACTTTGCTTTACCACTCGCAGACATCGGTGCGTTGTACGTTAGGGAAACGACTATTTCGACTCTAACGAATAATTATAAGGAATTTTTTTTCTTATTCAACCTATTGCCCAAAAGCGACTCTATTAAGTTTTTTTTTTCGTCGATTAGTAGCTGTTCACTTAACACTTCTTGACAAGTCTGAACACGCCCGAAGATGTCAAAAACTCGTAAAATGTTTTTAACAAAAAAGTGTTTTATCTTTGACTAAATGTAAATGATGTGTTTTATTTTGTTGAAACAACCAACTACTGCTTCAAAAAAATGGGTACACTCTAAGTTTTGAAATATTATTATGAGTAACCAAAACGTATGTTTTTGGAATAATATGCCAGGAATTTAAAAAAACACTTGATTTTATAAGCTTTTCAAAACTATGTAAAAATGATAAACTACGTCATGTTTAAGAAAAAGCAAAAAATTAGATTACTTTTTAACAAAAAATAAGGTAATTATAGCTAAATACTCTAAAACATTCATTTTATTTGTCTTGATATCGTTATAACAAAATGGTTACATTTTCGTGTTGAATTTTACAATTCAAAGAACTTTTAGTTACGATTCGCAAAAAATATTAGCAGTCCTGCAACGAATTCGTTTTTTTCGTATTAAAACCAGGTTTGTGGAGTTGTAAGAGTTTTTTTCGACTCCAACTCAGACTCCTCTGTTCAAAAATTTCCAGCTCCGACTTCACTTATCTAAAGTTTTCCGACTCCAGTACATCTAAAAACAACTCCGATTTCGGCATGTCTGAAAAACGACTCCTTTCCGACTCCGACTCCTTCCTAAAACATAGGACTCCGGTAATTTCTACGCCACAACCCTAATTAAAATTCGATTTTGTTGTGAGCAAACTGACAAAATGTAAAATTAATCACAAGTTTTTCTTTGTCATTCTTAACCAAAACAGTGAATTGGAACTGAAGAACATATGCAACAATTCAATAAACTCGAAAAGTGTATGACGCAAGTAACGGTTTTTCATCTGACACTGGGGTGCGCCACATCGTATGTCTTGATTGAAAACTAAAAAAAATTTACTTTTTTGTAGACCTTTGATGTCTTAAAAAATAGTTTTATGATTATACAAAGAATCGGTAGGCGATGGGGTTGTCTTAAATGTTGTCAGCAGCAAACTTTTCAAAGATTTAACATAAACAATGAAGATTTTTGCTTCCAAAACCGACTATTTTACAAAAACAGTAAAATTCGCTACAAAATGTAGAAGAGATAATTTGGGCTTTTTTTTTGTAAATTACAACTTTTATCTGATACTTTACCTAAAGACAAAAATTTACTTATAAATCTTAATGTAAGAAAGTTTTGCGTGTTAAATTTTTTGGTCTAAAAAAACGATAAGACAAGAGAAAAATTTATTGAAATGTACGGTGCAGTTAAAATCCCACCTCTACGTTAATACGTCTACACCTTTTAAAAATCAGAAATGTAGTTTTAGAATAACAAAACATCGTTTTTTTTTAAAACAAGACTCAAGTTCACTGACGCATATGTTGAAAACAAAGAAGGTGACACCATGTATTTTTCATCAAACATGATGCCAAGAAGTTTGCCTGATATAAAATAGATGTTAAAAATTGTTTGAAAAACGCATTGTTTTGCTGATTTTTGAGGTATAATGTTTTATTATAAAATTTACGATGCTAATTTCATAGGTCACAAGCTGATAAAAGTTTACGTAGTACGAAATTAATTCAATAGGTCACAAGCTGATAAAAGTTGTTGAAAAAGCGATATTGTTTTGCAAATTGACTGATTTTTTGTTATTTTTCAATCAAGAAGGTTTCGACTTTAAGAAATCTTTGCCATATTCGTAATGCTGACTGTTTTTCTTTTGCAGCGAAACGCAAAATTAGATCTGAAATCACGTATTGAACCAGTGCAATCTTAGACATAATTCAACTTTGCAAAATAGGTTTAAAAGGGATTAAAAGATTTTTTTAACAAACTGTTTTTTTATTAAAAGTTTTAACCACTATTTTCTTGTTTTCAAAGTCGAAAAAATTATAAAAGTTTTCGTTTTACTAAAGAGCGACTTTTTGACTTTCAACAAAATTTTTACTTGAAAAAAGCCAAAATCAAACTGTTTTGAGGTTAGAAAAACTTGAAAAGTTTGCGTCAATCATTGTGCAACGTAAAAAATGCAAGTTTTTTGTATCAACAAGTCAGGCGGTTTAAAAATTGTGACAGACGCAATAATTTTTATGAGACGAGCCTAAATATTCTTGGTTCGTTATTTTTCTGGAGGTAGTTTTCAAAAATAATCTTGGAATAAAAACGCCTTTACTTTGTTTGGCGAAGAGATAAGTTTAAAAACAGATTAACCGATATTAAGAAAAAGCGCATTGTTTTCAAACGACTAATCTATTGTATCACTTTAACAGAAAATAATTGAGTGAAATGCAAAGAAATCTGAAATCGTGCAAAATAATGTTTAAACGTTTTTGTCCCTGTTTAACAACACGACTTATACTTTAAGCAATTCATACTCCCAAGCTTCGAGGTTTGAAAAAATTACAACATTCACGAAAAACTTTAAAGATTCGAGTCAAAATTAAAAAAATTAAGTCCATGTTGCTTGTCCACAAAAATCTGCAGCTGACGTTCTGTTGATGGTATGCAGATACAACTTAAAAATCATTAAAGAACAGCAAAAAATCTCGAATATTTTCAAGAGAACATCTTCAAGAGAAGATAGAATCATCCAACAATTTGATTTAAAAAACCGTTTTGCATCTGCGGCGTTCATTTCAAGGTAGATAAAAAATACTCTTAACATAAATGTCTCCAGATTTGCTGTTTCAAGACGTCTTAATAAGATAGGTCTTTTTGCACAAAGGCCTACGAAAAAACCTTTAATGAGCAAAAAGAATAAAAAGAAAAGATTGGATTTTGCTTAAAAATTTGTTAATAAGCCTCAAAATTGGTGAAACAAGGTGTATTTCAGCGATGAGAGTAAGTTCAATTTATTTGGAAGTGACGGGATAAACTATGTAAGACGATTTCAAGGTGAAAAATTCAATGCCAAATGCACGAAAAAACTGTTAAATTTGGAGGTGGCAGCGTTATGGTATTTGGTATGTTTTCATACGTATGTTTTACCAGCTTTAATTTATTTTAATGTAAAAAATCCCATATTTGTGCAAGACAACGCGCCATGCCACAAAGCCAAAAGCGTTTTAAACTTTTTAAAGGAGGAAAAAGTGCAACTGCTAGATTGGCCAGCTCAAAGCCCTGACATTAACCCCATAAAAAATTTGTGGAAAATTCTTATGCAAAGAGTTATGGCAAAAAATCCAACCAATACTAAAGAATTATGGCTAAAACTCCAAAAAAATTGAGCAAAATTGACGCAAATTTCTGTACAAAACTGATAAAATCTTGCTCTCGTCGATGTGCAGAAGTAATAGGAAAGCATCTTTCACAAAATATTGATTAAATTGTTAGCTATTATTAAATAACTTAGTTTTAAAAACTTATATTATTTTGTCCCTTAATTTTGCTCTTGTTATCTTTAATAAAAAGTAAAATATTTTACATATTTCTTTCAAAATCAATTTTTAAAAGTTCATATTTTTAGATATTACAAGGTATACAAATATCTCTTTTGTGCTCAATTCAGGGGTTTAACAAACCTTGCATATAAAGTTACATTGTTTTTAATATTGTGTCCCCTATTTTTGCTCGCAACTGTATATATATTAGATTTAATGACCTTTATTTAATAGTTTTTACTGCATGTGTTTAATTTTTTTATTTGTCAGAAGATAGTATAAAAGCAAAAACGGTTACGTTTATTGTTATGTACACTTTATGCTATTAATTTAGAATCGGTTTAAATTATATCTCTGCTGACGAATGTGTTGGTGCTACTTATTGCGATTGTGATATGAATATGAAAAATTTTCTCTACTATAATATAATAAACTTTAATAGGAAAAGAGTTAAAAATAAACATTCAAAAGGGAAAAATATTGGTTGCGATAAATCTCTCACCAAGCCAAAACTCTTCACTTAAATTTCCGAATCCACGTTGATATTCAGTCCAGTTGCGATAAAAATCAACCCTTCCGTCTATTCTTCGTTGAAAAACCTTCATAAAATAGGATGTGCTTTACTGTACTGATTTATTTTATTTTATATTTAAGTTATATTCTTTGACAATAAAGTTAAAATCAATGTTTAAAATTTACCGAATTATTAAAACAATCTAAAATGGAAACGTATACAATACAAACGTATTAAGACTTTTTTTGTATTAGCGGTTAAAATGTTTTAAATTGATATTCATTAAATTGTTAAATGTGAGCAGTTATTTTTTTATTTTTATGCGAAAAAAAAAATTTGACCTCTTGAAAAGAAAAAAATTAAAATAGCTCAAAAGCAGATTAAAAAAATAGAGTTTGGCCAAACATTATTCATAAACTAATTAAATATTAATTAACGAAATATTAATTTCAGGCTAGATTTCAATTAATTTTTCTTCAATATTTTAAACATCATCTTCTTTCTTTGACTGCTTGTAAATGGTTCTTTTTATTTTAGACATAACTACGTTTTGGAGACGAAAAGCGAAAAATTAAAGACAGAATCAAAGTGATGATTCTTTTTAGACATCATAACTTTCTGTATCAAAAATCGGGAATGCAAAAGAACTGCTATCGACTATATGTGCTTTGTGGCTCGCCGATTATGCCTAAATTTTTGATTAGGCTCATTATAAAAAAGTTGGACATCCCTGGTCTAGACTGAGATTACAACAAACGAGTGCCAAGTTACTTCTAATCTCTTTCTCACGGACTATAAATCCGCCATCTCTGCTTTTTTTTCTAATATTTTTATGAATGTTTTTAAGTTAGAATAAAATCTGAATTTTTCAAAAGCATGGCCAAATGGTTAAAAGCGTCGTATTGCTGGTAAACGTAATCGAGAAGGCAGCCGTTCAAAACCTACTCGCGCAATTTTACTGTGTCTTTGGAATAAATGTTACAGGATTTTCATCTGCTTCGCAGTCATACTAAGAAGTTTTAAATTTCATTTGTATTTCTGAATAAAACGGTGAAAAAATGATTAAAATATTTCAACTAACAACAAAACTTTGACATTTACGCAAACAGGTCCAGGTAATCACTTAGCGATTGACCCAAGTATTGCGCCTTCGACGCTTTTCTGTAAGTCAGGTAAATAAATACAGAAATAAAAATAAATCATAATAAAAAAATGAATAGGTAAAATTTACATAGCGCAGCATATATTTTTAAACTGTAATTAAACAATATTTTACCCTTTGATCTTTATTTTTATTTTACTCTTACAATAAGGCAAAACACAAATAACACTTACCAGCCAACCTCCTCCATCTGTTTCAAGATCACAATAAACTCGAGATTCCAATCTTATTAGCCACATCCAGACAGATGTTAAAAATTTTCCAGGAAGAGTAATGCTGAAGATTCCACTCTCAATAAAACCAGCTTGAGCCACATCACGGCAGTTCGATAGGTTTTCTGTAAGATACAACTTTATAGGATGGTTACATTTTAAATGAAATATACCAGTCACCTATTTTTACTAATATTTATGATTTTATTGTTCAATTAACTGTTTTATAAACTCAAGATCATAATTTTATCAGTTTGGCATTTGAGAATACGACGAGTGTGTTGCGATATAAGCAGTTATTAAGCGACTACCCGAGCTGCAAATGAAAATCACAAAATAATCTCGTTAAAATTATTTATTTTTAAAAATTTATTAAAAAAATAAGTAAACTTGAAATGTTTGTAAAAATTCACATGCAACGAAATTTGCAAAATAACTTTATGCAAAGTTCTTTTTTCAAAGCCACAGCTGTACCAGAGGGTAGGATTTTAACTGCGATCACGTGATCAATAACACGGTGATGAGTAATTTTCTGCCAAACTATTCAAACTTTTAATTTGTATAAATTTGTAGTTGACTTATTAGCTTCAATAAAAAATACGCAAGTTTTGTTTGTTTTTTTCAAGATTTTTATTTTCACTATTTAAGGTAAAAAAACTCGAATCAGCAGTATAACCAATAAACGAACTTGTTAACCCTTCATTGCATGATTTATCATATATAATATGAACCAAATTTTTAGCTATAATTTTTTGTCTTAGATGTTTTTATTCCTTTACTGCATGCAATATCGCTTCTAATAGTTACAGATGAAAACTATATTTTTGTTTCATCCGTCAGGTGATGTTGTTAGAAATAAATCAATTTTAAATCTTAGTTTGTTACTAAATTTAGAACGTGTGTAGAAATTGCATTTTCAAAAGTTATTTGAACCGATTTAGAAATGATATAAAAGTAAGAAAAAATTATAACTACATTCTAACATGCATGAAGTGATTTTCTGTAGATTTTCTTTTCAATCAAAGCACGTGTTTGTGCCAATATAAAAAAATAGGTTTTTATCATACATGATATGTTGTGTGAATAGCATACTTTTTTTTTCAACCAAAATACCTAAAAAAATGTAATCGTTTTTTTCTTTCTTTTTTTCACTAGTTTTAGACATAACCAATAACACTGGTCAACAGCAAAATGTTATGCCGCAAAAAAATTCATGTCCCAGTGTTTCAGGTGTGCTGAGCCCAAATCTGCAGTCGGATTTTTTCTATCACGTCTAGGCATTGAGATATCTTCAATTTATTCCACTTACTTCCATTTTGATCCGAATCTACTTTAAAATCCAGTCGCAATAAAGAGGTCAATTATTGATTAATAATTAAAATTTATAACGTCACTCTAATCTCTTTGCGATGCAACAATTGATTTAATGTTTCATAACAAGATGCTTAAATACTCGTAGTATTAATGATAGTAGTCTATGCTCTTTTAATTTTAAAATAGCTAAGGTTACAGCATAAGTGACCGAAACCTTCGCGGCAGGCCCGTTTCTGGACTAAGATTAAGTGAGTAGTTAGGGATTAAGCTTTAGGGTTTGTAAATTTTTGGTTCTCATCTTGACCAACTTTTTTATGTTTTGTGTTAGGGCTTGAGTTTAGAATTAAAGTTAGGGTTTAGGTTAGTTAGGCTTAAAATACGATTTAATAATGGCGAAAAAAGTTTCGGTCTCGTAACTTTAGCCACAGCCTTTTAATTTAGCAAGATAGTTTCAGCTACCGTACTGGGTTTCAATTAAATTTCCTGCAGGTAGGAATTTTAAAGAAGTGTTTAATTTTAGTTGTATTTTTTGCTTAGATTTGCTATATAACCATTGAAATTAGCATATTGATTTAAAACAACTTGTTACAATGATGCTTTCAAGCTCCAAACGTGGTTGTATCAATCACCCTGACAACTTTTGTTATATCTGCGGCGAATACACTCCTCCTGCTCACTGTGTAAAGCTGAACAGCAGAATAAGATATGCATTTAAGCACTATTTTGCATGCCAAGTAGGCGACCAAGATAAAAAATGGGCTCCACATATTTGCAGCAACCGTTGCAGAACAAGTCTTCTGTTTTGGCTGGATGGTAAACGGAAGCAAATGCTTTTTGCTGTTCCCATGGTATGGCGTGAGCAGAGTGATCACGTTACTGATTGTTACTTCTGCATGACGAACATGAAAGGATTTTCTCAAAAAAATAAGTCCAAAATTTCTTACCCCGTATGCAGGTCAGCCATTATACCCGTTCCCAATGACCCAGATCTGCCTGTACTTCAGCCTCCCACTGAAAAGGAAGATACCTTTCTGTTGATGAAGGTGGGAGTACCAGTACTGAAAGTGAGGAAGATCTTATTGAATCAGATTCGTCTTTTCAACATGAGTCTGCCCCATTTCTCATCAATCAGAAACGTCTGAATGACCTGGTGCGTGATCTGTATCTATCCAAAGAGAATGCAGAAGTTTTATATCCAAAGAGAATACAGAACTCTATATTTCTGCGCAAGAAACGGCCAAAACCCAAAATTTTATTTTAAAAACACCACGCCTTACTTCAAGACAGACCAATCGATGCAACATTGCTGCTGAAACAGATGAAGAATATTTTAGAGTAGGAATTTTTATTCCATTTCTTGATAACTTTATTGTGACTCTCGAAGCACGATTTACTGCCCACAAATCGATTATTGGTGGATTTCAGTGTTTAATTCCTGCTGATCCAACCATTGGACCAACTCCTCAACAAATTAAAAGTATTCAAGTTTTGGGAAGATTTTACGAAAATGATTTAACGAAATCCTCGGAAGAACTAGTACCTGAACTGATATTATTGTACAGGAAACTTTCTCGGTTGAACGTAGCAGAAAGACCAACTGATGCGTTCAGCAGCATCAAGGAATGCAGTTCCGATGCTTTTCCAAACATATTTACATTAATGACCATTTTGTTAACTCTTCCAGTGACAATATGCACTAGTGAACGATCGTTTTCCACATTGCGCAGATTAAAAACGTACTTACGAAACACAACTGGCACCACTCGAATAAATGGACTTGCGTTGTTAAACATTTATAGGAACTACACGCCTTGCCCTGATGACGTAATTAACAGATTAAGTGAAAAAAACAGGCGTTTGAATATAAGCCTGTGAAAAAACTTTAAATATTTGTTAAGTAAGGTTATTTTTTTGTTCATTTGATTTTTCACCTTTTGTTCTCATCATTTATACGAGTTGCTTATGTTGCTTTTAGTTTGGAAAGTTTCTTGTCATATTTGAATTAAATTTGCGTATTCGCACATGCCTTTTCAATAGTTAGTTTTACGGTTTGGTAAAAAGAAAATTTATGCTACTGCAAGATGTTCTTAAAAGCATAACACTTTGTTTTTGAATGTAGGCCTAATTTTTGAAGTTTTTGCCCATTACCAGGATCACTTAGAGCAATCGTTTTTTCGGTTCCAAAACCCCCCCTTCACAAATTTCTGCGTACGCCACTGGGCTCTAATATAGAGTTCGGTTATCTACAAAGCTGTGTGCAAGGGCATCATCAGCCTTGAAGCGCACATGCAAAAAGTATGTGAAGAAAAGCTTACTAGTAGCCTTAATGGTGCTACGGAGTCGTTGACTTTTAAAAGACCTACGAGATTCAGCACAGCTTTTTCTGCAACACGAAAACTGAAAAAAAGAGATACGTGGAAAGTGTTCGGCAAACGATACTTGTCGTGTCTGTGATAAAGCTTTGAAAGTATGCTTGTTTCGTTGACCAAGATATTTGGCAATGTGATAACTTTTCAAATAAGTACGGTTTGCATTTTAAAAGCTTTACAAAATAGAGAGAAACGCTTACAAATTTCAAAAAAAGCGCGTGCGTCAATTGACGCGTTTGGTCCTTCTAGGCAGTCGCAAATTTTGATCCTTCTAGCGTTCATTTAATTAAAAAAGATTTTTGTCGTATTCTTCCCGGTTTGAGTTTCGATCCTTCTTATGAATTTGTTTATTAACTGTACGCTTTTTTTGTTTTTTTCATCTTTGAATAAACTCCCAGTAATCAAAAAGTGTTTTGAGTTTTCTTTGTACTTGTGTAAGTATTATCCTGTCTAAAGGTGTATATGGTGGTAACGAATGGGTTTTGAATTGTTCGCCACAAATTTGAAAAAACCGTTCTCTGCGTCTTTTTCGTCTGTGTCTACTACTTTTTATTTAGCTTCAATTTAAGTTTTTTATCAAATCATTAAATTATCGCTTAGTAGTGGATTGTCAAAAGTTACGGTTGAATCCATCCTCGTTATTTTATATTGTATTACAAATTTAAAATTACCATATTTATAACTGACACTAAACTCTATTTCAACAACACCGAAGCGTGACAACATAAAGGTTAAGGTGAGGGACAAGTATTTTAATCAGCTAAGATTCAGCAAGTTCCAATCTGTCGCATTTAATTTGCAATATAACCTTAACTTCACAAATCCGTAGTTAATTTTCTCTTTTTTCAGTATTTTTAAATTTTATTGTGACGTAATATTTTCATCACCGTGTACTAATTGCATAGTCGGTAAATTCCATTAATATTTAATTTATTTGCAATATGTTTTATGATTGCTTTAATTATTCGTTTTACTAATTGTAATTTTAATCACGTGTCAAGCAGATTAAAAGCACGTAACCATTAGCTTATACGATATTGTTCTCTCTCGAATATTCGAAAATCATTTATCAAATTTTTTTTAATAACACCAAGACTTTTAATACTTAATCCGTTCATTGTTATGCGTCTTTGATTTGCTGTTGTAAATTGTGACCTTGATTTAATCACTATTTGGGAAAACCGCGTCATTACAGAAATTTGGCTTATGATCTAGCGTGGTGTGATATTACATAAGCGCCCACTTTGTTTTATTTTATTTTAGTCTAAATTCCAGATTCCAATCCAGTCAATCATTTCAAGCCGCTTTAAGTAGTTGCATTGCAGTTAATTCATTCGTATTTCTGTAGCTGTGTGACCACAGTAATTTTATAGAGAGATAGAAGGGTTAAGTTTCTGTAGTTGACAAATTATTAAAATTAATATTAACTATCGGGGTGCTAATTTATTCTTACAGCTCGCTAGCGCAAAATTGTTAAAAAGATTATTTGCAGTTATGGCGCTGGAATTGTTCTGAAGTTTCGTAAATCTTGGAAGCCGAGATTTGTAAATCTATCAAATTTTTAAATTTTGTAAATGCTGTATTTTTTATAGTCAAAGACAGACGTGTCTGTCTGTTTGCAAAAAAAAGTTTTCTAAAGAATCAATTTTTCTTGGCCATAGCTAACTGTATTAACAACTTCAGTCTCGCGGCAAACTATTCCTTGAGCCGGGATAAATGAAAAAATATACACAGCTTTACTTTAGCACTGATGTTTGGATCACTTAGTTCAATTGGTCCTTTTGGATTTTGAAACACAGCCAGGTTGATTCAAATTTGTTTGAATTAACAGTCCGAATCACTTGATATTGCCTCATTGGAACTGTTTGGTTTAGAAGAAGACTCTGGACATTCACAAAACTTCTGAAGTGAAAAGTTTAGAAATTGGAATATCAGCATTATACAGATATGGCTTCAAAAAAAACTGACAACTCTGTTAATTCTATTACAATTAGGGGGGCGGCGGAAATTGCCCGTTAAAAAAAGCTGTAAAACTGTATGCCGCTCAAAAACTACTTGCACAAATGTCTTCAAACTATATGATTTTTCCGTATTTTTATTCAACTAAAAGTTGGTTTGATTTTGAAAAAATTCCTTAAAATAATTTTTAAGTTATCAATAACTTTTTTAAACTAAAAAAAAAATTATCTTTAATTTGTTAAACTTTAATCAATTCTAAATAAAAGAATCAAGGATTTTACGTCATAATTTAAAGAATAAATTTTTTATTACAGTTACTTAAAAACTTGCCTGTAATTGAAAAATTTTGTACAAAATCATTCAGCTTTACTAGTTGATCTGAAACGCCAAACACAGTTATATTAAGTTATTTTTTAACTTTTAAATTTTTTTTGTTTTTTTGGAGAATAATTAATTGTCTACGATTATGATAATTGTGCCATTATGTTATGATCTTTGGAAAGACACTTTACGACACTTTCCCTTGCTTGGTGGTCTCGGCAAGCAGTTCTTAATTTTAGTCATATCTCTATATAAAAAACTAAAAAACCAAACAAAAATTTCAACCGAACAACAATGACTTGGCATTTGCGGAAGCAAGTCTGGATAATTGCTTGCTTTATGTTATAACAGCTCCGTTGCTTTTCTGCGAGTCAGGAGGATAAATATAGAGATAAAAATAAATGAGAAAATAATCTCAAAAGTTCAAACCTTAACTAATTTAAAAATAAATGATTTTTTTATGATAATTTTAAAAAGTCAAGCAAAATATTTAAAATAAGGTATCTTTAAAAATTTTATGCTTTTATAAATATGCATCACTGACGAGCTCTAATAAGAGCGAAACTCGAGTCTGGTGCTTCTCATTTTTAAGCAGTTTGGTTTCAAGTAATGTCTTTAAAAAATTGTACATAAAAGCTCAAATTTTTTTTGCGTTATTTTAAAGATTATTTAACCAAACCAAATTTATGTTTTTATAAAAAAGATAAATAAACAAAACCAAGTAATATTTTTGACGTTACATAAGTAAGTTGCAATAAAACAGATAAAAATAATAGTTTGTTTAAAATCAATCTGTGTTTGTGGCTAAAACTTAACTTACTGTTCAAATGATTCAACCTTGCGTCAGCAGTATTGGTTTTCTCTGAAAATATTAATTTTTTAGAAATTGTGTGCAGAAATTCAAAAAAATTAGGAAAAAACAACACTTAGCCATTACTGGCAACTATTTATGACGTTTAAAATTGAAACATTATATTTTAATTGCGGTTGTTAGAATCTTTCTTATAATTTCATACCTTCTAAAGATTTTATTTGCTCTGGTCGGATTCCACCGGGTTCTCCTTTTTCTCCTTTTAATCCTTTTAATCCGCGTTTTCCAGAAACAAGTTTACAATTGTTAATAACAGAAGGATTGTTTGGATTTAAACAGACAAAGTCATTGCTTTGTGTCATTGCAAAAAGAAAATAACAGAAAACAGAAACAAAACAAAATTTTTTCATGACAACAAGCACTTATGGTTCTACACCTAAATCACAATACAAAAACTGATTAGATTTATATTACAGTACTTCATCTATTGAATGTAGACATTTATAATCAATCATAAATCTATGATTGTTTTGATTATTTTTTTTTCGCTTAAAACGAACAAAACATGTTCTAACTTAGAATCGAAAAATTCTATTCTAAAGTGATTGAAAACATTCAAGCTAGCCTTGAAAATGCTTTTAAACGTACAAATCAATAACTAGCTGTTATGAAAAATTTCTTATTAAAGAAACACGTATCATCAGATTAATATAATGCCCAATTTTAACATTTGAACTAAGCCTTATTTTTTGAAAAATAGCGTGTAATTAAAAAAACCGTAGCTAAGTCTAAATCAGTAAATTATTCAAATAAGAAGTTTATCACCAACGTTCAGTTTCATTTAGTATTGATAAACACCGAAATAAGTTGTCTTTTGTCGTTAGACTTTCCAAAAAGACTTGTTTTCAACGATTATTTGAAAAGAATCGCTCTTTATTAAACATGTGGAAGCTCATTGATTTCTTCGTACGGCCGTATTCCGATTGTTATTGATTGTATTAAGCGGAGTCCCCATTGTAGTAAGCAGTGTGATCTTATTAACTCTTTCAGGGGCAGCAAAATACAAAAAAATGCTCAAAATGCACAAAAAATTTGTTTTTGTTTTCTTTTGTTTTGCAATTAAAACAAATTATTTTCGGTCAGAAACAGGCAAGTTTAACAAAAACAGCTGAAAATTTGTATCATTTCTATGAAAAAATTGGCGTTCAATTTTTGTTTAAAATTTGTCCCACCATGTGTTTAAACGAATGAACAGTAACGCAGTGATAGATTTGTAAGTGGGACAAATAGTATCCCATGTGCACATTCGCCAGTTGAATAAATGGGAGAAAATATATACCGGCGCCTTTGAAAGAGTTAAGGAGCTTTTTGTGAATTGGATTTTCTAAGGGCACAAGCTGAATCCAGTCTAAGTGTTATTAAATTGAGCTACTCCTCCGACAGTTTATTAATAAAATCCTACGAAAAAAAACAATTGCTTTCCCTTTTACCGCGTTCAATAAATATTCAATAAGTGTAAACAATTAATCAAAAAAGTTTTATTAATATATAGAAATAATGATTAAAAGGCAAAGCTTTGCGTTATCGAAGCTTATTTAGTAGCGTGACAAATTATGTAACATAAATGAAAAGGGATCTCGTGCTTCGTATCACAAGTATACAAAATTATTTGGTTAAACACGGATCTAAAATGCCTTATTGGTGAAGGCACCCAATCAATGAAACATAATAATAATCACAATTTCAATTTATATTCAACATTGTAATAATAATATACGACAAGCGCCTGTTTCGATCTTGTTTGATCTTGTCAGGTATATATAATTACGATTACAAGTACTAGAAAAATAACTGTAAATTTGGAAATGATAACAAGCCGAAATAGTACATTGCGGTAAAATTTGATAAAAAGCCAAAAAAAAAATTAATGAGAATATAATGTACTATGAGAATTCCAATGCAACTCTTTTGTAAATTTGGAATTCTAACTATTAAAATTAAAAGGCAAATTAATAAGAAGAATTTCGGACGCCAGCGAAATAGTGGAATAACAGAATGACGTTGTCTAAGTAACTTAGATCGAATTATTAACCAAATTGTGCTAAGAAGTGGGAAGTTATTTGAAAAGATTACTGAAAATTGAAATTAGAAATCGGTAACACGTCGAATTAATTGAAGCTGATAACACGTCGAATCCATTGAAGAAATTTAAAGAAATTTAAAGTTAAAGTTGAAATGTAAATTTGCTTTTTAATTTTAATAGTTAGAATTCCAAATTTACAAAAGAGTTGCATTGGAATTCTCATAGTACATTATATTCTCATTAATTTTTTTTTTGGCTTTTTATCAAATTTTACCGCAATGTACTATTTCGGCTTGTTATCATTTCCAAATTTACAGTTATTTTTCTAGTACTTGTAATCGTAATTATATATACCTGACGAGATCAAACAAGATCGAAACAGGCGCTTGTCGTATATTATTATTACAATGTTGAATATAAATTGAAATTGTGATTATTATTATGTTTCATTGATTGGGTGCCTTCACCAATAAGGCATTTTAGATCCGTGTTTAACCAAATAATTTTGTATTAATATATAGATATACAAATTAAATCAAACTTTTGAATGGGTAAAAATTATCTTATTAGCTGTTTTGGAAATGATTTGAAAATGCTAAAATTGTGCAATTATCAAAGTTAATCTTATGCGTTCAGTTTCCAACTTGTTGTTTTTTGACTTAAGTTTCTTGTGGGAGAAAAAAATCAGTGGATGTTGTTGACTTTTTGCTTAGATTTCTGCTAATTTGTCCACCATACAATGCTCCACAATCAAATTTTAATTGATAGATGACGTTGAATTGATGCAGATGTGGTTGTTTGTCTTTATACGGGGAAATTTTTTTCAATCTACAAGTTGGCGTGTTAAACGTAGTTGTGTGTTTGTGTCGAATTTTTGATAAAACTTATTTCTTTAAAACAATGTTTTTTAAACTGGGTTTCAATCAAATTCCTAAAGGATTTTATAAGCAGCTGTTGTTATGTATGCGTTTGCATGAAAAAAACAAAAAATTAAAGAAAAAATTTATGCAATCAGTAATTTTCTTGACTATGTACTGTAGGTTGTATGATCCAAATCGAGAAATCTGATTAAGATTAAAGGTGGAGACGTCTTTTTTAGTCATCAATAGCTTTTTAGGGTAGAAAATAAAGAAATTAGACACAGTTTCAAATTGATGACCTTTTTTTAGCTTTCACCAAATTTTAAACGTGTTAGGTGATCCTTTTCAACTTTAAAACCCTTGCAGTATTCCACTGACAAAAGAGTTTAAGAACTACTGCTTTAGAAAGCTGATTAGAAATATTTTCAATATAAAGTAAATGAATGTAAAAAATTTTCAATAGTTGATGAGATGCGTATAATTGTGGAGAAGAATTATTTTTGATTAAAAATCGTTTAATATTTTTATTAACAAAATATTTTAGATAACGATTATTATAATAAAGATATTAAACAATTTATCATTAAATTTTTTCTGAAAAATTTTTAACTAAAATTCTAAGTCGGCACTTACTTGACCAGCTCACAAAAAATCCACGATAGGTTTGCGCAGGAGCACACTCCTGCTTGATCCACCTCAAATAGAACCAAAAATTGGAAAACACGTTGTAAAATTGGAAAACACGTAAAAAATTGAGGTGGTAAAAATTAGGTAAAATATTTGAGGTAAAATAATGTAATAAAATAATGTAAAAAAATTAGGTAAAATATTTGAGATGGATCAAGCAGGAGCGCACTCCTGCTGATCTTTTGTTTCATCCAAATTACCATCTAAACTTCAAAATCTTTCAAACAAGAAACAACATCAAATATATCTAGTTATGATATGCTATGTGCGTTGTATTTTGTGCTTTTGTTATTAACTGGTAAAATTCGAAGTTAATTTAAAAAATCAACTAGAATTCTATTAATGCGCATATTTTAACATTATCGTAAACTGTGACGGGAATGAAATTGTTAGTGGAAAATTAATAGAGCCGCCAAAGCGTTGTACGAGTTCGCTGTAAGAAAAACTCTGATCTAGCTTATTAGTAGCGAAAACGTTAAGTTAAAAGTTTGTAGCAATCTCGTTCTGCTATAACTATTTCAACTTACATATTATGACTTATTAGCCTAGTTTTGACTAAGTTGACGAATTGTTAAAAAACCATCAATTTAAGCCTTCGCTAGATCTGGATATGCTTCCATATAAGGTTACTTCTGTTTATGACTGTTTTGTTTATTGTTTTGCACAAAGACAACTTTTGCCTTTATTGGCAGAATCAAGTTTTTACAAAAAACATCTTGCTTTTCGTTGGCTAAAGAGAGTTTTGAAGAAATACTAACAAACTTATATAAAAGCTTTATTCTTTTTCATTTCTTCTTTACTTTGTTTTTTAAAAGATGTTTCACACGGCAAAATACAACTAAAAAGTTATCAGCTTGATATTAATGAACGTTTTTTTTTGGTGTTTGCCACGACCAATCAAAGAGACAGAACGCGAGTTGATTACAAAAAAATTAAATAGATTCGGTAGAAAGGTTACTTTTTTATACTATGAAATTGCTATAGAAAGCAACCCCATTGGATTAAACAATTTTTAATTGATTCATGTACATTAATAAAGCACGACAGAAATAAAAAACGAATAATAAATAAACGTTTTCGGCTAACTTCATTAATATAGCTGCTTTCCATAGCAATTTTATGGTAAAAAAATAATGCAATTGAAAGAGTCCAGGCAGTTGTAGACTTGGATAGGTAAATTATTCCAGTCATCTATTTAAATAAATTTGAGAAAAAATGATTGTTTTAGTTTTATGTGATTTTTGATCAAATTAAAATTTATAATATCCAAAACTTTAACTCCTTGCAACAGCGTTTTGGTGTTTCAAAAAAAATCTTTAAAATGTATTTGCCACCTTAAGGTTTACATCTGCGTATCTCTCAGAAACATGATCTCTTATCTAAGCAGATGTTTTGCTTAAAGTTTCAAACTTCTTAATAATTCAACTCGATATCAACTTAATTCAGCTTTACTTACTTGTTACCAAACTATAATCAGTTTGTGTAAATGAAAATCTAAAGTTTCCTCAAAAAGAGTCAGGTTTTAGAATATGGTATCGGCAGTCAATTGTTTTTTTGATAGCCTGAAGTAAAAATTTGTTTCATACTTAAACTCGTCTTTTGCATTAGCTTCAGAGCCAAGGATGTTTCATAAAAGAACTTTTTCATTTATTGATCCTAGTAAACAAAACTAACTTAGGTTTAAATTACTTTTTTTAAATCTACAGAGTGCCAATTTTTTAACAGTATTTAAAAATGTTTTATCCATTTAAACGTTTTAAGAGTAATTTTTTGGTTTTATTCAGCTGATGCACGTGAGTTGATTAAGAAAAATGACGTAGTTGAAACACAGTGAAACTTCGTCATAACGCGCCTCGATAACCTTAGAAGACCGGAATCAACGATAGTTGATTAGCGACGCGAAACCGGTACCATTCCAAAAATATACCAGTTTCGCGTGACGCATGAATGTTGCGAGAGCGAGAATGCAGCGAGTGCGCGAATGTCATTATAAAGATTAGAAGACAAAAAAATAAAAGGGAAAAGAACTGTTTATTTTTACGCGCCTAGTGAAAACAATCGACGTCAAAGTGAGAGTGAGCGAATGACTCCATTTTTTTTACGTCACAGCACGAGCACGCACTTACAATTTTGGCTGTGCACATACGGTGCGATGTTGAAAATTATGATAAATTTTGAAATAAGATAATTTTGAAAAAGTTTTTTCAAGAGATTTAGATTAGATTTATACATTAACTGTTTTACTACAAATAGTGAATAAAAAGTTTGAACTTTATAACCGCACTATGGCATTAAATCAAAAATAAACGTTTTTTTCTGAGAAACTATGGTTAATATTTTTATCGATTACTCACTCATTTTTTATCACAATTAAACAAATTTTATATCATATCAATCAAGAAATAATTATCTTTTTAATAATACACAAATAAATTAACTTTTCTAAACAAGAAAAGCGCAATTATTTTTTGAAAAACTTAATTTGTAAAAAAAAGCAAATTTCGCTCTGTTTGCGGTTTTGCTGTATCGTCGCAAAACGAGTCAGCGGTGCTTTAAGAGTTAATGCAAATTTGAATATATCGCAATTAATAGATGGATCTCAACTGATGCAACTGATACAGGTCAGCTGATGCAGATGCTTCTAGAAAGAACCCAGCTTAACTAAAACCCATGGTAGAAAATGTGGTTACATATGTTTAAATCCCGATACAACGCGACCCCGCATTTTACGCGATGAGGTTTTATGGACCCCCACGATCGCTTTATAACGAAGTTTCACTTTATTACAAGTTGCTGGACAAGTAAATTATTCCAGTTATATATTTTGTGGTTTTGTTTTAATCTACTAGGTTTTGAAATAATTCAATACTCTAATTTTTTGTTTTCATCAAAACTTCTACTTTGGTTATTAAGTGTTTTAAAAATGTTTTGTCACCAACGTAGAATGCACAACTTCCTTATCTCAACGTAAATATTGTCTCGCCTTTAACATTAAAACAACCAAGTGCGTGAATTGACGCATTTCGAGACTTCAACTGTTCGTGTTTTTGTCGGACATTGCTCTCTATTTTAGAGGTGGGAAACCTTTTTGTTGTTGGAGGCCATATTTAAAAATTTTGAAGGAAGAAGGCTGTACACGTGAAATACTTAACAAAATTGCGTAATAACTTTAAATGCGTTTCGGTTTTGTTGATTTTTATAGCCAAAAAAAAAATGATCTCTAAAAATGATCGTAATTTCGAACCTGTCTTAATTTTTTTGATTTTCATTTCAAAAAAGAAATGATCTCTACAAAAAACATCTTCACTTTGAATCTGACTGGGATATGTCAATTTTTGACCCTAAACTGAAGTGATATCTTCAAAGAAAAATAAGTGTTTCCTTTAAATTTGTCCGGATTTTTTGGGTTTTGTCTCTAAATTGCAGTGTTCTCTAAAAAAATTGATTTTTTTCGACTGGACTGAGTTTTGGTAATATATTTCACTATTTAAAGCAACGGTTTATTACACATTTCTATGTCATCTTTTCACTTTTTAAACCGTTTTCCCCAATTAAAGATACAATAGAATTTATAGTTTAGAATGTTTTGAGCAAGAAGCAACCTGTGAACTCTAATGTAAAAATAAAATTTTTATTTATAATCATCTCAGTCAAGAAGCAAAACCGATCTCCTTCCATAAAAGTTTATTTTTTTTATTGGTTTTGGGACATTCCATGTCAACTCACACCCCTCTTTTGCCGACCACCTTTGATTTTGCTGAAATTTGGCATGTTTGTAGGTTTGGATGAGAAAATGTCTCACACCGAATTTCAAGTTTCTAAATCAAATAGTTTTTGATATATAAAAGTTGAAAGTTAGACACAAAATTGCCGTTTGAACGCCCCTGATCGAGCAAAAGTGGCTTTCCTGGCTTTATTTTTTGTTCGATTTCAAAGATGTTAATATCATTGGAAAGCTCTTTTCAGCAGTTTTCCAATGATATTAGTATCTCAAATGCATCTATATAAATAAAAAAGTTATCTTTTTTTGTGATCTTGTGACCTTGACCTCGCATGACTCCAAAATCCCCACATCAGACAAAAAAATTTTTTTCAATATTTTGTTCCTTACATAAAGGAATATCAGCATGCCAAAAATCAAAGTAATATCTCTATGAGTTTTCAAGATATTTTTTAATTAGAAAAAAATTAACAAAAAACTTGCGAAAATGATTTATTTGAAAATATCGACAAAGTTGCAAAAATATTTATTGCATAAATATCAACAAATTTGCATCATTAGGCACACCTGTTTAATAAAATGCAAATATCTCAAAAACCCATAGAGATCCCACTTTGATTTTTGGCATGTGAATATTCCTTTATGTAAGGAACAAAAATATTGAAAAAAATTTTTTGTCTAGAGTGGGGACTTTGGGGTCATGCGAGGTCAAGGTCACAAGATCACAAAAAAAGATAACTTTTTTATTTATATAGATGGATTTGAGATACTAATATCATTGGAAAACTGCTGAAAAGAGCTTTCCAATGATATTAACATCTTTGAAATCGAACAAAAAATAAAGCCAGGAAAGCCACTTTTGCTCGATC